>OZ026525.1:61919085-62541793 GCA_964019695.1 Loripinus fragilis | reverse complement strand
CATGCTTCGGGACATCAGTTCCAAAATGAATGTTCCTCGTAAAGCAGCAGTAGAATTGATCCTGCAACTTGAGTGTTGAAAACGGCTTCTTATATAGCTAGAAGTAGACAACTATTTTAAAGTCGAGAGGCCCTGACTTGGAAAGATATGGCAGTTCGCCATTGGCAAAATCACCAGACAGGAGCTACTGACTGATCCTGATTGTGCTCCAGAATCTGCCAAATCTGTTTCAACTTATAGGACTGCTCACATGCGCGTGACGGGGTAATTAATCTTAGGGAAAATCCTTCTACTGTCTCCTTGGTTTTATTGCTTGGCTTAATCTCCCGATTCCCCACGAATGAGCTAAGAGTAGCTACGAATGCCCAAAACAATGCAAAAACGCCCCCGAATCGATAACAATTCAGTTACGATATCCATGAATGCCTAAGGCATTTGGTACGAATCACGCACGATTTATCGAATCGGGGAATTCGTGGCTAAAGTTTTGAACAGTTCAAAACTTTTGAGCCGAATTCCCGATAGACCTACGAATTGCAAGAACTCACTACGGACTGTGCGAATCAGTTAAGATCTTCACGAACTGAGTACGATTCAGCCACGAATCCAAATATTTGTCAATTCGTGTCAATTCGTGGGATTCGGGGCCTGTGTGGAATAGGGGTATTAGGTAAGATGATGTGCAGAACCAATCATTCAAGCATGCCCATTCCAGATCAAGGTCACACTTTAACCCATATCGCCTTTACCCATGAAATGATTTTTCTAAAAAATTCGGTGAAATGTTCGTTTAAGTGAGATGTGCAAAACACACGAGAACACGCTTGTTCAGGGTCTAGGTCACACAGCAGGAATCAAACTCTGTGATCCATAGTTGAAACTTCACATGGTCACTTCTACAACCAAAACTCCGGCGGGTACATAGCTGCCATTGCACAGGTTTCATATTTTGTACATTTTACACAGCTGTACATCTTTTATTTAAGGCCTCCTCACACATAAGCAAATCCGTTGAATAGAGTAAATTTGTGAATTCAAGCGAATTCTGAACGAAAGTTTCTAAAATTTGTTACAAAATCTTAAAATTTGACAATAGAGAACTAATTGTTGCGAATGGCTAACGAACACTAATTGTAATTCGCTAAAATGCGTTTGCAAACAAAATTTTTTACGTCCATTAAAGAGGCCAAGTCTGCAACTATGAACATTTTTTCTGAAAAAAATATGTTCTTTTCAAATCATTTGTAAAAGTAGAATTAAGCTATGTTTTCACAATAAATCTGTTCACTATAGCTGAAACTGAACGGAAAAGTAAATTATCATATAAAATAGGTGTGTGTTTTCTGTTGTTGGTAATTATTTGCGTCCCTCCAATAATTATAGACAGTTAATTTTTAACATAAATGCTGTTGTTTTGATACTGATAATTTGTTAAGATTGACGAAATTTGTAAAATGTATACCGGAATTTTAGTTTTTTTGTTGTGTTCTTGAAAAAAAGAAACATTATTTCTAAAATTAAAAGATCAAAAGTTACAGACTATGTAGCTTTAACGATTAGATACGATTTGGGGCGCAGAGATACGAACTTAAACGCAGCATCGCGAATCTTCGCGAATGACTCCGAATACTTCAGAAGGAGGATACCAGGTGCGATATAATAAGTTGTTCCTTCGCCAGAATGGAAGATACACAACGTCTGAAGCTGCATTATGTTTCCGCTATGGCCCACCAAGAGGTCTTCCAGCAACAATTGAATATACACCGGTTTATCAGAGGTCGAATGAGAGTGAGAAGAGGGACACGAGCACCCCAGTAGCATCTGGGTAAGACCATGGCTGAATCCAGAAAGACGACGACAGTTTGGCGTCCATGATCAGCTCATGGTTGAGCTGAGTAGAGATGACCCACGAGCCTTCAAGAAATTCCTGTGTATGCCAGTTGTTGAAATATATGATGAGAGAGTTCGCCATCGCATCGTGAAACAGTACACTTGGTACAGGGAACCCTTGGATTCAGGCCTCAAGTTAGCTGCCACTATACGCCATTTGGTTTCTGGTACCAAGTACTCAGACACGCAGTACTCCTGGTGGGTGCCTGAGAATACCCTCTCTGTTGTTGTTAGAGAGGTATGTAAGGTCATGTGTGAGGAATATGTAGATGAGGTAATGACAGCCCCCTCCACAACTGAAGAATGGACACAACTTGCTGATGGTTTCCTAGAGAAGTGGAACTTCCCAAACTGTGTTGCTGCCATCGATGGAAAACACGTTGCCATCATAAAGCCATGTCAAAACTCAAATTTCCCACTTCGCAAATTTCACACCATGAAAAATTGGTACCAATTCCTCACAGCGCGTAAAAAATTGGTACCAATACATCACGTATTTCATACCAGTATTTCACATTTTGTGAAAAAAACGCACGTAGTAAAATTATATGTAGCATACATGCGTATTCAACAAATTGATAAAATACCCCCAAAATCTGCTGCATTTTGCATTCGATTCCAATTCTTCACATGCATGCCATTTATTTTATAACTGGCGCGGTTCTTACAGGTTATATGTAAATTTCATCAGTTTAACAGTTGAAACATCTGAATAATCAAATGCAAATCAATTATGTGAACCGCGTCGCGAGAAAACGTTTCTTTGGAGTCCATGCTCCAGATTCGCCAGCTTGCGTCCATGTAGATACAGAAACAAACAATAGTATTTTAATCTTGGATTGAGATTCTTTGAAGATTTTTCAATCAGTGAAGGAAGATTTTCATCATTGTAGCAAAGAAATATAGGCTCTGATCTACCTGTCAGTGATGTCCAAATTATTTTTCCTGGTAGCAAAACTAAAACCTCGGGAGCAAAATGAAAAATAAGAGCATAAAAATTAGCGCGTGAATACATCCTCGGACCGATCCATCACAAATTCTTCATCCCTTGGCACACAGATTAACTTTTTGTTGTTGTTTTAAGTTGGAATACCCCTATCAACAGGGGTGACAACCTACGACATAACATTGATCTCGTAAACACTTAGAACGGCGCCATTTTTGTTTTGCAAGGTAAGATTTTTCCTTCGTAAGACTATACAAATCAGTATCTGTGAAAACTAAGCAGTGCATGCGGTGCCTACCATCACTCTTGAACAGAATATATAATGGTCACGCCAAGGAATGCCCTTGCCTTTGTAATCAATCGCCCACAAATATCGAAGCGGAAGACTCAAGGATGATTTTAGCAGAGATGTAGTATATACATTTATAAAAATGACATATTTTACAGCTTATTACACCATTCTTACCAATGTATGTGTGATTGTAGTTACCAGTTCTCCTTGACTATCATTCATAACCATTATTTGCTGATGGAAAATCAAAGGAACATTCAAATTGCCAATTTTGATCTCGTAAACACTTATTTTGGCATAGATGTTGGACACACTTATGACGGGATCGATGTGACTGCGTAGATGTCGTATACACTTTCAGCCCAAAATAATGCATATTGATGACAAAACGGAGAAAAAATATTCTGGTCCCAGTCATGAATATTAGTTCATTTTTCGACGCTTAACTCTCTCGTTAGATAGCCTATATATCCATCTTGTGGTAATGCCTACGCCCTCGCGACTTTTTTGGCAGGCACCGAGCATCAGGGTTATGAAAAATAATAAAAGATGAATAAATTGTAGTGAGTCTGGGTAAAGATGAAAGGCCAAATTGCCTTGACGATCTAAAGACTTGGCACAACTGAACATTGGTTTGGAGGGCATTCGACTGGACAATTGCCAGTAGAAAGAATGAGTACTTATAGTTGCCCTTGCTAGTATGAATTTGATGGAATGTCATAGAATGGCAATACCCTGCGATCCTATGTGTGGCCTACATAAAGTCGGGAAGGAGCACAGCCATCAGGCCATTTACAAATTTATAGAAGAGGCAGAGGCCAGCCACAGATCGTCTCCCTTCAAGGGTCTGCCAGTTCAACTGAGACTGCAATGAAGTGACACTATTAGTCCTGGTGTAATCACTTAAGGTCCACCAGGCTGCACGTCTTTGGACCATTTCAACTTTATCTTTAGCTCTATCTTTAGTATAGAGGTCCAACACTGCTGAAGCGTACTCCAGTTGGGAATGAACAAGGGATTGATAAGCCATTTCTCGAATTTGAGGGGACTTAGTTCATAAATCTGAGTGACTTTTGCCTTGGCTGTGATTCTGTCCATATGAGATTCCAACTGAGTTTGCTGGAGATAATCACCTCAAAGTACCTGGCGCTGCTGACAGCCTCCAGCAGCTGTGCATACAGTATACACTGCCCTTGAGGAGGTCACCCTCATACATGTAACCTGGCACTTGGAGTGGTTAAATTCCATATGGGCCATGACATGAGATTTCCAAAATTGAGGTATTTGCGACCAGCAAAGGCTCAGATCAGCCTTGGGCATACATGCAGACTGATCAGAGCATTTGCTTGTCGCTTGAATATTCTATGACTGTTAAGCTACTGACTGAACATCATTTGGAGTTTCTATGCTTAACAGGAGGCTGCACAGGCTCGTCTAAGTCTACACTTGTGAAAATGCCACATTGTTGGAAATCACGTGTAGCGGCATATATCCCTTCTAGCCTCCGATGTCTGCAGTCTGTCAAGGTACCTCTGTAGTTTGTCACTGTGCTCGAACAGCGCAGTCATCGCGTGATGGTTGCAGTTCAGTAGGATACTTAATAATGAACAACTATTACCCTTTTAACCGCCAGGTACACTATTTTGTGCACTCATCGATTACAACCCACAGGCGATGACTGCGCTGTTCGAGTACTGTGTCCTCTAGTCTGACTCATATCAATTTTGATTAAAAATGTAGAGAAAAAGTAATCCATTGGTAAATAAATACACGTACAAATTGTATCCCCACCGGCTTTATAGTCCCAGAGAGGGGGGGGGGGACTCTCAGTTTTTCTTCATACGTAGGCTTGGGCCAAGCATCTATCTTTCACTCCAAAAATATCAGGACTTTCAAGAACACCCAAAAAATATTTGAAATTTTACCAACTCCAAAAAGTACCACCCATTCAGTACCTGGACTTCAAGAAAAGACCCTTAAATGCATAGAAATGACCCCTTGTCAGATTAAGAAATGTCCTGGTATAGGTCTATACACTCCCTTTTCGTGTATATTGTATGATACCTTGGTATTGGCTTGGACATACTTTTGTACTCTGGCCAAACTACCTACAATGAGAAAATAGTCCTAACACATACACCCATGATGAAAAAAGGCCACTAAAACTGAATGCCTTGAATCTCGTGCGTTAGTGAGTTGTCTCTGTGTGTAGAATGTACAGCTCCCTTGGCGCCTAAAACAACTACTGGTGCGATCACATACGATCATTACCGTATGCCAGAGGGAGCTACATTTTCCCATTGGTATCCTGGGTCAGGTGTGGTACTTGATTGTATCGATTCCTGATCTTTGCACCATTACTTACTTTTACTAATAGTCAAATTTCAAAATTATTTTAGAAAAAAAAACTTGCGCAAAAACAGGCAATGTATCCATTTCGAACCAATATTAATGTTTAAAAAACATGATACAGCGTTTAGTGAGATAAACAAAAATCCCCTTAGTCCAAGTTTTACATGGATTGTATGAATTTCTATGTCATTGTGAAACTCTATAGCTTCCGTCATCTAGGAGTCTTATTGTTTTCAACACTGATACATAAATACCTATGCCATGATATGTCGTTGATACGCCTCGTGGTGACCTCGTGGTTTGAGAAGGTAATACTTATACCAGCCCACTCAGCTACAGGGACGATATTTTGCATGTAGTAAATTAAAATATTACCAGACAGCAATATACAATTGGTGCATTCTATTGAGCATTAGGCCAGAATTTTTTTATTAGTTGATTTACGAACCCTCCTACTGTAATTTTCCGGAAAGTAGGAAAAAAATAAAATTTAATTTCTCATCTTTTTTTTTTTTAGCCGCCGACTCTAAATATTATTTGTTTGGTTGAAAAAAATAATATTTTTTTTGAGGTTCTGTCTGTGCATTTTTGAGAGTGACACTGTTAAAAGTGATTGTCCTGTCCAGATTTTTGGAAAATGATGAAATGTTTGAAGATTACCTTACTAGTTTTACTGTTTTTCGGGAGATATTAAAGAAAAAAAAAGGAAAAAAAAACTCTAAAAAAAAAAAAAAAAAAGCTCTGAAAATGACCAGTCAACTGGTCATTTTCAGAGCTTTTTTTTTTTCGTCAGACCGACCCTAAATCTGAAAAAAAAATCCCGTAAATCAACTAATAAAAAAATTCTGGCCTTAATTGTGAAACTCTAGAGTTTCCGTCATCTGAGAGTCTTATCATTTTCAACACTGATTCATATATACCTTTCACATGATATATCGTTGATGCGCCTCGTGGTGAGGTTGTGTATCTGCGCCATTTGGCATATGCAAAAATAAGATTTTCTCATGATGCGGCCTGTATAGCTCGGACCCAGTATACGAATTAAAGGAGAGCCAGATTCAGCGTTCCCTCAATTTCACATTTCTTTGGATGATGAATCCATTTATTTAGCTCACTTTGTGGTCATAGGATGTCCGTCGTATGTCAGTCCGTCCTGGCAGCCACCCATCTGCCCTTCCGTCTTCCATCAACAGTATCTTCCTCCTAAACAATTTGGCGGAATATCACCAATCTTCACAGGTTTGATCGGTCCCCTTTCATAGTTGTTAAAAATCCAATTTATAAAGAAATCTTGTCGTCATGGCAACCAAAAGGAAACACTCTAAAATCTTGTCAAAAACTTCTGGTCAGATTTCAAAATTATTTGGAACAAATGGCCCTTGGGAAATCCTCGACCAAAATTATTCAAACTAATTTGATTGATTTGAAAATACGACCACCAGGTGGCGTGGCCCGTTTTCCCTATGTCAATAATGGGGAACCTTTTTTTTTTATCTGAAATCGTAAGACCTAGTAAGGGAGACAACACTTCTTGGCTGAATTCACTTGATCTAGAGCCTTGATATTTGGCATGTAGCATCAGCTAGTGGAACTCTACCATGTTTGTTCACAATATGACCATGGGGCCATAAATGGTCCCGCCCAGAGTGTCAACATCTTGTTATTTTTGTCAACATAATTAATAAACACTTTTCCATGTACAGCTTTATAATGAAATTGCTGATCTATAAAACATCATAGCTGGGATTTAGGAGGAGCTATGATTTGCTATTATCCTTATAAACCTTCATTCTCAGGCGAGCGACCCCTGGCCCGAAGGCCCTCTTGTTTCTATATAATGAATCATGTTCCCGAGAGACTTATTGATTTTGCCTGTGTCACCTATTACAAAATCATGCCACCCTATCATTCAAAATTATGAAGGAAAACAGTGTCACTCAAAAGTTATATAGAATAGTCCACGAATTAGTTTTGTGGTGCTTAGGGACCTATTGAATTTCGACGTCCAGTTATTCTTTAAAAAAAAACATTCTTATATTGTTTAGAAAAAGTTCTAGCTTATTATTTCTAATGCTTGACTAGAATCTTTTTTTATATCCTTAAGCCATCAGATTGTATTTCAACGCACGTATTTCGCTTTACTGTTGATAAAATTATACACATTCATTTTTTCAAGCCGCTTTGCAAACACAAATGTATTTGAGATGGCGTACAGACAGCAAGAACTCACGGTACATACATGAACTTTCATAAGAATATTAGCCAACATTTTAAGACATGCAGAGCGCAACAACCATAACTCTAGTATTTACGCTTTTGGGTTATGTCCCTTTGATGTACGTAAGAAACTGTTTAAAAGACGAATTTACATTCTTCAGAACTCTCTCTCGTACGCGCGCAGTCATCCAGTCGCTTGCAACGCGCAAGTCATGTGATAAAAAGAATCTTTTACATTTGACTAGATATTACAAATTCTGTCATTGACATCTGTGAAGATTAAGTACCAATTTTTAACATCTGTGATAATTTGGTACCAATTTTTCACATGTGTGAGCATTTGGTACCAATTTTTTAAATGTGTGAGGATTTGGCACCGATTCTTCATATTTGTAAAATTGAGTACCAATTCAGCTTAGCTTCACATTTGTGAAAATTGAGTACCAATTCTTCACATCGGAGAAAAATCGAACCATTTTTTTTTACAGATAAGACAAATACGTACCGATTCTTCACACGTTAAACATATACAAACGTGAAATTTGAGCACAGATTTTAGACCCCTAAAGTTATCGAAATTGACCATACGCAAATTTCACATTTGCCAAAAGTTACGTTTTGGTACCAATTCTTTACACGGTGTGAAATTTGCGAAATGTGAAATTTGCGGTTCAACAAAGCCTTCCAGCTCTGGTTCCTTATATGATAATTATAAGTGCTTTTATCAGTCACCCCTAATATTTAACTGAATTGTTTCAACATAGCCTTATAAACGTTTCCTATCTCACGGCATGTTACCTTTATCAGGTCATGATGACGTTGCACTTTTTGAATGACGTCGCTAATGACGCTGAATCAACACAAAAATCAAAAAGTACGTCATAATTGTTAGTTTGAAGAGTGTTCAGCAATGGGTAAACTGATATATAGAATACCAGGTTCGTGTCTTTTGATATCAAGTTTACCAGGCTCGGCTTTGAGAACGCATGTTGAATCGCTCGGCAAGCCTCGCGATGTCAACATGCGTTCTCGAAGCCTTGCCTGGTAAACTTGATATCAAAAGACACTCACCTAGTATTCTCTATATTCAGCATCATCTTACTGGCCATTGTCGCACTCAGACTACAAATTCGTGTGGAGTGAGCTCGATGGTAAGTTTCAGTTAACACAAATTTTAATGCATTTTATCACGTAAATTTTATACATTTGAGCCGCCACATGTGATTTCCAACAATGTGGCTTTTTGACAAGTGTAGACTCAGAAGAGCCTGTGCAGCCTCCTTAGAAACTTAGAAATTCCAAATACTATTAGGTCAGTAGCGTAACAGTCATAGAATATTCCAGCGACTAGCAAAGGCTCTGATCAGACTGCGCGTATGCGCAGGCTGATCTGAGGCTTTGCTAGTCGCACATACCACATTGTTGGAAATCTCATGTCACGGCTCATTTAATGTTTCTTTCATTCTGATTGCGTCAGTTACCTGTCATTGCTCATCGTTTTACTTGTCAATGTATATGGCTAACACTAACATTCTCAGGTCGGTAAAGTTAGCACTAATTTTGCTGCAGCAAAAAACGGTAAAGTTGGCAGCAATTTTTCTGCAGCAAAAAACGGTCAAGTTAGCAGCAACAGTAAAAAACGGTAAAGTTGGCAGCAATTTTACTGCAGCAAAAAACGGTCAAGTTAGCAGCAATTTTGTAGCAGCAAAAAATGGTAAAGTTGGCAGCAATTTTATGGCAGAGAAAAACGGTCAAGTTAGCACAAAATTTCTGCTAGCACAAAAAATTTTGCTAGCAAAAAATTTGCTGCTGGCACAAAAATTCCTGCTAGCACAAAATTTGCTGCAAGCAAAAAATTTTCTGCTAGCACAAAAATTTCTGCTGGCGCAAAATTTGCTGCTGGCAAAAAAATTTCTGCTAGCACAAAATTTTTTGCTAGCACAAAATTTGCTGCCAGCAAAAAATTTTCTGCTAGCACAAAAATTTCTGCTAGCACAAAATTTGCTGCCAGCAAAAAAAATTCTGCTAGCAAAAAAATTTCTGCTTGCACAAAATTTGCTGCCAGCAAAAAAATTTCTGCTAGCACAAAAATTTCTGCTAGCACAAAATTTGCTGCTAGCACAAAAATTTCTGCTAGCACAAAATTTGCTGCTGGCAAAAAATTTCTGCTAGCACAAAAATTTTTGCTAGCACAAAATTTGCTGCCGGCAAAAAAAATTCTGCTAGCACAAAAATTTCTGCTAGCACAAAATTTCCTGCTAGCACAAAAAAATTTGCTAGCAAAAAATTTGCTGCCAGCAGAAAAAATTCTGCTAGCACAAAAATTTCTGCTAGCAAAAAATTTGCTGCTAGCAAAAAATTTTCTACTAGCACAAAAATTTTTGCTGGCACAAAATTTGCTGCTGGCAAAAAAAATTCTGCTAGCACAAAAATTTCTGCTAGCACGAAATTTGATGCCAGCCAAAAATTTTGTGCTAGCACAAAAATTTCTGCTAGCACAAAATTTGCTGCTGGCAAAATATTTTCTGCTAGCACAAAAATTTTTGCTAGCACAAAATTTGCTGCCAGCAAAAAAATTTCTGCTAGCACAAACATTTCTGCTAGCACAAAATTTCCTGCTAGCACAAAAAATTTTGCTAGTAAAAAATTTGCTGCCAGCAGAAAAAATTCTGCTAGCACAAAAATTTCTGCTAGCAAAAAATTTGCTGCCAGCAAAAAATTTTCTGCTAGCACAAAAATTTCTGCTAGCACAAAATTTGCTGCTGCACGGTGGAGCCACGGTTCATGCCGGTATACCCCGGCGTTACCCAGGCTGTTTACGGTGATGCCCCGGTAACTGCCGGTTGCGCCTTGGTTACATGCCGGTAGGGCCACGGTTGCGTCCCGGTGTTACTCTACACTATAAATTCAGGATAAAAAATTGGAGTAACGTAAGTTTTCTTCTGTCTCTATCGCATAACAGTTATGTCTTCAAAGAAATAACATCGAACAGACACAAATTGGACTGCACAGCCACATACGGTAGATGGAGACTTGAAAATTCAGATTAAGTTACTAGAGGAATCATGATCTATGTAGCGAAAACAAATGCTTAGTAACCTCGCAGCTCATTTGCATGTATGTTGTCGTATAAGCAGAAGCAGAGGTTATAAAACTTTTTTCATGCTCAACTCGACGGAGCATGAAATTTCGACTGCTCATAAAAACTAAAATACCGGCAAATAAAGAAGTTTCTTGCTTTAAGTCTCTCAGGTGTTGTATTTATCATGCTAATAAATGTTAAAATTCCAAAATTGTTGGCATTTCAACATTTATGAGCAGGATAAATTTCGTGCTCAGCTTAGTTGAGTATGAAAAATGTTTTTAAGCTCGGGGCCTGTTTTCTTACGACGAGGTTCAAATGTTGTCGATCTGGGCCTAGACCTTCATGTGTACAATGCCTCCTTAAAGTTAAGGAAGACTTAATTTAAATATATTTCATTATGTTACATTGAATGCTTGATAAATTGCCAGGACCTGTGCAGTACTTGTTGTCAAAAATATCATTGTGATCTATAGAAAAAAGTAACTATTTTGATTTTAATCAGTTTGAAAACGTTGTTTTTCGCATCCTGAAAATTCAATACTTAACTTAAGTCTTCCTTAACTTTAAGGGTGCATTGTAATTTTGGCCCAGATTGTCTTGCTTTTTAGTAAAAATATATAAACACTATGCGCCGCGGCATGTGATTTCTAACAGTGTGGTATTTTGAGAAGTGTAGACTCAGGCAAGCCTGTGCAGTAACCATTTTAGCTAAGAAATTTTAAATGTAGTCCGGTCAGTAGCTTAACAGTCAAATAATAATCAAGCGACTGGCAAAGGCTCTGATCAGACTGCGCCTAGGCGAAGGCTGATCTGAGGTTTTGTTGTTGGCACATACCACATTGTTGAAAAATCAGGCATACCCGGGGTCTTTATCACGGTGGAGACACGGATTTTTCCGGAATGCGCCGGTATCGCGTGGACGCGGTCCCGGTGGAGACACCGTTGCTCCCGGCGTCGTCCCAGTTTACCACGGTATTTGACAGCCTTCTCGGTTACTCCCGGTGAGTTCCGGTTGTTTTAAACATTTTACAACAACCGGGGACATGAGCCGGTTCAACGCGGATCATCCTGGATCTCCAAAGTTGTCCACGGTGCCGCCACGATTGTGACACTGTTCATCCCGGATCATCAAACCGGGATGAACCGGCACCTTAAACCGGGACAGTGAGAACGGGGCGTTAGCTAGGATTAATGTGTCTTGCACAAGGGCACAACGCAATGACGCCGGTGAGGCTCGAACCCGCGGACCCTCGGTCTCGAGTCAAGCACTCTACCACTGAGCAACTGCGCTCCGATGACGAAGTACTAATTAATCGCTTCTTCAAACTTGCCCCAGAAAGGTGTGGTTAGGTGAGCTTATAGTCTCGCCATGACCATAGTTGTTGACTTGGGACAAAACAAACAAAACACAAATATTTCTGCCAGCACAAAAATTGCTGCCAGCACAAAATTTGCTGCTGGCACAAAAAATCCTGCTAGCACAAAATTTGCTGCCAGCACAAAATTTGCTGCTGGCACAAAAATTCTTGCTAGCACAAAATTTCCTGCTGGCACAAAAATTCCTGCTAGCACAACATTTGCTGCTGGCACAAAAATTCCTGCTAGCACACAATATGCGCTGGCACAAAAATTTCTGCTAGCACAAAATTTGCTGCTGGCACAAAAATTCCTGCTAGCATAAAATTTGCTGCTGGCACAAAAAATTCTGCTAGCAAAAAAATTGCTGCCAGCACAAAATTTGCTGCTGGCACAAAAATTCCTGCTAGCACAAAATTTGCTGCAGGCACTAAAAATATTGCTGGCACAAAAGTTGCTGCAGGCACAAATCTTCATATCGGGCCGCGTAGGCAGTCGGTAACGTGTCTGGCTACAGATGCGTGTCTGACTGCAGATCCTGGTGTCCCGACTTTGATCGCAGCCTGGTCTCATACTTTCATGGAGATTGATCGTGAAATAATTTCTACCGTCATATCACTCTCTTCCGCTATATCATTCAAGAGAAGTAGCTGTCAGTTTTAAGCGAAAGTATGCGCACGAAGTACTGGTTTGATTTGATTCATTACGTCCCATCAACAAGTTATGTAGGGACGGGTCTTCCTGGGTTGAACCGGTACTAGGATTAATGCGTCTTGCTCAAGAGCACTACGCAATGACGCCGGTTAGGCTCGAAGCCGCGGCCACTCGGTATCGAGTCAAACACTCTACCACTGGGCCACTGCGCTCCGATGACGAAGTACTGGTTAACCGCTTCTTCAAGCTTGCCCAGGAAAGGTGTGGTTAGGTGAGCTGACCGTCTCGCCATGACCATAGTTGTTGACTTGGGACGTAAAGCAGCAAAACAAACAAAACACAAATATTTCTGCAAGCACAAAAATTGCTGCCAGCACAAAATTTGCTGCTGACCCAAAAATTCCTGCTAGCACAAAATTTTGCTGCTGGCACAAAAATTCCTGCTAGCAAAACTTTGCTGCTGGCACAAAAATTCCTGCTAGCACAAACTTTGCTGATTGCGCAAAATTTGCTGCTGGCACAAAAAATCCTGCTAGCTCAAAAATTGCTGCTGGCACAAATAATCCTGCTAGCAAAAAAAATCTGGCAGCAGCAAAATTGTTGCCAGCATTTAAAAATTGTTATTTTTTCGATTTTTCACTTTATATTTCTCCATTAAATCTTGAGCAACCAAACATCTATACCGTGCTGATTACACTTGGTATGGCGGTGATCTGCCAAAAGCCTTCTTACGCTCATTTTGACGTACCGTAACATTAGTACAGTATATATCGCAGACGTTACTCCTTGATGTTCGATGTTCAGACAGAAATACTCCTGAATAGTGTGTTTACATATTCAAAATCGTAAAGATAATCTAGGTCGGTAAAGTTAGCACTAATTTTGCTGCAGCAAAAAACGGTAAAGTTGGCAGCAATTTTTCTGCAGCAAAAAACGGTCAAGTTAGCAGCAACAGTAAAAAACGGTAAAGTTGGCAGCAATTTTTCTGCAGCAAAAAACGGTCAAGTTAGCAGCAATTTTGCCGCAGCAAAAAATGGTAAAGTTGGCAGCAATTTTATGGCAGAGAAAAACAGTCAAGTTAGCACAAAATTTCTGCTGGCAGAGAAAAACGGTCAAGTTAGCAGAAAATTTCTGCTAGCACAAACTTTTCTGCCAGCAAAAAATTTTCTGCTAGCACAAAATTTTCTGCCAGCAAAAAATTTTCTGCTAGCACAAAAATTTCTGCTAGCACAAAATTTTCTGCCAGCAAAAAATTTTCTGCTAGCACAAAAATTTCTGCTAGCACAAAATTTGCTGCCAGCAAAAAAATTTCTGCTAGCACAAAATTTGCTGCCAGCAAAAAAATTTCTGCTAGCACAAAAATTTCTGCTAGCACAAAAATTTCTGCTAGCACAAATGAGCAGTGACATGAGATTTCCAACAATGTCGTATTTGTGACCAGCAAAGGCTTAGACGAGCATGCGCATACGCGCACACTGATCAGAGCCTTTGCTTGTCGCTTAATTATTATATAAGTGTTAAGCTACTGATCGAACTTAATTTGGTGTTTCTAAGCTTAACAGGAGGCTGCACAGGTTCGTCTGAGTCTACACTTGTCAAGATGGCACATTGTTGGAAATCACATGTCACGGTTCAAATATTCCTGAATACCGGGCCGCGTAGGTAGTCGGTAACGTGTCTGGCTACAGATACGTGTCTGACTGCAGATCCTGGTGTCCCGAGTTTGATCGCAGCCCGGTCTCATACTTTCATTGAGATTGATTGTGAAATAATTTCTACCGTCATATCACTCCCTTCCAAGAAGTAGCTGTCAGCTTTAAGCGAAAGTATGCGCACGAAGTACTGGTTTGATTTGATTCATTACGTCCCATCAACAATCATTCAGTTATATAGGAAAGGGTCTTCCAGGGTTGAACCAGTACTAAGCTAGGATAAATATGTCTTGCTTAAGGGCACAACGCAACGCCGCCGGTGAGACTCGAACCCGCGGCCACTCGGTCTCGAGTCAAGCACTCTCGCTCCCGAGACAAAGTACTGGTTAACCGCTTCTTCAAGCTTCCCGAGGAAAGATGTGATTAGGTGAGCTGTCCGTCTCGCCTTGGCCATAGTTGTTGACTTGGGGAAGTAAAGCATCAAAACAAACAAAAACAAATATTCCTGCTAGCACAAAAATTGCTGCCAGCACAAAATTTACTGCTGGCACAAAAAATCCTGCTAGCACAAAATTTGCTAACAGCACAAAATTTGCTGCTGGCACAAAAATTCCTGCTAGCACAAAATAACTGCCAGCACAAAATTTGCTGCTGGCACAAATATTCCTGCTAGCACAAAATTTGCTGCTGGCACAAAATTTCCTGCCAGCAAAAAATTTTCTGCTAGCACAAAAATTTCTGCTAGCACAAAATTTGCTGCCAGCAAAAAAATTTCTGCTAGCACAAAATTTGCTGCCAGCAAAAAAATTTCTGCTATCACAAAAATTTCTGCTAGCACAAAAATTTCTGCTAGCACAAATGAGCAGTGACATGAGATTTCCAACAATGTCGTATTTGTGACCAGCAAAGGCTTAGACGAGCATGCGCATACGCGCACACTGATCAGAGCCTTTGCTTGTCGCTTAATTATTATATAAGTGTTAAGCTACTGATCGAACTTAATTTGGTGTTTCTAAGCTTAACAGGAGGCTGCACAGGTTCGTCTGAGTCTACACTTGTCAAGATGGCACATTGTTGGAAATCACATGTCACGGTTCAAATATTCCTGAATACCGGGCCGCGTAGGTAGTCGGTAACGTGTCTGGCTACAGATACGTGTCTGACTGCAGATCCTGGTGTCCCGAGTTTGATCGCAGCCCGGTCTCATACTTTCATTGAGATTGATCGTGAAATAATTTCTACCGTCATATCACTCCCTTCCAAGAAGTAGCTGTCAGCTTTAAGCGAAAGTATGCGCACGAAGTACTGGTTTGATTTGATTCATTACGTCCCATCAACAATCATTCAGTTATATAGGAAAGGGTCTTCCAGGGTTGAACCAGTACTAAGCTAGGATAAATATGTCTTGCTTAAGGGCACAATGCAACGCCGCCGGTGAGACTCGAACCCGCGGCCACTCGGTCTCGAGTCAAGCACTCTCGCTCCCGAGACAAAGTACTGGTTAACCGCTTCTTCAAGCTTCCCGAGGAAAGATGTGATTAGGTGAGCTGTCCGTCTCGCCTTGGCCATAGTTGTTGACTTGGGGAAGTAAAGCATCAAAACAAACAAAAACAAATATTCCTGCTAGCACAAAAATTGCTGCCAGCACAAAATTTACTGCTGGCACAAAAAATCCTGCTAGCACAAAATTTGCTAACAGCACAAAATTTGCTGCTGGCACAAAAATTCCTGCTAGCACAAAATAACTGCCAGCACAAAATTTGCTGCTGGCACAAATATTCCTGCTAGCACAAAATTTGCTGCTGGCACAAAATTTCCTGCTAGCACAAAATTTGCTGCTGGCACAAAAATTTCTGCTAGCACAAAATTTGCTGCAGGCAAAAAAATTTCGGCTAGCACAAAAATTTCTGCTAGCACAAAATTTTCTGTCAGCAAAAAATTTTCTGCTAGCGCAAAAATTTCTGCTAGCACAAAATTTTCTGCCAGCAAAAAATTTTCTGCTAGCACAAAAATTTCTGCTAGCACAAAATTTTCTGCCAGCAAAAAATTTTCTGCTAGCACAAAAATTTCTGCTAGCACAAAATTTTCTGCCAGCAAAAAATTTTTCTGCTAGCACAAAATTTGCTGCCAGCAAAAAAATTTCTACTAGCACAAATTTGCTGCCAGCAAAAAATTTTCTGCTAGCACAAAATTTGCTGCCAGCAAAAAAATTTCTGCTAGCACAAAAATTTCTGCTAGCACAAAATTTGCTGCCAGCAAAAAAAATTCTGCTAGCACAAAAACTTCTGCTAGCACTAAATTTTCTGCCAGCAAAAAAAATTCTGCTAGCACAAAAAATTCTGCCAGAAAATTTGCTGCCAGCAAAAAATTTTCTGCTAGCACAAAATTTTCTGCCAGCAAAGAATTTTCTGCTAGCACAAAAATTTCTGCTAGCGCAAAATTTTCTGCCAGCAAAAAATTTTCTGCTAGCACAAAAATTTCTGCTAGCACAAAATTTGCTGCCAGCAAAAAAATTTCTGCTAGCACAAAATTTGCTGCCAGCAAAAAATTTTCTGCTAGCACAAAAATTTCTGCTAGCACAAAATTTTCTGCCAGCAAAAAAATTTCTGCTAGCACAAAAATTTCTGCTAGCGCAAAATTTGCTGCTGGCACAAAAATTTCTGCTAGGACAAAAAATTGCTGCCAGCACAAAATATGCTGCTGGCACAAAAATTCCTGCAAGCACAAAATTTGCTGCAGGCACTGAAAATATTGCTGACACAAAAGTTGCTGCAGGCACAAATCTTCATATCGGGCCGCGTAGGCAGTCGGTAACGTGTCTGGCTACAGATGCGTGTCTGACTGAGGATCCTGGTGTCCTGAGTTGATCGCAGCCTGGTCTCATACTTTCATGGAGATTGATCGTGAAATAATATCTACCGTTATATCACTCCATTCCGCTATATCATTCAAGAGAAGTAGCTGTCAGTTTTAAGCGAAGGTATGCGCACGAAGTACTGGTTTGATTTGATTCATTACGTCCCATCAACAAGTTTTCAGTTATGTAGGGACGGGTCTTCCTTGGTTGAACCGGTACTAAAGCCCCGTTCTCACTGTGCAGATGGAGCCACAGTACATCGCGGTGCAGGACAGCCGGTATTCCGTGATGCACCGGGACACATTTCATAAAAAATAAATTGCGTTCTCACCTTGCCGACGTTACCCCAGTATAGCCCCGGTCCGGCAAGACGCCGGTTGATTCCCGGTTCACCACGGAGCACTTACAGTGCAGCACGGTGGAGCCACGGTTCATGCCAGTATACCCCGGCGTGCGCCTTGGTTACATGCCGGTAGGGCCACGGTTGCGTCCCGGTGTTACTCTACACTATAAATTCAGGATAAAAACGTGGAGTAACGTAAGTTTTCTTCTGTCTCTATCGCATAACAGTTATGTCTTCAAAGAAATAACACCGAACAGACACAAATTGGACTGCACAGCCACATACGGTAGATGGAGACTTGAAAATTCAGATTAAGTTACTAGAGGAATCATGATCTATGTAGCGAAAACAAATGCTTAGTAACCTCGCAGCTCATTTGCATGTATGTTGTCGTATACGCAGAAGCAGAGGTTATAAAACTTTTTTCATGCTCAACTCGACTGAGCATGAAATTTCGACTGCTCATAAAAACTAAAATACCGGCAAATAAAGAAGTTTCTTGCTTTAAGTCTCTCAGGTGTTGTATTTATCATGCTAATAAATGTTAAAATGCCAAAATTGATGGCATTTCAACATTTATGAGCAGGATAAATTTCGTGCTCAGCCTAGTTGAGTATGAAAAATGTTTTTAAGCTCGGGGCCTGTTTTCTTACGACGAGGTTCAAATGTTGTTGATCTGGGCCTAGACCTACATGTGTACAATGCCTCCTTAAAGTTAAGGAAGACTTAATTTAAATATATTTCAACATGTTACATTAAATGCTTGATAAATTGCCAGGACCTGTGCAGTACTTGTTGTCAAAAATATCATTGTGATCTATAGAAAAAAGTAACTATTTTGATTTTAATCAGCTTGAAAACGTTGTTTTTCGCAACCTGAAAATTCAATACTTAACTTAAGTCTTCCTTAACTTTTAGGGTGCATTGTAATTTTGGCCCAGATTGTCTTGCTTTTTAGCAAAAATATATAAACACTATGCGCCGCGGCATGTGATTTCTAACAGTGTGGTATTTTGAGAAGTGTAGACTCAGACAAGCCTGTGCAGTAACCATTTTAGCTAAGAAATTTTAAATGTAGTTCGGTCAGTAGCTTAACAGTCAAATAATAATCAAGCGACTGGCAAAGGCTCTGATCAGACTGCGCCGGCGGCATTGCATTGTGCCCTTGAGCAAGAAGCATTTATCCTAGCTTAGTACCCGTTCAACCCAGGAAGACCCGCCCCTATATAACTGAAAAATCGTTGATGGGACGAAATGAATCAAATCATACCAGTACTTCGAGAGCATACTTTCGCTTATAACTTATAACTTTTTTTTTAATGATTCAGCTGAAGGGAGGAATGTGACGGTAGAAATTATTTCATGACCAATCTCAATGGAATTATGAGACCTTGCTGCGATCAAACTCGGGACACCAGGATCTGCAGTCAGACACGTATCTGTAGCCAGACACGTTACCGACTGCATACGCGGCCCGGTATTCAGGAACATTTGAACCGTGACATGTGATTTCCAACAATGTGCCATTTTGACAAGTGTATACTCAGACGAACCTGTGCAGCCTCCTGTTAAGCTTAGAAACACTAAATTTAATTCGATCAGTAGCTTAACACTCATATAATAATTAAGCGACAAGCAAAGGCTCTGATCAGTCTGCGCGTATGCGCAGGCTGGTCTGAGCCTTTGCTGGTCGCACATATCACATTGTTGGAAATCTCATTTCACGGCTCATTTGTGCCTGCAGCAAATTTTGTGCCAGCAGCAATTTTAACGCTGGCAGCAAATTTTGTGCTAGCAGAATTTTTTGTGCCAGCAGAAATTTTTATGCTGGCAAAATTTTTTGTGCCAGCAGCAAATTTTGTGCTGGCAGCAAATTTTGTGCTAGCAGAAATTTTTGTGCCAGCAGCAAATTTTGTGCTAGCAGAAATTTTTGTGCCAGCAGCAAATTTTGTGCTAGCAGAAATTTTTTGCTGGCAGCAAATTTTGTGCCAGCAGCAATTTTTTTGCTAGCAGAAGTTTTTGTGCCAGCAGCAAATTTTGTGCTAGTAGAAATTTTTGTGCCAGAAGAAATTTTTGTGCTAAAAATAGCAGGAATTTTTGTGCCAGCAGCTACTTTGGTGCTGGCAGCAATTTTGTGCTAGCAGGAATATTTGTGTTTTGTTTGTTTTGCTGCTTTACGTCCCCAAGTCATCTACTTTGGCCATGGCGAGACGGTCAGCTCACCTTATCACATCTTTCCCGGGGAACCTTGAAGAAGCGGTTAACCAGTACTTTGTCATGGGAGCCAGAGTGCTTGACTCGAGACCTAGTGGCCGCGGGTTCGAGCCTCACTGGTGGCGTTGCATTGCGCCCTTAAGCAAGACGCATTTATCCTAGCTTAGTACTGGTTCAACCCAGGAAGACCCGTCCCTATATAACTGAAAGATTGTTGACGGGACGTAATTAATTAAAATAAAACTAATTTGAACGCATACTTTCGCTTATAACTGACAACTACTTTTTTGAACGATTCAGCTGAAGGGAGGAATATGACCGTAGAGATTATTTCATGATCAATCTCCATGAAAGTATTAGACCGGGCTGCGATCAAACTCGGGACACCAGGATCTGAAGTCAGACACGCATCTGTAGCCAGACACGTTACCGACTGCGAATGTTTGAACCGTGAAATGTGATCTCCAACAATGTGCCATTTTAACAAGTGTAGACTCAGCAAACCTGTACAGCCTCCTGTTATACTTAGAAACACCAAATTAAGTTCGATCAGTAGCTTAACACTCATATAATAATTAAGCGACAAGCAAAGGCTCTGATCAGTCTGCGCGTATGCGCAGGCTGGTCTAAGCCTTAGCTGGTCGCACATATCACATTGTTGGAAATCTCATTTCACGGCTCATTTGTGCCAGCAGCAAATTTTGTGCCAGCAGCAATTTTAGTGCTGGCAGCAAATTTTGTGCTGGCAGGAATTTTTGTGCCAGCAGCAAATTTTGTGCTAGCAGGAATTTTTGTGCCACTAGCAAATTTTGTGCTGGCAGCAATATTTTTGCTAGCAGAAATAGTGCCAGCAGCAAATTTTGTGCTAGCAGAAATTTTTGTGCTAGCAGGAATATTTGTGTTTTGTTTGTTTTGCTGCTTTACGTCCCCAAGTCAACAACTTTGGCCATGGCGAGACGGTCAGTTCACCTTAACACATCTTTCCTGGGGAAGATTGAAGAAGCGGTTAACCAGTACTTGGTCATGGAAGCGAGAGTGCTTGACTCGAGACCGAGTGGCCGCGGGTTCGAGCCCCACCGATGACATTGCATTGTGCCCTTAAGCAAGACGCATTTATCCTAGCTTAGTACTGGTTCATCCCAGGAAGACCCGTCCCTATATAACTGAAAGATTGTTGATGGGACGTAATGAATCAAATCAAACCAGTACTTCGTGCGCATACTTTCGCTTAAAACTGACAGCTACTTCTCGGAAGGGAGTGATATGACGGTAGAAATTATTTCACGATCGATCTCCATGAAAGTATGAGACCGGGCTGCGATCAAACTCGGGACACCAGGATCTGCAGTCAGACATACACGTTACCGACTACCTACGCGGCCCGGTATTCAGGAATATTTGAACCGTGACATGTGATTTCCAACAATGTGCCATCTTGACAAGTGTAGACTCAGACGAACCTGTGCAGCCTCCTGTTAAGCTTAGAAACACTAAATTTAATTCGATCAGTAGCTTAACACTCATATAATAATTAAGCGACAAGCAAAGGCTCTGATCAGTCTGCGCGTATGCGCAGGCTGGTCTGAGCCTTTGCTGGTCGCACATATCACATTGTTGGAAATCTCATTTCACGGCTCATTTGTGCCTGCAGCAAATTTTGTGCCAGCAGCAATTTTAACGCTGGCAGCAAATTTTGTGCTAGCAGAATTTTTTGTGCCAGCAGAAATTTTTATGCTAGCAAAATTTTTTGTGCCAGCAGCAAATTTTGTGCTGGCAGCAAATTTTGTGCTAGCAGAAATTTTTGTGCCAGCAGCAAATTTTGTGCTAGCAGAAATTTTTGTGCTAGCAGAATTTTTTTTGCCAGCAGCAAATTTTGTGCTAGCAGAAAATTTTTTGCTAGCAGAAAATTTTTTGCTGGCCAAATTTTTTGCTAGCAGAAATTTTTGTGCTAGCAGAATTTTTTCAGCTGGCAGCAAATTTTTTGCTAGCAAAATTTTTTGTGCCAGCAGCAAATTTTGTGCTAGCAGAATTTTTTGTGTCAGCAGCAAATTTTGTGCTAGCAGAAATTTTTGTGCTAGCCGAAAATTTTTTGCCTGCAGCAAATTTTGTGCTAGCAGAAATTTTTGTGCCAGCAGCAAATTTTGTGCTAGCAGGAAATTTTGTGCCAGCAGCAAATTTTGTGCTAGCAGGAATTTTTGTGCCAGCAGCAAATTTTGTGCTGGCAGTAATTTTGTGCTAGCAGGAATTTTTGTGCCAGCAGCAAATTTTGTGCTGTTAGCAAATTTTGTGCTAGCAGGATTTTTTGTGCCAGCAGTAAATTTTGTGCTGGCAGCAATTTTTGTGCTAGCAGGAATATTTGTTTTTGTTTGTTTTGATGCTTTACGTCCCCAAGTCAACAACTATGGCCAAGGCGAGACGGACAGCTCACCTAATCACATCTTTCCTCGGGAAGCTTGAAGAAGCGGTTAACCAGTACTTTATCTCGGGAGCGAGAGTGCTTGACTCGAGACCGAGTGGCCGCGGGTTCGAGCCTCACTGGCGGCGTTGCGTTGTGCCCTTAAGCAAGACATATTTATCCTAGCTTAGTACTGGTTCAACCCTGGAAGACCCTTTCCTATATAACTGAATGATTGTTGATGGGACGTAATGAATCAAATCAAACCAGTACTTCGTGCGCATACTTTCGCTTAAAACTGACAGCTACTTCTTGGAAGGGAGTGATATGACGGTAGAAATTATTTCACGATCAATCTCAATGAAAGTATGAGACCGGGCTGCGATCAAACTCGGAACACCAGAATCTGCAGTCAGACACGTATCTGTAGCCAGACACGTTACCGACTACCTACGCGGCCCTGTATTCAGGAATATTTGAACCGTGACATGTGATTTCCAACAATGTGCCATCTTGACAAGTGTAGACTCAGACGAACCTGTGCAGCCTCCTGTTAAGCTTAGAAACACCAAATTAAGTTCGATCAGTAGCTTAACACTTATATAATAATTAAGCGACAAGCAAAGGCTCTGATCAGTGTGCGCGTATGCGCATGCTCGTCTGAGCCTTTGCTGGTCACACATACGACATTGTTGGAAATCTCATGTCACTGCTCATTTGTGCCTGCAGCAAATTTTGTGCTAGCAGAAATTTTTGTGCTAGCAGAAATATTTTTGCTGGCAGCAAATTTTGTGCTAGCAGAAATTTTTTTGCTGGCAGCAAATTTTGTGCTAGCAGAAATTTTTGTGCTAGCAGAAAATTTTTTGCTGGCAGAAAATTTTGTGCTAGCAGAAATTTTTTTGCTGGCAGCAAATTTTGTGCTAGCAGAAATTTTTTTGCTGCAGCAAATTTTGTGCTAGCAGAAATTTTTGTGCTAGCAGAAAATTTTTTGCTTGCAGAAAATTTTGTGCTAGCAGAAATTTTTGTGCTAGCAGAAAATTTTTTGCTGGCAGAAAATTTTGTGCTAGCAGAAAATTTTTTGCTGGCAGCAAATTTTTTGCTGGCAGAAAATTTTGTGCTAGCAGAAATTTTTTTGCTAGCAGAAAATTTTTTGCTGGCAGAAAATTTTGTGCTAGCAGAAATTTTCTGCTAACTTGACCGTTTTTCTCTGCCAGCAGAAATTTTGTGTTAACCGTTTTTCTCTGCCATAAAATTGCTGCCAACTTTACCATTTTTTGCTGCGGCAAAATTGCTGCTAACTTGACCGTTTTTTGCTGCAGAAAAATTGCTGCCAACTTTACCGTTTTTTACTGTTGCTGCTAACTTGACCGTTTTTTGCTGCAGAAAAATTGCTGCCAACTTTACCGTTTTTTGCTGCAGCAAAATTAGTGCTAACTTTACCGACCTAACATTCTCTCCAAGTAGAAAATTCGGTCTTTGTAACTTGGATGGGAATTTTAATATTACCCATTTTATCTCCCACAAGGCCAACCAACATTTTGTTACTTAAAGCTGCATTGTCTGTAACTTTTGATCTTTTAATTTTAGAATTAATGCTTCTATTTTTCAAGAACACAGTAAAAAAAACTAAAATTCAGGTATACATTTTACCAATTTCGTAAATCTTAACAAATTATCGGTATCAAAACAACAGCGTTTATGTTAAAATTACCTGTCTATAATTATCATGATTATTGGAGGGACGCAAATAATTACCAACAAGAGAAAAAACACACATGTTTTATAAGATAATTCACTTTTCCGTGCAGTTTTCAGCTATGGTGAACAGATTTATTGTTAAAACATAACTTAATTATACTTTTACAAATGATTCAAAAAGAAAATAAAAAATTTCGAAAAATGTTCAAAGCTGCAGACTTAGTCTCTTTAACATAAAACAGGGCTTAACCCGATACAATAATGCCCCCTTGTGATGGAGTGGGGCATGTACCAGAGCACTGGAAAATCAATTAGACATCAGGCCCACTTTTACTCATGGGGAGGGGGGGGGGTAGTGGTTACGGATAAATAATGCATAATTTAGTACCATGATAATGGACTTCCACCAGCTAAGATTTATCGAGAATGGGACTGATTTAGAGTCCCAACAAAAGACTTTAAATGCCCGGTATCGACCTCGTGAACCCTGGTCTGCTGGGACTACACCACATATGCTGAGAGAGAGGGGGAGACAGACGGACAGACAAATACATGTAGAGACTTAGACAGACAGACAGACAGACAGACAGACAGCCAGAGAAATGCAATAGACACACACAAAGACAATATCCTCATCTGAAGGTGTTTAACATACGCAGATCCAGTCCCCCGTCCCCTGTAAAATCACAACGCTATAGGGTGACGCGGAACACCTAATAATCACAAGGCTACCAAGCGAGCTTTCAATGCTGGGCCATCAAATGGCATTTCGTAGGAACGCTTCGATTCGCTTTTTGTAGTTACAATACGTATTGATTGGTATGTAAGCGTATACCGTTCGTTTTCCGAACGTTATAATTCGCATCCACGCTTCGGATTTAAATCGCTTCAATGCGCAGATGTTCGCTGCAGTTCGCAAAACATCACAGAGTTGCGTCTCTTGATCGTCATATTTCGCTAGATATGCAAATTAGCTGACCACGATATGCAAATTTGCTCACAGCTGCGATCTCTATCGTATGTTGACGAACGCTGGACGAAGACTTACGATTGATAAACGTATTAAGGCGAATCGTTACGAATAACTGTGACAAACTTTTATTCGTCAAAATTTTTTAAACATGCTTAATATTTTCCGACGAACAACACTAATTGTATTGATCACAAACAAATACAAGCGCATCCATGCGAACATCACCAACGATTTCAAACGGACATTTACGAATGATAACGAATCGGGCTGAAGTCCTATTCGTCAGTATGCGCATGATGACGTTGGGTTGTTTTCGTCTATGTGTGAGGAGGCCTTTAATTGTATGTTATTCTAAAATTCCCTTTGATTTGGTGCTTTTTCGCACACTAATATACGTTGTACATATACATGTAGTACAGCGGAATACGGAATAATAGCCAAGGTAATAGTTTGTAAAATAAGAGAACAGAACGGAACAGTGGAATACGGGAAAAACAGTCGCCACAGTAATACTTTTAACATTAAGAAAAACAAAACAGAACAGTGGGAAAATGGGAATAACAGTCACAATACTTTGTAACAATAAGAAAACAACTGATAAAAAAATAGTAATGTACAATAACAGTATTATTGAACGTTTTGGTTACTGTAAAGGCGGCACCTCATGAATGCGTAAATAGGATTAACATTCTGCTCGTTTCATCGAATAGAGCAGAATATTTGTCTAGTCGGTACTAGCATTAACAAAGGTTGTGCAGTATATTATTACTCAGTCGTCATGCACGGACTGAGAATAATCAGGTATTTGTGAACGAAGTGTCGTGAAAAATCAGTTCTAAGGCGGCTTCACAGATGTGAGCAACACACAAAATTTTGTATAGATTCGAACAAGAGATCTTGCCGTGTTGATTTGCACGTCGTCATTGCTATGTGGTATACTGCACTGTTTAAAATCACAGCAAGTTTTCGCCAAGCAAAAAATAGAAAGTTTGGTGTCATGTGGGCTGGACGGCAGGTACTTCGGCAATGAGAAGATCGAAGGGTTAAGTAAGCTGTGTTACTGGCAGGGCTTTTCAAGCACTTCTTAAATAGATCTCATCAAGGTCTACAACGTCCTTCCATGTCACGCTGCTCATTTGCTCACATTAAAGCGCGCCAACATGCAAACTGTGTTTGTTTTCTTTGTTAGAAGTTAAGAATAGACCTGGTCTTCTTTATACATGGGTAAAAGCTGAAAATTAGATGCGATTTTATTCCAAAACACCTTAGTAAAGACAGTAATTACGCCAGCAAAAAACTGCATTTGAAAGTGTCTGTTTATTGTTTAACATAAGTATAGACGCAAACAGTGTGGACCCAGATCAGACTGCTCATATAGGAGCAGTCTGATCTGGATCTACACTGTTTATTAAAGAGGCTTCAAAATGTTTCAGCAAACAACAAAAACATACGACTTTTTTGGTGATATGCGTTTTAAGGGTTAATACATGTGAGGTCAGGGATATACGGTCAGGACTTTCATGAAGTGCACGCACGTTTGCGCGGCCCAAAAAGCTTATTAACTCTTTACGAAATTATAAATTAAACCTTATTTCCCTTACTTAGCGGATGAAATAACCGAATCACGCCAAGATATGAATTTAAAGTTGCCGCCTTTACAGTAAGCGAACAGTCTATTAATAACTGTAAGGAGTACACGTGTAACTTTCTTTGAGACAGTCCGACTATCCGATATATGACTGCATATTCCCCACTGCATTGCTGCTACAAAATGTTGCCTATACATAAAGAACACGTCACACACACAAACATAAAATAATTTGATAAATGAATTATCTTCGCTTATCAGCCAACCCGCACCCAGTACGAACTTACACAATAATTTTGATGACTTGTTAAGGACATATGCTACTAAATACTTCCCACATTGGGATATGTTCAATACAGTTTGTTTTATGCATGGACTGTCAATTTATGAATTAAAAAGTACATGCCACCATGCTCAGTTTTACATAATCTCATTCGGAAGTTTTCAGCATTTGTAAAATTTTCTGAACAAATGGAAGAACAACCGAATTTTAAATATTAAGCTTAAAAAACAAGCTAAATATTTTCAGGAGGACCAAATTGAACCTCACCCCCACAGATTTCGAGCATTATTCAATATAAAATGGTAAGGGGTGGAATTGTTTGCCAATTTTATTATTCCATATAACTAGTTTAAAGTAGGTGCGATTCAGATTAAGTTGTGATACGATGCAAATAAGTATGAGAATACAAATAATTGTTGGTATTTGGGTACTTGTGAGCATGATGGATTTCATGCCTGGTAAGGGTGAGCATGAAACAGGTATTTTTTGCCACTTTTACGGGAAAAGCGGTGCGACGTCGTGGCGTTACGTTCATGTCAACACATCAATATAAACAAATTCAAAATGGTGGAACAGAGACTATGAAGTTGATACTAAAGTGCATGTTTTTTCTTGAAAAAGGCCTTTGGCCGAAATATTGAAATAGAGTAAATTTATTATAGTTTAAAGTAATTCAGCATTAAACCGCTATAAAAGAAGAAAAAAGCTTTGTAAAATAAAAGCCCACCCAGCAATCGACCCTGGTTCTCCGTTTTGTTATATATAGCTCGACACACTGACTACTAGGCTAGGAGGCCAAGTCATTTGCGGTTCACAATAGTTGGAGTTGAAGAAGAAAAGATAAGTTATCAGAGCAGAAATGGTGCCCATTGGAATTAGCCGCATATGTCTTTAAAATTGGTAAAACCTCTTGAGCTAGTGGTTTATAGATTTACGGGAAACGTTATGACGTCCATAACAACGTTGCGTACATGATGGCAAAATCATAACGTTTTTACACCAGAAATGAGATTTCAAAGTATTTGTCATATGATAAATAGAATCTAGCATTCGTGCTCTTGTATTATTGAATTTATTAAACTCGTTGCGAAAAAGAGATAAAATGCTCGGCAAGCCTCGCATTTTATCTTTTTTCCCCAACTCGTTTAATAAATTCAATAAAACATGAGCACTCATGTAAGATCCTCTATTTAAAGTAGGTGCGATTCAGATAAAGTTGTGATACGATGCAAATTAGTATGAGAAGACAAATAATTGTAGGTATTTGGGTACTTGTGAGCATGATGGATTTCATGCCTGGTAAGGGTGAGCATGAAACAGGTATTTTTTGCCACTTTTACGGGAAAAGCGGTGCGACGTCGTGGCGTTACGTTCATGTCAACACATCAATATAAACAAATTCAAAATGGTGGAACAGAGACTATGAAGTTGATACTAAAGTGCATGTTTTTTCTTGAAAAAGGCCTTTGGCCGAAATATTGAAATGGAGTAAATTCATAATAGTTTAAAGTAATTCAGCATTAAACCGCTATAAAAGAAGAAAAAAGCTTTGTAAAATAAAAGCCCACCCAGCAATCGACCCTGGTTCTCTGTTTTGTTATATATAGCTTGACACACTGACTACTAGGCTAGGAGGCCAAGTCATTTGCGGCTCACAATAGTTGGAGTTGAAGAAAAGATAAGTTATCAGACGCAGAAATGGTGCCCATTGGAATTAGCCGAATATGCCTTTAAAATTGGTAAAACCTCTTGTGCTACAGAGCATCAAAGTAGAAAGCTTTCGCGCAAACTCAACAACCAAAACACTCTTTCAAGTTTCCAGAACATATATATTTGAAAAATAAAGTTCTTAAATACGCTCTATTCTCAAAGTCGAAGTATCACAAATTAAAATTGACTATGTGGGCATTACAGGGCCTTTTCCAGCAAGTTTGGGAAAAGGCCCCTGGCCAAAATTGGGAAAAAAAGATCGACTTAACATCAAAATTGGGAGAAATTAACGACATAGAACATTACAAGGGTAGCAAATATATCCTCAAAATCAAGTTACTTTAGATTGTAATATGCCAAGCATACCACTTAAGCACAAGTGTTTAAGTATCATTCTGATATGGTTCAGTGTTTCTCATAAGTAGTAGTGGTCTCAAAAAAAAGTAAAAAACAAAAAACAAAAAAAAAAAAAACTTTTTTTTTTACTTTTCTTAATTGGGAAAATCAGACATGGTATTGGGCAAAAAATGTGGCTATTTTTGATCGGGAATGGGGCCGAAATTCGGCCCCTAGTGATGGGCAGAAAAGGCCCTGCATTATGTTGAGAGAATCAAACTATTCCGAGTACTTACCTGTACGTGCTGTATTGAAACCCATTTTAAGTAATAAGAAGGCAAAGACCAGGAATCGATGCATAGGGGATCTTACATGAGTGCTCATGTTTTATTGAATTTATTAAACGAGTTGGGGAAAAGAGATAAAATGCGAGGCTTGCCGAGCATTTCATCTCTTTTTCGCAACGAGTTTAATAAATTCAATAATACAAGAGCACGAATGTTAGATTCTATTTAACATATGACAAATACTTTGAAATCTCATTTCTGGCGTAAAACGTTATAATTTTGTCATTATGTACGTAACGTTGTTATGGACGTCATGACGTTACCCGTAAATCTAAAAAAAACACTAGTGGTTTATGGATTTTATTGCATGGCGTTATTTCACTCCCAGACGCGACGTCATATGATAAAATCAGGTACCACACCTGACCCAGGACATCACATGGGAAAGTGACAAAAACACAAGAGAACTATACACCCAAACGAGCCAAGAGGTCAGCCCTTTCCAAGCAGGTGACCAGAAGGCTGCAATGAAAAAAAAGTAAGTAAGGGTGCAAAGATCAGGAATCGATACAATCAAGTACCACACCTGACCCAATATACCAATTGGAAAGTGACAAACTCACAGTAGACACCACAAACGAGAGCCAAGAGGTCAGCCCTTTCCCAGCAGGTGACCACAAAGCACATATAAACAGACGCGCACAAAGACATAGCAAACACAAGACAGAACTAAAACATAAAAGATCCACAGAAGAAGAACCGCCTTGGAACGGTCAGTAAAATATTTTACTGGAGGGCTTAAACCGGACAAGAAGGCATGCCAAACACAAATAATAAAAATGATCCACAAAAGAGGCACTGCCTTGCAACGGTCATTAATTTTATTTTTACTGGAGGGCTTAAACATGTTTCACGATAAAACCTCACCATTAGTTCTGATGTGGATCAAGACAGATAGATGTTTGGTTTGCATGAAATATCCCTAACTTATCCATGAATTATCTCCTAGAACATTAAAATCAAGATATAAAAAGGAGATAATACAAAGATAAGGACTCAACAGTACATAAAACTGAATACCGGAGGGATTTTCCCATTCCTATTAATTAGACCAGTCCATTTAAAGGGTTGTTGGGTGGTATTTTCATTTTTATTCAAAACTAAAGAGAATTTCTGTAAGCAAATGGTGGAGACCCTGATCAGACGCCGCGTGAAAAGTTTACTAAATTGTGTTCGGTTTTTACGTCTTTTTCAACAGTCGGTTCAGGTATACATGTATTGCTACGATCAGTTATCATATAGCACATATTTGTTATGCTAATCCTTAGTGGCTTATCAGTAATTTAGTGTATATTTCATGCAGCTGTTGTTCGGGAATTATCTTTTTTTACAGTATATAACGGCACGGGTTCGAACTCACGACCCCTCTTTTGCAGTCCAAAGAGTGCAGTATATCAATCCGACTTGTTACCGACTGTACCCCGTAGACTGTCAGTGATCACGTTCGTCCGGAGATGTGTCCGTGATACTTCACTACAGTCACTAGCCAATGTATGGACAGTACGTATCACAGAAAACAAAAGTAATTAGATTAGAGAAACATAATTATGTGAAACAAAGAGTGAAAATGGAACTTTCGAGTAGCTACACAGTACAATCTTACACGAGTGATCATTTCATATGAAATTTATTAATCGAGCCTTTGGCGAGTTTAATAAATTTAATATTAAATGATCACTCGTGTAAGATTCTGTTTATCATATGACAATTTTAAAGCGATTTTACTGCCTCCAAAGTTTGTTAATTGCAATGAAAATTTGCGTTGTAACGGACGTCGTCATGACGTTACTTGTTCTCGTCAAAAGTGTTATGTAACGTGTGGTCATTTACTCTACCTTATTTACATAAATGGCATCGTATGCAACACTTACTCATCCATACGACTCTTCGCGGATGACACTAGCCTCTATATTAAAGTCGAAAGCCCAATCGAAGCAGCAACTATACTGTAAATTCGGAAATTTTCGCGAGGGTTTTATTTTCGCGAAACTTCGCATTTCAAATTTGTATACTGTATATTATTATATGTCTTTATATGTTGTTCTATGTACAAAGCCTACAATTGAAATATGTTTAAACCAACGTGTGGTCATAACATTATTTATGACATACGTTATCCACTGAATAACAGTAACGTCATATGATAAATAACGATATGCCATACACATGTACTCGTATCTGGCATCGACTCGATACCCTACCTGTTTCATCATCATCATCCATGCAAGGAATTAAATCCACTCTCTAAGGGTGGCATTCGTGTATATCAAAAGATTCAAGGGGCGGGTCCAGGATTTCTGGAAAGGGGTTTATATGTATAAAGGTGTGGGAGTTTTGCTTTGCTGATTTTTATCTAATTTTTCTTGGAAGCGGTGGTAGTGTGCTTGAATCGAGACCGATGGTTCGGGCCTCACCGGTGTCACTGCGTTGTGGTCCTTGAGCAAGACATATTTACCCTAGCTTAGTACTGGTTCAACCCAGGAGGACCCGTCCCTGTTTAACTGAAATATTGTTGATGGGACGTAAAGAATCAAACCAAACAAACAAAAATCTCATTTTTCTTAAATATCCCTCGAAAATGAAATAATTCGTGAAATAGGTTGGTCTCACTGATACCATATAATTTCATTTTGATAGGATATTTAAAAACTGGAGAGGGGGGATGGAGGTCGCTTGAACCCCCTCCGGATCCGCTACGAAGTTAATGTAGCAATATAACTTTAATACAAATGTATCTCAAAACACACACATGTAACTTGCGGGTACTTGTAAAGCGTCTTGACGGGATACTGTTCTGACGTAGCTATCTGATTAGGATCGACACTGTTTTCCACTCTGAAAATACATTACTTTCAACGAGAATGATGCAGGTTAATAAGATAAGAACTGGGGAGGAGTTTAGTAAATGGACCTGTTGCGAGAAAACCTGTCTTCGGGGGTTTGCGAACAACATAGGCGCAGACCAGCCTGCGCATTCGCGCAGTCTGATCAGCGCCTTTGTTATTCGCTTCATGGAAAGTATCATACGTAAACTTGCTTCAAGTGAACTTTGAATTTTCTAGTTAGTCTCTGTAGCTGAGGAGACTGGTTTGAAACTTGCTTTGTCGGAAACCCCGAAGACAGGTTTTCTCGCGACGAGGCCCATTAAACTGCACTCCTCCCCTATTTTTATCCTATAAACTTGCATCATTCTAGTTGAAAGTAATGTATTTTCAGAGTGAAAAACATTGTGGATCCTGATCAGATGGCTACGTCAGCATGACAAGGATAACGCTGATAAGGCCCTTGTAATGCGATATGGCCCATTTCTCATTATCATCTGTGACACAATATAAAAGTGTATGATTTAATCGAACAGACGGACAAACTGTTTAGATACACATTGTATACAAAAACATAGCTGTAATCTTTTTGGTGAATACATGTAACTATGGATAAATATATCTTGATATTCGTTTTTGCCTTTGTACTAGCTGGTTCTGAAGCCATTGAAACATGTAAGTGATTAAATATCTTCAGTTGATTAGTTTGTGGGGTTTCCCTGTTCCTATTACAAGAGGTGTTACATGTTTGTTTGAACAAATTCTAAATTGCCGTTACTGATATTTTGTAATAACTGATTTACTTAGTCTGATCTCCAGGAATACGCAGTCACCAAGGAAATAGCTCTTCACTTTATTTGCTGGGTAGTCTCTGAAGAGTAGTCATATTATAAGCGTTTATGATGTCTGACACGAAACGTTCGGAATCGTTCTCGATCGTCTTCTTTTAAAGTGGCGAAGATCATCTCTAGTTCAAACATATTTTATTGCCAAAAATTACAGCAATGGGGTTGGGTCACAAGTTCTCGCAACATTAGTTACGACCCTCCCCCTACATATACAAATCATAATCTAGACATGCAAACATGGCCTTTATACACAAATTATCTATGTATTGTAATAAATAAATATATAAATGAATAAGTATTTGAATGCAAATTGGTATGAGTTAAGTTGCAGCTTCTAAAAGCCAAACAATATGACTCCATGCATCCAATGAATGAGATTCATGCTGTTTGTCTTTAAGTATCTGATATTTACCCTCTAGTTTTTGCTCATCATTAATTATTATCACACTTTATTGACTTATCTTTAGCTTAATAGAGTACAATTTAAGCAAATCATAGTATATGCAGATTATACACACTCAGTTCTATTTGGCTAAGAGATGCGTAAGCTCCAAAGAATGCATTCAAATGTCCAGGAAATAAGATATAAATAAAGGTTTATACCACCCTTACCAACTTTAGCACTAAAAACCTCATGATATGCAAGGTCTACACTGAAGTAGGTGGTATAAAATAGTTATATCATGTTTGTCCACCTGTACGTAAGATAATCCACTCGCTAAAGCTCGTGGATTATCTCCACGTACAGGCGGACAACCCATGGTATAACTATTACTTAATACTCTCTTCCAAGTTCACCCACCTGTCGAGCCCACCAGTCCATGAGCAGACCACACTGACAGACAGAATACTTCAGGTATAACCAATGGTAAAACCAATGTTAACGCCATTGGGATAAGTAATAGTTATACCATGGGCTGTCCGCCTGTACGTGGAGATAATCCACGAGCTTTAGCGAGTGGATTATCTTACGTACAGGTGGACAAACATGGTATAACTATTTTATACCACCTACATCAGTGTAGACCTTGCACATCAAGTGATATTTCATGCTAAAGTTGGTAAAGGTGGTATAAATAACTTTAAACAGACCAGCTTTGATTGGAGAAATACATGCTCATTCAGTATCAAATATTTTAGTATTCTTTATATACTCGTGTACCGCTCTAAATAGTTACTTGTATAATTCAGTGTGTCATTTCCGAATAATAATATACTGAATAAAAGTAAAATCGCTACACCTGCATTGTTTGCAATTTATATACAAAATGATGCAGGCCAGTAAAGCAAATGAAAGTGTATATGAATGTTCAAAGACTGGGTTATGCATAACAGTAAAAAAAAGTCGGATGTTGTCACGAGGAAACACATGAAAGCCATTTAAATGTGACAGTGGTCCAATTTTTCAGGTTATAAATTTGGAATAGAAATCTCACACAGTTTAGACCTTCTGAAATCCACTACCAACTAGACCAGACTGCACGAAATGGTAGTATATTAGACATGTGCCAACCTGAAATGTGACGGGCTTATCGCAAGTGTGTTTTGATCGTTCAGAAAAGCAATCTTAACAAGACAAATTCGACGAATTTATATCCCCCGACGAAAGGTTCTTTGAGGGAAACATGCAGGTCACAAAACATGAATCCCGTTTATCTAAACCTAAAGTTCACCTCCGGTATCATTCATATCATAACAACGCCTGTCAAGTATGTTTTCGTTCTTAGTTTAATAAAAAAAATATATACTAAAATCTACACAATTTCAATATCTGACCTTTCAACCTATCCCCAGAGGTCAAGGGTGTGTATAAATTCAAAGTGTTACCTTGCATACAGGTCTAATTTTCTTCCAGTTTAAATTGATATGCAACATGAACACTTTTAGAAAAGAAAAATATGACCTTTTGATCTCACCCCAGAGGTCAATGGCGTGTGTGTAATAACAGCATATTTGCTTTCATGGTGCTCTATGTTCAATTCCCTTTCATTTGATATGCAACATGACTACTTTCACACAAAATATATGGCTTGACCTTTTGACCCACCCAATGAGTCAAGGGTGTGTTTGTGGGCAAAATATTTGCTACCATGTTGCTGCAAACTGTGTCAACTTTAATTTGATATGCAACATGACCATATTCTGAAAAAAGTTTTATTTTGGCCTCAGCCTCACCCCCTAAGTCCACCCCAGGGGCTCGAACCGATGCCTTCAAAATAATATCCCGTTTCATATCTATTGCTGCTCTATTTGCATGCTTATCTACAGGCATTGGGCAACCAAGGTCTATAGATAGAAGTTGTTAAATATATACAATAGCTTTGATACAATGTGAAGATTATCACACAAAAAAGCTAATATAGGTTTTGAATTATAATTGCCAACACTAAAACAACGGCTATAACTAAAGTGTTATCTAACCCTTAGTTTACCTTCAGCATTATTCAGATCATAAGAAACGCCTGTCAAGTATGTTTTAGTGCTAAGTTTAATAAAAAATAAAACTACATCTGTACAATTTCAATATCTGACCTTTAAACCCAACCCCAGAGATCAAGGGTGTGTGTAAATTCAAAGTGTTACTTTGCATGTAGGTCTACACTTCTTCCTCTTTAATTTGAAATGCAACATGACCACTTTTAGAAAAGAAAAAAAGACCTTTTGACCCCACCTCATAGGTCGTTGGTGTGTGTAATGACAGCATATTTGCTTTCACGGTGCTCTGTGCTCAATTCCCTTTAATTTAATATGCAACATGACCACTTTCAGTTAAAGATATAGTTTGACCTTTTGACCCCACCCCCTGGGTCGAGGGAGTGTCTGTGGGCAAAATATTTGCTACCATGTTGCTGCCAGCGTCGTCAGCTTTAATTTGATATGAAACATGACTACATTCAGAAAAAGATACAGTCTGACCTTTTGACCCCACCCCCTGGGTCGAGGGTGTGTCTGTGGGCAAAGTTTTTGCTACCATGTTGCTGCCAGCATCATCAGCTTTAATTTGATATGCAACATGACCATATTCTGAAAATGTTTAATTTTGGCCTCGGCCCCACCCCCTAAGTCCACCCAACGGGCTCAGACCCAGGCATTCAAACTAAAATCCCGTTTGAAATGTTTCATATCTATTGCTGCTCTGCCTTTATGCAAAATTTCAGCAAAAAATAGTCAGAATTGCCTTAGTTATTGCGAAATTTAAGTATTTGACCTTTGACACCTTAGGTGGGGTCAAAGGGGGTGGGGTAAAACTTTGATACTGCCATGCTTATCTACAGGCACTTCGCAATCATGATCTATAGTGAGAAGTTGTTAAATATAATAGCTTTGATGAAATGTGAAGATCATCAAACACAATAGCTAATATAGGTTTTGCCTTATAATTGCCTATACTAAAACAAGGACAATAACTCAAGTGTTAAGGAGTCCATTTTTACCAAACTTATAGGATATCGAGAGTTCATGGTACTTATCATTTGTACCAATTGTGAATCAAATCTGACCAATAGGTACTGAGATATGGTTCCGGACAGACAAAAAGTGTGGACGGACGGACGGACAGACGACGCCAAAACTATATCCCTCCGACTTCGTCGGGGGATAATAAATCATTGTTTAGGTTGCTACAATTAGTTCTTAATCTAGCATGCAATACTGTCAAATATCGGGTTCCCCAATGCAAATTAACATAGAACTTGTATTTTTGGAAAAGCTGTAGATTGTAACTGATGCTTAAATGATGTTAAGGTTGGTAGATTCTTTAGACCTTCGTCAAGAGAGTTCCACATTCTGATAGCTGATGGTATACAGGATCTCTTGGAACCTTTTATAAAATATCAAGCATGCCTTTAACCCGATGTTAACGAAATTGTCCTATCACTTGTGTTTTTGAAAATTTATAAGGTGTACTGTGTTCGTATCTTTTTATTTGGGCCTCGCCGCGACAAAACCTGTCTTCGGGGCTTCCGGCAAAGCCAGACTAAAACCAGTCTCCTCAGCTACAGAGACTAGCTAGAAAACTGAAATCTTGCTTGTAGCACGCTTAGATATGATGCTTTCCAAAACACGAATAACAAAGGCGCTGATCAGACTGCGCGGATGCGCAGGCTGGTCTGCGCCTGTGTTGTTCGCAAAACCCCGAAGACAGGTATTCTCGTGTCGAGGCCCATTTTTTGGTATACTGCAACATTCGGTGTAGGACACATTATCAAATATGTCATTGTGATCTACAGAAAACACGAAACAAATCTAAATTTAAAAAGTTTCCATTGGTGCGCTAAAAATCTGAATAATACGTTTACTTAAGATATATACTTATATGAGTATCTTGGGATCCATCGTAGTTCTGTGAGCCCTGGGCTTTGGAAGTTCTCAAGTTTGGACCTACTTGACACAGAATGCTGTATTTGGTATACGACGAGCTTTTGACATGTAAAGTATTTTAATGAGGGCGACTCACCTTTGCATCAACTCATTACAGAGTTACTGTCCTTCGTTGATAACAAACCCGCCATGTTTCACGCAGTTTGTAAATATTCCGCCAGAGTTTACACTTTAATTGAAATTTACATTAAACATAAACGTACTTCTCTTTAAATTTATATTATTATATACCTATAACTGATACGACTTCAAAACTGTCTGTTTTCTGGCCATCTGATACAGAAAGCCGGATCAACGAACTGAGGTTTTCTGAATCCATATCACTATCCTTTAAAACGAGGCTAACGTCGGTTACCTGCTTTTGCGGCGACGTTACGTAAAGTAAATTGCAAGCATGGAACCAGAGATGGAACACATGTTGACGTGACGTCAAGAAACGTAACGTTATGGCAAACGTTCCTGCAATTTTTTGGGATTAAAGACCAAAACAGGTTTTAAAATCAGAAAGAATGTCAGAAAAAAGGCATATAATAAACATATTATCATAATAGTCTCGTGGATGAGGCCATACCATTGGATAACCGTCGACGCTACGCGTCTCGGGTGATCCGATGGTATGACCTCATCCACTCGACGTGATACAGTACGCCAGATCAAGTTACTATTATGATAATGTGTATTTATTGACTTTCTAGTGTATTTGGACGACTACTGTGGCGGTACCATTGACGTCGGACTCTTTGATCAGATTGAGCTGAAATTGACACGTAATATGAATTACCATTACTCAAGCTGGCAGTGCGAAGTTCAACTGATTGCAGAATACGATGGTCATTTGATGCTATACTTTAGCAACATGAATATCCCGCCCTCTTCTAACTGCGAAGACTACTTTCTTGAATTGGATGACGGAAGTTCAAGAGCCTACCCCTATATTTCAGGTAAGTAGTTGCTGTAAAACCTGTCTTAAGCGGCCACTCAAAATAGTCAAAACAGAGGTCTTAAAGACAAATGGTAACTTAATGAAGGTCAAAAGCATTGCAGTACTTTTGACCTGCATTAATCGATCTTGACTCTGCCGTTTACTATTGTAGGTAAATCATTTAAAGGCAGGAATGCTGGACCGCCCAGCAGGGGAGTGGCTTCAATATGAGACAGTCAGTGGGCGGAGCTTAGCTACTTGAAGATTAGAATCGACCAATGACATGATTATGCTGATAAGCAGCATGGCCACTGAGCTGGTAAACCTGTCAAGTATAATCCAGGTACGAGGGCTGTTCAAATATGAATGCAAGTAGCTTCATAACTTTCTTCACATATATGCTACGACTAAATGGCATACCTTTCTGGAAAGAACTATTTGTCGCCTTTAAAATGGCACCAAACATAAAGAAACACTATATTTCTCGAGTTACAGACCAAAATATAAAGGCCATTCCTGTATACTGAAGTTTTTCTGAAGCAAATAGCAATGCACGTTTTGGTACATGTGCGGATATAGTGTCACATCTTTGTAAGTTTTAGACAAAATGGCACCAAATTTTAGATGCAAGTTTTAGTAACAATCCAAAAGTTGCCTGCAGGAAAAAAAAATATAATCCTGTTTCAATCTCGAGTAAACAGGCACGTTTGTGACGTCATTAATTTTATGATAATCGTCATTTTGAGGTATCTACTACGGATGTAATAGTGAACATCGCTGTGTCATTTTCGTTGCGTTTTGCTGAAAACATGCTAAATATGTCATAAGGAGTTTTCAAAACGCGCAATCCTCTATTTACAGAGTAATCACATTTTATATAATTTTTCAAGCATTTTCTGCTTCTTTATGACTTGTGTACATTAAATAAAATATGCTCAATCCGTCTAGTCCTCAAGACCAGGTGAGTAATTTTATTGTAAATAATAAAGAAAATTCAAGAAATTTCACCTGTTTATCGAAGAATTATACGCTGGTATATGTTCGAAGCTTTGAGTTTGTTAGTATACTAACGTAACTCTCATTCAAAGGGCTATAGCCCAGTAAGTATACTGTATTTTTCTTTAGGTCTGGTGCCAGTTTAAAGGTGACTTATAGTCCTTTATAGAAACGTTTACCATGTTGTCGTAGCATATATGTGAAGAAAGTTATGAAGCTACTTGCATTTATAAAATGAACAGCCCTCGTATTTGCCAAAAGCTAATCAAGATTAGAGCCAAGCCCCAGAATCTACGATAGAAGTTATCAGCTCGATGCTTATTGAGAAAGTGACAAAATAGAGGCTTATTTAGCTGTTTATAGTGCACTCCTGCCTTTAAATCGCGAATACTATGTCTGATAACGCTATTAGAGAAATTTTAGTAGGGTTATACTTAAAAGTTATCAGCAGTTTGAATTTTGAAACAGATTGCAGGTAAGTAATTACATAACATTTGTATATGCTCTAAAATTTTGAACACTTTTCTCTTACTGTTCTCAAAAAAAGTTAGTTAATGGGGCTGGGATTGATCACAAAATGCTTGTCCGACTGGCAAACAGGCAAGATCCTGCCAGGACTGGTTCTTCAGAGCATCTGAGAAGAAGCAGCCCAATTTAGGTCTCTGTCATACAAGTCATGTAGATCTATGGCAGGTAAAACATGTTTGAGGACATAAATACAAGTGGGATTCGGAAAGGGATTAGGTATTGTCGTGCCAACCAAAAGTGACAGTGACGTAATATTTTGTTTACAATTGTTTAGTAAAATATTACTTTGTTCACTCCACTTGAGCTAACGCGAATCGAGATATCACTTGTGTATTAATCCTATCCTGTGGATAGGATTAATACACAAGTGATCTATCGATTCTAAGTCCCTAAGGGCTGTTTCACATACACACCGAATCCGAACCGAAACCGTAACGGCCACCGAATTGCATCGTTTCGTTTTCGGCAGACCTTTCACATATGAACCGAATCCGTGGACGAAATCTAAGAAAATGTCTGTATAATTTGGACTTATTTCCCTCTCAGATAGCAGAAATACCTTTACAATACAAATTGCTCCATATCACTGCATTAAGTTCGTGGTCTTTATAGTCGCTCTGGGTATTGTCCCACAAAAGTCTGTAGTAACCGGTATTGAGCTAGTAAAATAATTGCACAATTGTCTCGCTGGACAATCCATCAATGGTTTTCATGATTACTAAGTTATATACAACGCATGTGGTTGTGTATGTGCAGATTTCATTAAAATTACCTGTCGTGTTTGCTGAAATTCGGCCACCGAAACCGAAAAAATAAAATCAAAATCGTGCACGTTTTCGGTTCGGCGTTCGGTTTCGGCGCATATGTGAAAGCGTCCATAGGGTTTAAGGCATTTTAATTTTTCGGTTCGGTTTCGGTTCGGTTTCGGTTCGGTTTCGGTGTGTATGTGAAATGGCCTTAATAACTTTGTAAACAAACGTGACGTCACTGTCAATCTTGGCTGGCAGGACAGTACATGTACCTTGTGAGTGCAACGCCTTCAAAAGGTTTGACTGATCCTTTTCAAACTTCACAGTGGATCTTGTTCAATCAAAGGTGTTTGAATAATGAACTGAATATATGCATGTGCTTTTTCAGAGAAAAACAGCCACCAGTTTTTTTTTGCCACACCAGAATTTGGCAAAATCACATCATCTTTCTAGTGGTGCAAAAGACTCAAAACCACTAAAATACATAAATACAGACATAAGGGAGCAAAACATATATGATTATGACTAAAAAAATACATGCCATCATAATGAAAAAAATGGTCAAAGTTAAAAACCCCGCGGGGTTTTTCGAAAACCCTGCGGGTTTTTTTAAACCCCGCGCGGGGCTTTTCCCCCACATTTTCAAATGGGGGAAAAACCCCGCAGGATTTTTTCAAAAAAATAAATATTAAAATTTGTTCAAGAAACAAGTTTGTTTGATTGTAATTATTGCAGAAAATGATTGATATGGCTTAATTCAAAACTTTGATTTCCCCCGCGGGGTTTTTCTCCCATTTCAGATTGTGGGGGAAAACCCCGCAGGGTTTTTTGAAAAATTCAAATTGACTTTTTTGAATTATTATTCATCACAATGCATAATAAAAGGTATATCAAAAACTTTCAGCATTATATTGTGCCTCTAGAGGAAAAAGAAAATTCCCCCGCAGGGTTTTTCCCCCGCGGGGTTTTTCCCCCACAAAATAAAATGGGAGAAAAACCCTGCGGGGTTTTTTATCCAAAAATAATATTTTTAGTTTTTAGCTCAAAGAAGCATTTTACACTCTGTGTTCAAAGTTATGAGAGTTTTATATCAAAACAGAGAGATTTCAATTTCTCCTTTGGTGGGAAATCCTAAAATATACGTTACCAAAATGGCAATGTATCATTGTTAGACTGATGGCTGAGAATGTTTTGCTCCCCGCTAAAGAATTTTGCAGACACATCGTATCTTAAAAGAGCATTTCAAGCTGCGTAGAATAAGAGATGTTTGCATGTGTACGATTTGGTGTTTGCCTCTGACAGTCTGTTACATATGTTACCATATAAAATTCAGAAAATGAAAAGTAAAAAGGCTGTGCTACAGAAAGAAGGCATTAAACTAACTATTTAAATCACGCATATAGTCTGCCTGCTGGATACCTAAGCTGCAGATAAAAGTTTTAAAGCAAAATTGCGGCATCCTAATGTGTTATGTGCGTTACTTACATAAAACTTCCCTTTAAAAACGGTAACTGTGACCAATAGCATTTAATTTTACAGCTGATTTGTGAATTTTTAAAATGCTTTTAATCTAGTTGTACTAACACACTTATTTAGCTTATGGAAAAAAAGTGTGTTTATCTATCTTAAATGCATTGCCTTATATAAGCAATTAAACAACACTACCCCAAGTTTTAAGGAGCCCAATTTGGTAGGTATTATTTACTTAAAAATTATATAAAATCTTCCATATTTTGATAGTCTTGCTCATATAATAAAGAATCATAGATTTTCCATGTTAAACAACAAGATAGGAGTACTTGTTACAGGTTGTGTTACAGGTTGTAACTTATGTTACCTAACATAATAAATTAGCAAGGCCATTGACTTGGTGTAAGAGATGATATTTCAAAGGGAAATGAATATTTTTCGCATGGTTTCTTATAAATCTCTGGGCTTTGGTGCTTTAATCTTAGGAAGCAATTCATTGCTCTATTATCAAGACCTTTTTTACAGATGTTATATATAAACTTTTTCAATATTTCCATATATGTATAATACTACGATATAGATAGAGGGGCGTGGAAAATAATAGTTTCTATTTTAACATGACAATTTAGTATTTGTTAAATTGGTTAAATGTTTTAAAATATCTTAACTAATCCTTATCCAAGTCGTATACAATATCTATCATTATATCTGCTTGTGTGGCAAAATAATTGCTCGTCTCATCTCATCACAACCAGTAGAGTAATCAGACAGAATTATAACTGTAGTCTAAGTAAGGGCCCTTTGGAATTCTGTAGACATACTTGTATTCTATATTAAATATAATGTAAACAGTGGTCAAGAATAAATCAAAGGATGAGAAGATCCAATTAAAATCAAGTTTAGCTTATTTATTGCCCATAATTAGACATTTAAAAAACATCAAACAAAACCATCATTGCAGACGACCTTAATAAAATAATAATAATAATAATAATAATAATAATAATAATAATAATAATAAAAATAATGATAATAATAATATTCTTTATTTCCTCCACATGTGAAGAGCATACAAATAAAGCACAATTACAAAAGCAAGATAGAAACATTGAACATATATACATCATATACATTATTGGTTTGGTTTTAATATTTTAAAACCTGTTTGTTTATATATCGATATTTAGATTTGAATCGTTTCATTCAAAATCAGGTCACCAACATCCATGCTGTATATGACAATAGACCACGTCAACACTGATGAAGTATTATTGTAATGGCATTCACCTATTTTTTTCTTATTATTAATCTATATAATAAAAATAAACTCGACCAAACAAAGAAATCATGATCACCATGCGTGACATTTGGACTTCGAATCTTGAAAGGTAATTTAATAGCCATTTCTTTTATCGGGACCGACAAATCACTTCGAAAAATTGAATTTTTCGGATAATCGAAATTCGAATAATATGTAGTTTTATTGCAATAGATAATAGAGAAAAAAGTCAGGACTGTCCGTAGTCTTCGAATAACCCAGTAGTTTCGGATAATCGAAAATTTGGCTGGAAGGTTAAAAAAATAAATGTTCTTTACCACTCCCCACTTGTGAGAAAGTCGACCTTTCAACAAATTAGGTTGAATTCAGCCCAGCATGTTTGGATCAGGGATGAAGCGAGTACTAAGAAAAAGTACTCGAGTAAGTACTGAGTACTAACTGTTTTGAAAGTACTCGAGTAAGTACTGAGTACACATTTTGTAAATGTACTTAAGTAAGTACTGAGTACTTTAGAAAAGTACTCATGAGTACATCTGAGTACTGTGAGTACTATAAAGTATGCAATGAAAATGAAAGACAAAAGCCAAATTTAATAACTAAACAGGCTGCAGATATTTATAATATTAACAAGCACATACATAGTAGTCACATCTAAGACCTACCATTTAAGCACTAAATAAAACAATAGCTGCATGATTCTGCAAACTCTGCAGAACCAGATGTGACTCCTCATGATGAGCAGTCACATATGAATCTACAGGGTTTGCCTTCTAGATTTTGATTTTGGCGCTTTATGTGATGAGCTTGAGAAGCAGTTGTTCTGTTTTAACTACTATATTATTCCTGATATTTTTATTCATAAATATTTGGACATCAAAAATTATTGACTTAATTGTCTGAAAAAGTGATCAGCACGTTTCCGGGCATGTTTCATCAATACATACATGTACATTACAGAATGCAGATCAAATGTCAAACAGTATAGACCCTTATCAGACTGCTCCTGATCTGGGTGTGCACTGTTTGCTCAGGTATATATCTGTCCCAATATTTGAGGTTAATACAGTGTCTTATCTTGCAGCAAGTGTGACAAATACAACAATATACTAATTAAAGTGCATTGTAGTAATCAAAAATAGTGTTGCTCCTGGCCAATTATATGCATCATTAAGCTTTTCATCAAGTCCATTGTTAATAAAGAAGTCAATTTGGCCACACTAACCTTGAAAAGCTTGATAGGTAGTGTAAAATACACTCTTTCTAAATATTAGGATATTGCTAAAAATTAAGAAAAAGTGTTTCTCAGGCCACTTTTTGAGGCAGGTAGGTTTTTTATGTATAATTTTTTCATTTCCCCAAAAACAAGTCTGAAAAAAGACAGATGATGGGCATTTGAAACAAATTAGGGAGGGCCTGAGAAACAATTAACTTTTTTTTCTTATCTGATTGAAATTTAAAAAAGTACTCACTAGTACTCGTAATGTACTCGTGAGTACAGGTTTTTTTGTAACAGTACTTAAGTAAGTACGAGTACATGTACTCATGAATTTCGCTAAGTACAGAGTACAGCTAAGTACTGAAAAAAGAGTACTCGAGTAAGTATGAGTACAAGTATGAGTATGAGTACTCCATCCCTGGTTTGGATTAGCATAAAAGAAGAATGTGCAGAAAATTTTGACCCCATTATAGGGCGCCTCTGAGTGGGGTACCCAAAAATAAGCTCTTGTATACACAATTTGTTTAAGTTGTGCTCAAATTTGGTTGAGTTCTACCCAGCAATTCAGAGAGACTGCAATTTAGCCAGAAAATGCACACTCTCTGAGGCCCATGCAAAGGGGATCCAAAAAGCAAAAAACAGTAATGCTCCTGCTCACCCACTTGTGCAAGTAAGTCACCAAACAAATTCGGTTGGATTCAGTATGACCGTTTGCGCAGTCGGTAACGTGTCTGGCAACAGATGTGAGTCTGAATCCAGGGGTCGCGAGATTGAATCCCAACCCGGTCCCGTACTTTCGTGGAGATTGATCATGAAATAATTTCTACGGTCATTCTCCTCCCTTCCGCTGAATCATTCAAGAAGGGTTGTTGTCAGTTACAAGTGAAAGTATGTGCACGAAGTACTGGTTAACTGCCTGTTAAAGCTTGCCCAGGAAAAAGTGTGGTTAGGTGAACTAACTGTCCCGCCATGACCATAGCTGTTGACTTGGGACGTAAAGCAACAAAACAAACAAACCGTTTGCAAGGTGAAAGTATTGCAGGCAAATGGGCAGACCGAAGGACACTTTTGACCTACATCCCACATCATTGGGGTATTGGAATTTTGCTGTTGCATACACCAGTTGCATACACCAGTTGCTCAACAAATTTGGTTGGATAATCTGTCCAGTTGTTTAGAAGATAGCATAACAAACAAAAACCTGATATACAGACGAAGGCAATCGCAATATCTCCCAACACCTTTTAAAAAGAGAATGGATAAAAAAAATCAAATAAAAATAAGCCCCAATGATCAGCCTGATTATCCTGTAAATTCAGTAATTAACCTGCTTACATGTACCACACTAACTAAGTGTTGTACTGCCATAAATACTGCTGTAAATAATAAAAATGGTAAAATTGTATAACCATTATGAACACAATTCAGTATTAAGCGTCTTTCATCAGCATTTAAAGAAAGAAACAACTACAAATGGCTTTGTTTCTGAAAACTAAATTATATGATGAAAAGTCTCATGCAAGTATAATTTATAAGCATAGAAATATGTTCTATTTACTCACATTGTCTGTTGTGGGGTTTATTTTGTGCAGTTTATGCAGTATATATCCAAAATTAACACAGGATTTATCAAATAGTTAGAGCCTTGCAAACCATGAGGTTTATTTGAATCTTTTTCTGGTTTCCTGCAAGATTAAAGAATTTCAGCTTGAGTCATTGAAATGAGAGAACCAGGTTAACACAGTTATATCATATTTCAAGGTCAGACTGAGATCAGAATATAATGGTCCTATGCAAATCTAGGTTGGGATTATTTGGTATTAAATGGAACCAAATTATTTACTAGCAGTACCAAAAGATTCCATTTAATCCCAAATTATATGGATGTGTTGAATTGATGAAGTCCCAGAAAATCTTAATAATCCCATTTAAAGTACCTACTGGGACTTTCTGGGATTAAATGGAATATTTATCCCAGAAAGTAACATAAAATCCCACTTATATTTTAAGCAGAATTATTTGAGACTTTCTGGGATTTTCCAGTTCCAGATAGTGACAGAAAATACCAATTGTTCCCAATTCCAAAACCAATCCCAGGAAGTTCTATTCAAGCAGAATTGGAACTGGACTGAGACTTTCTAGAACATTCTAGAACATACCAATTATTTGGGATTATAACATTCTTCTCGGCCCTGATCTGGGTCCTTACTGTTTGCAAAGGTTATCAACAGATGACAAAAGTCTTTGTTAACAGAACAGAACATATCTTTATTGACATAAAACTCAGGCCACTCATAGATAGCGTAAAGGCATAAGATACAAAAACAAAGCATATACATGATATACATAAAATACATGAGTACAAAGAGCATGAAAAAGGTGAAAATTAAAATGCGAGCAAAATCAACCCTGAAAGAGCCTTCTATAACTTACAGTGGGCAACATAATCGACTGTTGTTGCTTCATTAAGAAACAAAATAAGGCTTCACATTATTGATTATAGACAATTCGCATGATATGACATATCATGTGAGTTGTCTATAATCAAGTTATTCCCATGAAATATTAAGCCAAGACATAGTAAGAAGTATATTATCGTAATGATTGACTCTTTTAGGGTTAGGCTGCACATGAAAATTTATTCATTATAATTTCTACAAAACTTGATAACTTTACAAGCTTCCTGGTATTTGCTGAAGAAAATAGTTATTTGAATTTTATTATGTTAGGACTTTTGTAAAAATATGATCTTAAATATTTCTTTCTGTCAGATATAAAGTGATCACAAACAAAAAGATAGTGAAATTCGTCACAGATATCATATTTGCTACATAATGTGCATTTTCTGTCTTCTAAAGGTGTGTTTTCCCAGCGACCAGTTTCAACCGGAAGCCGATGATTACTTTACCTAAACTTTAACAATGAAGAACAGTGTTTCCTATTTAATTTGATTAGGTAATTTTCAAAATTTAAATCTTGCTTGAAAAGAGTATAATTCTTTCCTTTAGAGGATGAAGTTACTTTGTTATGCCACTCCTTAACATAAAGGTCTGATAGAGTTTTAGAGATTTGATTTTTGATTGATTTTGGGTTTTCAATGACTTCCTTGTTTAAAAGATCGGGACGCCCTACAGATATTAGAATATGTTTTATAAAATGGATCCATTTATGTTGATGGATGCCACCATCATATTCTCCTCGTAGAAGTAAGTATAACCATTTTGATAGTTTTGTTTGTTTACCATTCACAAAATTCATCCAAAAGCTAATAATACGGGTTTTTATTCTAATGTCTACTGCCTTGCAACCTAGTTAACAAGGATAGATAAAATGATATAATTCAAAATAACATAAGTTATCAAGCAGGATACAAAATGACAATCTAGCATGAAGCACATTTCTTTATTCGCTTAATATTTTCGAGTTATGAATTATAACAATACAATAGAACCAGAAAGATCTTTATCTATAAACTTTTTTGTCGTCTGCTGACTTTTTTTTTTAAATTACTTTTTTCAATAAATTCTTTCAGGAACGCACTATTAGAGTGTCAATCCTTTTGGATCAAGATCAGGATCGACATTCTTCTCGTTCCAGATCTGGGTCCTTACTGTTTGCAAAGGTTATCAGCAGATGACAAAAGTCTTTGCTAACAAGGATAGTTAAAGTGATATAAGTTATCAAGCAGGATACAAAATGACAATCTTGCATGAAGCACATTTCTTTATTCGCTTAATATTCGAGTAATGAATTATAACTTAAGTTGTTATGTGAATTGCATGATGTTCACTATTAATGCACTCTATGTCTAAACTTAGTAAACATAATGTGCACTAGGGTGTAAGGTTTTTGTTTTTACACACCTGAAGGTGCCGTCTATGTCTGCTCCCAAAATGATACTCCCACAATATATACTCCCAAGCAAAAATCCTTTTAAAATGCTAAACTATTCATTTTAAGTACATGTTTGTAGTTTGTATATATCTTTTTAGTGAATAATTTGTTCATTTCTCTTCTATCGATTTATTATTTTACCTATGACAATTCTTGCACCTTACAGTGTGGATCCTGATCAGCTGGCCTCTCAGAAGCTAGCTGATCTGGATCTACACTCATAGGAAATAGTCATAATCAGGCAGTATCCTAAATTTCTTCTGTGTTTTTGTCGAATTTTATGTGCATAAAATTCAGAGAAAATTAACAAAAAACAAAATTAAAGAAATATGATGACCTGTAAAAAATGTAAAATGGCCCATACCATGTTGTACCTGGGTATAACTTGTTTTGAAAACAGTATAGATCTGAATCAGCTGGCCTGAAACCAGCTGATCAGGATACATATTGTTTTCTACTTTGGTTATAAATGCATACTACTAAGTTGAACCCTGCAAGTTGGTTAGATATACACTGCTGAAGTTTCTCTTTGCCTACAATTGTTGTCTGCTGATAACCTTTGCAAACAGTTTTAGAACCAGATCAGCACCGACAAAATGTCAGACCTGATCTGAATCCAAACTGTTTGACTCTCTGATAGTGATAATGAAGGAACTATATAGTAAATTAATTTAGAAAAGACAGCAGATGACAAAATACCTAAATAATTTCCAACAAGCAGAGTAAAATAGAAATGGATGCTTGTCGAGACAAATAGGGTTACTATGTTATAATAAATGCACTTGCATAAATATCAAATTAACCTTTGTCCTGCTGAACCTAGATATAACCCGTTTTTGGAAACAACTGATCATCAAACTTTTGTCATCTGCTGATAACATTCATGAACAGCTTGGAGTCAGATCAGGACCATCAGTATGTTTGGTCCTGATCTGGATCCATACAATTTGACACCTTGATTTTTTTCCTGAAATTTCTTGAAAATATTTATTTTGAAAGGAGTCAGCAGACGACAACAAAATCACTAAGTATGTTGCATGTAAAGATTTATACAAAAAATTCAATGCAGTCTGATCAGGGACTATTTTTTTTTTGTTCTTTGAACAAAATAATTTATTCACTAAAGGTAATTCCAGAAGACTTTCTTAAAGGACCTTAATGATTTAACTCTTTCCTTATTAGCTGCTTCTCATCTGTATCTACACTGTTTGCTAAAGCTGGTATGTGATTGACAGTGTAAAACTGAAAATTCTGTGTTAGGGATAAAGACACCAGGTAATAGCCTCACCATGTGGTCAGAATCCTGCTATTTGTTGCCAGGGTAACAAGAACACTTCAATTTAGATGAACAAATCCAGTCATGCCCACATTCATGTTTTGAGGTCTGCTGACCATTAAAACCAAAAAGATCTTTTTTAACTAGTTGAATACTTTTTATGTCTTTTGCAAAAATTCTTTCAGGAACTCAATTAGAATGTCAAACATTTTGGATGCAGACCAGGAATGACTTTCAATTGGTTCTGATCTTGGTCCTAACTGTTTGCAAGGTTATCAGCAGACGACATTGTCTGTCTGATAAAATGTTATACACAGTAACAAGGGTCTTTCTACACATTTCTGTACAGTGACATAGGTCACTGTTCTACAATATAAAATGCAAGTTGTACCTTAAATTCAAATACAATACAATAGAACCAGAAAGATCTTTTTTCTATAAACTTTTTGTCGTCTGCTGACTTTTTTTTAAAATAACTTTTTTCAATAAATTCTTTCAAAAACACACTATTAGAGTGTCAGTCGGTTTGGATCAAGATAAGGATCAACATTCTTCTCGGCCCTGAACTGGGTCCTTACTGTTTGCAAAGGTTATCAGCAGATGACAAAAGTCTTTGTTAACAGAACAGAACATATTTTATTGACATAAAACTCAGACCACTCATAGATAGCGTAAAGGCATAAGATACAAAAACAAAGCATATACATGATATACATAAAATACATGAGTACAAAGAGCATGAAAAAGGTGAAAGTTAAATGCGAGCAAAATCAACCCTGAAAGAGCCTTCGATAACTTACAGTAGGCAACATAATCGACTGTTGTTGCTTCATTAAGAAACAAAATAAGGCTTCACATTATTGATTATAGACAATTCGCATGATATGACATATCATGTGAGTTGTCTATAATCAGGTTATTCCCATGAAATATTAAGCCAAGACATAGTAAGAAGTATATTATCGTAATGATTGACTCTTTTAGGGTTAGGCTGCACATGACCATTTATTCATTATAATTTCTACAAAACTTGATAACTTTACAAGCTTCCTGGTATTTGCTGAAGAAAATAGTTCTTTAAATTTTATAATGTTAGGACTTATGAAAAATATGATCTTAAATATTTCTTTCTGTCAGATATAAAGTGATCAACAACAAAAAGATAGTGAAATTCGTCACCGAAATCATGTTTGCTACATAATGTGCATTTTCTGTCTTCTAAAGGTGTGTTTTCCCAGCGACCAGTTTCAACCGGAAGCCGATGATTACTTTACCTAAACTTTAACAATGAAGAACAGTGTTTCCTATTTAATTTGATTAGGTAATTTTCAAAATTTAAATCTTGCTTGAAAAGAGTATAATTCTTTCCTTTAGAGGATGAAGTTACTTTGTTATGCCACTCCTTAACATAAAGGTCTGATAGAGTTTTAGAGATTTGATTTTTGATTGATTTTGGGTTTTCAATGACTTCCGTGTTTAAAAGATCGGGACGCCCTACAGATATTAGAATATGTTTAATAAAATGGATCCATTTATGTTGATGGATGCCACCATCATATTCTCCTAGTAGAAGTAAGTATAACCATTTTGATAGTTTTGTTTGTTTACCATTCACAATATTGATCCAAAAGCTAATAATACGGGTTTTTATTCTAATGTCTACTGCCTTGCAACCTAGTTAACAAGGATAGATAAAATGATATAATTCAAAATAACATAAGTTATCAAGCAGGATACAAAATGACAATCTAGCATGAAGCACATTTCTTTATTCGCTTAATATTTTCGAGTTATGAATTATAACAATACAATAGAACCAGAAAGATCTTTATCTATAAACTTTTTTGTCGTCTGCTGACTTTTTTTTTTAAATTACTTTTTTCAATAAATTCTTTCAGGAAGGCACTATTAGAGTGTCAATTCTTTTGGATCAAGATCAGGATCGACATTCTTCTCGTTCCAGATCTGGGTCCTTACTGTTTGCAAAGGTTATCAGCAGATGACAAAAGTCTTTGCTAACAAGGATAGTTAAAGTGATATAAGTTATCAAGCAGGATACAAAATGACTATCTTGCATGAAGCACATTTCTTTATTCGCTTAATATTCAAGTAATGAATTATAACTTAAGTTGTTATGTGAATTGCATGATGTTCACTATTAATGCACTCTCTGTCTAAACTTAGTAAACATAATGTGCACTAGGGTGTAAGGTTTTTGTTTTTACACACCTGAAGGTGCCGTCTATGTCTGCTCCCAAAATGATACTCCCACAATACATACTCCCAAGCAAAAATCCTTTTAAAATGCTAAACTATTCATTTTAAGTACATGTTTGTAGTTTGTATATATCTTTTTAGTGAATAATTTGTTCATTTCTCTTCTATCGATTTATTATTTTACCTATGACAATTCTTGCACCTTACAGTGTGGATCCTGATCAGCTGGCCTCTCAGAAGCTAGCTGATCTGGATCTACACTCATAGGAAATAGTCATAATCAGGCAGTATCCTAAATTTCTTCTGTGTTTTTGTCGAATTTTATGTGCATAAAATTCGGAGAAAATTAACAAAAATAAAAATTAAAGAAATATGATGACCTGTAAATAATGTAAAATGGCCCATACCATGTTGTACCTGGGTATAACTTGTTTTGAAAACAGTATAGATCTGAATCAGCTGGCCTGAAACCAGCTGATCAGGATACATATTGTTTTCTACTTTGGTTATAAATGCATACTACTACACTTCCACCAAACGCATTGAGGCGTGACTGTAACAGTAAATGCATTGAATAAATCGAGGGTCATGCCTTAGAGGTCGTGGTAGAAGTATAAGTGGAACCCTGCAAGTTGGTTAGATATACACTGCTGAAGTTTCTCTTTGCCTACAATTGTTGTCTGCTGATAACCTTTGCAAACAGTTTTAGAACCAGATCAGCACTGACAAAATGTCAGACCTGATCTGAATCCAAACTGTTTGACTCTCTGATAGTGATAATGAAGGAACTATATAGTAAATTAATTTAGAAAAGACAGCAGATGACAAAATACCTAAATAATTTCCAACAAGCAGAGTAAAATAGAAATGGATGCTTGTCGAGACAAATAGGGTTACTATGTTATAATAAATGCACTTTGCATAAATATCAAATTAACCTTTGTCCTGCTGAACCTAGATATATCCCGTTTTTGGAAACAACTGATCATCAAACTTTTGTCATCTGCTGATAACATTCATGAACAGTTTGGAGTCAGATCAGGACCAACAGTATCTTTGGTCCTGATCTGGATCCATACAATTTGACACCTTGATTTTTTTCCTGAAATTTCTTGAAAATATTTATTTTGAAAGGAGTCAGCAGACGACAACAAAATCACTAAGTATGTCGCATGTAAAGATTTATATAAAAAATTCAATGCAGTCTGATCAGGGACTATTTTTTTTGTTCTTTGAACAAAATAATTTATTCACTAAAAGGTAATTCCAGAAGACTATCTTAAAGGACCTTAATGATTTAACTCTTTCCTTATTAGCTGCTTCTCATCTGTATCTACACTGTATGCTAAAGCTGGTATGTGATTGACAGTGTAAAACTGAAATTTCGGTGTTTATTGGGATAAGTCACCAGGTAATAGCCTCACCATGTGGTCAGAAGCCTGCTATTTGTTGCCAGGGTAACAAGAACACTTCAATTTAGATGAACAAATCCAGTCATGCCCACATTCATGTTTTGAGGTCTGCTGACCATTAAAACCAAAAAGATCTTTTTTAACTAGTTGAATACTTTTATGTCTTTTGCAAAAATTCTTTCAGGAACTCAATTAGAATGTCAAACATTTTGGATGCAGACCAGGAATGACTTTCAATTGGTTCTGATCTTGGTCCTAACTGTTTGCAAGGTTATCAGCAGATGACATTGTCTGTCTGATAAAATGTTATACACAGTAACAAGGGTCTTTCTACACATTTCTGTACAGTGACATAGGTCACTGTTCTACAATATAAAATGCAAGTTGTACCTTAAATAGAGAGTTAGCAGCTCAATTTGCATCGAAATAAAAGCTTGTCCTTGCATAATTATCAGATAGAGCTGTCATGTTTGGATAAGTCAAAAATACATTCATATGTTCCTCAGAGAGTTGAGTTGTAACTCTGAAAGTAATCTTTTAACAAAATATGGTTATTGTTTTCCCTCAGAATATCAGTTGTAGTAGACTTGTCTATAATATCCATTCCAAAAGCATACTAATTTCTACAACCATACTGTGCGCTATTTTCAAAACTATTTTGAAACATTCTTTTGCTTTACCACCTTCAGACACTATGTAAAACTGTATATATATGTATTTATTAGAGGGCCTCATGGAAGATTAGTTTTGTTACTAAATGTGTTACCCTCTTTAAATAAAGTCTATTATTATTATTATTATTATTATTATTAAATTCAAATACAATACAATAGAACCAGAAAGATCTTTTTTCTATAAACTTTTTGTCGTCTGCTGACTTTTTTTTTAAAATAACTTTTTTCAATAAATTCTTTCAGGAATACACTATTAGAGTGTCAGTCGGTTTGGATCAAGATAAGGATCAACATTCCTCTCGGCCCTGATCTGGGTCCTTACTGTTTGCAAAGGTTATCAGCAGATGACAAAAGTCTTTGTTAACAGAACAGAACATATCTTTATTGACATAAAACTCAGGCCACTCATAGATAGCGTAAGAGCATAAGATACAAAAACAAAGCATATACATGATATACATAAAATACAGTGTACAAAGAGCATGAAAAAGGTGAAAATTAAAATGCGAGCAAAATCAACCCTGAAAGAGCCTTCTATAACTAACAGTAGGCAACATAATCGACTGTTGTTGCTTCATTAAGAAACAAAAAAGGCTTCACATTATTAATTATAGACAACTCGCATGATATGACATATCATGTGAGTTGTCTATAATCAGGCAATTCCCATGAAATATTAAGCCAAGACATAGTAAGAAGTATATTATCGTAATGATTGACTCTTTTAGGGTTAGGCTGCACATGACCATTTATTCATTATAATTTCTACAAAACTTGATAACTTTACAAGCTTCCTGGTATTTGCTGAAGAAAATAGTTCTTTAAATTTTATAATGTTAGGACTTATGAAAAATATGATCTTAAATATTTCTTTCTGTCAGATATAAAGTGATCAACAACAAAAAGATAGTGAAATTCGTCACCGAAATCATGTTTGCTACATAATGTGCATTTTCTGTCTTCTAAAGGTGTGTTTTCCCAGCGACCAGTTTCAACCGGAAGCCGATGATTACTTAACCTAAACTTTAACAATGAAGAACAGTGTTTCCTATTTAATTTGATTAGGTAATTTTCAAAATTTAAATCTTGCTTGAAAAGAGTATAATTCTTTCCTTTAGAGGATGAAGTTACTTTGTTATGCCACTCCTGAACATAAAGGTCTGATAGAGTTTAAGAGATTTGATTTTTGATTGATTTTGGGTTTTCAATGACTTCCTTGTTTTAAAGAGCGGGACGCCCAACAGATAATAGAATATGTTTAATTAAATGGATCCATTTATGTTGATGGATGCCACCGTCATATTCTCCTCGTAGAAGTAAGTATAACCATTTTGATAGTTTTGTTTGTTTACCATTCACAATATTCCTCCAAAAGCTAATAATACGGGTTTTTATTCTAATGTCTACTGCCTTGCAACCTAGTTAACAAGGATAGTTAAAATGATGTAATTCAAAATAACATAAGTTATCAAGCAGGATACAAAATGACAATCTAGCATGAAGCACATTTCTTCATTCGCTTAATATTTTCGCGGTATGTATTATAACAATACAATAGAATTAGAAAGATCTTTTTCTTTAAACTTTTTTGTCGTCTGCCAAATTTTTTTTTGTAAAAATTACTTTTTTCAATAAATTCTTTCAGGAACACACTATTAGAGTGTCAATCCTTTTGGATCAAGATCAGGATCGACATTCTTCTCGTTCTAGATCTGGGTCCTTACTGTTTGCAAAGGTTATCAGCAGATGACAAAAGTCTTTGCTAACAAGGATAGTTAAAGTGATATAAGTTATCAAGCAGGATACAAAATGACAATCTTGCATGAAGCACATTTCTTTATTCGCTTAATATTCGAGTAATGAATCATAACTAAAGTTGTTATGTGACACTATATATGCACTCTATGTCTAAACTTAGTAAACATAATGTGCACTAGGGTGTAAGGTTTTTGTTTTTACACACCTGAAGGTGCCGTCTATGTCTGCTCCCAAAATGATACTCCCACAATATCTACTTCCAAGCAAAAATCCTTTTAAAATGCTAAACTATTCATTTTAAGTACATGTTTGTAGTTTGTATATATATTTTTAGTGAACATTTTGTTCATTTCTCTTCTATCGATTTATTATTTTACCTATGACAATTCTTGTACCTGACAGTGTGGATCCTGATCAGCTGGCCTCTCAGAAGCTAGCTGATCTGGATCTACACTCATAGGGAATAGTCATAATTAGGCAGTATCCAAAATTTCTTCTTCTGTGTTTTTGTCGAATTTTATGCGCATAAAATTCGGAGAAAATTAACAAAAATAAAAATTACAGAAATATGATGACCTGTAAATAATGTAAAATGGCCCATACCATGCTGTACCTGGGTTTAACTTGTTTTGAAAACAGTATAGATCTGAATCAGCTGGCCTGAAACCAGCTGATCAGGATACATATTGTTTTCTACTCTGCTTGTAAATGCATACTGCTAAGTGGAACCCTGCAAGTTGGTTAGATATACACTGCTGAAGTTTCTCTTTGCCTGCAATTGTTGTCTGCTGATAACCTTTGCAAACAGTTTTAGAACCAGATCAGGACCGACAAAATGCCAGACCTGATCTGAATCCAAACTGTTTGACTCTCTGATAGTGATAATGAAGGAACTATATAGTAAATTAATTTAGAAAAGACAGCAGATGACAAAATACCTAAAAGCAGAGTAAAATAGAAATGGATGCTTGTCGAGATAAATAGGGTTACTATGTTATAATAAATGCACTTGCATAAATATCAAATTAACCTTTGTCCTGCTGAACCTAGATATATCCTGTTTTTGGAAACAACTGATCAGGATCCACAGTTTTGCATTCAGTTTACGGTCTTGCCAAAATTTAGCTATATTTGCTCAGCAGTACAGGGTTAAACAATTTAAATTTGATAGTTTGTGTAGAATTGTTGTTTTTTTTTGTGTGTACATATTCTTTATTTTGAGGGCCTCATGGAAGATAAGTTGTACCACTAAATGTTGTCACCCTCTTTAAATAAAGACTTTACTTACTTACTTGCTTACTTACCAACATACTCCTGAAAGACCTATTCCATCATTACAATTGATTTCTCCAATTTTTTTTTTTTTTTATTTGATTTGATTCTTTACGCCCAGTCAATAATTTTTCAGTTATGGCGGGATGGGTCTACCTGGATTGCACTAGTTCTAATGCAAGGATTAAAGTGTCCAAATTAAATGATAGTGCTTCAATCATAACCCTTGATTGAAGTAACTCTAATGAATTTTTCAGGAATACCAGACTGTCAAACCATTTTGGATCCAGATCAGACCCAGCAAAGTCATTTCGATGTTCCTGATCTGGTTACAACCAGTTTGCAAACTGTTACTAGCAGATAGAGGGTTAACATGATGACCATTGTCATAATTATCTCTAATGAATTTTCAGGAATACCATCAGAGTTGCACACAGTTTGGATTCTGATCAGGCCTACCGTTTTGACAGTCTTTATCAAGATCCAAACTGTTTTCAAATTGTCCCTAGCAGGTAAAAAGGTTAATACGATGCATACTGGGGATCGGAGATTGCTGAAACGGGCATGGACATCCGCCCGGTCTTGCAAGTTGCCATAGTAGACATCATGGGAATAGACATTTTGGCACAGTAGACATTTCAGGAACAAACATTTTGGGGGACATAATAGCACTAACCCATTTAATACATACTTCCACAAAGAATGGCTTGTAAATTTTCAATAATCACAAATTGAATTTCCAATTGAATGCATCCATCTCCAGTTGGGATTATAATTACACTCAAATATTAAAAGTATGTAATGTTAGGAAACAGTGCAGAACCTGATCAGAGGTCACATTATGTCATATCTGATCTGGTTATGTAGTGTTTGCCAATGTCCCATAAAATGATGGATAAACCCTTGTCCTGCTGAAACCGGATATGTCATCTTTAGAAAAGAGAGTAAATCCAGAATCAGCTGGCTAAATCTAGTGAACACATCCGTGGACATGAGATCTAGATCTGACTGCTTTCCAGACAGCATAAGATTCCACTGGAAAACAGAAGTGAATGTGCCATATTCATATTTATGCAGCAGAACAAGGGTTAAGGCACTGATCAGCAGAGGACAACAAAAGCTTGTAAAACTATCCGGCATGCAAACATTCATGACCTGACCTCATGGTGTGCTTTCAATTGAAAATGCACATGCTAAGTTTAGTGTTCAGAAGGGCCTCTTGTCTTGACACACAAATGACAGACACACCATTCACATCTTGCAGACATATTTGAAGGCAATATTAAATGCTCAGTTTGAGCACTTAATAGCCAGGTGACTTAATATGTCCAATTCCAAATCCACTATTTGGCCTCCAGATGAAAGTGCTTATAAGAAAATAATTTTCAAATTGTTATTTCAAAACCAAATCCAGGAGTGCAGTGGCTCAGTGGTAGAGTGCTTGACTCGAGACAGATGGCCCCCCGGTTAGAGCATCACCGGCATCACTGCGTTGTGTCCTTGAGCAGGACACATTAATCCTAGCTTAGTCCTGGTTCAACCCAGGAAGACCCATCCCTTTATAGCTGAAAGATTGTTCATGGGATGTAAAGAATCACATAAAATAAAACAACCAGAACAGATATTCTGGATGTTTATTTGGTGATATAGAGGCTTTTGAAGGGCCATTGAGCGGTTAACCTATACCTGTGTACTATATGACTAAATTCCCAGTATGGCACCTGTCCTTGATTTGGCTGCAGGCAGTCTCTTATCAGTTAAGTCCATTATAGAAAATTGCTAATACACTTAGGTATCCAGTTGAATGTGCTTAAAAATCATATCAAAAAACAAATTTCTTGATGCTCAAAAGAGCCGTCTCAATGAGACGGTTCTTTTGAGCACCCAAAACAAATGTTCAAATGATTGAAAAATTGCATATGTTCTCACAATTTTGTCAATAAAAGTTCACTTATCTGGACTTATGTTAGACCAAACTCCATGTACATATAAACTCATCTATTTCAATATTTAAAAGTTATACAGCTTATAATTATGCATTTTATTAAAACAGATGACATTTGATTATTTCTTCAGTCTTTTCTATTTAACCCTTAAAGCACCAATCACGACTGCAGCAGATGACAAATATGGCGACAACTTTCCTAATTTTTGAAAAAAATAAGGTACGATATTTCATGAGAATCGTCTGCCAACAGACTATTCTCATGAAACGTCGTGCCTTATTTGTTTTTTTATTCTTTGAAAATGCAGCAAAATTTGCAATTGTCGTCTGCTGCAAATTGTATGTGGCACTTTATCAGTTAACTTTTTGCCTATTATTGTTGTCTGCTGATTACCTCTGCAAAATCTAGAGGCGGCCACTGGCCCCCTTTAAGTGGCCCCCTTTTGTATCAAATGGCTAGAGTTGGCCATCATCAACATCATGCAAATGGGCAAATATTAGACAGTGTTTTTCCATCTGAAATCACATGAAAATGACCACTGAAAATTTAATGGATTTAACACTGAAGTTGGTCCTAATCTGGATCCAAAGTGTTTGATTATGGATGATTTGTTTCTTCAACCAGTCAATAATTTTTCAGTCATGTCGGGATGGGTCTTCTGTGTTGCACCAGTACCAATCAGTCTCAGGTTAAAGTGTCTTGTACCACTCCTGATTTCCTGCTGACATTGAAGCTGCCCATCACTGGCCATCATTCGACAAGCCAATCAGTTTGTCCAGCAGAACTTGTTCCTTATTTATCACATCCAGAAATCATGGGTTAGGGATTCAATATTGGAATAGAGTCCTAATGGCCAAGAAAGATGTTATATGTTAAACTCTTGCTGAGACCATACTGAGTAGTTAAAATTTGGCTCAGTGAGTAACAAATCTGTACTCTTATCAAACATTAAAATGAAAGAGGTATAATTCCCCTGAATCACATCAGATATTGCTGTAAGTTGGTGACTGTGGTCAATGGACTCATAGAACGGGACTTTCTCTGAGACCAAACTATCTTATCTGTGAGATGCTGTTCACCCTGAAAAAATTATTGCACAAACCAATATGACATATTGTTATATAACTGGAGAGAATCCCATCTCCTGATTCGGTGCCATGATTAACCGAAATCAACAGATATCACCGAAATCACCAGAAAATCACCGAAATCACGAGATAAAAGTAAGAAATCACCTTTTTATTGTTTACTTAATGCAAAAATATGATAAGAATTAGTATAATATGCTTATTTCTAGTCTGTTTTTAAAAATATGTTGATAAAAAAAATCACTTTCAAATTGCTATAATGTGTTGCTATATTTTTTATTGAAATATTTATTTGCTGGCACATTAAAATATAAGCCTTTTGTAAACATATCAATTATTCTACTATCATTTATATCATATAAAGGCATAAAATTAACATTAAAATGGATATTTCCTTTGTTTCTGGTGATTTCGGCATACCTTGAATTGGAAATTGAAATGTACATTTTTTTTCATATTTTAATCAAAGTAGAAATAAGCTTATTATTCAAATTGTTATCCAGCTGATCAGGATGCATATTGTTTTCTACTCTGCTTGTTAATGCATACTATTAAGTGGAACCCTGCAAGTTGGTTAGATAAATGTCACAGTGTGACAATTCTGCCCATTTTGTATATAAAATAATAAAATAAAAAAATAAATAATAAAAAAATATATATGTTGAAAATATGAATAATCATGAAAATAGAAAAAAAAAGGTATATTTGAAATATTTTAAGATTTCAGAACTGAATTTTAATTGAAACACTGTTTGAAAAATGTTATTGATACAGATAATTCATTTTGATGATAGTTCTGATCACGTTCTGCTCATAGCAATATGTCAGTTTTGATTGTTAATTGTTCACTCAGGAAATTGGTTAATTGGAACTTAATTGGTAATAGATCTCAACTCTGTGTCACAGATGTTTAGCAGGAAAGCTCAGGTGTGAAATGATTGATACTAATCACTTATATCTTGTAGCTTGGATGTTTGACAGAAAACTTGGTAATTAACTGATTAACAGAAATCACTGATCAAAGGTAGCTAAATGAAGTTGTCACTTTGAGCACAGGAAATATTTCACTAATCTTTGAAAATAATCACTCTCTTTGGTCAAACATAGATTTTGGCAGGACGGCTTCCTCAATTGAGTAATGTCACTTCTTTGGGTCAAAACATATAAATACTTTGGGAAAATAATGGTACTTCAGTCTTGCTTTGGATTTAGTCCTGGATAGTCTAGTCTGTGATATGATTTAAGTCTTGCATAAGATCTAGTCTTGCTAAGGAATTTTATCCTAATACAGGTTTTGGACTCAGCTATTCTCCAACTTTGAGATAGCTTAATATTGTGAACTTGGATTATGTTGGAATATTCAAACTGAGGAAAAGAGGAATTGAAGGGAAGTAAATCTTAATTTATAACTTTGAACTTTATCTACTGAAATAGAACAGAAACAATAAGGCTGAATTGACTTAGAAATATTTAACGCATACTTTGCTACAGTAACTTTGAATTAATGGAGCTTCAAATTAAAGACACTTTGAGTTAGAATATACTTTGAATTAAGGAGTGTTTGAATAAACAAGACTTTGAATAAATAGTACTTTGAATGAATAAAGCTTTGAATTAAAGATATGTTAAATTAGATAGACTTTCAATTAAAGGGACTTTGAATTAAAGATACTTTGAGTTAATGAGACTTTGAATTAAAAGTATTCAGATCGGATTTAGAACAAGAATTTAATGAGCAGAACTGACAGGAGAATCATAGATAGGAAAAGTACTTTATTGTTTAGAAGATGTTAGAACTGTATTGCTTATATGAAAATTTATACATGTATTTATGAACTGAAAATATAATAGACTTATAAAAGATCAAATACAAAGAAAATATACTTTTGGAAACTCTTTCGGCAAACCTTTATTATATAAACGGGTGCAAGTCAAAACGTCCCCTAGTCAAAACGCCCCCTAGTCAAAACGTCCCCGAATTGGTCAAAACGTCCCCAAACACGAAAAAAAGATTGGTCAAAACGTCCCCATAAAACGTCCCCATTTTTCAAAGGAGATTTTTCGAATAAATATGGGATTCTAACAAAGAAAATGCTTGCTGTAGTGTTTGGTACTAATGTATGAAAGTTTGAAATGATGTTTTGATAGGGTATTTTATGTTCATTCTGCTATAGATCAACGTGAAAGCATAACCGTTTTACGCGTGTTTTGTTGCCCCCTTTTCTTTTTCTTTTTCAAAATAACGTTTTCAAAGGACTGTTTTGGGAATATCATCATAATGTCCAGATAATCCCAGATTATGTAAGGTCTGATCGTGGTATAAGCCACTTGCAAAATTTAATGTTATCAGCATAAGACACCAGCATGCAAAGAGTATATACTATACACCGACTTTGGTTCCGTATGACCGCTTAATAAAGTGCAAGAGCAATTAGTCACGGTTGACCCAACACCACTAGGACGACGTGAACTGACATAACAACACAAGTACATCATGTATAAACATATATTATTTTTTTAAAGTTCACCTTTTTTTTTATCAGATACACATTTATAACAATAAATACATTCACTCATAACAGGAGGGGCATGTTGCGAGAAAACCTGACTTAGTTGCATGCGAACAACAAAGGCGCAGACCAGGCTGCGCATCCATGCAGTCTGGTCCTCGCCGTTGTTATTCGCTCTATACAAAGTATATAATATCCAAATTGGCTTCATAAAAAATGTAGGAGGGCCCAGATCTAACTGCACACCCATGCAATCTGATAGGTGCGGTTATTCACCACTTTATGGCAAGAGTAACAAATAAAATTGTTCCATACAGAAAATGTTCTTTTGCATTTTGGTGTGATTGTTTCATTGAAAATGTCGTTTAAACTTTTGATGATAAGTATCTATGTAGTGTGCAGACGAGTAGCATCGTGCAGGCACTTTACATGTGACTCACTACAGCATTATAGTTTGTACATGGATCATCGCGAGCATAAGATCGCATCACTTGGACGGTGATCTTCGGGGAAGGGATGAGATATCCATTTTAAATTTGTTTAAATACATCTTTATCGAACATGACATTGTAAAATTTAGCTCTTGCATATAAGAACCTAATTTAACGTGTTCCTTTTTTCTTTTCAAACAAATTGACGGTTTACCAGCGTACATAACAAATAACGGTTTATAGACTTTTATCCACCGATAAGTAAATGCATGCCTCCACCCATCCGACGTATCACTATGGACAGACGACTGCAAGATAATACTGATGCACAATGCACAACAATACACAACAGATACATAATGTATTCTTGCATGCGATATGTGTATACGTCCGATCTATCGGATATCGCTTAAGGAAGTTTCTTAATTAAGTTTCCTAATTGAGGAGTCACTGTCGTCATTAGTCTGAGCTGCAGGTTTTTCACACGTCTTTATCAAACAATTCAATTATATATGTATTAGACACCTGTTTTAATAGAGTTAATCACCTATTATCAATTTTGTTATTTATCCAAAAGCATTTCCCCTGGGCAAATTTTGCGCCTGTTGGAAAGGAGATTTATATACTGCGTAGACCTAGATTTAAAGATAAACTTTATGCATATGTTTCCTCGAAATTAAATAAAGTTTTACTACAAACCTACAATCATAGCGTTTGTCTGATAATTGCCACAAAGCAAATCATCAAAAGCTAGTGAATATATAATAATGTTATATTTGAAGGATCCTGTATAGAAGGATTGTCGGAAAACTGAATTCTTAATGCTATTTTAGTGAAATAACAGAATTGAATCTGGATGAAAAAAAAACTTTATCTAAAACAGTTTCATTCAAACATCCCAGATTATGCCTAAAATTACACAAAATATAGAGTAAAAAATCATTTTGGGGACGTTTTGACCAACATTTTTTACCATGGGGACGTTTTGACCAATTTTTGGGGACGTTTTGACCAATTCGGGGACGTTTTGACTAGGGGACGTTTTGACTTGGGGACGTTTTGACTGTAATCCATATAAACTTTGGGAACTTTTACAACTGTGTTTGGACTTGTGATTTATAGAAGATAAGTCTTTACGTGTCTAGTTAGAGTATTCAAGAAATAGTTTAACTAGACCGGACCCCGTGACAGGAGACACCCCAGGATACCAGTTCGAGCTAATTCCCCAAATCTGCAACATTTGGTATCCCTGGTCTCGTGGGTGTGCTTGTGGCTTGTGGGACACTTTGGGAACCGGACTATCAGCAGTGGTATTAAGGGCCGAATTTGATACTGGCTCTAGAACAGGGCTAGGTACTTAGCGGCACTTATTACAACACTCTATAAATAGCTTCTGTCCCCGAAGCGTAGCAGACATCGCTTGGACTGCCGTGGCCATTCGGCAACAGCAGCACTAGCGGTAACCCTGCACCCCGCAATCTCCGTGTACACCCAGCCTCGCGGTTCAAAGCCCAATTGGACGCTAACCCGAACTGTCGCATATACACTGCTGAAGTTACTCTTTGCCTGAAATTGTTGTCTGCTGATAACCTTTGCAAACAGTTTAAGAACCAGATCAGGACTGACAAAATGTCAGACCTGATCTGGGTCCAAACTGTATGACTCTCTGATGGTGATCATGAAGGAAATGTATAGTAAATTCATTTAGAAAAGACAGCAGATGACAAAATACCTAAACATTTGCCTGGTCCTGAAGTCAGCTGATCAGGATGTATATTGTTTTCTACTCTGCTTGTAAATGCATACAAATAAGTGGTATAATGCCTTCAATGTTGACTCCCGGTACCGTTAGTTTAACAGGTAACAGGGTCCAGGGCGACAACGGTAAACATTGCGCTTACTGTACCCTGCAAGTTGGTTTGATATACACTGCTGAAGTTACTCTTTGCCTGCAATTGTTGTCTGCTGATAACCTTTGCAAACAGTTTTAAAGCCAGATCAGGACCGACAAAATGTCAGACCTGATCTGGGTCCAAACTGTATGACTCTCTGATGGTGATCATTAAGGAACTATATAGTAAATTAATTTAGAAAAGACAGCAGATGACAAAATACCTAAACATTTGCCTGGTCCTGAAGTCAGCTGATCAGGATGTTTATTGTTTTCTACTCTGCTTGTAAATGCATACAAATAAGTGGTATAATGCCTTCAATGTTTGCTCCGGTACCGTTAGTTTAACAGGGCCCAGGGCGACAGCGGTAAACATTGCGCTTACCGTACCCTGCAAGTTGGTTAGATATACACTGCTAAAGTTACTCTTTGCCTGCAATTGTTGTCTGCTGATAACCTTTGCAAACAGTTTAAGCCAGATCAGGACCGACAAAAAGTCAGACCTGATCTGGATCCAAACTGTTTGACTCTCTGATGGTGATCTAAATGGTAATCTATATAGTAAATTAATTTAGAAAAGACAGCAGATGACAAAATACCTAAACATTTTCCTGGTCCTGAAGCCAGCTGATCAGGATGTATATTGTTTTCTACTTTGCTTGCAAAGGCATACAAATAAGTGGTACCCTGCAAGTTGGTTAAATAAACACTGCTGAAGTTACTCTGCCTGCAATTGTTGTCTGCTGATAACCTTTGCAAACAGTTTTGGAACCAAATCAGGACCAACAAAATATTGGGCCAGATCTAAATCCAAACTGTTTGACTCTCTGAGAACTATATAGTAAATTAATTTTAAAAAAGACAGCAGATGACAAAAATATCAAAAAATTTCCAGCAAGCAGAGTAAAATAGAAACGGATGCTTGTCAAGATAAATAGGGTTACTATATTATAATAAATGCACTTGTGTAAATATCAAATTAACCCTTGTCCTGCTGAACCTAGATATATCCTGTTTTTGGAAACACTAACAATGTGGAAACTGATCAGCTGATCTGGTGATTTCGGTGAATTCACTGTGCACTGAATTTGAAAGTGAAATCATAACATTTTTTTCATTTCTTTTTAAAATCAAAGTAGAAATAAGCTTATTATACTAATTCTTATTATATTATGACATTAAACTAACAATAAAATGGTAGTTTTTCTTATTTTTATCTGGTGATTTCTTGGTGATTTCTGCTGATTTCGGTTAATCATCGGACCCTCCTGATTGGCTCAATTTGTCTTCATAAATCTCTGTCTACCTGAAAACCGGTCTAAACTGGCCTACACGTTAATATTGCATGAAAACCAGCTCAAACTAGTTTCCAGAAGTTAATATTTTGACACTAATATCACCATCTGTAGAGCTAAAAATAGCATGATTAATATAAAACTAACATGTGCTGCATGAAATTGACATGATTTGCTGTTTCACATCCCAACAGGTAAATTAAAGACTTTCATGATCTTTTTGAAAACAAACTTTTTTGTATTATCTTGTTTGTTAATTTATCTTTGCTTTGAAAAAACAAAAAGTATAAAAAAAAGTTTTATATTAATTAAATTTTACGTTCCACACTCAGAGAATTAGTATCCTTTTCAACATGCAAAATACTATGTTTAAATATTTTAATAACAGTTGATAAAACTTATGAGAAAGTCCTTAGGCTGAAGGTTGAACATAACTTAAACAACAAAACAAAAAGTAGAAAAGTTTCATTCTTAGTTGAAACGCCATACAACAAAACAGTTATTGACTTCAACTTCGGTAGACATAAGGATTATCTACCCTGTTTCATTCCCTTTAATTTGATATGCAACACAACTAATTCACACCGGGTAGGCGGCAACATCGAACGCTGAACACAATCGAGGAACTGCGATCGATACATGTATGTACAGCCGCTGTTATAAATAAGTCAGTTTATCTGGGTTTTTTTTTATAATTTATAGCAGTATTTTAATAAAATTGGTTTCGCCTATCTATTCTGAAATGAATCGTGATTTGTTCTATGCAGGTGTTGTTTCTAATAAACAAGTAAAATGAACTTACAGTCGGCCGATCGCAGACAATGGGTTCTTAGCTTTCTTTCATATGAGCTCCGTCACAAGAAAACCTTTTTTTTTCGATGTGTCTGGTGATGTCCAAACAGACCTTGGAAGGAGTACAACTACCCCGCCGTATATATTGTAGAACTGGCAGGCTCATCGTGTGGCCCGTTAGCTAAGTGGTCAGAGTATTTGCACGGTCTGTGATAGGTCCCGGGTTCGAGTCCCCATCTGGTCATATGCTTTTTCTTCACATGTGTCATCTACACACCCCCCCATGACCCGTCCTGAACTTGAACCCAGGACCCTCTCAGAATGTGGGTGTATGTTTACCACTGAACTGTCGGGCCACACAGTAGGCATGTGACATAGGGTTTGATCCTGAGCCTTCCAGGTCCGATTGAGTTTATGGATCAATATAAAACAGAAAACATACTTATAAAGCTCGGATATATATATATATATTGGACAAAAGCAAACAAAAAATTGCTCATTAATTGCCAAAAACATTGATTGCTATCGATAACCGATTGCCATTAATGAAGTTTTCAATTGCCTTAGTATCATTACCATCATCCTTTAAAACAGATACTGCGCTTTTCACTTATCAGATAGAAATTATTGAATACACACAGGATATCCACCAATAATTTAATTTTACCCTTCTGTTTCTGAAAGATCGAAATACGACAATGAATGCGAAAAAATATACATATTTTTCAGTTTTAAGTTGAAATAAGTAATGATCAGAAATAAAATGTTATTTTTCAGCCAACTCTCACACATTTTTTGGACAAATATAACACCAAGCACATTTCTTTGATCTTACCTAAAACTGATATCATGCTTACTTTTACTGAAACCTGAGCATTCCAATGAAAAAAATAAAATATTAAACTTACCCAAAACGGCGGCTGTAAAATGTAAATATTGATCACAGGTCCTCGGTTGTATTCTTGTTGCGCCTACCCAGTGTGTAATTTCAGAAAAGAAAAAAATGATCTTTTGACCACACCCCAGGGGTCAAGGGTGTGTGTTGGCACAAAATATTAGCTAGCATGTTATTGTATGCTTCATTCCCTTAAATTTAATATGCAACATGACTATATTCTGAAAAAAATTGATTTTATATTTATAAGCCTATGACATAATGTGAGGTGATGCTACTTACCAAATATCAAGGCTCTAAGCCTTGTAGTTTCAGACAAGAAGATTTTTTCAAGTTTTCCTTATTAAAGCCTATGTAAAATAGTAAATCATGTGACCACTGAGGCGGGAACATTTTTGGCACCAGGAGTATAACTTGAACAAAGCTGGTAGAGGTCTACTAGGTTATACTTCATATCAAATATCAAGGCTCTATGATTTGTGGTTTCATACAAGAAGATTTTTTCATGTTTTCCATAAGCCTGTGTAAAACATGTGGCCCCTTGGGACAGGACCATTTTTGGCCCCAGGGTCATAATTTGAACAAACTTGGTGGACCTGGATCATAATTTGAACAAACTTGGTAGAGGTCCTATAGTCTTGGTTATGCTACATACCAAATATCAAAGCTCTATGCCTTGTGGTTTTAGACAAGAAGATTTTTTTATGTTTTCCCTATATAAGCCTATGTATCACATGTAACCCCAGGGACAGGCCCATTTATGACCCATGGGCATAATGGGCATAATTTGAACAAGCTTGGTAGAGGTCACTTAGATGATGCACATACCAAATATCAAATCTATATGGCTTGTGGTTTCAGACAAGAACATTTTTAAATTTTTCATCTTGAAAATCTATTTTTAGCCTGTGTTGACCAAAATCATTTGAACAATTATCAAAGAGGGCTATATAAAGATCATTCCTGCCAAGTTTGGCCAAAATCCAGCTAGTAGTTTAGGAAATGTCCTTTGATGCAAATGTTGACCACAGACGACCACTGACTTCCAACGATCACAATAGCTCATCAAGTGCTTTGAAGCAGGATTTCTGTGTAGTTTGGTGAAATACCACCAAGTGGTACAGAAGGAGACATTATTTAAAGGAAATTGTTGACGGACGACGGACATCCTATGATCACAATAGCTCACCTTGAGCCTATACAATTGACTAGTAGTACTTAGTACATAACAATTGGTGACTTGCAGTGCTCTGGAAGAATGTGGGTGGGGGATTTGTGTTAAACACATCTGTTTTACTTATTTTGATAATTGTACAGCTACCTAGATTCTGGGTCAGTCTCTCAATGTATTGCAGTAATCTCATCAGCGCAAAAATATTTACTGTTCATACTAAGGTCAAAATCTTACCTCATTTATCACCATTCAGCATGTTCAGCAGAGGGACCAAACTGCCTGCGGTGTCCCTCTTGTCAGTGAAGTATGTGTTCATCATAGAAGCCTCTACAGCCTCCTGGCTACTGATAGCCATTCTAATCCTGCAATTCTGGAATGACTTGGACTGCTGGATGGCAGCTGTTGCATGTTGATGCTCTGAAGAACATTTAAATATAAACAAAGTCCTGCTGAGTCTGGATTTATCCTTTTTTTCAAATACATGTACTGTCAATTAAGATCAGCTGGTGTCTGTGGAGCTATCCGAGCAAAATCCTTACTGTTTTTCAGTCTGACTGAAAATATACAAAGCCCCATATTAGGTCAGGGAAAACAGTGTTCAATCTAAAGCCTTTGACCCCTTGCTGAAAAGCTAGAGTGGGCCATCTATTACATTGTATGTGGATGGGGAAATATTGAGTTATATTATCACGTGAAATCAAATGAATATCACCCAGATTTCCAAGATTGAACAATGGAAAAGTATTATTAGCAGACTTGGGGTCAATTACTTTCAAAAAGTAATTAATTACATACAATTACATTGGAAATTGTTGAATTAAATTACAATTACAATTACATGTCTTTTTAGCAAAGTAATTAATTACATACAATTACTTTGCCAAATGTAATTAATTACTTTACAATTACATTTCACTGCCACTTAGATAGCTTCTTCAGATTTTAATTTCAGAGATATTCAAAATGAGTTAAAATCTCCTTAGAAGTCAGAGTATCCTTGATGCTCTAAATTTAATATATGTCTATCAGGTTGATTTTATTTTTTCCTCTTGTATCAAATTATTGTCAAGTGATGCAACTTAAAAGAAATGAAATGTACAAAATCAGTTTTTTTTTGTGATTGATGACCTGATCACACAAGAGAAAATCCAGAAACAGATTTTTTTTTTGGAGGGGGGGGGGGGATGATAAATTGTCAAAGTTCTCATGTAGCTGTTAACCACAGAACAAAGTTCAGGAATACACATTGGATTGAGAAAGGCTTACAACTTGGGACGATAAACAATGAAAATTATTTTGTAAATGCCAGAGAATAACTGTTTTCAAAAAGTGTTAATAAAATCTGTGTGGCCTTATGAGTTCTGAAAGTTGGCAAAAAAGTACAAAAAGGAATATCCGATAGTGACAAACTAAAATATTACTAGCCTGTTGAAATGCAGCGTGGCAAGCAATAGGTCACTAGTTTGGTCACCACTGGAACATATATTTTTTTTTTGTTATTATATTAACAATGATGGGCCCCAGGTTCACTGAATGAGTGAAATTCAATTTAATTTTCTGAATCACATTTATTATTATTATTATCATTATTATTATTATTATTATTAATATTATTATTATTATTATTATTGAAACTGGCAAATGGGCAGTTTAAATGCTTTAAATAGTGTAGTGGATAGGTTGGGTCATGCACCTTAGCATATGAGTGTGTTGATCCTAGGTGTGAAAATTTAACAAAATGCATTCAAGGAGTCAATTCATTTACCAACACTATTGTCTGAGTAAATACTATTGTTGAGATTTTTACACCTTTGTTTTTGTATTGTTTTGGTAACTTAACTATTAAAGGTTGATTGTCATAAAGCCAGATCTTTTATAAGCAGATGAACAAGAATAAATAATTTGCTTAAAAAGGAATAGTAGAAGTAACATACAGTCTGTGTCTGCAGTAAAATTGTTATTTTCTATTTTTATGTCTATAGATACTAGCATGATTAGTCCCTATTCTCATTTGTTTCATGTTACATTCAACAAGTACAGCAAATGATATATGCATTTCAAAGGCCAAGAACAATTCATTTAGCAGTTTTTTAAGTATCGATGATAACTTTAGTAACTGAAGTTCATAACTTATCTGAAAAGTAATTGAAAAGTAATTGAAAGTAATTGTTAATTACTCCCATTTTTGGCCATGTAATTAATTACATTCAATTACTGTAATTAAAGAAATGCCTTAATTACAATTACATACAATTACTTTAGAAAATGTAATTAAATTACAATTAATTACAATTACAATTTTAATTACCCCAACTCTGATTATTAGGCCAAATATCCAGCTATGAAAATCTTAAATGGATCAGGGTGATTTCAAAAATAATGCATCCATTTCTATAATCAATGTTTATAGACTATCTAAAGCAGATTTATTGTTAAAATTAATTTTAAGATATGTAATTAATGTTTTTCTTGCATCATGCCAAGTTTCATCGCTTTAGAATGTTCCGTTCAAAAATTACATGGAAAAATGTCATCCAAATTGTCACAAGGGTAACACTTTTTTGTGACATTTTTTCCCTTGCCTTCAATTCAACTGTAAATTGTATTAAACACTATTCATGTATAGTCAAATGGTGAATTGCAGTTGAAATATAGCATAAAAGTTGTAGGAAAACAATCTTTTCATCTTTTTTAAACCAGATAAATCGGAAATTTGTAACCTTTTATAAACACACCCTTTCAAATTTTTATCATACAGAATTTCATATGATTGGAGTAAAGTGAATTGCCTCATAAAATATACAAAGTTTTATTCAAAAGGAATGCTGTTTTAATGACTAGCTGTTTTTAAGCTTTCTAAAGGAACCAACTTGCCTATAAAACAACAAGTATGATTTTATGTAGCCAGTACTGAATAAAACCACCCAGATATGTCAAAAGTGTAACATTTAAGGTTTCAACCAACAGCATTTCAATTTGTTTTGCATTTCATAGCTTTTTTGCTGTTTTTCTGGTCAAGGGAGCCCCCAAAAAACATTATGAGGAATTGTTGTGAAATCCTTAAGCTGCTGACTTTGTGGCATGATTTTAACTGATGTCACAAGTGTAACACATTTTAGGAATATGTGATAAATGCATATACATGGCAAATCTTAAATGAAATATTACTTATTTGGTCTTTTTAATAATTCTTGAATGCATAAAGTCAACAACTTCACCAAATGTGTAGTCAATAGTAGTTACGGTCCAGCAGGAATGATAATAATAATAATAATAATTCTTTATTTCCTCCAATAAGAAGAGTACATAATATAAGGGAACATATATAATGCAAAGTACAGTGGAATATAATAAGGAAAATATGTTTATGCAGTTTACACAAATGATGTTCACAAAACTGAACGCTAGTGTATGTACATGCGATATTAATTTGCACACACGCATCCATAGCTAATGCGCACTTACTTGGACAATTCCGCATATGCGGAATTGCCCAATTAGTTACGCATTTAGGAATAATTGCATATTCACATAGCTTCCAAAGTACAGAATATTTAAACGTATATTACAAAGTGAATATGTACACACACGCTTGTAAACGTGTAGAGGAAGACAACTTGCGTACTGAATGTGACGCACGACATACAATTTCGAATGTAACATTATCACCACAATGCGCACATACATTGGGACAAGATCAGTTTGACGACTTTATATGACCGACATAAAATCGGCCCTAATTTAGCGTGTGTACCTACTCACTTTTGACCATATTTTGTGTAGACCAGACATGCAAAGATTTTTAAACCTTTGAGACTGGTCACCAAGCAACAGGCGTGTTGCATCATCTTCAAGGCCAAGAAGTACCAAAGTAACATAAGTAGAATCCAGATTCATCAAATGAACATACACGTTATCATTTAATTGCAGTATATTGTACCATAAACTGATTCTCTCTGCATCAAGATACGAACAACTGTGAATATAATGGTCAATAATATTGATGTGGAGATCATTATTGCAAAATTGACAGCATGCATGGCTGAAAGCAGTTACAGCCATCCCTGCTGTCATTTGCACACAAGACCTACTCATTGGGAGTAAGTGACGAGACTCTTTAGATTCAATCCATAAAGTGTGTGGACTATAGTCAGTATGCAACTGTCTGAAACGATTAAAATCAGGAGCAGACAGTCTATTGAGCCAAAAATGTAGTCAATAGTAGTTACGGTCCAGCAGGAATGATACTTCCTCAAGCCCATATACTAGTTTCATTATGAAGCTGGCCATCCTTGAGCTACATTCTGGGATAGGAATCATGCTAAATTCAACACTGAAGAAATCAGACAATCTTAAACCAGACTATAACTTGATTTAGACAGGTAGACTTTAAAATGTGATTTGTGTCACAAGTGTAACATATATTATGGATTGAATTCATCTCACTTTTTCCTGTGTTTGGTCAAAGGATGATCTATTCAACAATTAATTTGATATATTTTGGTATTTAGGGTAGTTATTCACTCTTTCGATACAAAGAAAACACAAAATGGTGTAAACAAAAAGGATAAAATTATGCACTCACAAGGAGGGAAAGGTATTTTTTCACAATTCAAAAAATATTTACATGAATTTAATGAAGAAAACCAAAAAAGATGCTAAGTTGTACATACTATAGTAGGTTACATAAAGTATAAGAGATAAGAAAAGACAAAAGGGTCATAATCAGTTCCTTTGTATGCTTGTCACAAGTGTAACACAATTATTTCTTTCTTTTTAAGCCTTAAATTTGTTACAGATTCTTTAGAATTGCAAAAATGGTATCAATCAAATCATTCAATTGATAATTTATCCAACAATGAGTGCTGTCAACTGTTTTCTGATCATTAACATTTTATAACTCCTAACTATGCTTAATAAACAAATCTGAATAGTTCATTTTTTAAGTCTTGTGCTAAAAAAGGGAATTGATTTATGTTTTGATACATTTTAATCAATTTCCATGAAGCCAATTCACTTCATCCTATATAAAATCTATAAGAGATAAAATATTCAAAGGAGAAACTCCCTCTTCTGATTTTGTCACAAGTGTAACACATTCCATTACCAACATATGTTATTGTGTTTAATATGTTTTATATCCTATATATTCAAATAAAATTTGTTCTATGTTTTTCATATACCCTACTTGTTATCCAAGAACAATTTTTAACAAAAATCATGCTTATTATTTAAATTAGAAAAACTTTTTCCTCTACACAGTGAAAATCCAGGGGTGTATTTTCACATAAAAATTTATTACAAGTGCAAATTTTGAGCGAAAGATTAAATTTTACTTTGAAAATGTGTATACATAACTACTTCATCAGTTCATGAAAGAATATTTACAAATCTGCATACCTGTGTTGTTTATAATCAAGCTAAGTGTAGCTTATAGAATTGTAAAAAAATAAGGAAAAAATGATTAAAGCATTAAATTTAAAGCATTGTCCTAAATTTTATTCTTAAACCAGTATTTGTTTCTGAAATTTTGATGTTCCCTGGTTAAGAGGATGTAAAAAAGATAATGATAGAGCAATTTTGAAATTTGACCCCCAATGTCACACTTCGGATGCATTTTTTTTTTAAATCACCCATCAGCGGTTTCAATTGGATCAAATATTATATTTTATTCAAATTAATTTGTACATGTATGGTATATACAGCTTGAAACAATAAGATAAGGAAAAAAACACTAGAATTCCGAGAATCGGATGTGTCGCCTGGCCAAACAGAAGTCAATCAAGGCAAATTTGTCGAATTTATATTCCGGGCGAAGGGTTACTTTAGAGAAACTTATAAATGACAAAATATAAATCGTCAAAAACGCAAGAAACGCACTCTCGCGGAAACACTGCTGATATGGGTATAGGGAATAAGCGATTGCCCCTCCTCCCCCCCTGTAAAAAGTTGGACCCCTCCCAGTGGCGTAGCTTCCTTAAGGCCATGTAGGCCATGTAGGCCGCGGCCTACACTTTTTCAGAAAGTAAAAAAAATATAAACGCCAAAAATGCAATAAAATGGAGGGGGTAGGGGGTGAGTAAATCAGAAAGATATTCCAAATTATCCTGATATCAGACTTCACCCATTACCCACTGTAGAAGAACGGTTGTTTGCGTTCCAGGACGAGCTGTCACGTGATGTAGCTAGCCTACCCAATAGGAAATGAACCATCGCACGAAGCTTTGCAACCTGTATAATTGCATTTTCACCATAATTGGAGTCCTTTTGACCATGCCACCGACGTCCGCAACATGCCAAAGTAGCATGAAAAGAATTAAAAACTACTTGCGCTCAACAATGATGTCTGCCAGGCTGTCCTTTGTAGCGATGATCTACAGACACTTGATGTTGACAGGGTGATAAACATGTTTGCGTCAGACAAATTTAATGCAGAAAATTAGTTTTTTTTTCTAAGTTGGCTTGTGATTAATAGTTTTGTTGCTACCTGCATTTAGATATTGAAACTTGATGTCGCTTGTTTTTCAATATACATGTACAGTACATTGTATCTTTTATTTGGGATGATCATTACAATGTCACATGTCTTCTTGCTATATAACCATGTAGGCTCCTATAAGCCTTCTAACCCTTAAAGCACCAGCCAAAAACTGCAAATGAAAGACGCGTTTGCCTTAGTCCTCTGTTGCATATATTTGCTAATATTATTGACTAATGTCAGTATTGAGGCAAACAGTGTAGACCCAGATCTGGATCTCTCACTGTTTGTCGAAGACGCTTGTAAAACAATTCAGCAGATGAGAAAGCGAACTACTTTTGTAGTGATTGGCCATTTAATGGTTAAAAGAGTATGATACCTGTCCCTGACTCCCAGGTCGATGATTTTGTTTTTGCATTTCAGCACCGTAAGTTGATCCAACTTGATAAGCATATAAGGCCATATGGGCGATGATGGTGATAACTACCTGTAATTTCTAACAATCGCATGAACGCATTTATAAGTGCGAAATAATCGCAAAATCCATATTTGGACAGCCTAGGACCGAAAATTTTTCTGGGGGAGCATGCCCCCAGACCCCCCTACCATTAGGCCTACACATTCATTGAAGCCAAGCTACGCCCCTGCCTCCCCTTGGAAAAAATGATAGACCCCCTCTGGATCCTTGGAAAATTACAATTTTCTTTAAAATAAACCATTGGACTTCTGTAAAATAAGTTGAGGACTAAACAAGAAATGTCACAAACACGTGACGAATGCCCCCAAAGGAATTGGTCTAGCATAAGACACATTTGAGGAAAGTAAGTTGTAATATAGGAGATATGCTCCAAACAGGAAAAACCTAGAAATGTGGCCAGAAGTCAATGTCAAGGTCAAAGTGACCCAAAATGGTATGCTCCACTCTGCCATCCCAAGAGGAATCATCACCCCAAATTTGGGATTCCTACATCAAATAATATAGGAGATATGCACCAGACTCAATACAGTTTCTAAAAACTAGGTCAGAGGTCAAGTTCAAAGTCACAGTGACCCGATTATGGTACACGGCACTTCGTCATCTCAAGATGCATCCACTTACCAAATTTGAGATTCCTTACCCAAATAATATAAGAGATATGTTCCAGACACGATTATTCTAAAAACTAGGTTAGGTCAAGGTCACAGTGACCCGAAATTGGTAAACAATACTCCGCCATCCCAAGATGCATCCACATCCTAGGATTTAGGCTCCTGCCGCAATAATTCTTAAAACTAGGTCAGAGGTCAAGGTCACAGTGACCCGAAAATGATATGTGACACTCTGTCATCCCAAGATACATTTACACACCAAATCTGGAATTCCTATCTCTAAGAATATAGGAGATATGCACCAGACTCATTGCAGTTTCTAGAAACTAGGTCAGAGGTCAAGTTCAAGGCCACAGTGACCCAATTATGGTACGGGACACTTTGTCATCCCATGATGCATCCTCACACCAAATTTGAGATTCCTGCCTCAAATAATATAAGAGATATGCTCCGGACACGATTATTCCAAAAACTAGGTCAGAGGTCAAGATCAAGGTCACAGTGACCCAAAAATGGTACGCGGCACTCCACAATCCCAAGATGTATCCACATACCAAATTTAGAATTCCTACCTCAAAGAATGTAGGAGATAGGCTCAGGACATTATAATTCTTAAAACTAGGTCAGCGGTCAAGGTCATAGTGACCTGAAAATGGTATGTGACACTCTGTCATCCTAAGATGCATTTACACACCAAATTTGGAATTCCTATCTAAAAGAATATAGGAGATATGCACCAGACTCAATGCAGTTTCTAGAAACTAAATCAGAGGTCAAGTTCAAGGTCACAGTGACCCAATTATGGTACGCAACACTTTGTCATCCCAAGATGCATCCACACACCAAATTTGAAATTCCTACCTCAAATAATGTAAGGGATATGCTCGGGACACGATTATTCTAAAAACTAGGTCAGAGGTCAAGGTCACAGTGACCCGAAAATGGTATGCGACACTCCGCCATCCCAAGATGTATCCACATACCAAATTTGGAATCCCTACCTCAAAGAATCTAGGAGATATGCACCGGACACGAAGCGGGACGGACGGACACACGGACGGACTGTGCAATTACTATATGCCCCCCAAAGTTCCTTTGGGGGCATAAAAACCCAAAGAAAAACGTTGTCTAAGATTTTTTATCTTTTTATGACAGATAAACCTGGACGCCCCACCTGACGAAAATTCCTGGATCCCCGCATGTAGGCCTATTGATACAAATCTTGAGATTATGCTTGAATTCCTTATAACTATAGCTGGGAACTTTTCTTGAAAAGGATAGCTTTTATGACAGGCTGCATATTGTACCAAAGGCATTGAGTGTTCTACTGTTGTTAAAGCTCCTAAGACATTAGAGATCACATCTAAATGATCGCAAACCGATAGCCGTTCACCCCACCCACATCCAAGTTTTTCAATAATTTGTGAATAATCGGTGAAATTATAATTAAATTAATCGTGGTGGGACAAAAGACAATGTTTTTCCTTCGAATTAAGCGCAGACTGGTGAAAAATCAGAGAATTTGAATGAATGCAGCACGTTTTTCATCATTTTCCTGTTACCCGTAATGTTAAAATTCACTGTCCAATTCACCTTGGTACAATTGTTTATGTGCCGCTAAGGCTGTGACGTCACGGCAGTCCCGAGAATGCAGCATCATTTCTTCTGGTTGTGAGGTTCTATGGACTAGTGGTAGGAATCGGCTGGATTTTTATAATCGATCATTGAAAATAACAAGTGACCAATGATCAATCATTAATCGACTAAAATAAAATACATATTATATATGGTACATATCCAGTGATTTTATTTGGCCATTTTTGAGGCCGTATATGGGGGTCATTCCCAATCCAAAAATGGCCTTTATTTTCCCAATTTCATGTATTTTAGCTCTTATTTTCCCAATTTTAATAAAATATTTTCCCAAATGTGTAGGAAAAGGTAGCTTCCCAAAATCCCAAATAAAATCACTGATATCATGCCAGGTATGTCTAAGATGCCTTACGGGGTCAAGTTGATTGACCAGACATGTTAGGTGTTCAGAGTGTGTACCAAAAAATTAATTTTCTCAACCAAAACATATGTTGTGGGTACTCAAAAGAACCCTCTCAATAAGACGGTTCTTTTGAGCACCCAAAACATATGTTCAAACTGATGGATTAGTATATATTTACAATTTACACTCAAAACTTTTGTTTATCTAAACCTATGTTCATTATTTGACCCATATGCTGTTCATACCAGAAACTGAAAATGCAGAAAAGGGTCATATTAAATAAATACACCAAGCTAAAAATTGAAGGCCAATGAAGCAGAAGGTCTATACTGAGTAATCGATTATTGAAAAACTACCGATCAATTAATAGTGGTAGGAATCCGCTAGATTTTTATGATCGATCATCAGAAATAACAAGTGACCAATGATCGATCATTAATCGACTAAAATAGAATACATATATGGGACATATCATGGTGCTTCGAAGATGCCTTGTGGCGTTGCGTTGATTGGCCAACCATGTCACAGGTGTCAAATAACAGGGCCCTAGCCAAAAGAACACATTCACTACATTATTTAGACCATACCAGAAACTGAAAATGCAAGAAAGGGTCATATTAAACAAATACATCAAGCTGAAAATTTAAGGCCAATGCAGCAGAATGTCTATACCGAGTAATCGATTATTGAAAAACTACCGATCAATTAATCAGTTCACTGAAAATGACCAATGATCGATGAACTCGATTAATTGGCCTACCACTATCAATTAATCAGTTCACTGAAAATGACCAATGATCGATGAGCTCGATAAATCGGCCTACCACTACTATCGACTGTACATATACATCTACATCGATACATTGTACTGTCACAATTGACTTTAACACAACAAGCTCGGTCCCCAGTGGCCCCGTTCCATCTGTTCTGCCAATGGTTTGTCTGTACCGGCTTAAAAATTGTTGTTTAAAAATGTGACAGTGCAAAAGTTTATGTAAGCTTTTATTGTTATTAACAGCCCTTTGACTGTATTGTCTCGCAAGTAGTCAACTCTTTCACTCAACTCAACACAAATTTATTTGCAAATCACAGTTAATCACTGGTTATTTTCTGTCTACAGAGGCAGGGCCAGGGGGTGGGGAACTTGTCAGCTTGTAGGCAAAATGAAAGTAGCTAAAAACTAATTGACAAGGCAAAATCAATTTACCTTTCATCAGCTAGTTGTCAAAGTGAGCACATTCCAGTAATACTTTTCTTGTAAATCTCACTATACCTCTGTAACTAGTAGAAAATAGAATGTCATGCAGATTTAGTAATCAATCTGCCATCTTAGTTTTTTTAACTACCCAATCCGTACTCTATCTTCCTGTACACTCCCCAGGAGTTTGGTGCATTGCTATAGGCGCGACCCCCGTCATGGACCCTTGGATGCATGAAAGACACTGTGTAGCCGGAATTGGTACATCAATTAAGATCTGTGAAATTGGTCTGCTTTAGACCAGGATCTTTCTATAGGATACACACAGGGTTGTAGAAAAGACCCAAATTTCTTGATGCCCAACCCATTCTATGATTCCTAAACAATCAATGAAGACCGTGATCAGATGCTACATTCTGCTGCATCTGATCCTGGTCTGCACTGTCTGTCAATGTACTACATATGAACCAGTTTATAAGATTGCAGTTATGTATGACAGGTACTGCAATGGCCGTTATTAATATTAGTGCTTTTATCTGCTGTTAGAACTGTTTCAACCCATAAGACGCATCCTAACATGACTGATAAATGGTTGACTGGGATGTAATGAATCGTGCTAAACAAATAATATCAGTGCTACCTGAACACTATTTTTTGGGCCGTTCGGTGGTGCAAACTTGGTAGTGATCACCGCTGATGCAGTGCATGGCAGACGAGGGGGGGGGGGTGGCAGACAAGGGTTGGGGGGGGGGGGAGGGGTCATCGAGAGAATTGTTTTATGGCCTTTAATTACTGTAAAAACTTAAATAATATGAGCTCTAAATGTATAACTGATCTCAATCATTAATAAAACTGATAATCACTCTTTGGTGAATACCCCGCAGGGTTTTTCTCCCATTTCATTTTGTGGGGGAAAAACCCCGCGGGGGTTTTCCCCCGCGGGTTTCTTTTTATTTTGCTTGAAAGGCTTCAAATGATGAGAAAAACTTCAATTCAGCTTCTATATTGTTTTGTAAAGCAATACAATTAAAAACAAACCTTTTTATTTTTTTAAAAAACCCTGCGGGGTTTTTCCCCCACAATCTGAAATGGGAGAAAAACCCCGCGGGGGAAATTAAAGGTTGGAATTAAGCCTTACCAATCATTTTCTGAAATAATTACAATCAAACAAACTTATTTCTTGAACTTATTTTGATATTTATTTTTTTGAAAAAACCCTGCGGGGTTTTTCCCCCATTTGAAAATGTGGGGGAAAACCCCCGCGCAGGGTTTTAAAAACCCCGCGGGGTTTTAAAAACCCCGCGGGTTTTTTGGAAAACCCCGCGGGATTTTTGACTTTGACCATTTTTTTCATTATGATGGCATATATTTTTTTAGTCATAATTATATATGTTTTGCTCCCTTATGTCTGTATTTTTGTATTTTAGTGGTTTTGAGCCTTTTGCACCACTAGAAAGATGATGTGATTTTGCCAAATTCTGGTGTGGCAAAAAAAAACTGGTGGCTGTTGAAATCTGATTAAAAAAATACCGCTTTTAACTTCCAAGCGCTATTACTACAAAAGTGTATAGGTAAAGGTACCTTGTAAACGCATCTCAACCTCATACGTGTTACAGTAATGGTCTGAAGATATGCACGTGCGTTTTTAGAAATCTGATTTTTTGTGTGTTTTAAGAAATCTGATTTCCTTGGTCTTTTTTTGCAATTTTAACTTAAACTCTTTTCGAATTTTGAAACTACTAAGGTGTAGTGGTATTAGGTACCTTGTAAACACAACTCCTCCATGATTTTTTGCTTAACCATTTGAAACTTTATACGGTTTTCAATAAAGGTCTTTTTTGTTTGATTTGGTTCTTTACGTTCCAACAACAATCTTTCAGTTAAACAGGGACGGGTCTTCCTGGGTTGAACCAGTACTAAGCTAGGATAAATGTGTCTTGCTCAATGACCACAACGCAGTGACGCGGACTAGGCTCGAACCCGCGGCCCTTTAGTCTCGAGTCAAGCACGCTGGTTTGAGCCTCACCGGCGTCACTGCGTGGTGGTCCTTGAGCAAGACATATTTCAAGATAAATACGTTTACGTGCCGTTCGTTTTTAGAAATTTATGTCCCCTGCCACTTTTTATTAAATGGTATCATGAAACAGGTCTTAAAATGGGATAGGTCTTAGGTTAAAATTGCAAAAAAGCAACAACAAAAAAGACTCGTTAAGAACTCTGATACTACAAAAGTGTGAAGGGATTATGTACCATGTGAGCGCAATGCCTTCAGAGTTATAGACTGGTCCTTTTGAAACGTTACATGTTCAAAGTTTACTTCCTAAAATAGACCTTATACGAGGTGAAGCCATTGCACATGACATACTCATCTTTACAGAAAGTTGGCTGAAACCCACCATTAACGACGATAGCATACATATTGAGAACTTTCTTCCTCCATTTAGGACAGACAGATGGGAACGTCCAGGTGGAGGAGTGATTGCATATGTTAGGGATACACTTTCTTGCAAACGGCGCACAGATTTAGAGATTCGTGGAGTTGAGGGTCTCTGGCTCGAGATAAATATCAAGGCAAAAAAGATTTTAGTGGGGGGATTTTATCGACCACCAAACAGCAACGTAGACTATTTCAACCTGATTAAAGAAAGCATAGACAGGGCCTGCAATACAAATACAATCGATATAATCATCACGGGGGATTTTAATTTCGACATTTCAAAACCTCAAAATAAGATATCTGAACTCACTCACGAATTCAATCTTACTCAGTTGATAACGGAACCCACACATTACACAGAGACATCATCATCAATAATTGATATAATTCTGGTTCGCAACAATACAAACGTTTTTTGCAGTGGGGTTGCTGATTCCTTCATTCCTGAACAGGTCCGATATCACTGTCCAACTATAGTCATACTCAAATTCTTAAAAGCATACATACCTACATATAAAAGACGAATATGGAACTTTAAAATGGCTGACTATGAAAAATATAAAAAACACCTATCAGAGTCAAATATTCTCGAAAAAAATTGAAAATGAAAATAACATAGACAAAAATGTACAATACATATCAGATGCAATCACAAAAGCAGCCGAAAACTCAATACCAAACAAAATAATCACTGTTAGACCAAACGACCCTCCATGAATAACGTGCTACATTAAACGACTTATAAGAAAAAGGAAACTAGCATTTAGGCAGCACAAGAAAACAAATAATATCCATTACTGGAACAAATATAAAAACCTACGAAACAAAGTAATCAGTGAGTTGAGAAAATCAAAACAAACTTATCATGACAATCTTGATAAACTTTTATCTTCCAGCGATTGCAATTCAAAAACTTTTTGGAAAACATCAAAACAAATCCTTAATATAGGACAGACTTCCACTAGCATACCAACTCTTCACCATAATAGCACCTATGCAGAGAGCGATCTCGAAAAAGCTAAAATGTTAAATACATACTTTGCATCACAATCTGTCGTTGATGATACAAACACACAATTGCCTCCTATTCCACATATGGATCATTCATTAGAGTCCATAACTATCACAACCCAAGACGTCAGCGATGTCCTTCAACATCTTGATATAACCAAAGCATGTGGTCCCGACTCAATTAGCCCTCGTTTGCTGAAAGAAGGGTGTCATATTCTTGCTCACCCATATTCAATTATTTTCAACCGCTCTCTTGAACAAGGATACTTCCCTTTGTCATGGAAAGACGCTAACGTCACCCCAATTTACAAAAAAGAAGACAAATCACAACCTAGCAATTACAGACCTATATCACTTCTGAGCATTGTTGGTAAAACGATGGAACGCTGCGTGCACAAACACCTCTACAATTACATGGTTACAAACCAACTCTTAACACCCTTACAGTCTGGATTCAGGGAAGGCGATTCCACCACCAATCAATTACTCCATACATATCATACAATTTGTGAAGCTGTAGACAAAGGCAAAGAAATAAGAGCAGTATTTTGCGATATCAGTAAGGCCTTCGACAGAGTCTGGCACAAAGGACTACATTACAAATTGCGTTGCATGGGGTGCTCAAATCGTATTGTCAATTGGTTTGCAAGCTATTTATCTAAGCGTAGACAACGTGTTGTTATTAATGGTCAATCATCAGACTGGGTCTACATTTTGGCTGGGGTCCCACAAGGATCGATTCTTGGCCCTCTTTTATTTCTCATTTACATTAATGATATTGTCAAACACATTGGATGTTCTATCCGCTTGTTTGCTGATGATACAAGTTTGTATATCATTGTGGACTGTCCCCTTCAATCGGCCAATCTTCTTAACACTGATCTGCAAACTATCTCTGACTGGGCTGCTGCTTGGCTTGTCACTTTCAATCCCCTAAAAACGCTCTCAATGATTATTTCGCGCAAGCGCAATCCTGTATTCCACCCTCCCCTCTTAATGAATGGTACACTGATCAAGAACACTTCTTACCATAAGCACCTTGGTCTAACTTTTTCTAATTCTGGAACTTGGGACGAACATGTCAAATCTATCTCAGAAAAATCCTGGTCTAGGCTAAACCTGTTAAGAGCTCTCAAATTTAGGGTTTTGAGAAAATCTTTGGAAAAAATGTACTTTGCATATATACGTCCTCTCTTAGAATACAGCGATGTTGTTTGGGATAATTGTTCTCTGGAGTCAAAAAAGCTACTAGACGCTGTCCATGTGGAAACTGCACGAATTGTTACAGGAGCGACAAAATTGTGCAGCATTGAGAGATTATTTATGGAACTTGGTTGGGAATCGCTACAAACTAGGAGAAATAAACATAAACTTACCACCTTCTACAAAATTATGCATGGCCTAGCTCCAACCTATCTTTCAGATCTTATCCCCCCCTATTGTTGGCCAATCAAACAACTATGCTCTCAGGAATGCAGATCATATTCAGGGCTTCAGATCAAATTCTAACTTGTTCTCAGACTCTTTCTTTCCATCTACCATCAAAGCATGGAACAGCCTTCCAAATGAGGTAAGGGAGATCAGCATTTAAAAACTATTTAAATAGAAACAAGCTTCAATCCCCATATTACTTTCATGCAGGATCGCGCTTAGGTCAAATCCTACACGCCAGACTACGAATGCAATGCAGTGCTTTACATGCAGACTTGTATCGCAAAAATATAGTCGAAAGCCGTTCTTGTCAGCACTGTGGAGGTTTTGAAAGTGCTTATCACCTATTTTTCATTTGCCCCGCGTATGCAGCTACAAGAAGTTATCTCCCCGATAATCTTCATGAATATTCCCTTAAGGATCTCTTATATGGCACTGAACACGGCACAGTTCATGAGAATGAAACATTATTCTTAAAAATACAGGACTTCTTAACGAAGTGTGGAAGATTTAATTCTTAATCATAATATACGTCATAAGACATGAATTGGCAAAGAAAGGAGTCAGACTACTTTGTATATATGCTAGGATTTAAAGATGTAACTACATTGTACATTGTAAAGCGGATCAACGCTCTCTCTCTCTCTCTCTCTCTGCTATTCCTACTAATTCTTTTATGTCCATTACTATACTATAACTTTATTTTGTTCACTTCTCATTCATTCAGCAACAATGTGCATCTAAATATCTAAAGGGAGATGACAACATATAAGCTTAACGCTTACCGTCAAATCCTAGAAATATTGTATGTATGTATATTTCATAATATGTTAAAAGTACTTTGAATAAAATATTGTTTAAATCAAACGTTACATGTGTTTTAATGATGGTCTGATACTTTTTTCAGAAATCTGAAAATAGTCGTTTGCAGTTTGTTTCCTGTTTTGTCAACGTAGTCATTTAAAATTACTCATTTTAAGATCTGCCCCATGATACCGGTAGCTCATATATATTTAAAAAAAACAACATTAAGTGGCAGGGGCATAAATTATTTGACTACAGCAAACTTCTTTGACTCTACTTGCTGTATAACTTTACAATTGGAATATATATACCCGCAGAAAATGAACATAATAGGATTTGACAAGGTGTAATATTTTGAATACTTCTATCAATTGTAACAATTAGACATAATTTTAAAAAAGGGCTACATATTATGTGAAAAGGGGCTGTGTTTTACTGCACTTGGCTACCCAGATGGCTTAAACTATGCGTATGTTACGAGACGCTGGGGGCATTGAGAATTTTGACAATGTTTGTTTACTTGTAGGTGGTAAATCGTGTGGTTACAAGGGCCAGGGAGATGTGTACACAACCAGTGGACAATATCTGACTGTATATTTCTCGAAGGATTCAACATTACAGTACGCAGAGTTTGATATGACATTAACGTCTTATCATACTGGTAAGAAACATCACATACTGTTAATTCGGAAATTTTCGCGAGGGTTATATTTCCGCAAAACTTCGCATATGCGAAGTTTCGTGAAAATAAAATCCTCGCGAAATGCCGAGATCACTTTGTCGTTTACTTATATGCGTAAATCATGGCCTAGTCGCGAATTTTTAGCGTCACAAATATGTCTTTAAACGCTATTCGCGAAAATTAAATTCTCGCGAAAATTTCCGGATTTACAGTATCTCGTCGATATACACTACTGTAAATTCGGAAATTTTTGCGAGGATTTTATATTCGCGAAACTTCGCGTATGCGGAGTTTCGCGAAAATAAAACCCTCGCGAAATAGTGAAAACTCTTTGCCCTTATCTGATGAAGGTAAATCTTATCGAAGTCGCGATTTTTTTACGTGGCAAATATGCCTTGAACACTACTCGCGAAAATAAAATTCTCGCGAAAATTTCCGAATTTTCAGTACTCAAACAATTTTAAAAGAACACCTGATAAATTTCCATAGGTGATAATGATAACCCCTGTCCTAAAGACAATCCATATATTTCACTAGACAATAAGGTGGAAACTCAATTTCTTTTGCTATCTTTGCAAAGCGAGTCACAGTATTTGATCAAAAAAAGTTTTTGACAAAACAATCGCTGCTCAAGTTCATGGGTCAAATTTATAATTTTCTTGAAAATGACGATATTTTCTGGAACTCTGTAGTATTTGGAATTTTTTAATAGCGTAAAATAATGATTTCTGCAACATTAAAAAGACTATTGAATGTACAGAAAGGATGGTGTTTGATTGAAAAAATCGTATTTTAATTTGGTTTTGAAAAAATGGGTATTTTTAAACAAAATTCCATTTTTACATAAAGCATGGCGATTTCTGGAACCAGATTACTTCATTTTCATCAAGGCACAGCATCCTTGACAGGTTTCCAAATACTTATCACAGGACAAACATGTTTTTGCCTTGTTAATCTAACTCTTGCCATGAGTCGGACTATGAGTGCATTTGTATTGTGAACACTGACAAAACATGAAGTGTTCCCTTAAATATTTTGAGCAATGCAGTTCATGCCATGTGAAATCCTATTTTACCATATGAGCCAGTGCATGAGATTTCCAACAATATGGTAAGTGCGACCAGGAAAGGCTCAGATCAGCCTGCGCATACGCGCAGTCTAATCAGAGCCTTTGCTCGTCGCTTGAATATTCTATGAATGTTAAGCTACTGACTGAACCCGATTTGGAGTTTCTAAACTTAAAAGGAGGCTGCAGTGGCTCGTCTGAGTCTACACTTGTCAAACTGTCAAATTGTTGGAAATCTCATGCCGCGGCTCAATTATATGACGATGTTCGCTGTAGTTCAGGAACTCGTGCTTAAAGTTTGCAGCAACAGTGAAAGAGGGTTAATATGAAATGGAAGCCCTTATCAAATCATGCAATCTGCCACAAACACAATTAAATTCATGTACAAAATAAGAAAGTTATAGCAATCCGAAAAAATCTGACTTCTTATAAGTCAAAGTAGGTGGGCATTTTGAGTAAATTATTTAATTTTAGAATAACTAATATAATTGCAAATTGTACATTTTTGTTAACAATCAATTATTGTGCACAGACTGATCAATAAAATTGCAAAGAAAGTTAAGTGAATAACAGGAAACGTCACACAGCCTAAAATGGATGCCTTCCAAAGCATTCAATTCTCAACTGTATAAAAACACCTGCAATTTTCTATTTTTTTTTAAATTTAATTTTATTGGGTTTGCATTATCTTTTAACCCTTAAAGCGCCAAGAAAAAAAAATGCATCTGAAAATGTCGTCTGATAAAGTTGTCTGCTGCAAATATAGGAGCAGTCTGATCTGGGTGCACACTGTTTGCCATAGAGGCTTCTTAAACAGTTTAGCAGACGATTTTGTTGCGATTGGCAATTTAAGGGTTAAAAACAGCTTGTATTTCAGATTCACTTTTTCCAATGTTGCTGTATTTGTCAAGATTTTATACTAGAGGACTTTGAAAACGAATCACCATATTTTTGCATTTTTCTTGAAAACCGCACATGCGATTGAAAAGTTACTCGCAGGTTTTAATATGCAACCCAGAATTGGTATGAATCAGTCGTTAATTTGACTGCATTATCACGCGACGCTGCTGATGACGTCACATGGGTACATACAGCATCCAGCACCTTTCTCCACAGTTAAATGAAGCTTTTTGATTATTTTTATGTTTTAACTGTGACGTGTATGATACCATGTCACCAAAAGAATTGATAGACTTTTTCTAATTAAAAGTAATTGATAGCTTCAATATTACGAAAATACGAGGACTGTTCAAATATGAATGCAAGTAGCTTCATAACTTTCGTCACATATATGCTACGACAATATGGTATATGTTTCTATAAAGGGCTATATGTCACCTTTAAACTGGCACCAGACTTATAGAAAAATACACTATACTTATCGAGTTATATCCCTTTGAATGAGGGTCACCTTAGTATACTAGCAAACTCAATGCTTCGAACATATACCAGTGATATAGAAGAGCGTATAATTCTTTGATGAATAGGTGAAATTTCTTGAAATTTTTAAGGAAGTATCCTAATTCACTTATCTTATGATTCTGTGAAAGCTGCGAAAATCCGACATGTTTTTGTTAAATTACACCGAATCGATTTCACTAACGTCTCCTTATGTTTGCAAATTTAATGGTAAACAAAACACCACCTTTCACTTTTCAGTCACGCTTATCTCTAACAAAAGGCACGAAGCAGCATTTAAACTAGTTTTAACTCAAAGACAATATGTTGATCGCTCATACTGAGTTGTTGCTACAAATCATTGAAGGATAGTTGATAATTTTCAAACGCTGAAAAGCATTTTTACTAAGTCAAAACTGCCTTAAGTGAAGGGGTTATAGAACTTATACTTAATTTTGTTGTCATAACATTGCGGCTTTCATCTAAATTTGATAGTTAACTTTAAGTCTTACCAAAATAGGCATTATTTACCAAAAAAATACTCACCTGGTCTTGAGGACTAGACATTTTTAACATCTTTTAATTGATGTAAACATATCATTAAGAAGCAGATAAATGCTTGTAAAATGATATAAAATGTTATAACTCTGTAAATAGACGACGGAGCGTTGTGAAAACTCCCTAATGACATATTAAACATGTTTTAAACAAAAAGCAAAGGAAATGACACAGCGATATTCATTATTTCATCACTAGTAGATAACTCAAAATGACGTTAGTCATAAAATCAATGACGTCACAAACGTGCCTGTTTACTCAAGATCGAAACAGGATTATATAAACTTTTTCCTGCAAGCAACTTTGCCAATGTATCTTAAACTTGCATCTAAAATTTCGTGCCATTTTGTCTCAAACTGACAAAGATATGACACTATATACGCACATGTACCAAAACGTGTATTGCAATTTGCTTCAGAAAAACTTCAGTATACAGGAATGGCCTTTATATAAGCGTCTGTAACTCGAGAAATATAGAGAGTGTTGCTTTATGGTTGGTGCCATTTTAAAGGCGACAAATAGTTCTTTCCAGAAAGTTATGGCATTTTGTCGTAGCATATATGTGAAGAAAGTTATGAAGCTACTTGCATTCATATTTGAACAGCCCTTGTAAACGTCTAACATTAGTTTATAGCTCCCTTTTAGAAACATCTCCATAAGTAACCTTTATGCACGCTTCAATTCCTGATATTGACTACATACACTAGTAGTCATGTGTGGAAGACGTTTTGATGTAAACCATGGCAGGAGATCTGCTGCCATGTGATCGAGAACGTCTCAAAAAATACGTTAACGTCACTTGCACAATACAAACGGCACGTGATACAAGCGCAATTTATGCATAATCTGTCATTTGTGTATGCCCTTAGCCTTTTCCAATAAAACCGGACGTAAAAAAATCGAAACTTTGAAATGCCCAAGACGTTGAATTTTATTACTAGACTATAGTAATCAGGGTGGGTGGGGTATGTCGATAATTTTAAAGGGGTTCAATTTTGAACATACCGAACTGCCAATTCATTTTGAATCGTTCAATGATGAATGTGCATTCGTGAAAGAAGCAAAGGACGCAAATCTATTGAGTTAGGAATCAAAACTAACGCGTGTTAACTTGCAGCTGAATTTGTGTCTTTCAAAATCGACCACCCCTGTCTTAAAACGCATACTTTTCCAATACCTTAAAGTAAATTACAACCATGAATTTTCTAGGACACACTACAAGGTGGTCAATCTATGATGTGCAAAAACAATTATCTCGCTGACATTCTCAGGGTTTGTGAAATAAAGGATTTAATCTGGGCGATGCGTTTTCAAAGTCCTTAAGTATAGATAGGCCATATAGCTTAGTAAACCCGTTTTAACTGTGGGTTGGGGGTTGTACTTACCACGCATTTAGGATCCGTAGTGCCATAGAAAAAGGGTCATACATATATTTTAATTTAGAAAAGGGGGTGCCTCACTATTATGATGACAAAAATAAAACTTATTAATAGATCTGCTGGTATGATAAAGGGGACCATTCCGGACGCACGTCTGTACCAACAAATGTAATGACAGTCCCCGCAATACTGCTCTGTTTTGTTCCAAAAATACCATACATATCTGCTAATTAAGGTTTATTTTTTTCCTCGAATACACATTTGATTCGTTTAAATGGTCAATTATTATGAACTATTGATAGTATAAAAAGTAAAGAGTATTATTCCACCGAAGGAAAGGCAATTAGTTGTATTTTGTTCAAACTTTGTAAAGGTCTAGAGTTTTCGGTGCTATTAAAACAGTCCTCATATCTTTTTTATCTCGTTTTGTGTCACCAATAATCCAGTTGATGTTCATAATGTTTTTAATTATCATTTATGTTGGATAGAAGTGCTATTGTACCTTTATTGTACATATGTTAGTTATTTTATGGTTTGTACGTCTGTATACGAGCTTTAGCGAGTGGATTATCGCCCGTATAGACGCATAAACCATTCAATAACTTCTTTATTGCACCAACATTCATTTGCATGTTGTGCATTGTGAGATGTTTGAAGTAAACATTGTAACATAAATAAAACTTGAGCGCAAATGTACTATATTTGTCTTTGTGTTTGACAGGTGCATGCGATTCATCGGAGTATGAATGTAGTAACGGTCGGTGTATTGATGAAAGTCTCTACTGCACTAACAACAATCCATGCGGAGATTACTCGGACTGTCAAAGCAACGGTGTTATTTTTACACATACAGGTGAGTATTTACGGTACATAACGAGCCATTATCGGCCAACCCGTGAAACTGGTCGTTCGTTTAAGCCTTTCCATTAATTGTTTTTACGATTTTAACCACGGTAGAGATACGATTAACCCTAATTTACAAATCGTGATGCATCGGCATGATTTGTAGTAGCACCGTAGAGATATCGGTGTGAATTGCAGTAGTACCGTAGTGATTCGCAATGCCAAAGCTAAGCTGAGTCGTGGCACAAGGGATAAGTGACACATATATACATGTCGATAAATGATATACACTTCAAGTATATTTTGGCCAGTGCACGAGACCTTATACTTACATTTGTAGCGCATCCGCGTAAAAAGGCTGAGCTAAGGTTGTGGGGTCTTGGAGGCGAGGACTAGGAGAGGGGCAGGGGTAAGTGTGCTAGTTTGTACACGGGGAGCAGCGTTTGAGATGGATTGGTGGCGGTTTAGGGTGTTTCAGTAGATACTACAATATTACACACAATTCTCTCCACGGCTGCATGCACTGACATGGCATACTCAAAGGAACTAGAGCGTGACGTTACAATTACCGCGATGGCGAAGGCGATACTGCGCCTGAAAACTTTGGCATTTATGCTTTCATAGAACATGATCGATTCGATTTATTTACGTCCGAAGTACGAATAAGGGCTGTTATGTACATGCCATGCGTAAAATGCTCTTGTTCTGAGCTTAAATTGGCAAAACATCTGCATACTTTCTTCGTTTTGACATAAAATTGAGGAAATCCTATTCTGGGTTCGATTTGGTAACGGTTCTCATCTCAATCAACATCGCATTTGGCCTGTTTAGCAAGGTTATTCATATCTACATGGAATAGCATTGCCGGATTTTTACATAGGCAACTCATTCTTTTACAAAAAATCAAAACAAGCGAGATTACCTACCTTTGTTTGTATTTTCCGTGACGATGTCACTACCGGGAAAGGTCCCGGATGTTTCGAAGGAACAAATTTACGTTAACGCGAGTTCACGGTTGTTCCGCTGATGCCAACCTGTGCAAGAGTTCAACCCTTTCCGAGCAGGTGACCACAAGGCTGCAATGAACAGAAAAGAAGCATAACAAACACGAAACATAAATATCAAAAACGATCCACAAAACAATGGTCAGTAAAAAAACATTTACTAAAGCCCCGTGCTCACTGTCCCGGTTTAAGGTGCCGGTTCATCCTAGTTTGATGATCCGGGATGAACCGTGTCACAATCGTGGCGGCTCCGTGAACAACCTTGGAGATCTGGGATGAACCGTGTTTAACCGGCTCGTGTCCCCGGTTGTTTTAAAATGTTTAAAACAACCAGGACTCACTGGGAAGGCTGTCAAATACCGTGGTAAACCGGGACGACGCCGGGAGCAACTGTGTCTCCACCAGGACGGCGTCGGGAACATCCTTGTCTCTACCGTGATAAACCGTGCGCGGCTGTTGCCCTAAAAATGAAATTGGATTCATCCAAATGATTAGAATCAAAAAGCCCATTCGCCAAAAGCTGGTTAAATTGTCAACAGTATAAATTTGCTCATTTACAAAAGCTTATGAATAAATGCATTTACAGTTCCTGAAAAGTCCACCTTATATGAGCCACGACATGAGATTTCCAAGAATGTGTAATGTGCCAGCAGCAACGCCTCAGATCAGCCTACGCCTAGACGCAGTCTGATCAGAGCCTTTGCTAGTCGCTTGATTATTCTTTGACTGTTAAGCTACTGACCGAATAGTATTTAGAATGTCTAAGTTTGAATGGGGACTGCACAAGCTTGTCTGAGTCTACACTTCTCAAAATACCACACAGTATGAAATCACACGCCGCAGCTCATAAAGTTTATATATTTTTACTAAAAACAAGACAATCTGTGCCCATAATTACAATGCATCCTTAAAGTTAAGGAAGACTTAAGTTAAGTATTGAATTTTCAGGATGCGAGAAGTAACATTTTCAAACTGTTTAAAATGTATTAGTTTCATTTTTTTCTCTGTAGATCACAGATCACAAATGATATCTTTGACCACAGGACTATGCAAATGAGCTGCCGGTTTCTAGGCATTTGTTTTCGCTACATAGATCATATTCCTATAGTAACTTAATCTGAATTTTCAAGTCTCCAGCTGTCGTATGTGGCTGTGCAGTTCAATTTGTGTCTGTTCAATATTTTTTGTGTGTTTTTGAAGATAAAACTGAGACCAAAGGACCGCGGGTTCGAGCCTCACCGGCGGCGTCACTGCGTTGTGTCCTTGAGCAAGAAACATTTATCCTTGCTTAGTACTGGTTCAACCCAGGAAGACCTGTCCGGACATTACCGAAAGATTGTTGACTGGGACGTAAAAAATAAAATCAAACAAACAAATAAAGACATTACTGAAGAAGAAAACTAATGTTACTCCACGTTTTTATCCTGGTTTCATAGTGTAGAGTAACACCGGGACGCAACCTTGGCGCCACGGGCATGTAACCGTGGTGCAACAGGCAGTTACCGGGACATCACCGTAAACAGCCTGGGTAAAACCAGGGTATACCGGCATGAACCGTGGCTCTAACGTGCTACACCGTAAGTGCTCCGTGGTGAACCGGGACTCAACCGGCGCCTTGCTTTCTCAAGGACTGGGGCTTTACTGGGGTAACGTCGGTAAGGTGAGAACGCAATTTATTTTTTATGAAGTGTGTCCCGATGCATTACGGTAGTCCTTTATCAGGATGAGCTATGGCTACATCGGCACAGTGAGAATGGGGCTTAAAGGGTTTAAACTAGTTTCACGGAACCAACCTCGCCCTTAGTTCAGATGTGGATCAAGACACAAAGATGTTTGGTTTACATGAAAGATCCCTAACTTATCCATGAATTATCTCCTGAAACATATAAATCAAGATATAAAAGGAGATAAACCAAAGATAAGGACTCATAAAACTGAATACCTGAGCAAAAGAAATCCAACAGGTAACACAGGTGGGCCGGAACCGTCACAGAGTCTGAAGTCTGACCCACCAGCGTGCAATTAAAGAGGAAAGCAAGGTTGTTAACTGTGATTTGGTTGACCACCAAGCATGCAGTCTGTTGCAATACATTAATGATATAGCCATTTTTTTTATAATGAGAAAGTATTTTAATAAACTGCGCTAAAAATAACCAAAGCCAATTCTACAGTATATGTCACATTGGGACGAATCGCAGCTAGAATCGATATCTGTAACTAAAGCCCCTGTTACTCATTCCCGATTCTGGCTACAATTCATCCCGATGTGACCTAGATTATAAAATCGGGATGGTTAAAACAGAAAACTTAGAAATCCCTACGATGTCTCACGATGTTCCTATGATATCTCTACGAATCCACAACGATTCATGGCGGAGCTACTATGGCAGATTCACGACATAACCGTAGGACAGTCGTACTGTATTCATGGCGAATCCGGATGAATTTTGATGAGTCCGGGTGAATTGTGATGATACCCCGATTAACCCCGACCTACCAAGAATGAGAATGAATACTACCACAGTGTCACCTTGCAATGATCCCGATCACGCTACCGTAGTGCTACGATCTAGGCCACGCCCACAATCAAACATGATTCGACCCTACAAGTTTAAACTCGTCGTAGCTTTGTCCTCGAGGTTCCCGAATCACCACAACTCTTCAAGAATCACTTCCACTCACGCTGGTGCATTACAACAGGTTAACTAAGAATCATGCCAATATATTATGATTTGACAAATCGGGGTGAATCGTAACTCTGCCGTGGCCCAAAATCGTGAGTGTGTTAAGCCCCCAGTTACACATTCGCGATTCTGGCTACGATTCTTCACGATTCGTCCTGATGTGACTATATTGTAAAATTGGGATGGTTAAAACAGAAAATTCAAAAAATCCCTACGATGTCTCACGACTTTCCTACCGTATCTCTACGAATCCTCTACGATTCATGACAGCGCTACTGAAATGCTACTACGATGCTACTACGGCAGCGTCACGACATAACAGTAGGACACTCTTACTATATTATGAATCTGGATGAGTCGGGGTGAATCATGATGACCGATGTTACCCTAATTTCCCAAGAATGACAACGAATACTACCACTGTGCGACTAGGAATGATTTCGATCCCGCTACGGTAGAAATACGATCTAGGCTACGTCCACAATCGAAAACAATTCACACCGACATGTTTAAACTCGTCATAGCGTTGTCCTCGAAGTTCCCAAATCACCACGATTCTCAAGAATCATTACGGTACTACTACGACTCACACCGATGCATCAGGATGGCGCAACGGTGCTACTAATGCCGATGTATCCCGATTTGACACATTGGGATGAATGGTAGCTCTGCAGTGGCCCAAAATCGTGAGTGTGTAACTGGGACTAAGGCCTTTTTTTAAACGTTGCACGGGCGAAACAATAGGTTTGTGTAAACAAAGCGATAAAACTGTTTCATTTGATGCTTTTAAGCTATTGTTTCTTATTTTTGCGGTTATTTATCATTAAAACACCCTTTTGCTCCAATCTGGCTTATCACCATTTGCCTACAGTAACATACAAACTGAAGGCCATGTGGTATACTAACATGGTTGTCCTGCAAGAAATATTTTACCATAATTGTGGGTATGTTTCTTTCTCAACGAAATAAAAAAAATAGATGATTTTGACGAAAATTAAATGATATAGACTGTCCATGGTACTAACTTTAATACCGAGAATGCATCAAATCTGAGCAATAGATACGGATATATGGACACACGGACGGATGGATGCACTTCCGACACAAAACTATATCCGTCCAACTATTTCTGCGAATAAAATCCTTTTTGCCATAAAGATGCGTTATTAACAGATTCAGGTTTTGAGTGCGAAAATGTGATTATTTTTTACCCATCAGATAAAATGTTTTGGTTGTCCAAAAGAACCGTAAAATTGAGCTGAGACCCCGGGTTCTTTTCAATATTATCCACAACATATGTTTTTGTGGAGAAAAAAAAAGAAAATTAATTTTCAAAATAACGCACTCTTATCTGGAGGTACGCGATTCTCATCATGCGCGGATCCAGAAAGTTTTGTCAGAGGTGGCCCAAATTTGTTAACTTTTTTTTTAGTTGTTGAGGGGATAGGGGATCCAAATATCACTATAAATGGGCCATCATTGGCCCACCATCGAAACGCCATTTAAATGGCGTTTTGCTGACGGGCTGATGATGGCCCAACATTGAATGCTAGCTTGGTAGCTTTGTAATTTTTCAGGGGATCCGAACCAGTATTGCTAAGAAACCCTCTATTTTTGTGATTTTCAAGGGGGGGGGTGGGGGTAGGTCCGGACCCCCTGTTCCCCCCTCTGGATCCGCACTTGCTCATTACGTATATTTTGTTTTGTCTTCCAGTTTGGGTCATACTTGTAGCAGTAGGAGGTGGATGTGCGCTAATCGCCGTCATTGTAGCACTAATTCTTGTTCGAAGACAAAGGAGTAATGTTATGGTAAGTTTTTCTCAACATTTGAGCATCGTCGCGAAAAATCTGCATTTGTTGTATGCAAACTACAAAGGCGCAGACCAGGCTGCGCAGATCCGCGACTCTGATCAGGATCCGCGAGTCTGATCAGCGTCTTTGTTATCATAGTCGGTTATTGGGAAGTGTTACATTTCAACTTGCTCAATGGGAAAATTCAATATGGATGCAACTTGGGATGACGAAGAGTCGCATACCATAATTGGGTCACTGTGACCTTGAACTCTGACCTAGTTTCCAGAAACTGCATTGAGTCTGGTGCATATCTCCTATATTCTTTGAGATAGGAATTCCAAATGTGGTGTGTAAATGCATCTTGGGATGACGAAGTGTCACATACCAATTTGGTTCACTATGACCTTGACCTAGTTTTAGAATTATCGTGTCCGGTGCATATCTCATATATTCTTTGAGGTAGGAATCTCAAATTTGGTGTGTTAATGCATCTTGGGATGACGGAGTATCACATACCATTTTCAAGTCACTGTGACCTTGACCTCTGACCTAGTTTTAAGAATTATTGTTTACGAAGCATATCTCTTATATTCTTTGAGGAAGGAATTCCAAATTAGGTGTGTGGATGCATCTTTGGATAGCGGAGTGTCATGTACCATTTTCAGGTCACTGTGACCTTGACCTTTGACCTAGTTTTAAGAATTATTGTGTCCAGAGAATATCCCTTATATTCTTTGAGGTAGGAATTCCAAATTTGGTGTGTATATGCATCTTAGGATGGTGGAATGTCACGTATTATTTTCGGGTCACTGTGACCTTGACCTCCGACCTAGTTTTAATAATTATTGTGTCCGAAGCATATCTCTTATATAAGTTGAGATAGGAATCCCAAATTTGGTGTGTGGATGCATCTTGGGATAGTGGAGTGCCTTGTAACATTTACTGGTCATTGTGCCCTTGACCTCTAACCTAGTTTTTAGAATAACTATGTTTGGAGCATTATTCTATATTATTTGAGCTAGTAATCCCAAATTTGGTGTGTGGTTGCATCTTGGGATGACAGAGTGTAATTTATCAGTTTTGTGACCTTGACCTAATTTATACAATAATTATGTCAGGAGCATATCTCATATATTATTTGAGGGAGGAATCCTAAATTTGCTGTATGGAAACATCTTTGGATGCTGATGTGATGCTTTTTTTAGGTCACTGTGATCTTGACCTAGTGTCTAGAATAATTGTGTCTGGAAGCATATCTCCTATATTATTTGATGTAGGAATCCCAAATTTGGGGTGTTGATTTCTCTTGGGATGGCGGAGTAGTGCATACCATTTTTGGTCACTTTGACCTTGACTTCTGGCCTCCTTTTCTAGGTTTTTCGTGTCTGGAGCATATCTCCTATATTACAGCTAACTTTCCTCAAATGTGTCCTATGCTAGACCAATTCCTTTGGGGGCATTCGTCACGAGTTTGTGACATTTCTTGTTCTTCGTTAGACTGTGACGAATATTTTTGTACCAAAATTATATGGGTTTGCTAAAAAAATCATTTTTGTATTTTCTGCACCCGCTTTTGCAGTGGGTGAGACGTTGCTTGTAGCCTACAAAAAGAATAAAATAAAAAGAAATTTACTTTTTTTCGGTATATACCAAATAAATTTATCGTGAGTTGAAAACATCTGATTTACTCGTGAAAATTCTGATGCTTTCAACACACTCGATGAAATTTATTTGGTATTCACCTAAAAAAAGTAAATATCCTCAGACTATATATTCGATTTTATTGCATGACATTATTTCACTCCCAAACGCGACGTCATAGTCTAATATTATGATAAAACAATTTCTAACACACCTCGCATATAGAGCAAATGCAACGACAACAAAAAAAAACGTGTTAGATCAAATAATAATGTCACAGTTTTGAAGCACGAGGAAAGTGCACACTGTAGTCAACTGCAAAATGAGGTCAGTCATGACGTTAGACGGTGTAACGTTTTTACGCTCGAAAGACGTTACAAACGTAAGCGATATAGTCCAGCTATTTGCGGGATTTCTTCAGTGCAATGGCGGAAAGTTTGAAGAAACTTCAAATTATTGTGTGTTAGAATCGAAATAAAACAGCTCTACTGCGTGAACTGATGAGTAATAATTCATTGTTTGTCGATCAGTTGTACGAAGATAAATCCTTGAGATTTGACATTTACAACTGAACTCCAAACATTGAATTATTACTCATCAATTCACTGCTAGAGCTGAGCTATTTCTTAAACAAAGGAGCTAAATCTACATGTAGAGCCTTAATCTTCGTTTCTTCTTGGAGTGTGCGATAAGCAATAGCTAATCGAGGCTGCCCGTCTTTAACCTTCTCCCAAATAATATGAAGTGACCTACGATACCAACTATGAACGAGGGTCTGGATGGGGGGGGGGGGGGGGGGTCTTGTATTCACTGTTCATTAAAAATTTAGCCCATTATTCATCTTATCAAAATTTTGGGTTATTCATTAAAATTAGACCAATTATTCATTAAAATTAAGAAAGATGGGAAAGAAATCTGATTATTCACTATTCATTGATTTTTTCTTCAATTCATTGAAAAATAGGATTATTCATTTATTTCTAAGGCCTCATTATTCACTACTCATTATTTTTGGGCTAATTATTCACTATTCATTAAAAAAAAGGTCCAATATTCACTAATCATTATACCCCATCCAGACCCTCATGAACTAGATCTACTAGATCATCTAGCTCATTTTAACACCATACATACGGGTGAGATTTTAAGCAAGAAAGAAAAGAATATACGATTTTTATAATTAAAATACAATGTACAAAAGAATCAAACAGTTTATATCTGCTTGTGCTGTATACACCTAAATTAATCGCATTTTAATGTTGAGTCAGAGTCTATGCTCCAAATATAATATATTATATTACTATACATTACGGAAACGGCTCCGTGTGAAATTTAATATTTACGGGACTACTTTCTGCTGATCGGATATTTCTGTATATACCCGATAACGAGTGTATTAGAACAAGTATTGGCTTTTTAAACCAATAGCAGTCATTTAGCTTTTGAAATACCAGGAGCAGTTTGCTGCAACATTAATACATCGTCTGTGCACGTTTTTACTTTATTTCCCCATATTATTGTGTGTTTTTTTGTAATAACAAACTCTCATCAGAGTGTGCAGATTCCTGTATATTCGTTTCATATTCGAAGGTTAAATTGTTACTGGGGTGGGGGGGGGGGTCTTATCCTCGTAGATGTCGAGAACTGGCTTGATAATGCTCGAATGTACAATGGCTATTTAAAAATAAATAAAAAGAAAAAATGAGTCTGATAGTACACTAAGCTTTCACTACTAGCTGCCTAAACGCAGTTGAAAAGTTGTTTATTGGCCAGAGTCTCTCGACACAGGTGTGTAGAACTACTCTGAGCGTGGGTTTCTCCTAAAATAAAACCAACAATACGATTTGTAAACAAGTACGGGACATTTTGGCCCAAAGCAAACTTGGCATTTAATCGGCACATAAATTCGGCCCCTCATAATTCAGTGTATTTGATGCGAAAAACGTTTAAGAGAACATTTAGCGCATGAGTATACATATTTATCTACACGTCTGGTCTACACTCTCGGACACGATCGAGATATGTAACCCCGGGAATGAGCCTGCCGGGTTTGCATCGGATTATCGATATATTGATTCTTTCCATGCGCGGATCCAGAAAGTTTTGTAAGAGGGGGTCAACTCTGCAACACTGACAATATATTTTTTAGGGGAGAGAGGATCCAAATGCCACTAAAAGCGGGCAAACATCGGACCGCCAGCGAAACGCCATTTATAAGCTTGATAGATTTGAGAATTTCAGGGGATCCGGACCAGTGCTGCTAAGAAACCCTATATTTTTGTGATTTTTGAGGAAGGGTCCGGACCCCCTGTCCCCCTCTGGATCCGCGCATGCTTTGGAACACCCAACTTATATTGGGGGAGAAGTAGGTGGGGGGTCTCGGTAATTCAAAAAAACTTGAATCAGGAAGGTTCCATCGGTTAAGAAAGTGTTTAGATGCTTTTTATAACGACTCCAGGGGAAGAAAACAAAATTTACTTGTCAAGAGGTAAGAGGGCCTGGATAGGCCGGGTTAACCCACCCTTATTTTGGGAAATCGACAAACAGTGCTGATCCGTCGCATGGTTCGCCGTCTGATCAGGGTCGCCACAGTTAGCTAAATATAATGTTTGAATAAACATGACAAATACCGCCCAACAGCGGATGTGGACTGGTCCAATTCAGGACATTTCATTAGGCATAAACGGGAGATAAGAGACGTGTTGTATCCTAACAAAAAAGTTTTTTGATTTGCAGTTTTACGTCCCAGTCAGCAGCTACGGTCATGTCGGGACGGTCAGTTCACCTAACAAAGCTTGAACAAGCGGTAACAAGTACTTTGTGCACATACTTTTGGCTTTTCCTGACTGCAACCCTTGTTGAAAGAATCAACGGAATGGTGGAGAATGACGGTAGAAATTAATTTATTTCATGATCAATCTTCACATAAGTATCGGACCGGGTCGGGATCAAACTCACTGCCCCCTTGATCTGCAGTCATCAGACACGCATCTGTAGTTACCGACTGCGCTACACGGCCTGGTGTTAACAAATATGTAAAGATCACAAGAGATGGCTGCTGGTAATATTTAGAAGCAGTTTGGATGTAACTCAGGTCGTAAAATGTCCGGCTCTGTATCTAAACTGCTTGAAACTAGGTGAGCCTTATATCTTCATTTAGGAATGGCTAAAACGGGTATGTTTCGTCGGACCTCATCTGGATTGACCTGATTGAACAGTGCAAAGCCAGGTCATGTGCATCAACGCGCGACAGTCGCTCTGTGTCTTCACTGTGTGCGTTTTACCAGTTTATGTGTTTTGTACATTCCCGTTTCGGGACATTTCGTTATTAGCGAAAACCCAGAGAGACAACATCCATCGTTTAAAAATCTTTGTTCAAATAGTACCTTATGTATAATTCTATACCACCGATGAACATCTAACGGGCAGGTCAGACTCCGTCCAGATGACGCATAATGCATTTACTGGTTAGTATCAACAAAATCTTTAGATGGCATGGGTGTGCAGGCTGACCCGTTTGTTGCATACAACAAAATCATGAATTTTGCCGTAACGAGCCTGCTTGATCTGTAGAGTTATTTGTGAAGTAGCGACTGATCAAAGTCGTTTGACTCTTTTCTAATATAATCCATCCGACAGACAGACCGTATCTAGCTGTGCCTAGTGAAAACTTTAACATGTTTATGTCCTACACTCGTTAAAACCAGCCTGGAAACCATAGCACCTGGCACAGTGACTTGGCTGGTAGAGCGTCAGACGCGGGGGGGGGGGGGGGGGGCAGTGACCTATATACGTCACTAACTGGGGATAGAAGGGTCTGAGACTCACCAGTCACTGGGCAAGACTGTGACACTTTATCCGCTGCTGTGTACTGGTTCAAGCCGGGATGACGGGGAAATTGTCCCGACATGACTGTAAAAATTGTTGACTGTTATGTTAAGAATAAGCACAAATTCAAACCAGTCTAGTCATAGTTGTTATTGTTTGATTTTTGTGTGTGTGTGTGCGATTTGATTCTTTACGTCCCAGTCAAAAAATCAGCTATGTCGGGACGGGTCATCCTGTGTTGATCCTGTACTGAGCAAAATCAATGCTTCTTGCTCGAGGACACAATGCAAGCTCGGACCCGCGACTCCTCGGTCTCAAGTCAAGCACTCTACCACCGAGCCACTGCGCCCCCCACCCCTTTGCTGTTTGAAGAAAATGCAATGTAACACAGTTATGCGGGATAAAATTGTATATACGGAATTGCTAGTCATTTCGTTTGCTGCATGCTTTTTTTGTTTTTTTTGTGTGTTTTTTTACAGCAAATTATGTTGACCCTGCCTCGAGCGGTAGCTCATTTGAGCCGTGTCATAAGATTGCCGCCATCAATGTGGCATTTTTACATGAATAGAATGCAACGAGCCTGAATAGAATGCAACAAGCCTATGCAGCCACCTTTTTAGCTTAAACACTCCAAATGATGTTCGGTCAGTAACTTAAATACTGCTTCTAGCAAAGTCTCTGATCAGACTGCGCGTATGCGCAGGCAGGTCTGAGCCTTTGCTGGTCGCACATACCACATTGTTATTGGTCTGCACTGTTTGCGAAGGATCCATTTTGGGCTTCAACCCTTTTATACCTATGACTCCTTATCGTGTACTTTGGCAAACAGTAAAGACCTAGATTCCATCAGGGTCTTCACTGTTTGCCTACTAGTAGACAAAATGTTTTTCAGGAATAGAAATGCAAATTTCATTTGCAAATTATAACACGTGACACCTCAGTACCGTGATTCAATAGACCATCCCTAACCAGAAGGAATAATCTATTAGTGCCTAAAGGGGTAATAAAATGTAGACAGAGATCTAAACACAGTTTCGGTGATGTGTATATTAAGAGACATTACACGATTATAAAATTAGTACTGAGGTATTAACCAGATGTCATTTTATTGCTCGGGGTATTGCAGACTTCCTGTTTTCAAAAGCCGTACCAAATGAAAAACACATTCCTACTTGTGGACTTCGAGAAAATATTAATCCTTTTCATTCTGGATACCAGTAAATATCTACTTTGGCAAACAATGACGACTCAGATGTCTCAGCCACCGACACAACAGGCATTTTCGGACAGATTTTGAACTACATTGTATATTAATTCATTAGTACTTAAATAAGTGACAGCGCTCCTTTTCTGTAGCGCGCGAACGGTGCGACGAACGGCGAATCGTCCCCTGAGAAAACTGAGATCGTTTTTATGAGGACAGCAAAGGTGCAGATTAGCCTACACAGTTGCACAAAATGGTTTGCAGCCTTACTGTTGGTATCCATGAAAATATTTCAAATTGAATTTGGAAGTATCCTAGCTGATCAGACCAGTTTGCGCTCTATACGGTTGGAAACTCTATGACCTTTTACCATGGTGTGGCTAAAAACCGATCGTACCACACGTCTGCTTCCGGAAATCGCCGAGTCAGCGGGGTAATATTTATGAAAGTGCGAAGATAATTTTAAATCAATTTAATGCTTTGATTTTATTAAAAATCTAATAAATTAAATCGTTAACTAGTTTCTATATATATTTAATCTTTTGGGTGCTGTAGTTGCTTTTTTATAGGAAATATAGCTCATTTTTAGACGCACTATCTTTTTGCTATTTGAACCCCACCGATCCCCTCGTTTTACTATATGTTAGGTGCAAATCTGGGGTGTTTTTTGCACGGAGACGTTTCCGTGATGGGGTGTTCCAAAGCATGCGCGGATCCAGAGGGGGACAGGGGGATCCGGACCCTTCCTCAAAAATCACAAAAATATTGGGTTTCTTAGCAGTACTGGTCCGGATCCCCTGAAATTCTCAAATCTATCAAGCTAATAAATGGCGTTTCGCTGGCGGTCCGATGTTTGCCCGCTTTTAGTGGCATTTGGATCCTCTCTCCCCTAAAAAATATATTGTCAGTGTTGCAGAGTTGACCCCCTCTTACAAAACTTTCTGGATCCGCGCATGGAAAGAATCAATATATCGATAATCCGATGCAAACCCAGCAGGCTCATTCCCGGGGTTACATATCCCGATCGTGTCCGAGAGTGTAGACCAGACGTGTAGAAAAATGTGTATACTCATGCGCTAAATGTTCTCTTAAACGTTTTTCGCATCAAATGCACTGAATTATGAGGGGTCGAATTTATGTGCCGAATAAATGCCAAGTTTTGTTTTCGCCAAAATGTCCCGTACTTGTTTACAAATCGTATTGTTGGTTTTATTTTAGGAGAAACCCACGCTCAGAGTAGTTCTACACACCTGTGTCGAGAGACTCTGGCCAATAAACAACTTTTCAACTGCGTTTAGGCAGCTAGTAGTGAAAGCTTAGTGTACTATCAGACTCATTTTTTCTTTTTATTTATTTTTAAATAGCCATTGTACATTCGAGCATTATCAAGCCAGTTCTCGACATCTACGAGGATAAGACCCCCCCCACCCCAGTAACAATTTAACCTTCGAATATGAAACGAATATACAGGAATCTGCACACTCTGATGAGAGTTTGTTATTACAAAAAAAAACAATAATATGGGAAATAAAGTTAAAACGTGCACAGACGATGTATTAATGTTGCAGCAAACTGCTCCTGGTATTTCAAAAGCTAAATGACTGCTATTGGTTTAAAAAGCCAATACTTGTTCTAATACACTCGTTATCGGGTATATACGGAAATATCCGATCAGCAGAAAGTAGTCCCGTAAATATTAAATTTCACACGGAGCCGTTTCCGTAATGCACGGTGGGTCCAGCTACAGATAAGCATCAGGCACCAACCTACCGATTAAAGCTTTACGTCAGAGCCGTCATAGAGTCTGAGGCCTGACCCACCGTCGTGCAATTAAAGAGGAAACCATAGCTATAAACCGTGATTGGGTTTAAAACTAGGCATGCAGACTGTTGCATGATATCCAAATTATAGCCAACCCTTATATAAGGTTTTACTGTCTTTTTGAATTGATCACTAAAATTAGGTTTTCCAGCAATTCGTTTGAATTTATAGACTAAATCACCATAAAATATAGGTTCTGATATGCCTTGTTGCAGAAGAGTTTTTAACCCAATGTTGTATTTAACAATTAACTCTGAGTGTCTGTAGTAGAATTTAGAAAATGCTTTTCGAATTTTATGATATCTATAACCTTGTTTTAATGAGACAGTTCTAATAAGTCTACAGTTTTTGCTTTATACATTTTTCACAGCATGAATTGGATGTACTCATTTCAATATTGAACCACCTCCTGGATGCACTTCAAATGAGTTTTCAGTCTTTGTTAAATATTTTTTCCTCATTATGTCCAAAATATAGATTTAGAATCACCTAATGGAGACAGTTCAAATGCCTGATGTTTGTTTCCTCCTATATTCAGAGTGTGTTTAAAGAGGCCATTTAAATTATCACAAATCAATTGATTTTACCAGTGATTTCCGATATTGGAATCCATGCACATCTGGAAACCATTAACCTTATGCTTTAAATGAAAATTTTCTAACTCTTTGCCTGCTAAGTTGGATATGTTGTTGTTCTTATCAAACAGCTTGGACTCCGATCAGGCTTGTTTTACCTGTTGGATTTCTTTTGCTCTTGTATTCAGTTTTATTTCATGTTGAGTCCTTATCTTTGCTTTATCTCCTTGTTATATCTTGATTTATATGTTTTAAGAGATGCTGCATTGATAAGTTAGGGGTCTTTCATGCAAACCAAATATCTATGTGTCTTGATCCACATCTGAATTAAGGGTGAGGTTGGCGCCGTTAAACCGGTTTAAGCCCTCCAGTAAAATATTTTACTGACCGTTCCAAGGCGGTACTTCTTTTGTGGATCTTTTATCTTCTTTTTTTCTGTCTTGTGTTTGCTATGTCTTTGTGCGCGTCTGTTTATATGTGCTCTGTATTGACCCAAACCAGGTCGGACCTGATCTAGATCCAAACTGTTTAAAACCGATGATATGCACCGAAGATTATTTTTTGAATCTGATGTTTCTTTAAAACAATCCACAGCCGATAAAGTATACCCAGTTTCTTTTACCCTGGATCTTTCTATATGAAATGGACGTCGCTGCAAGAAAACCGGTCTTCGGGGATTTGCGAACAACAAATGCGCAGACCAGCCTGCGCAGCTGCGCAGACTGATCAGTGCATTTGTTATTCTCTTTTGGAAAAAAGAATATTCAAACGCATAGCAAAAGCTCTGATCAGACTGCGCATACGCGTAGGATGACCTGAGGCTTTGCTAGACACACATACCACATTGTTGGAAACCTCATGTCGCGGCCCCAATCATGATGCATTTCTATCATGAATAATTGTTTTGTCTTTGCACACAGTGCAGATCCTGATGAAATGCGGTATACAGCGGCATTTCATCTGGCTCACCACTTTTTGCCAAAGTACATGTTTGCAGGTATCCATAATGAATAGGTTTTTGCTCATTATGAGTACAGTGTATTCACTTAAACTCTTTTAGACTGCTGACATTTGGTATCTGGATAGTAAGAAAGTACTGTAAGTAAATGTTTTATTATCGTGAGCTGTGCATTAACAATATTGTAGAACAACGTTGCACACGATCTAATAGATCTAGAAGTCACCACATACTATTATGTAAAATGAATGATATACAATGTACATATTCCGTAATACAAAGTACGAGTACACATCTAGGTTAATCTACAAATGCAAATATGGTTCACGTCAATTTCAACCAATGCTTATAAGTGAACCAGGCTGTTGAACCACAAAGTGAAATTAACGAATAGTGCAGAACCATGTGAGAGGCGACCAAAGGTGGCTTCTCATCGGAGTCTCTCCTGTTTACTAACAGTAAAGCCCTTTATCAGCCGAAGTTCTACCAGAGTGAATAATAATAGTCCAGTTTATTACGATAGAAAATGCAAAGATAACATTTTTTTATCCCTCATAGGCGGTTTAATAGTTTGAGCTCATTTTGTTGGAAGGGGAGGGGGGATCGATATCTGACTTGATTCAACTTCCAATCGCGTTTATCCTTATCAGACTTCTCCAAAGAGCAATCAAATCTGGGTCTACGCCACAATCAAATGAGTGCAATTGTACTATATATGCAATATGTAACACCTTTAAGTTGGTAAATGAGTAGATTTTTTTGGGTGATACACGGTAAATTGGTCCGGAATGTGAATTTTCTGTGTGTCACGTACCGGCTAACGATGCATTTAAAAAATAAACTGGCTCTCGCAGCATTATGTTTATTAAAATCATGAATTTGTCGAAACAATTTGTGTTGATTTTGAGTGTAAAGATACACGACGCGAGGTACGAGGGAGGCTCTTGGTTAAGGCTTTCAATTACGAAAGAGTAAGCGAGTATGACCAGGAATGCCACAATCACACACTGCAGACAAACCCACTAATAGTCACACGCTATCAGGAAGACAGTGAAGCACCCGGCTCTCTCTCTCCCTCTCTTCCTCATCAAGATGATTGCAAACTAGAAAGGACACTAAACACTGCATAGCAAAACAAGGGCCAAACACAGAACAACCCACAAACAATGAGAGCAACAATAAATATTGTATCAACAACAGCAAAACAACCACCAACTTAGAACGGACAGCAGCCGAAGTCACTGGAGGCTGAAACGAATTTCATTTTCTGGCTCCAAATCGTCTCCATAGATTCTGCTGTTTTCAAAACATTACAACTGAAGTCGGTGCTGTGTCACTTATTTTTTTGTCATAACATTGCGGCTTTATTCTGAATTTGAACGTAAACTTTAAGTTTGACCACTATAGGCAATATTTACAATAAAATTATCCACCTGATCTTGAGGACTAGACAGATTGAACATATTTTAATTAATGTAAACAAGTCATTAAGAAGCAGAAAAATGCTTGAAAAATGATATAAAATGTGATTTCTCTGTAAATAGAGGACGGCGCGTTTTGAAAACGCCCTTATGACATATTTAGCATGTTTTCAGCTAAACGCAAAGAAAACGACACAGCGATGTTCATTATTACATCACCAGTAGATAACTCAAAATGACGTTTATCATACAATTAATGTCGTCACAAACGTGCATGTTAACTCGAGATTGAAACAGGATCATTTAAACTTTTTCCTGCAAGCAATTTTAGGAATGTTACCTAAACTTGCATCTAAAATTTGATGCCATTTTGTCTAAAACTTACAAAGATATGACACTATATCCGCACATGTACCAAAACATGCATTGCAATTGCTTCAGAAAAACTTCAGTACACAAGAATGGTCTTTATACTAGGGTCTGTAACTCGAAAAATAAAGTTAGTGTTTCTTTATGTTTGGTGCCATTTTAAAGGCGACAAATAGTTCTTTCCAGAAAGGTATGATATGTGGTCGTAGCATATATGTGAAGAAAGTTATGAAGCTACTTGCATTCATATTTGAACAGCCCTCGTATTTTCTAAATGTAATAAATGATCTTTGCACCCTTGATTATTTCAATTTAGACGCTTTTAACCCTTAAAGGGCCAAAAAAAGCATCGGAAAAATGTCGTCTGGTGAAGTTGTCTCCTGCAATTAGTTGCCTAACATTACTGACAAATTAAGTATAAGAGCAAACAGGGTGGACCCATATCAGACTGCTCCTATAGGAGCAGTCTGATCTGGGTCCACACTGTTTGTCATAGAGGCTTTGTTGAACCGCAAATTTCACATTTCGCAAATTTCACACCGTGTGAAGAATTGGTACCAATTCTTTACTTTTGGAAAATGTGAAATTTGCGTATGGTCAATTTTGATAATTTTGGGTACTAACATCTGTGCTCAAATTTCACATCTTTCTCATTTTTAACTGTGAAGAATTGGTACGCATTAGTGCCATCTGCGAAGGACTGGTTCAATTTTTCTCAGATGTGAAGAATTGGTACTCAATTTTCACAAATGTGAAGAATTGGTACCAGTTCTGCACACCTGTGAAGAATTGGTACTCAGTTTTCACAAATGTGAAGAATAAGTACCAAATGCCCACAGATGTGAAGAATTGGTACTTAATCTTCACAGATGTCAAGGACAGAATTTGTAATATATAGTCACATGTAAAAAAATCTTTTTATCACTGACTTCGATTGCACGCAACGTGTTTCCTTTAGCTATTGCTTACAATGAGATTTAATCGCTATATCATATTATATCCGCTTTTTGTATAAGAAAACAAGCATATACCAATAATTTACCAAAGTCGGCCAGTTATTCGTCCGTCCATCTGTGCTTTCTTCACGTTTCTTACAAATGCACCTCCTCTTAAGCTGTTGGACGTAGCAGCCTGAAAATAGGTACATTTGTCACATAATGTAGAGGGTACTGGGTGGTACTGCATAACTTTTGAGTGCTTCCCTTCAATATTTTGAGTGACAGAGTGGACATTATTTTGTTACAGGTGCCACTGGCCAATTCAATATGTCTCTCAGGAACACGATTCATTCATCATTGGAAACAAGAGGGTTTTCGGACCAGGGGTCGCTCATTGAGAATGACTTCGTTTTAGGGTATAGCAAAACATAGCTCCTCTCAAAGCCCAGCTATGATGTTTACTTAATCAGCAGTTTACACGGAAAAGTGTCTGTTTACAATATTGACAAAAGGCACAGGATGTTGACATCTGGGCGGGGCGGGGTCATTTTCGGTCATGGTCATATTGTGAACAAAGATGGTAGAGGTCTACTAGCTGATGCTACCTACCAAATATCAAGGCTCTGGAGCAAGTGATTTCAGACAAGAAGTGTTGTCTTTCTTACTCAGTCTAGGGACGAGATGCCCCTGTACTTTAAAACAATCACTGCTGAGTAAAATTGCATATATCAACACTCTGTCAGATTTGCTTTCAAAATAAACAGCCTAGATAAAATCGTAAGCTTGTCGTATCTCCATGCATGTAAAACTTGAGGCCAATGATTAGCTTTGGATACAAGTTAACTTCATTTAGCAGTGACGACCCAGATGTAATGCTACATCTGGCGACATTTGACCAGCGTCTGCACCGTTATCCATTGAAGGGCCAGCAAAACACATCTGTAAATGTCGTCTGCTAAAGTTGTTTGCTGTAACATCCCATGTAGATGGAAGATTCAGTTGGAACATGAAGGGCCAATTAACTTACCTCTTTTGATGTATGTGGCTGTTTGTCACATACTTTGCTGTTTTTATACAGTAGGAACTTATTAAAATTAAGTTAGTTTCTGGAACAGTCTAGTCTGGGTTTTGATAGATAAAATAGATTCAACAAAACAAAGCAATGACGAATATATTATGTTTTGCTGTATGCATGGGGCTATCTTATAACAGAGTAATTTCTAAATTCAGATGCTGAGCCCAGTTAAATAAACAATTAATCTCAGAGTGTTGATAACACAATTACTGGCGAAATTATGAACTCGGATCCGAGTTCCTCAAAAGCGCTGGTCTCTAGACTGTACTAGGCCTTGCTATTTCAGATAAAAAAAATAAAGTTTCACCTATATTGACATAGAAAAACTGGTTACGCCACCTTGCGGTCATATTTGTTAAAATAGTCAAATAATTTGAACAACATTGGTAGAGGGTGTCCCACGAACCATTTGTGCCTAATTCTTTTGAAATCTGACCATACGTTTTTGACAAGATTTTAGAGTGTTTCCTTTTGCTTGACAAGGCAACCATATTTCTACATAAAGTTGAAATCTTTGAACAAGTTTGAAAGAAGATAGATAACCCAGTGAATATTGGTGAGATTCCACCCAGTGGTTTAGGAGGAAGCTATTATTGACGGACGACGGAAGGACGGATGAGTAGCTGGCAGGACGGACATCCTATGACCACAACGTGAGTTAAAAAAGGGATCCACCATTCAAAGATATATGAAAGTTGTTGAAAAGCTGAATCAAGCTCTCCTTTAGCTATATACAAGCCTCACCCTGAGAAAATATTATTTGTGCCAGTGCATGAGATTTCCAACAATATGGTATGTGCGACCAGCAAAACCTCAGATTAGCCTGCGCATACGCGCAGTCTGATCAGAGCCTTTGCCAGTCCCTTGAGTATTCTATGATTGTTAAGCTACTGTCTGAACACCATTTGGAGTTTCTAAGCTTAAAAGGAGACTGCACAGGCTCGTCTGAGTCTACACTTGTCAAAATGTCAAATTGTTGGAAATCTCATGCACTGGCTCATATTATTTTTGCATATGTCAAAAGGCGCAGATAAGCTCTGTCAGTGCCTATATTTCTTTGCTATACTGATTGAAAATTTTCCTGCACTAATTGAAAAATCTCCAAAGATTATTAATCTAAAACTAGAAATTGTGTTTATGAAACGCTATGCCCCAAACCATTAGCTTGTCCACCATCCTGTTCACCAAGTAATCTATTCACCATCCTCCTTCAGCTGACCAAATCTGAGGCTACTAGCTTTAAAAGTTTTCAAGATATCTTTATTGGAAGTTTTTGATGTCCACATTTGCAAAGGGCATTAACTTAAAAAAAAATGCAAAGGCGATAACTAAAAAAGAAATATATTTTTTTTATTAATTTTCACCAGTTAATTTGCTCATTTCCCTCTATTAGCTGTCTAGATTTGGAACTCATAGCTGTAACGGTTTTTGTGATATCAAGTTTTCTATGTCAAAAATTTGCAAAGGGCAGTAACTGGAAAAAGATTTTTTTTTTTCATTTTCATCGAGTAGTCTACTCATTACCTTCTTTAAACTGACCATGTTTGAAGCTCCTAGCTGTAACGATTTTTGAGATATCAAGTTTTCTATGTCCAAATTTGCAAAGGGCAATAACTCAAAAAAAATAAAAAAAATTTTTTTTTAAATTTTCACCAGGTAATTTACCCATTATTTTCTACAAGTTGACCAAGTTTGAAGTACCTAGCTATTATAGTTTATGAAATATCCGGATAACAAAATTTCATTATGGCCCTTTAAAAGTTTAATCTGTTTGAACCACGTTATAAAATGTAAAGAATTGGAATCGATTGAAGAATGCAGCAGATTTGGGGTGTTTTTTTATCAATGTGAAGATTGCGCATGTATGCTACATATAATTTCACTACGTGCGCAAATTTCACAAAATGTGAAATATTGGTATGAAATATGTGACGTATTGGTACCAATTCTTCACAGTGTGAAATTTGCGAAATGTGAAATTTGCGGTTCAACAAGGCTTCTTCAACATTTGAGCAGATGAGAAAATCAGTAGACTTTTGTTGCTATTGGCGCTTTAAGGGTTAAGCACTATTTGCAATGAAACTGATGCAGCTTGTATAAAGAAAAGATAATTCCACCGTGCATTTCATGTATTCTATGATTGTTAAGCTACTGACTGAACACCATTTGGAGTTTCTAAGCTTAAAGGGAGGCGGCAGAGGCTCGTCCGAGTCTACACTTGTCCAAATGCCACATTGATGGAAATCACATGTCGCGGCTCAAATGTCGCTGTAATTCTAGAGTGACCGTATCAATTCCACTACAACGTGCGATATCACACCAGTGGTATGCGATAGACTTGCAGAAATATTAGACGAGAAACTTGAGAAGATGACCATGCAATTTGCTTGGATTTTGAGATGTCATAAGATAGCTGAAGAATTTAACCAATAACCTGGTAATTCTGTCTTATCATACGACTTTCTTTCAAGGTGACCTGGATAGAAATACTCTTCTGTTGGTACAGTAAAACCTGTCTTTAGCGGCCACTCAAAATGAACACCAAAATTGGTTTTCAATACCAATTATCGCTTAATGCAGGTCAAAAGTATTGCAGAATGCTCCTAGGGAGCATTCTGCAATACTATCGACCTTCATTAGGTTACCATTTGTCTTTAAGACCTTTGTTTTGTGTATTTTAAGTGGCCGCTTAACACAGGTTTTACTGTACATGTATGAGGAATGTTGAAAAGAAAAATTGAAGACAGCTCAACAAAATGGTTTCATGTTAATGTAAAATAACAATGACGTCTACACTTTCTGTTAATGAATCGTTTCGTTATTATTAGACTGGCATCAGTCCAATAAATATATATAATTACATTTATATTATTATATTTAACTATGAAAAAAAAATCATCTTCTAAAAATTCTATCCTCTCTTGTCCAAGCAGAGAACTTCTATTTTCAAGTAAAGTTTATTAATTGCTTTCTTAGAGAGATTATCAGATTTACTGAAAAAAATGATTTTAGAGACTGGGGCCAGTCTACGTTATTATAAGCAACAGCAACGATCCTACTTGTGGAGGATAACCTATTTTTATATCCCGGTAATCAGCTCAAGGATCGCCCATGTTGACTATCCATTTATTGATGAAAGTTCTGTACTGAATGCACATTAATTGAGCCCACATTCGCAATCGTAGGCTGGCCCCAGTCTCTAATGTCATTTTTGTAGTAAAACTGATACTAGATAGCAATTTATAAATATTACAGGTACTTGGAGTAGTTCTTGGCTTGGACATCACTAAATTCGACTATCAGAGAGGATAGAATTATACTAAGATAATTTTTTCATAGTTAAATATAGTTATAAAAATTCATGTAATTATATACATTCAATGGACTGATGCCAGTCTATCGCAATCGTTGCTTTTTAATTTCTGTCAAGTAACGTGGCCATTTATAGAGAGACAGTTGCCTTCCTTCTGAAGGGGTTTTGGCATTTAAAGGAATAAATTACGAATAAAAGTTCATATGTATCGCAAAACACTTTAATTTTAATATATTTGGTGGATATTTTTATTTTGCGCTATTGGCGGTTAAAACAAAAATCGCCAAAATATGAGACTGCGAAAAACAGATTTGAATTCAATTTCACACACACCTCGGCTTAGTATATCCGTAATCCGTATCGTTAAAATCAACATTTGAACGGTTGAATATGTTTCAACGTAGAGAAGAACACATTTTAAAAGGGGCTACTATTAAAGGAAAAAAATATTTATCCCCTATGAGAATAGACAATAACGTTGAAGGGCATTACACTAAGAAAAAAATGTCAGTATCGAGGCCGCGAGCATTAAGTGGTTTACATTATTTGTCCTATGAATGCACAGATGCGTATTGTTATGCTAATCCAGTTATAAAAATTTCTCGTGATTTCTTTTCAAATTTGAAAAGGTAAACAAATGGCTGTGGAAGTGAGTTTGAGAAGGCTATAAATAATATTGATGCTAGACTGGCTCCAGTCCTTTAGAACAGAGCCATCAGAGTAAGACTGGCTACAAGTATATGATATGACACATTGATGAAAAATTGTTTTAAGGACTGGAGCCAGTCTATATTGATGCTGACAGGTGGTATTTACATGTAGGGGTTAGCTCCTTAAGCCTGTCTCAGACATTAGCTCCTTAATAAATAATAAACCGCCTCTCCATTCTAGTGATATCTTGGTGTGTTTTTTCTCAGGTTGACGCACAAAGCACGGAGGCAATTCAAATAAAGACCCAAGTCTGTATTTCATAATGTTTCTTTTCCTGTCAAAAGAACCATTTCAGAGATGCAGATCCAATGAGTATTACTCTTTGTTTCTAATTTCAGTCCAAACATGGACTGTATGCACTCATAAGAACTGTCTCCCATGAGACAGTTCAAATGCTCACCATTCTTCGTTTAATACATGGTTTATAACTCTGTGCACAACATGGATAGTGTGTACTCATTACAACCAAATGATGGAGGCAGTTCAAATGAATATCCAGTCTTTGCTTAATACTTGATTCATAGCTCTACTTCATGGATTGTCATCTCATCAATCTCATGGAGGCAGTTCGAATGAGTCTACAGTCTTTGCTTTAAACTTGTTTCATAAAAAATAGTAAGTGAGTATGATCAGGAAATACCACAATCACAAACTGCAGACAACCCCGTGGCACCGTGAGGAAGAGCCGCTCAACCATCACGAGACACCAGGAAGACAAATTAAGCAAAGCAATTAGCTCTCTCTTCCCCATCAAGATGATTGCAATACTAGAATGGACATAAAGTAACGTACAACAAAACATAGAACAATTACAAACTCCCACAATGGGGGTAACAATAAACAAAAAGTCAACAACAACAGAAACACCGCCTTAGAACGGACAGCAGCCTAAGCCACCGGGGGCTTAAATGCATTTAACTGGTACCAAATCCTCGCCCTAGATTCTGCTGTTGTTGAAGTACAAGAAATGTTCGGCTCGCATGGAGGCCATCTAACTAATGCAACGTATCATCATGGAAAACACTCTAATCAAATTAACACTCCATGATGAAACAAAGAAAAGGGCTCATGACTCATAGATAGTCAGAGCTAAAGAAAACCTCAAGTTGAGCCGGGGCAACTTATATTGGGGGAGAAGTAGGTGGGGGGTCTCGGTAATTCAAAAAAACTTGAATCAGGAAGGTTCCATCGGTTAAGAAAGTGTTTAGATGCTTTTTATAACGACTCCAGGGGAAGAAAACAAAATTTACTTGTCAAGAGGTAAGAGGGCCTGGATAGGCCGGGTTAACCCACCCTTTTTTTTGGAAATCGACAAACAGTGCTGATCCGTCGCATGGTTCGCCGTCTGATCAGGGTCGCCACAGTTTGCTAAATATAATGTTTGAATAAACATGACAAATACCGCCCAACAGCGGATGTGGACTGGTCCAATTCAGGACATTTCATTAGGCATAAACGGGAGATAAGAGACGTGTTGTATCCTAACAAAAAAGTTTTTTGATTTGCAGTTTTACGTCCCAGTCAGCAGCTACGGTCATGTCGGGACGGTCAGTTCACCTAACAAAGCTTGAACAAGCGGTAACAAGTACTTCGTGCACATACTTTTGGCTTATCCTGACTGCAACCCTTCTTGAAAGAATCAACGGAATGGTGGAGAATGACCGTAGAAATTAATTTATTTCATGATCAATCTTCACATAAGTATCGGACCGGGTCGGGATCAAACTCACTGCCCCCTTGATCTGCAGTCATCAGACACGCATCTGTAGTTACCGACTGCGCTACACGGCCTGGTGTTAACAAATATGTAAAGATCACAAGAGATGGCTGCTGGTAATATTTAGAAGCAGTTTGGATGTAACTCAGGTCGTAAAATGTCCGGCTCTGTATCTAAACTGCTTGAAACTAGGTGAGCCTTATATCTACATTTAGGAATGGCTAAAACGGGTATGTTTCGTCGGACCTCATCTGGATTGACCTGATTGAACAGTGCAAAGCCAGGTCCAGGTCATGTGCATCAACGCGTGACAGTCGCTCTGTGTCTTCACTGTGTGCGTTTTACCAGTTTATGTGTTTTGTACATTCCCGTTTCGGGACATTTCGTTATTAGCGAAAACCCAGAGAGACAACATCCATCGTTTAAAAATCTTTGTTCAAATAGTACCTTATGTATAATTCTATACCACCGATGAACATCTAACGGGCAGGTCAGACTCCGTCCAGATGACGCATAATGCATTTACTGGTTAGTACCAACAAAATCTTTAGATGGCATGGGTGTGCAGGCTGACCCGTTTGTTGCATACAACAAAATCATGAATTTTGCCGTAACGAGCCTGCTTGATCTGTAGAGTTATTTGTGAAGTAGCGACTGATCAAAGTCGTTTGACTCTTTTCTAATATAATCCATCCGACAGACAGACCGTATCTAGCTGTGCCTAGTGAAAACTTTAACATGTTTATGTCCTACACTCGTTAAAACCAGCCTGGAAACCATTGCACCTGGCACAGTGACTTGGCTGGTAGAGCGTCAGACGCGGGGGGGGGGGGGGCAGTGACCTTTATACGTCACTAACTGGGGATAGAAGGGTCTGAGACTCACCAGTCACTGGGCAAGACTGTGACACTTTATCCGCTGCTGTGTACTGGTTCAAGCCGGGATGACGGGGAAATTGTCCCGACATGACTGTAAAAATTGTTGACTGTTATGTTAAGAATTAGCACAAATTCAAACCAGTCTAGTCATAGTTGTTATTGTTTGATTTTTGTGTGTGTGTGTGCGATTTGATTCTTTACGTCCCAGTCAAAAAATCAGCTATGTCGGGACGGGTCATCCTGTGTTGATCCTGTACTGAGCAAAATCAATGCGTCTTGCTCGAGGACACAATGCAAGCTCGGACCCGCGACTCCTCGGTCTCAAGTCAAGCACTCTACCACCGAGCCACTGCGCCCCCACCCCTTTGCTGTTTGAAGAAAATGCAATGTAACACAGTTATGCGGGATAAAATTGTATATACGGAATTGCTAGTCATTTCGTTTGCTGCATGCTTTTTTTGGTTTTATTTGTGTGTTTTTTTACAGCAAATTATGTTGACCCTGCCTCGAGCGGTAGCTCATTTGAGCCGTGTCATAAGATTGCCGCCATCAATGTGGCATTTTTACATGAATAGAATGCAACCAGCCTGAATAGAATGCAACAAGCCTATGCAGCCACCTTTTTAGCTTAAACACTCCAAATGATGTTCGGTCAGTAACTTAAATACTGCTTCTAGCAAAGTCTCTGATCAGACTGCGCGTATGCGCAGGCAGGTCTGAGCCTTTGCTGGTCGCACATACCACATTGTTATTGGTCTGCACTGTTTGCGAAGGATCCATTTTGGGCTTCAATCCTTTTATACCTATGACTCCTTATCGTGTACTTTGGCAAACAGTAAAGACCTAGATTTCATCAGGGTCTTCACTGTTTGCCTACTAGTAGACAAAATGTTTTTCAGGAATAGAAATGCAAATTTCATTTGCAAATTATAACACGTGACAACTCAGTACCGTGACACAATAGACCATCCCTAACCAGAAGGAATAATCTATTAGTGCCTAAAGGGGTAATAAAATGTAGACAGAGATCTAAACACAGTTTCGGTGATGTGAATATTAAGAGACATTACACGATTATAAAATTAGTACTGAGGTATTAACCAGATGTCATTTTATTGCTCGGGGTATTGAAGACTTCCTGTTTTCAAAAGCCGTACCAAATGAAAAACACATTCCTACTTGTGGACTTCGAGAAAATATTAATCCTTTTCATTCTGGATACCAGTAAATATCTACTTTGGCAAACAATGACGACTCAGATGTCTCAGCCACCGACACAACAGGCATTTTCGGACAGATTTTGAACTACATTGTATATTAATTCATTAGTACTTAAATAAGTGACAGCGCTCCTTTTCTGTAGCGCGCGAACGGTGCGACGAACGGCGAATCGTCCCCTGAGAAAACTGAGATCGTTTTTATGAGGACAGCAAAGGTGCAGATTAGCCTACACAGTTGCACAAAATGGTTTGCAGCCTTACTGTTGGTATCCATGAAAATATTTCAAATTGAATTTGGAAGTATCCTAGCTGATCAGACCAGTTTGCGCTCTATACGGTTGGAAACTCTATGACCTTTTACCATGGTGTGGCTAAAAACCGATCGTACCACACGTCTGCTTCCGGAAATCGCCGAGTCAGCGGGGTAATATTTATGAAAGTGCGAAGATAATTTTAAATCAATTTAATGCTTTGATTTTATTAAAAATCTAATAAATTAAATCGTTAACTAGTTTCTATATATATTTAATCTTTTGGGTGCTGTAGTTGCTTTTTTATAGGAAATATAGCTCATTTTTAGACGCACTATCTTTTTGCTATTTGAACCCCACCGATCCCCTCGTTTTACTATATGTTAGGTGCAAATCTGGGGTGTTTTTTGCACGGAGACGTTTCCGTGATGAGCTGATCTGACGGTACATGTTTGCGCCAGCTGGAATTCATAGTGCTCAATTTTCAAGCCCTAAATAAGCCAAAAATGGGTACATCTTTTTGTGACGTCACCATGACTTTAAAACGGCAAGAGATACATTTTTCTACAAGAAAATGTATGTTTGACACTTTTACCTAAAAATTCCCACGGGATTACACAGCGGCCTACACTATAATACGTCATAGAAAATTTAATACGTCATGGAAAAACCCAGATACATTTCTGCTATTTTCTATTTTGCTAGCGGGAAATGGCATGAAATGAAAACTGTACAAATTTGTAGATATACACGTTTGAATATTTTGCACGTTTTTCGCGGTTGTAACATTAGATATACGCATTTGAAGTAAGACGGTGTCACCTTAGACTGGTTCTCTCCCTTTAATAGCTTGTCAGCATATTAAGACAGGTAACTACTAGCCGCCATTGTGCCTACGTATAGCATACACACTGACGTCATGAGTGACGTGGTATTGGAAAATGCCCTTGACATAAAGTGCATTTTTTAAACAAGCCGTTTTATTGAGTTTATATTGTTCTGGGGAGTTTATATATTTTTCTTTCACTTTATTATCAAATTATAGCAACTGAAAAAAATACTGAAGTTTGTGTTGAAAAATCTTTTCTGGAGCATGCGCAGTCGGATGAGTAGGAATCTCTACTTGTAATGAAATAGGCGTTACAAGTCGTTATTTGCGTAGCGGAAGTGGAGCTTTATCAACGAGGGGAACCAATCTAGGTGTCACCTCTAACCATTGTCTGCGCAGGAGCGATACTTAAAAATCGTCAGCATGCATTAGTCATGCCACCTATCAGATATTACACCTCAGACCTGTATTTTGTTTGCATCCCTATACATTTTTGAACTAATTTTCAAGAAATATTCCATTAGAAAGTTTACAATAAAATAGATCTACATACATCTGAAAATCGGTTAAAGAAATATTTGAATTAAATACACTTTGTTTTTTTTTTAATATGAACACATCCTCAGTTTCTCTCTGGAATTCTGAGGCTTGTATATGGGTTTTAAGGATACATGATGTTTGCCAGTTAATTTCCAGGGATATAGGATACTATCCATTTTTACTTCCAGGGATATGATATACTGTGTTCAATATTCTTGTTACTTTCAGGGATATTGAATATTTTGGAAAGTTATTGATGGGGATATTTGCCAGTTACTAAGGGATACTTGCCTGTTTACTTCAAGGGATATGGGATATTTGGTACCCCATATACAGCCCTCAATTTTCAACGTTTTGTGCACTGTCAACAAATGTCAAGTCAAACTCTTGACATAATATAATGACCACTCATCACTGAAATTTTAATATCTTTAGATTCTATTTTCAATCACACTCAATAGGGGAGAAGGGATGAATTTAAAATAAGTCCTAGCCACAAAAAAGTATTTTAAATCATTCACCACAGACTGTATCAGTCCATCGTGGCCGGTGCATTTTCTAAATATCCTTTCATTTGAGACTTCTAGAAGTGTACTCGTCCCTACCAGCATTTGTTTTAATAAAATGTTAAATATGTTGCCTTTTAGAAGTCATCTGACAGTAGATAATAGCTTATTCACTCCATAACTTCTGACCCTTTTAATATTGATCTATTTTGATTATATTTAGTAGGCATACATATCAAGTCAAGACAGTGTCACCTGCAAAAATGGCTACTCCTCTTGCTGCCTGTTTGAGTTATTTTCCTAGCCTAGAACGCGATTAAATATTAAACAGATAATCATTGTTCACTCCATAATTTTCACCCTTTTGAGGTATTTTGATAATAATTGAGCCACGACATGAGATTTCCAACAATGTGGCATGTGGACCAGCAAAGGCTCAGACCAGCCTGCGCATATGCACAGTCTGACCAGAGCCTTTGCTAGTCGCATGAATATTCTAGGAGTGACTATAAGCTACTAGCGGAACATCATTTGGAGTTTCTAAGCTTAAAAGGAGGCTGTACGGACTCGTATAAGTCTACATTTGTCAAAATGCCACATTGTTGGAAATCACACGTCATGGTCATGGCTCATATGTGGTAGTTTTATATATATATATCAGGTAAAGACAGTGTGTCGCATGCAGAAAGATTGCTGTACTTTGTGTCCACTTCTGGTGGAATTGACAAAGCATTATATCAACGTTGATGAAATTTATCAACACCAGATCAACATCAATTCGACGTTATTATAACATCTTGTTCCACTGAGTTTAAATTTAAAAAAGTGTCAATACTGTCAACAGAATGGTCCTTTGATTCAACATTCCAGTTGCAATCGCTCATAAATTGAGCCATGGCATGTGATTTCCAACAATTTGGCATTTTGACATGTGTAGACTCGGACTAGCCTCTGCAGCCTCCTTTTAAGCTTAGAAACTCCAAATGATGTTCAATCAGTAGCTTAACAATCATAGAATACTCATGTGGCTAGCAAAGGCTCTGATCGGACTGCGCGTATGCGCAGGCTGATCTGAGGCTTTGCTGGTCGCACATACCACATTGTTGGAAATCTCATGCACTGGCTCATTAATTCATAGCTCATGGTCGTTTTGGAGGCTGGTGGTGACAATTCATATGGACACGTGTATGTGGGTGGAAAAATATCACTTAGTGCTACCATCAAAAGTAGAAACAAAATTCCATGGGTTTTGGGACTGCTGAAAATAAAGACTTGGGAATAAAAACTTGGAGGCTTGGAGTTGGAAACTGAGAGTTACTAGTTAATGTTATTTCATTTGAAATTTCTGCAGACAAATATGCTACACAACGAAAGAGTAAACAAAAGATATCTGAATGAAAGAGAAAGAGAATTAAAATCAAGATGTTTAAGAGATCCAAAAGTACACAAATAAAATTGTAAATTATAAGGTGTTATATCCCGTGCCATTATAAACACTCTTTAAAGCCCAAAATATAAAAAGGATTCATTAAAACCCTTTGAATACAAATGCAATCCAAATCGATGTTAGATAAGCCGACCACACGACGTTTTTTTTATCCTTCTTTGTTTTCGATTTTGCATTTCTAGTAGTAGTAAAAAAATCACTTCCATTTCAAAATGAATCGAGAATCATTGCATAAAAATGCACATCATATGTTGCTTGTTTTCAGAGTTTGAATAAACAGAGAAATGATTCAAAAGGCAAAACTGAAAAACATGATGCCAGAAAATATGTATATGCATTCAAGTTTGATTTTTACAAACATCCATAGTTTTGAACATCAAAAAAGAAAGATGGCAGATGTTTAAAACCCAACTTTTTTCTCTAGTAGACGTGCAATGGCCTCGTCCTAATGTTTGTGATATCACACTTAGTCAGCTGTCTGTTGACTAAATGGCCCCCTCTCTAACCCAAAAATGAAACAGAATTTGCGAACATTTATCATTTTTTGATAAAAAAATCACAAAAAGCTGCTATTTTTTTATAAGGATTCATTACTTTTTACTGCATCTTTGATTAAAAATATAAACGTTTTGCCACTTTTAACTACATGTATCTGTAAACCGAAGATTTAAAATACAGGGGTTTCAATGCGAGTAGGGAGCTTAACTATTACATAACTCGCTGTACATAGAAGCTTAATATGCAAATACTATCTTCGTCTTAATTTTTATATAGAATTAATTGTTCGTATATACACTAGGAATGATAATACTAAACATAATAATTAAACAAAGACAAGTTCATTTATATAGCCTTCTAGAAATAAAATAAAGTTACATTTTTACCTAATCGAAACATTTTATTAGCAGACTCATAACAAGTCTAACCAATTGATTGCCTTTACCATAAATGTCTGTTCAACTATATATTGACTATTTTTCAATCAATGCTGTCTGCTGCTGACCGTCGAAAGCAGTTTGGACCTTGACCGATCTTGATCCAAATTCTTTAACAGCTCTGACTTATTTCTCTATTCAATAGGTGAGCTTTTGAGGCTTTTTTATGGCTCGGCTGATAGTTGTTTATTTTCATATTTTGTAGAAAGAGAGGACGCCTATCATAGGAACAGTAGCCCCGAGCTATGGCGGATATAACCAGTCTGTCCCTGCACAGTATGCAGCACCACCGCCACCCTACCCTGGACAAATACAACAACCATCACAGGAAAAGGGACTAAATCAGAGTTCTGCATAGATGTGTGAATAACTTATACAAAGGACATCTATTGAGAAACAACATTTGTCACAGAAGCGTAAAGACGCTCTATAAAGCCTTTGTACGCTAATGGATTCTTCGTTCTGGTTTGGTACATTAAACTTGGAATAGTCCATTATAATATCTATTGGGTGTAAAGTTGATATTTTCAAAAAAAATATTGTTTTATTGTGCCATAAGATCTTTTTACCTTTACAAACATACAAACGGTATAGACACTGATGAAATGCAGCATCATGCTGCATTACATCTTGGTCTTCACTGTTGGCAAAATACTCTTGACAAAAATATAAATGTAAAGTTTTAACATTAATAAGCAGGATAGACGACTGATTTTGATGGTCTAAGTAAACCTTAAAATTTTTCTGACTTTTTTATTTATTTATTAGCCACTTAAATCAAAAATGTTTTCGTTAAAAACATTGTATATGCTAGATTTCCAATGAATGCAACTATATTGAAAAGAGGTTTAATAAAAAGAAATACCAGCTTTCTTTTCGATGTCTTCTACGACTCTGCTCATCACCTATTATAAATGATGAAACTTCAACATTAATAATAACTGTCTTTTTAACTTCCTCTGAAAGAAGGAAACATAAGTTAGCGTTTTGACCGGCAATTGCTAGAAATATTTTATTATCGCAGTTGTTTCAAATTTATAGGGCAATTTTGTATGAAAATATAATGTCTTTTAGTATAAAATACAAAGAAAAGTAAAAGAATCTGACTAAAAACAATATCAAACATCCCGGTCAATATTTGTGGGCATGTCCAGACATTCAGTTTATGTTACAACACTTTTTCCCAGGCAAGCTGAAACAAAGCAGTAAACCAGTATTTTGTCACATACCTTTGCTTGTAACTTTCAACAGGCAGTCAGCATGAGAATGACCATAGAGAATCTTATGATCAGGGGACATTGTCCACAATCACCTACGGCAGACCAACCCAACCCATGGCAACCTAAAGAAGACAAAAATAAAAATCACAAGACAACCAACAAATAACAACAACAGAACGCAGACCAGAAAACGGAATCTGCCTCATAATTAGCCTTTGAATTTTAACACATAAACTTACACTCATGTTCCAGCAATGTAGGAGGTATTTAGAAATAGTTAAACTATCGTTTATTTTGACCCCAAAAATCTGAAAATCGGGGATCTAACCTTATTTTTATTTATCATATGACGTCGCGTCTGGGAGTGAAATAACGCCATGCAATAACATCTGTAAACCACTAGTGGTTTATCGATTTACGGGGAACGTTATGACGTCCATAACAACGTTGCGCACATAATGGCAATATTATAACGTTTTACCATCAGCAATGAAACTTCAAAGATATCTTAATGTCATATGATAAATAGAATCTAACATTCGTGCTCTTGTTTTATTGAATTTATTAAACTCGTTGCGAAAAAGAGATAAAATGCATGGCAAGCCTCGCATTTTATCTCTTTTCCCCAACTCGTTTAATAAATTCAATAAAACATGAGCACTCATGTAAGATCCTCTTTGTAAAACAAGCGCCTGGCAACTAGGAAATGTTTACAATTCAGCTTTAAAAAGCCATTGATAGGTGAGAGATATTTTACATAGAGGATCTGAGTGCTCATGTTTTATTGAATTTATTAAACGAGTTGGGGAAAAGATATAAAATGCGAGGCTTGCCGAGCATTTTATCTCTTTTTCGCAACGAGTTTAATAAATTCAATAATACAAGAGCACGAATGTTAGATTCTTGCCAAGCATTTTATCTCTTTTTTGCAACGAGTTTAATAAAATCAATAATACAAGAGCACGAATGTTAGATTATATTTATCATATGACATTAAGATATCTTTGAAGTTTCATTGCTGACGGTTAAACGTTATAATATTGTCATTATGTACGCAACGTTGTTATGGACGTCATAACGTTTCCCGTCAATCGATAAACCACTAGTGGTTTACAGATTTTATTGCATGGCGTTATTTCACTCCCAGACGCGACGTCATATGATAATATTTTTTATTCTTTTTGCAACATTTTAAGTAAATCTGCTTCCAAAATATAGTTTTATGGTGAAATAAATTGTCATATTCAGTTAATGAACAGATGTCCGTAGGTCACAAATATAGGTGGTCAGTATCTTGCATGCAATTCTGTATGGAGGCTGATGTTTGGCGTATCTGTTTGCGAATCACTGACAAAGCTTCTTATATCCATTTTATAATAATTTTATGAAGGCATTAGTCAGTGTGATTTTTGCCAATAGCAGCCTAAATTGTCTTGTATACAACAGTGGCCAGAACCAGATACCTGCTTCCATAACCAGCCTACAGTGTCTGCATTGCTTCAAACTGGCTGTCCAGCCACACATTCAGCGTGTAAATTATCCAAGAACTGTGCAGTGTATATACATGTTGAATTTTCACATAACATGATAAATTCAAGTTTTAAATTGTTTGAAGCGAACTAACACATTGTCTAGATGTCTGCCTAGCGCGTTTAGACGAGTAAACCTATTGGAATTGAATTTGAAATCTGATAATCAGTATTATACACAGGCTGATGAAAGGCTATTTTGTGGTCAAAATCAGCGAAACCAAAGAAAAGCGCCCACTAGCTTAGTACCAACACCTCATTCTCAGCTCACCTTGGTCGGAGCTCTGGAGCTTGAAATTCAATATTTATATCGCTTCTAAACCATAAAACTGCGTTTTTAACAATTAAATACACTGATAGACTATGCGATAGGTATCTACTTTGATTGAGTTCCAGGAGATTCAAGTAAAATCCTTAACAAGAATAAGAAATTGCGATGACAAGCCGAATTTAATAAAGGGCAAACTCAAAATTGAACACTATCGGTCCCACTAGCAAAACGTCACTTACAATGGCGTTAGTGCCAATAGTGGCACGAAATTTATTTGCTGGGTGAGAACTCAAGACAATATTAAATTCTATGGGAACTAATGATTGATGATCCCATCACGAAAAAAATATTTCGTGATGGGATCATCAATCATCAGTTCCCATAGAATTTGTTTTTAACCTGCTTCAAATTTCGCACTGCACTAGCATTGTTTTAATCCTCAGTTGGCTTAAAGATTAATAGCACTAGGCTAAGTTAAAAGGCAAAACTCATTGAAATCCTTTATCGGTACCTTATGTTTGAAATTATGCTGTTGCTGCCTGTCCATTCCATCTGGAAAGCGGTCATATTTTAGGTAATCAATAACTTTTTGCACTTAATCTTCCGTTACTATTGGACTTGTTTTCTTTATCTCAATATACGATTCTGTCCGACACGCATCAAACTCTTTCTTCCAACTCTCCATTTTATCGCCTGCTATCGATCGTCTGCTCGATTTTAGAATCGAGCCTCTTTTGACCTCACAGATGGCATCACTGGAACTGCGTCACAGGAAGCAGTCTCAGTCATTTTTAAAATTGCGCATACCAACTTAAAAGAGCATTGACTTTCGAGATGGTCAATACTTTGAAGTTGGTTGATAACATATCAAAGTTGAATTAAGTAATACTGGTATTCTGATACACAGGTAACCGTAGATAAGTTCATCCTTTAAATTTGAAACGTTGCTTTGCATGATATTTTCTCCACTTACATTGAATCAAAACAAATCATGTATATACATGTACAAGCTGTACTATTCATTCACAAATATATAAATATATATTCTTTTGGGCATGCAGAAACGTTCAGTTGCACAAAACACTGGATCCAAGCTAATATAGTTATGATTGTTATAAAGCAAACACTAGAGTTGAACATCATAGAAAAATAGTGAGTATGAATTGGAAATACCACAAACTGCAGACAAACCCATGGTATCGTAAGGAAGTGCCACACAATAATCACGAGACACCAGGAAGACAAACAAGTTACATTCTGATACGTGTAGATTAGTTTATCCTTTCAATCCATAATGTCGCTCCGCATGAAGTATACTGCATCAAAACATATCATGTACATACATTTACACGCTGTAATATTCATTCACAGATAGATCCCTTCTACACGTTCAGAAGTATTCAGTTGCACAGCATAATAACGTTTCTGTCAACAAACACTAATTACAACTGTCATAACATTTATTTAGATCCGTTAATCTGATTGGTCAAGAACGGTAATCTGATCGTATTGACCTGTATTTCATTTTTCAATGAACTTCGGTTCGTATTAATGAGGGATGTGGACATTCGCAGCAGAACTTGTTTTGTGATACTGTGCAATGCCTGTTTAAAGAGAAATTGACAGTCTGAAAGTACTTACACTTTACTTAACACTTACAAAGATAGTTCCAGGTGGAAAATCAGAGATTAACTTACGTAGGACGCTTGAATTAACAGTCTAATGCGATCTCGCCACCATCTTGTTTTAACGTCGAGACGTCTACGTACGCGTCATTGTCTAAATGCGCAAAATGTTATTAACTGGAAACGTAATGTTAAGGAAAACATAATTAAAAAATACTTAAGAGAAAGAACAATAAGAGAAGTTGTAATTATAAGAATTGAAAGTTATTTTTCTGCGTTTCACTGAGTTATGAAATGTCATTTAAATTACATCTATTTTTTTCACAAAAACCTATGTATATGAGAAACTTTAAGAGTCCCCCCCCCTCTTGTGGGTAGGCCTTCCATGTGTGTGTCATTTCGCGGGGGTACCTATAATCACTCTAATTTAAATATATACTAAAATAGTTTACAGGTGGTGCAAATATGAAGATCTGCAGACCTGCTTTATAATGTGGAATATTAAAAATCAAGAGTCAACAAAGGATAGCGTTTTCCCCAATTCACCAAACATTAAAAAATACATATCCATTGGTATGCTCTATACACTGTGGAATGAAATTGTATATGCATGTTAACCATAATAAGATGACTACATATTTAAAAAAAAATCTCAAAATGCACATGATAGTGCCATTTGCTGTTACTCTCGCTGGGATATACAGAATATGAAACTGTGAGAAATTGCATGGTTACCATATTTTGTATAATCACGCAGCAGAACACATTTACCGTACAATCATCATAGTTTGTTTTTCATTCTTAAAATACAATCTTTGACACTTCTGAAATATTTTGGATAGCCTCGACAGATATAATCTGTCAGGCCTACAACAGTTGCTTTCCAAACTCCATAGTCCACACTTTTGTCGCCAGAAGTCAATTTTGATATACAGGGGTAATAATTTTCTAAAACAGAAGTTGGTTTAGTGTATTTTCATTCTCATTATAACCTTCATATGGTTCAATGAAACGATGCAGTATTTGACCTCGGCATAAAGCAATGAAAGACAACAGTTGATTGGCCAAATACTCTGCGGAATTTTCTTTCTTGGACTTCTTTTTAATATCCTCGGAGCTGGCCTCAATTTTCTTCCTCTTATCTTAGTAAATAATCTGTCTTCGGAGGTTTGCGAACAACAAAGGCGTACACGTGTTACTTTCTTGGAGGCAGCCCAACTATCCGATATATGACTGCATATGCCCCATTGCATTGCTGCTAGATAATGCAGCCTATTCATAGAGGACACGTTGCACACACAAACAAAAATAATTTGATAAATGAACTATCTTCGCTTAGCCAACCCGCACCCAGTACAAAATTCCACAATATTGTTGATGACTTTAAAACGAGTGCTACACAGCATCAGAAAAGAGAGTTTTTGCGCGAACTAATCGACCAAAACACTTAGCAACCCAATCAGCATTCCATCACGGGCCACTTTCGGCCTGTCAATGAAACGCGCCATTCGGATGTTAGTGGCCCTATTTTACGTGCTAATACCCCTATTCCACACAGGCCCCGAATCCCACGAATTGCCATATATATGGAATCGTTGAAGCGTACTCACTTAACTGAATCGCACAGTCCGTAGTCAGTTGTTGTTAAGCCGAATCCTAACATTTATCGATTTTTGGTGATTCGTGGTCTGTGTGGAATAGGGGCATTACTAGGAAGATGTTTTTTTTTAATTTTCAGAACATATGTTCTAATAGAACATTATTATAAAAATAAAGTTCACAAAGTCGAATGTATTGAATAAGTTGGTATACTAAAACCAAGTTCTATTTGGTCACTTTTCAAACTCATTATTTTAGACCAAACGCTAATAAAATTGAAATGATTTTTGCCTACATATGTGTATTTTAATGGGCAAACGTTTATTTTTACGCATTTATAAAATGTTGCATTTCTCAAAATTTGTCGAGAATTTTGAAATTCACCAGTATTTCCTAGTAAAATTGTTAAATGCACTTGATTTTATTTGAACACTGTAGGCCAAACACAGTAGAACTTGATTAGTCCATTTTTGGCGATTATTGTTTTACGACTAATGTACACTTCCGGTTTCAATGTGAGAGTTTAAAAATCGATTTGGTAGCATTATGTTTTTGTTTTTTCAATTTTCAAAGAAGGACGGTGACGTCTGGTGATAATGAATAATCTCTGAAAATTTCAATGCCGTATCGCCGATAATAAAGCGCACAGAGCAGTGCAAAGTCTCTATTTAAATTGCAAGCTAAAAGCTGAATTTCAATGATTAACCTGCTAAAAGTGTTGGGCTTATGTTGCTGAGTAGCAAAAACGACGAGTCCAGTGGTATCAAAACTTTTGAGGTTTAGTCTTCTTATATTATGCTAGCCGGTAACATCTTCAAACAAACACAAACATTAATTTGTGTTATGGTTTATATGGTAGAAAAAGTGGTACTTTTTGAAATGAGGGTACCTTTTCTCTCATTTAGTCGGTGCAAAAAGTACACGTAATTTTTAAATGAAATATCTTGCAGAGTCTGGCAAAGTATTGCTTTACTTAAAAAAAACATGAATTTTGTATACCATACGTTTCACTTTCTGAACTAGCGTAAAAATGTTAGGTGACCAATTAGCAGTTGGTTTTAGTATACTCAACAAAAAAAGTTAAGGAAATCTCAGAAAACCATGCAACATAAGAACACCAAAGCAAACAATTATTCATTTTTTATTATTTTGTTTAGATACATGTCATCGGTTGAGAAAAATGTTTACTTTAGTTTGCTAGCACCAATACCTTTGTTGCCGCAAAGTGTCTAGTAACCCAGGGGTCAAAGTCATTTTTCGCAAAAATGACTACAGAGTATTCCCTCATAAACACATGAAAAACATGTAAGTTTTCAAAACCTGAAATGCAATTCCTTTGAATGTCACATGAAATTAACTTGATAGCCTTCAACATCACATTTCGAAAATGAGAATGCCTTCATTAGTTACAAGTGTGTCCCCAGTCAGCAGCAAATTAGGACTAGCACCGGCTTCGCATTCACTGGATACAGTTGATTTCGTGCTGAGGGATCAGCATCGTTATCTCCTGCAACACTGCATAGACAGCCTGGGGATTTCTTGATGCCATTGTTATGCTTTGGACCCTCTGTCCAAAAATGTCATAGACATGTTTAAATTGTAGACATGTCTGATGAGCGAACTGACCAGTCAATGCGCACAACATTGTTTTTGCTGATTCTAGTGAAGTGAGTTCTGGCATTGTCTTCATAGGCCTTGTACTGTCACTGGTTTTCGCACAAAAAGGCAGGACAAGAGACAACACCTCATCCATGTACACTTGACTGATCAAGTGTCCCTCTATAGCCACCAGAGCTGTCGTCCTAGGTTATAAGCACCTCCATCTCCCATGTTAATGCATGAAAACTTATGTTTACTCCGTAAATTGAATTTTTGCGAAAAATGGTGTGAAGACCAGTCAACTTCGACATGGATGTACTAAGCTGCTATGGGCGCTACAGACCGAGATAAAGCGTCATTATAAAGAAAAATGGTCACATTATACTATTGTAAAATTCAAAAGTCTTTACATGTTTTAGATCTTTTGTCATAGCCCCTCAAACACAATTTCCTTAACTTTTTTTGTTGAGTATATATTTTTATCGCGGGAATCAAACTTTTCCGAGTACTTACTGTATTTAGACCCATCTATGCCGATTGCCTACCCTTATCAGTAGGTGGGTGGTATTTTCGTTTTTTTGTCCAAATTCGACTAGAACATTCTGTAAGCAAACAGTGACGACCCTGATCAGACGCTGCGTGGGTATATATGGGTTAAGGTGGAAAGTTTGGTCAATTGTTGATGGGCTTTACTTCATTTTCAACAATTGGTACAGTTATACATGATCCTAAGTGTAGGTATCCTTTCATGATCGGTAAAAGTCCACACTCGGTAAGCGTTCAATTACGAAACAAATATGAAAAGAAATATCTGCTTTGGTCAAATCAACTGAATAAAGCAGTACGTGACAGGTTACGTCACTGTACTCTAATCGTGTAACTACTATAACTGGCAACAGCGATTGGGAGAGAATAATCTATTTTAAAGTATATGACCGGACCGGGGTCCAAACTCACAACCCCTCTTTTGCAGTCCAAAGAGTTCAGTATATCCATTAGACTTATTACCGACTGCACTACGTTGATCACGTTTGTACGGAGATGTGTCCGCGATACTTCACTACAGTCACTAGCAAATGTATGAACAGTACGTATCAAAGAAAACAAAAGTAATTAGATTAGAAGAACATATTTGTATGTGTGAGAAAATGGAGCTTCGAGTAGTTATACAAGGCGAATTTCATACACACATATTTGGCATCGACTCTATACCATACAGACCATGATGTAATCCTCTCTCTATGGGTGGCGTATATGTATAGAAAGGAAAGGCGGATCCAGGATTTCTGAATAGGGGGGTTCATATGTATAAAGGTCTGTGGGTTCGCTTTGCTGATTTTATCTCATTTTTCTTAAATATCCCATGAAACGGAAATAATTTGGTCTATGAGACCAAATTATTTCATTTTCATAGGATATTTAAAAACGGGGGTGAGGAAGGGGGTCGCTTGAACCCCCTCTGGGTTCGCCACGAAGAACGTGTAGCAATATAACTACAATATCTCAAAACATGCAAATGAAACTTGCGGATACTTGTAAAAAGCCTCTTGACGAAGTGCTCTTCTGACGTAACCATCTGACCAGGGGCCAGTTTCGTCAAAGCATTTAAGATTCAAAATGTCTTAGGAAATGTTTAAGACAAAAATCGTGTTTCATCAAAATCTGGAGATTTAGGAAGTTCTCACTATTTATCCTATACGTAGGACAAATAAATCGGTGTCCCAGCCGATACTTTTGTCCTAAATAGTACACATGTACAATGTACTAACGACGGCTGCTACCTTTTAAGTGATTAGTCGGGGAACCAAAGTCGCGTATCGTGCAAAACACACATTTTTGCACCCGAAAGGTATACGGTATGAATTGTGCATACTGATAGTCTGAATAGTGCTTGCTATGAAACCACTGTATAACAATGCGACCAGAATTGTATTTTGCTGAAAAAAGCATTTGTGTATGCCACATAGGTCAAGTTAAGCAATTTTTCATAGCATAGAAATTGTGATGTTTCCCTAATCAATAAGTTAAAGAGTGTGTTTCTGGTCTTCAAAAGAACCGTCTCATTTAATAGGTCCATATAAGTATTTGGTTGAGAAATAACAAAACTAATTTTCCATTAGGCACTCTTATCCGGAGGACGGGTATGAGAAGCCGTTTGAATGTTCGAATATACAATAATACACTGTCAAATGCATTTAAAAGTATGGGCAGTAATTTGTGCTCTACACTGTAAAAAATGCGCATAGAATTTAAACATGTTTAGTACACGTTGAGGTCTAAACGTGTACAGATACGTATTGTATTCCTATTGTTAAGCGTTGATACATGTCTTGCTTGTATACGCGTTAAAAAAACGGGACAAGAAATGCGTCTCAGAAAGTGTTTAATCTGTAAGCGCATTTTTTACAGTGTAGGGACATTAGTTTTTTACAAATACTATGCGGTTACATTTCTGCATCTCAGACGGGGACAGACAGGGTTTTCATGGTGATATGATTATAGTTATATGAGTTTTTCGTCTTTATTTTACATTATCACAGTGAAAAAAGAATTCCAACACCCGCAGGTGTGCACTATTATCTCTGTGTGAGTCTGTCCGTCCATCCATGCATACCTTTGCAATTCGTGAAAATGCTTGTAATTCTTGAACCACATGGTATATTTTGATCAAAATATTCATCATTCTGCAGGAAATTACCAATTTGCTATCCACACATTCCTTCTGACGCCGGATACTGATTAATCTACGTTCACCATGTGTCGTGCACAGTACGGTCAGTTGAGTTTGAGATATTTTCGCTCAGAGAAGGCTAATGTCGGTCGAACCATCTATATAGTCGGGTCAGAATCTTCGCTGTCCACGTTGTGTAAGTTGGTAAACCAGAGACAAATGTGTGCTTGTCTCTTTGGTTTATAGACTTACATCATAATCTATTTAAGATGGCGACTTTCCGCAACATCTACATGTAGTTTCTTTGCAGGAAGTGGCCTATAATAAGTTTTGTGATAAGTATAAATGGTATTCCCTCACGTAGATTAGAAAATATCCCTTTACCCATTCTTACGCTTATACCCACTTTTGTTCTGAAACAATATATTTCTTATATTTTTGTATTTTAAAGGCTGCCCACTAGACAATGCTAGACGGCTTAAGCGACGAGGAACTTATTGCTTAGAAGTACATTTATACACTCCACGTCATGGAATAGTCCGCAAAAAGCAGCATCAGTTACAAATGAATATTACAGTCAAACCTGTTTGAAGCAGCCACCCAAAAGAAGACATGTTTGTTTTCAAGACTGTTAATCGCTAATGCAGGTCGAAAGTATTGCTCTCGTGGAGCATTCTGCAATACTTTTGACCTTCATTAAGCTACCACCTGTTTTAAGACCTTCATTTTGTCTATTTTTAAGTGGCTGCTTAAGATATATTCTACTGATTATTACAGCGGAAAGTACATGTAAACAGAAACAATATCCCGAGCATTGAAGACTAAGGCAACATCCAAGACTTTGCCCTTTTTGTATGTTGTAAACCGAGCATTTGAACTATTCTTCAACCACCCCTCTATACGGACAATTTTGATGAAACGCAAATTATGTCGTAGGCTCTTTTTAAGACGTTTTGATGAAACTGTCCTACGCATATCCTAAGAGTGTCCCTACAGGCTTGGACTGCATAGGCCCCAGGCTGTTAAAAATAGGCTCTACAGTTCTGTCACCCAGTGTAACTTTTATAATCAATAAAAGCATTACTTCTGGTGTTTTTCCGTCAATTTGGAAACATGCTAAAGTAAAACCACTTTACAAATCAGGAGCTAAAGATGAACTAAATAACTACAGGCCAATTTCCATATTACCTACACTTTCAAAAATAATTGAAAAGTGGGTTCATATGAAACTTATGTCATACTTAAATCATCATCAACTTTTAAATCAAAAGCAAAGTGGATTTAGATCTGGCCATTCAACTGAATCTGCTCTACTTCATATGACAGATACATGGTTACAAGCATTAAATGATGGTAATATTGTTGGTTGTGTTTTAGTAGACTTTCGCAAGGCTTTCGATCTGGTAGACCATAAATTACTTCTTCAAAAGTTAAAACAGTATAAAATTAATAAATTAAGTCTTTCGTGGTTCGAATCGTATTTAAGTCACAGAACTCAACAAGTAAACATCAATACAAATCAGTCAAAAACTGGAAGTGTACTATATGGCGTACCACAGGGTTCCATTTTAGGTCCTCTGTTATTTTTGATATTTATAAATGATTTACCCCTATTTATTGGGGATTCAATTCGATCTGTAGATTTATATGCTGATGATACAACATTGTATGATATTGGTTTAGATAAAGATACGGTAGAAAATAATCTGCAACACTCTTTGAATTTACTTAAAATGTGGTGTCTAGAAAATGGTATGATAATAAATATAGACAAAACAAAACTAATGTTAATATCAAGTAGACAAAAGAAAAAATGTATGAAAGATAATAAGTTGGCAATTGAGTATGATAATTTTGATTTGCAATTAACAAGCTGTGAAAAGGTGTTAGGTGTCCATATAGATGACAACTTAACATGGACAAATCATTTTCAACACGTTTCAAAAAAGATATCGTCATACCTTTGGCTTTTGTTTCAGATAAAATCATACCTTTCTTTACAACACAGAGTGTTATTTTACAATGCTTATATTAAGCCTCACTTTGAATATTGTTGTGTGATTTGGGGGAATTCATTTAATTCTAATTTACATAAAATTGAAAAATTACAGAGGAGAGCCTGTAAATTAATACTTGGTACAGATTATATATCATTGGAAGATGCGCGAAGACAATTAAATATTTTGTCATTTGAGGAATTAGTTTTCGTCAATAAAGCTAAAGTAATGTTCAAGGTAACTCAAGGCATTTCACCAATTTACATCACGGAAATGTTCCAAATTAAAGGATGTAATAATGAAGATACAAAGATTTTGCGTTCAGATTCAAACAACAATTTTAAAACACCAAAACCTAAACTAAACATGTTTAAAAACAGCTTATCTTATTCAGGTACTTTAATTTGGAATAGCGTTCCAATTGAAATAAGAAATGCCAATACTATTGGTGATTTTGTTAAAAAATGTATAACATGGATGAAAGACCTTTAGTTTATATATTTGTATTCACATACCTCCACCGCCGAATTAGTTTCGATGTTTTACAGAGCCAAAATGTATTTAAACATACATTTTTAAAGGTTGATTTTTTCACCCCCACCCCCCTTTTTTTTAAATTTTGCATCATTTTCTTTCCACTCATATTCACTTGTATTTGTAAATAATTTATTGTCATGTTTGTTATTTCATGTATGCTATGCTTGTGTTAAGAGGGCCTCAGGGAAGATTGGTTATACCAACTGAGTCACCCTCATAAAATAATGTCTTTACTTACTTACTTACTTACTTACTTACTTAAGATTTGTCATAGGAACTTAATTGATGAAATTGGCCTCAGGATCCACGCTGTTTTCCACTCTGATTGAAAATACATTACTTTCAGCTGGAATGATTCAGATTAACAGGACAGGCGTGTAGTACATAAATATTCAGTGTGACAAGGCTAAACGCTGATAGAGCTTTTGTACTGCGATGTGACTCATCTGTAACAAAATATAAAGGTGCTTGATTTAATCGAACAGACAGGCAAACAAGTTAGATAGTCATTTATAAAACACATAACTGTAATCTTTTTTGGTGAATACTTGTGACCATGGATAAATATATCTTGATATTCGTTTTTGCCTTTGTATTCTCTGGTTCTGAAGCCATTGAAACGTGTAAGTGGTTAAAATATCTTCACGAAACCTTGTTAACCAGGGGTGTCCATCTGTAGCATTTTCGCACCTTTTTGCTAAAAGGTTTCTAGAGAATGCGAATAACAATTTTGCGAATTGAATGCGATTTTTCCGATAACAGAATAGCCGTGAATTCCCCCGCCTAGGCAAAACAGTTTTACGCTGTAGTGAGCCACAGTCTCGATCTTAGCATGACCTATGGCAAAACAGCCGGGGGTGCTGATAGATTCGACTGTTGGTCATCGTGTCCAAAATGGACTGTAAAGCAAAATATTTGATTGACTGGCAGTATCTAGGGCGAAGAAGTGGTACCAGTAAAATGCATTTAAGCCCCCCCCCCCTCCCACCCCGTGTCTTAGGCTGCTGTCCGGTCTAAGGCGGTGGTTCTTTTGCTGTTGGTTCAATCTTTCTTGTTGCTCCCAGTGCTGTGTTTCAGTTTGTTCCTTGTTTTGATATTCAATACTTTGTGTTGTTTCTAGTTTTGCCATCATATTGACTGATGGGGAAGAGTGAGCTGGTTGCTTTACTTTAATTGTCTTCCTGATGTCTTGGGACTGTTATCGTTCTGTTGCTCTTCCTCACGGTGCCATGGGTTAGTCTGCAGTGTGTGATTGGAGTATTTCCTGACAATACTCACTTTATCATTCTTAAGCAAGCGATGTTGAACCGCAAATTTCACATTTCGCAAATTTCACATCGTGTGAAGAATTGGAACCAATTTTTCACAGATGTGAAGTATTGGTACTTAATCATCACAGATGTCAATGACAGAATTTGTAATATCTAGTCACATGTGAAAGATTCTTTTCATCACTGACTTCGGTTGCACCCAACGTGTTTCCTTTAGCTATTGCTTACAATGAGCGTTAATCGCTTTATCATGTTATATCCGCTTTTTCTATAAGAAAAAAGCATATACCAATAATTTACCTAATTCGGCCAGTTATCAATCCGTCCATCCGTGCTTTCTTCACGTTTCTTACGAATACACCTCCTCTTAAGCTGTTGGACGTAGCAAACTCAAAATAGGTACATATGTCACATAATGTAGAGGGTACTGGGTGGTCTGTTACGTGAAATTGACTTCATTGCCTTATTCTTTTGAAATCTGGCCAGCAGTTTTTGACAAGATTTTAGAGTGTTTCCTTTTGCTTGACAAGGCAGCCAGATTTCTAAATCTTTGAACAAGTTTAAAAGGGGATCGATCAACCCATTGAATATTGGTGAGAATCCACCCAGTGGGTTAGTAGGAAGCTGTTATTGACGGACGACGGAATGGTAGGTGGCAGGACGGACATCCTACGACCACAACGTGAGTTATAAAAAAGGGATCTACCATTCAAAGATATATGAGTTGTTGAAAAGCTGAATCTAGCTCTCCTTTAGCTATATACAAGCCTCACTCTGAAAAAAATATTATTTTTGCATATGCCAAAAGGCGCAGATAAGCTCTGTAAATACATAGCTGGACCAGGGCCTATGTTTCTTTGCTATACTGATTGAAAAAATTCCTGCTCTGATTGAAAAATCTCCAAAGATTCTTAATCTAAAATTGTGTTTACGAAACGCTATGCCCCCAACCATAAGCTTGTCCACCATCCTGTTCACCAGGTCATCTGTTCACCATCCTCCTTCAGCTGACCAAATCTGAGGCTGCTAGCTGTAATAGTTTTCAAGATATCTTTATTGGAAGTTTTTGATGTCCAAATTTGCAAAGGACATTAACTTAAAAAATGCAAAGACGATAACAAAAAAAAGAAAAGAAATATATCTATATTATTTTTTACCAGTTAATCTACTCATTACCCTCTATCAGCTGTCAAGATTTAGAGCTCCTAGCTGTAACGGTTTTTGAGATATCAAGTTTTCTCTGTCAAAAATTTGCAAAGGGCTAAAAAAAATAAAATGTTTTTTTCAATTTTCACCAAGTAGGCTACTCATTATCCTCTATAAACTGAGCACGTTAGAAGCTCCTAGCTGTAGCGATTTTTGATATATCAAGTTTTCTATGTCCAAATTTGCAAAGGGCAATAACTCAACAAAAAAATTAAATGATTTTTTTTAAATTTTCACCAGGTAATCTACTCATTATTTTCTATAACCTGACCAAGTTTGAAACTCCTAGCTGTTATAGTTTATGAAATATTCTGATAACAAAATTTCATTATGACCCTTTAAAAGTTTAATCTGTTTGAACCACGTTATAAAATCCTGACATATATGTGAAGAATTGGAATCGATTGCAAAATGCAGCAGATTTGGGGTGTTCATATCGATGTGAAGATTGCGCATGTATGCTACATATAATTTCACGAAATTTGTGACGTATTGGTACCAATTATTCACGCGCTGTGAAGAATTGGTACCAAGAATGCGCTGTAAAGAATTGGTACCAATTCTTCACAGTGTGAAATTTGTGAAATGTGAAATTTGCGGTTCAACAAAGCTTTCTTGTCAAAGAATCAAATCTTATTAACAGGATCATTTAAGTCTTTGGTTTCCCGCCAGGATTCGTTAAACGGACGAAATATGACTAAATTGAATTTCTACATAAACACGCGTGTCCAGGTAAACGAGACCATCCGTATCGTAGCAGACTGTCTGGCTACGGTTCGAATTCATGGCAGAGAGAGAGAAAAAAGAGGTATGCAATGTATTGGGACATTTGTTATTGCATGTAAATTCATAAAAAAGAATAAATATTCAGACTTTTCGCTAATTAGTCTTAGAATATAATATAAGATTCTCTTCTTTTCACCCTTTCACGTCATTGAACGCGCATTTGATATCATTAGTATTAATATGAGCATAAAGTATAATATGAAGGCACAGAAAAAAGACATAAATCTTTAAAAAAAATGTAATGTTGTTAACTAAATACGACTAAATTTCGATTATTTTCAGCACAAAACATATTTTCTTTTTGTATAAGTAATGCTCTATAATACAAAAAGTGATATCAAATGTTCATTTGAGTATTTGTTCATTTGAGTGTATGTGTCAGATTGAAACTGACCACATTTGACTTGTACTTATAGAATGCATACCGAAGTAAGTAAGGGTGCAAAGATAAGGAATCGATACAATAAAGTATCACTCCTGACCCAGGATCCAAAAGGTCAGCCCTTTCCCAACAGGTGACCACAAGGCACAAATTAACAGACGCGCACAAAGGCATAACAAACACACGGCAGAGAAAAACATAAATGATCCCCAAAAGAGGTAGCGCCTTGGAACGGTCAGTAAAAATATATTACTAGAGGGCTTAAACCGGTTTGACGGTGCCACCCTCACCCTTAATTCAGATGTAGATCAAGACACATATATATTTGAAGTCAAATAAATATTTGATATGGTCATGTGAATATTATGTTACTTATTACATAGGTAAAGCGACCTGCGTGTCTGTATAATGTGTGTACAACGTAATATAGCATCTGTCAGATACTATTACTTTATTCACACGTAAGCTAATAAAGTGAATAGTATCTGACAGTTTCCTGAAAGATGCAATAGTTTTATGGTTTAAGATATACATATTCTTTGGTGTGTATAACAAAACCCACTGGACTTTGAAACCAGGTAAAACAATGACGAGAACAAAATGCTGCATAATAAAATGGGCCTCATCACGAGAAAACCTGTTATTGTTGCATGCGAACAACAAAAGTACAGACCAGCCTGGCCCGCACATGCCACCTATAAGAGACCTCTTCTGTCTGGCTGGAACTAGCTTTCACTGGTTTGTGACATAGCTTGATGTCTACCAGTGATGAACTAAATTTAGCACATGACAGGTCGACATCAGGATTTGTCAGTGCAGACACAGCTAAAATAGATTAAACGAAATTTAGCCCAGAACACGTAGACTTAAGTTTTTTCACTGCTGCCTGACAGCTTAAAATAGATATTTGAAAAATTGACTCAAAGTAGATATGTATACTTAAACGCAAAAGAAACGCAACCGTTTTCAATCCAATTTTTCTTCCACATGGATCATATGAGGCTTATTTTTTAATTATATCCTGTTTTCCAGCGCATTGAGTAATGATTTGCCGTAAAATGGTTTTGCTCACGATTTCCATTCTGACGTTATAATGACGTCAGTAAATTTTAACAAATGGAGTCTAAAAAAGTGATGTCCCATTCAATTTAAAAACAAACAGCTTGATCTGATAGCCAGATGTCTAAACTAAAGAAAAACAGTAAAACGGTTTGCAAGTTATTGATTATTAACGCTACCAGTCGCTGCGTTGCTGCGTTTTTTTATTGACGTCAACCTACTTTTTTGAAACCAGTCATTACAGACGCATTTTGTTCGACCATGTCGCAATACTTGTGTCTTCTGTGCAATGTAGTGAGGGCTATATGTTGACATTAAAAGTTTTTGATTATTGATATTCGTTTGGATAAAAAATGGCCGATTACGTAAAAACATAAAGACGTCATTTTGGCAAAATGGACGTTAACAGAAACATAAAAGTACCTGATTTGATTTTGTCGACCCTTTTGCGTTCTAAAACCGATATTGGTTTAAAAGGTTTTTTCGCAAAATAGGCACAATTTTTGAACTTTGTGACTTTAAAAATGAGGGTTACCTTACATTTCGCGTTGCAGCTCAGCTTCCATAAGTCGCAGCGGTCTGATTTTGGTGCTGTATGCAAGGCAAATAACGATACATAGCGATTTTATTATCGCTGGCTGAGTTTTTTGATGAAAAAGAAGAAACCACTGCTTTAGAAAGAGTTGCGTTTCTTTTGCGTTTAAGTATATATCACAGTCAAATTGTTTGAATTAAGAATTTGTTCATTTTATGAGAACAGTAATTTGAAAAATGCAATTCTTTTAAACATCTCATTAGAGTTACAGAAACTTGAAAAGCAATTGTTGAAATAATCTTGCTTTCAGTGCCCTAGGAACATCTGACTTAAGTAAATGTATGAATATGAAAAGACTTTATATAAAACTAGGAAAAAAGAGACATCCAGTCAACCCTCAAAAGTAATGTTCACCTCGGTGAACATCACTATTCTCAGGTTGACAAATCCTTATGTTACCCTCAAAGAATGCATCATTTGTATATTGCTGTCTGGTAATAGTTTAATTAACTACATGCAAAATATCGTCTCTGTAGCCGAGTAGGCTGGTTTAAGTGGTTGCTCACCACAAGGCCGAAATGTACATTCGTATTGTACTTTCAAAGATAGATGAGAATCGTTGTAAACAAACAGTGGCGAGTTTACCTTGGTTTTGGGCGTGCAGGTAGTCTCAGTTTACAGTTGTATTGAACCTAACACAGATTACTGCATATGCGCGTGGCAGTGAATAGTCATGCTTTACCTATTTATAAGAAAAATAGAATTGCCTCATTACTATGCATCTTTGAAAAACAATATCTGATAAGTATTGTTTGTCAAAATTGACCTGAGACATTTGAATATTCAATGACCTTTTACTCAGTCCTCGTGAATCTTCGTAAAAAGTGCGCTTTAGATTGTTGTAGAATTACTAATCTGAATGATGTTAATCCCAATAATTCCCTGTTAGCCTAGTGGATAGTCGAGTGTTTTTAGCACTCAAAAGATGTGGGTTCGAGTCCAGTAGCGTTTAATTATTTTTTTTATATTTTTTTTTTCGATTTGCTAGTTCCTTTATTCTTGATTTTGTGCACAACTGGATACATTTATTATAATTTTGCATGCGTTTATGTAACAAAAATAGCACCGTGAATTATTTCAATAGGTCTACATGTGATTAACTCTTTGCACGCTGAATATTTTTTGAGACTTTCGTTATCATTTGCTGACTTTAATCAAAATTAACTTTTTCAAAAATTCTTAAAGGAACACTATCACACTGTCAAATGGTCTGTATTCAGATCAGAACCGATGTTCTGTTGGTACTGAACTGTGTCCAAACTATTTGCAAATGTTATCAGCTGACAAGGAAAGAATGTGGAACTTAGGAAATAATGAATACAAAAGCGGCTAAATGCAAATGAAAGATTTTACACAAGATAACGTAAAATATACGAACAATATTAACTTAAAAAAGAGAGCAATTTGACAATTATATAAAAAAAAAGCTTCCTTCCAAGTTTCGATCCAATTATGCTTGATTTGTAAGTAGCCAACTAACCATTAGGCTATCAGACCATTTGCATTAACGAATTGACATTATCTTCATATTCTCTGTAAAAGCGTGACCAAGGTCGGAGTACTCCACGAAAACGCACGAATTACACGAAGATTTTGGCGAAAATTAATCAGTCTAAGGTCAATTTTGGCAGACTATATATATGTATCAGTGTTGAAAACAATACTCTCAGATGACAGAAGCTATAAAGTTTCACAATGACATAGAAATTCATCCAATCCACGTGCGACTCGAGCTAAGGGGATTTTTGTTTATCTCTCTAAACGCTGTATCATGTTTTGAACATTAATATTGGTTCGAAATGGATACATTACCTGTATTTGTGCAAGGGCTTTTTTCTAATAGAATTTTGAAATTCGACTACTAGTCAAATAGCAAAATTTAGCTCCCTCTGGCATACGGTAATAATCGTATGTGATCGCACCAGTAGTTGTTTTAGGCGCCATGGGAGCTGTACATTCTACACACAGAGACAACTCACCAACGCACGGGATGCAACGGGTTCAGTTTAGTGGGGTTTTTTCATATGAAGTTGGTTTGAGTGAGTGGTGTCATATATGGGGTAGTGCACGATCATGTGGAGACTGTATTTGGTTTGGAAACAGTTCACAGGATATATTCATTTCTTTTCGGTCGGTCTTTCTTGTGATATTATTGTTCAGTCTAAAGCATTTATCACGGGATTTTGGTTTTAAACGTTTATTCTGGAGATATGTTTGTGATTATAGTTTCAAGTCACGCTTTTCAGTAGTCTTGTGTTCAAGGAAGCATGCTATATAAGGAAAATCAAGACGTATTGATATCAGTCGACGTTTTTGCTTCAGACAGAACTGTACGAGGTATTATATTTTCCTTGCTCGTCAAATTTTTTCATTTAACCAGTATATTATAAGCATATCAGACTCTTTTTGCATTCTTTACTCCGTTTTATGAATGTTTAAGTTTATTATAAAGTTTAAATATTCATAGACTGTTAGAGTTGGTAGATGGTCTCTGGTTTATCATTTGTATCGAGTTGTTTTCAAGAATAATTTAGTGGACAAGTACCGATTTTATGCGTTTCAGGAATAGCAGGAAATATATGTCTTAACTTAACCTGTATATACGGTATTCTAGGATCATAAGTGTTCTTAAGCATGTTCAAAAGGGGGATATAGGCATTTTATAATATGAGAAATTCGGTTATACGTAGTTTTATTTTATATAGCATTTCAGTTTCCTTGGTGGTTTTAAGAATTTAATTTTTGGCAAAACAGAGTAAACATAATTAAAGAGTGAGTAAACACTCCTGGGACGGGAGCATGGAGTTGAGGTTCTATATAAAAGCTTAAAATTCTAGCTTGTGAACATTCCTCTGTGTGAACGTCCTGCTGGTCAGAGCATGGGAAAATCCTACCTCCCCCTCCCACAGGGAGTTAGGGTTGGGTAGCCCGCTCGCAGATTAAGGTAAATACAGCAATACTATGAGCACGAGCGTATTGGGATATATTTCTGAAGTGTTGAGATATGTGAAAACAGCGTTTTTTGAACAGGATTTCTAAGTTTTTCAGGCTGGTATGATTGACAGACGTGTGGCAAGACGAGCAAGAAGAATTGAGAAGAATTTGTTGTATATGTGGAATTTGTTTTTGTACTTATCATAAGTAAATAAAAAGTTATGTCGAAAATCTGAAGCAGAAGCGGCATTTCAAAACATGTGTTTTGTTTCATTTTCTCTAGAGAGTAGTTTTTGAATTGTGAACCTGGTTTGCAATACAAGATCTAGCCTTTAGAGTGTTAGAAAAGACAATATTTATTTTCGGACGATCGAAGAGAGGGAGAAAATAAGTATTTCTTTCTGAAATATTAGTGGTTCCGTTAGCAGTTTTCCTTGCATCCCACAAATTTCAGTCAATATTTTAAGATAATGTTAGCAGTATAACATAGCAAAACACAGTCCCTACATCAGTCTGGGTTAACTTATAGAGACTAAGTCTGCAACTATGAACATTTTTCGATTTTTTTTATTTTCTTTTTAAATCATTTGTAAAAGCAGAATTAAGTTATGTTTTCACAATAAATCTGTTCACTATAGCAGAAAACTGCACGGAAAAGTGAATTATCACATAAAAACAGGTGTGTTTTTCTCTTGTTGGTAATTATTTGCGTCCCTCACAAAATTATAAACAGTTAGTTTTAACATAAATGCTGTTGTTTTGATACTGATAATTTGTTAAGATTTACGAAATTGGTAAAATGTATACCCGAACTTTAGTTTTTTTACTGTGTTTTTGAGTATAGAAACATTAGTTCAAAAGATCAAAAGTTACAGACTATAAAGCTTTAAACCATAATCAAGGATGATCTTTGAAAAATGGCGACAATTGTTGGGTCTTTTGTATTCAAAGTATAGAGGAAGGTAATACATTTATCAATTATGATTTGTTATTTTGACGTTTGCCCACCGATCAAGTGACATGGTACATTCCGATTTCGTTTTTTCCTCGCGAAAACTGTCAAAAACAACAAAATATGGAATATTTGAAAATTGAAACTCCAAGATGCACTATTAAGCAGAACCCAAGTAGGGAAATGCTGCTAGAAACATCTCTTCCTTATTCAGCATTCGACTGAAATAATAGTCCTTTTCTTTCTCTCTTGTTTTTCTTTCTTTCTTCTACTCGATGTTGGTGTGGTTCCAGCCTCCAAAGAACCTTTTTTTAAATTGAGTTTTTTTTGTTATATGAATATTATTTTGAGTTAAAAAATATCATAGAAAACCAACCTAATCGTCTTCAAGCAAATTATGAAATCGTTGTTTTTTTCTCATATGACAGTGTTCTGAGCTTGGTGCAAAATCACAAACCATTTACATTTTGCATGTTACTGAATGTTGTGTAAACGAAATCAAGAAGTTGGTTTTATTAATTGTCAACTTCTTATAATACCCACCAGTCAAAACCAGATTTGTAAAAAAGCTAATTTAAAGACTGGATAGGGGTATTCCAATTTAAAACAACAACAACTAAAAGTTGATCTGTGTGCCATGGGATGAAGAATTTATGATGGGTCGTCCGAGGATGGATCCACACGCCAAATTTGATGCTGATTTTCTTTTTTAAATTTTGCTACATGAGGTTTTAGTTTTGCTACCAGGAAAATAATTTGGACACCCCTGTTAACCCATATAAGCCTAGTGTCCTTTTTGTGGGACATAGGCAAACAGTGCAGATCCATATCAGACCGCATATTGCGGTGTCTGATCAGGATTGTCAGTGTTCGCTTACAGAATATTCAACTGAAATTTGGAAAAAAAACACGAAAAATACCACTTCACACCCCTAAAATTAGAAATAGACTGGCTTAAATGGGTTAATTTATTCGTGGGTTTACCCTGTTCCTAATACACGGGCTGCAACGTATTGCGATTAAATGTTAGAATTTTTCGATTTGTAACATACAAAGTTTGAATAGGTGTTGCCGTGCACGATGTGGACACTATGTTTTGCAATGCTTCATCTTGTTTGTTCGATTTTTTACGTCCCAGTCAACAATTTTCCATTTATGTTTGGACGGGCCTTCATGGGTTGAACATGTACTAAGCAAGGATTAATGTGTCTTGCTCAAGGACACAACGCGGTGAGGCTCGAACCCGCAACCCCTCGATCTCGAGTCAAGCACTCTACCACTGAGCCCCCATAATTCATCTTGAAATGAGTGATGGCCAGTTTTCCAGGCATCACTCAAATTTCAGACATATTTTTCACTGTTAGCTGTTTACAAAGGCCAGATACAACCGCCGCCACATCGTGCACTAGATAATCAATCCAAACCAATTTTATATGAAAACAAGGTGAACTGATCTGGATCAAAACTATTTGACACTATTCCGGAGAAAATATGTCCCCCACCATTTATTCCCCGACCAATAAATCCGGGGGATATAGCCATCAGTCTGGCGTTTATCCGTAGACGAAATTTTGTTCGCTGTATAACTTTCTGACTTTATACCCTTTGAGATATTTTGCTTATATTTTGTATACATATATATCAGATCAAGACAGTGTGTAAGAGTAATCTTCATTGAATGGACTAAAAAGGGGAAACTATTATTCGCTCCAAAACTTTTGGTATAATTATATATACTGAAGGACTTTAAAAACGCACCACCTGCGTAAATGCTAATTTATGTCGAAAATTGGTTATTTTCATTATGTGAAAAATAAAATTGACAAGTTTCGTCATTTAGCTTGCATTCAATAAGAAAATCGAAAACGCTGTGGCTTATGTTTGCCGTGACGGCGCGATAATTCTGAGACAACTCAAATTCAAAAAGTCACAGAGTCCCCATACCTTCCATTATGAACGAAAAAAAGGTTTCGAACTGATGTTTGTTCTTGAAAGCAAAAGGAAAGGCAAAATCAAATCACGAAGTTTAGGCCTCTGGCAACGTTCATTACGTCTACATGACGTCATTGATTTTTTTACGTAATTGGCCGTTTACATCCCAAGTATCAGGAATAATCAAAATCTTTTTATTACCAACAGATACTCCCCAATCAGTTGCATAAAAGACAAAAGTATCGCGACATACGCGGACGTCACCCGTCTGTTATTGATGTTTGAAAATTTAAGACTGACGTTAGCAAAGAAACGCTGCGAGTGGGAGTGTAATAAAACGACTATTTCTGAAATATTTTGTGTTTTTCCATTTGTTAAGACATCTGGCTACCCCCTAAAAGTGTTTGTTTTCAAATTGAATCAAATTCACATTTGTCAGACGACAATTGTTGAAAAACACTTACGTCGATATTACGTCATTATGAACAGCATGAGCAAATCGAAATAATGGCAAATCATGGTCCATTATGCAAGAGGATAAAAATGATAAAGAAAGCATCCTCAAATTAATCGTGTGGAAGAGACAGAGAATGTAAAATGGTGCGTTGTTAAAGTCCCTCAGTATAAAATGTCAAGATGGTGTGTCACGTGCGAGAATGGTTATTCCTCCTGTCTTTCCTTTTGAGTTATCTCCCTTGAACGAACTTTAAAGATAAATCCTTGTACGCTCTATAACTCTCATATATTGATTTTATACCTCTTGTGATATTTTAATAACATTTGGTAAAAGTATAGTTCAAGTGGGGTGTTGTGGTTGGTCCATGTTTTGTTGTGCAGTACGTAGTGTCCTTTCTAGTTTAGCCATCTCGCTGGGGAAGAGAGATCTGGTTGCTTTACTTTAATTGTCTTCTTGGTGTCACGTGGCTGTCCGTGTCAGGACTTTAGTTAAAGACAGAAATTTGAGCAATAATAATGGTACCACTCATTTTTACTCTCTCCAGGGGTCATACTGGGCAGATCAAGAGGTGATTATGACTTCCCTACCGGGGCAATAAAGTGGGATTAGGTAATTTATGATACAATATTGATCTTTATCCTAGTAAAAGAAATTATGTTGTATACAGGTAATTCCCCACTTGAGGTCCCTTTAATTTTGTGAGATATTGAAACTGTCCCTTATCAGTTAATCCTTTAATGATCTCTATTAGACAGTAATACATGCCTTTAAGAGTGCGTAACGAAAATTTAATTATCCTATTTCTCAACCAAAACATATGTTGTGGGTACTCAAAAGAACTGTCTCAATGAGACGATTCTTTTGAGCACCAAAACATATATTAAAATTGATGGGTAAGGGAATATTAACAATTTTACGCTGATTTTTTTTGTTACTCTAAACCTGTGCTGTGTTCTATTCCTCACGGTGCCGTGAGTTGGTCTGCAGTGTGTTATGGTTGTATTTCATGGTCTTACACACTTATTCTTTACGTCTATATGAAACATAAAGGTACGCCTTTAATTTTAACCGGTATAAAATACTTATTTCTGATAAAAACAAAACAAAAAAAAAAACAAGTGCGTATCATGTGCGGATCCAGAAAATTTCGCCAGGTGGAGGGAGGGGGTCCTGAAATTGTTTTTAGTCATCGACGTATTTCACAGAGGGCCGTACGGACCTCCCTCGAGAGGCAAAAGGACCCAAGGGGTACAATTGCTTCTCGAAAGGGTTCCGTACCAGTATTTCTAAGGAAAAATATAACAACTAGTGATTTTTCAGAGCGGGGCGGTCCCCGAACCCCTGTCATCACTATGGATCCGCGCATGTGTATGGCCAGGAAAAGCAACAATCAATGATCAACCCAGGACACTGCGAGAAAGAAATGGAGAATACTAGGTGCGTGCCTTTTGATATCAAGTTTACCAGGCAAGGCTTAGAGAAAGCTTGTTGAATCGTGAGGCTTGCCGAGCGATTCAACATTTGTTCTCGAAGCAGAGTCTGGTAAACTTGATATCAAAAGATCGAACATGGTGTTTACAAGTTGGTTCACTCTTCAAACTTGCGATACTGACGTAGTAATCGATTTTCGTGTAGATTCAACGTCATTCAAAAGTGCAACACCATGATGACCTGATAAAGATACATGCCGTGAGATAAGAAACGTGTATCAGGTCAACGGGAACCAATACAGAGGGGGCGGCAACCCTGATGGTTATTATGTTTTATTTAAAGATCTTAATTAACCATGAATTTTGATACCAGTTTCATCTAAATCGGTTGCAAAAAAAAAACGTAAAAGTTGTGGGCGTTTGAATATTTGCAAATGGACTTTAACAGGCTATCGGAGGCTGTACCTATGCGACCGTTTTTTCGAGCAAAAAATGGCGGAAAATTAAGACAAGAATACCCACAGACGAGAGAATAACGGTTATTACTCTTCAATAAGCTTGGTTTCAGTTATCCAAATTCTAGCCAGTACTAAAGAATGGATTGGAAATGTTCTCATATGTAGAATTATATCGAGGTTTGTCCCAAAATTCGATATTTGCCACGGAAACAAGTGTATTTTCTCTCTGCTCAGTGAAACACCGCTACATACACCGATTTGCGAGGCTCTTTTCAAATGATTCAATTTGAAATCACAAAGTAAATACCTGGTTTATCCGTAGTTAAACACTATATATGTATGTTAATTCGCACAATTTATCTCTTTTTAGTTTATTGTGTATGTCTCGATCATTTTATACACTGTACGCCACACTGTTTTTTCCATTTATACTGTAACGTTTTTCGAGCAAGGTTAACATTCCATTGTATGAGTATTTCGAGCAAAATAAAGCCACTGTATGCGTATTTTGAGACCAAAATTATTGAACGGGTATTCTGAGCAGAACCTAGATGGAAAATCAGAGCTAAATGGACCAAATATGATGTCTACTCACATTAGGCTGGTAACATTTCTTTAGCCCAGTCTATCTGTGAGTCGTGGGCCTTTTTCCTTCCATCAGAGTATGTTAATTTGATTTGATTGTTTCTCTGTAATGATACATTGCAATAGTTAGAAAACCTCCATGCCATCTACACAGTTTTTGTTTTAACAACAACAGAATCTAGGGCAAAGTTTCGGTACCAGTAAATGTATCTAAGCCCCACTCCAGTGGCTTGTGCTACAGTCTGTTCTTAGGCGTTGGTTCTATTTCTGTTGATTCATCATTAATTGTTGCTCCCTATTTGTGGTCTCTTGTGTCCATATTGTGTTGTGCATTGCTTTGTGTCCTTAATAGTTTTGCAATCATCTTGATGGGGAAGCGAGAGCTGGTCGCTTTACTTTGCCCTCCTAGTGTCTTGTGACTGATATGTCTGTGTCTGTTCCTTAAGGTGATGTTGGTGTAATTGTGGTATTTCCTGGTCATGCTCACATTTTTTTATAGCTGTGAGGCGTTAAGTCAACAGGCAGGGTCACACTATTTTTTAGTTAATCTATGCTTCTTTCTGAAATTAAACAGGAATGAGTGTTGAAATTAAACCATGTAATTGCTTGTATTATGATATAATTCTAACATTTTATGTAATAAATAGACCAGGAGCTTATTTCTGCATGAGCCTTAGTATTTGAACCGGCACAGCTTACCTGTCAGATCAGGTTTGAATGCAAAAACACAATCCTGAGGTCTTCTGCGACATTGCTAGACATTTTGTACTGTCAAATTGCAGTAGCAAATTTTCTGTAGGACGTGATCTTTATATGTACGCTATGTTGCATAATGGTAATAAGATAATAAGAGACAACAGGCATGATGTTCGCCTATTGCTGCTATTTTCAAAAACATATTTTCCTTTAAATGTGTGTTTTATATCTATGCACTGACAGAAGACAGTAAAACAATATAAACGTTTTAGACAAAAGCCATTCAGACGCAAAAATGCCTTATGAAAGGGATGGATTTATCCCCCCCCCTAATATAATGGAAAAATGTAGTCTGTCCTATTTCTTAATTTATCAAATAAATAAAACATATTATACATCAATTTTTAGCTTTATTCTTATAGTATGTTTTTAGTGCTTGACATGTATCAACAACAAACAAAAACATACCATTTGAACTGACAGCCCAAGAAATCATGTATTACTCAAAGAGTCATATTAATTTCAGTGTACATTTTCTGTCACAATATTTTATATCTTTGAACCATACCTAATTCTTATATATCAACATGAAGCTTGTCTTTCAAACATTTAATTAAATGCAGAAAAAAAGTTGGTATGCAATTAAACAATAAACCATATGATATAACAGTTATATACGTTACTTATTTTCAAATACATTACTATTTAATGCAGTACTATCATTAGACCATGAACTGCCAAAACACCTCCAAAGAAGGGAGGTGTAGACTGTGATTTTCTAAAACCTCATATTTTTAACCACAAAATAAATTATATTTGCTCTTTATCAGTTTTAGAGTTAACCTGCAACAGTAAAATTTACTATGGTACCCTGCAAAAAAAAATGGAATTCATATAACCTTAATATCGAATTATTCCTTTTTCTTGCATATCAATTACATCTTTAAATTGAAAGCAAATTACTAGCAATAAAATTTAAACTAATTAATTTAGGCAGACTATTGTTACTGTTATATATCTTACTTTCTTTTAAATAAAATAGTTTATGCATTTATGACACTATATGAGTGAGTACTACTAATTTATGCAAAGTACTGTCATTGGAGTGCGCAGTAATGAAAGAAATGATGAATATTGTATTTGACACAAAATGCAACTAAGAATGAATTCCAATAAAGCATGGCTGATAAAATCACTTAAAACTGTAATCACTTAAAACGCCACTTCAAGTCAGAGTGTTTTATCAAATTTGTAATCAGCATTTAAAAAACACAATCAAAAAACTGCATACTTTTATGATCAAATAATGCTTCTTAAATGCTTATATGATAATCTTTCATCTCTCTGAAATGTATATGTTTGCTTCTTTTTTATATAAGGAATGATATATACAATACGAGGGTTAGTCAAAAATAACTGAGCCCTACCTTATAACATTTAATTCGAGTAAAATGGACACATATTTAAATGATATTTCATCGCAGTTATATGTCTTCTATTTAATAACCTAATTTATATCTGTTGGTAGGCTTTTTATACTGGTTGCTAGGCAACCAGACATTACCCGTCGAACGGATGCGTTCACACTGTAATGTATCAATATCTAAGCGTTGCCATGGAAACGATAATGCCAATTTAATGCTGCATTCAGTGTCGTTTGATACCTATTACACGTACCTACTCAGTGCCACAGAAAAGTAAACAACAGACCCCAAATGATAGATGCTGTGGTAGTTTGATTTCAGAATTTAGCAAATTTTTACGTGCCTCAAGTCCTATAATTTACCCCACCCACATTCATAGTGACACAATTTTAATAGAAAACATGAAATAATGGCCTAATGATGCTTTTGCAGTACTAAATACAAAAACAAACCCTTAGAAATATTAAATTCCTTGTTTGGAATAAATGATTCTGTTTCCATGGCAACACAATTCTCATGTATTTGAAAATTAGTGAAATTTTGACCTATTTTGTTGCTAGGCAACGCATGCATTCAGTGTTCACCTAAACATTTACGAACCAAGTATAATGAAAAGACAATATGACATTTGTTGTTCAAATAAACGTCAAATATGTCTTTCTCAAAAACTATCAAGCCCACAAGCTTTTTTAAGACTTACTGTATATTCCTGGTGGCGGTGATCCTGAACGCATCGCTCTGACTGACGATCTTTAGTTGCCTAGCAACCATAACAGAAGCTTCACCGGGGTAATTATTTTGGGTCGAAACGTCTATGACATGTTATACTTATAAAAGATAATCAGATTTCTTGTCTACAATGTGAGGCTACGATATTATGAGGTAGGGCTCAGTTATTTTTGACTAACCCTCGTACATCCTATCACTATCTACAGCCTAATTTAGATTTAATAAATTGATATTAAACGATTTTAGTTGCTTAGTAAGATCTGACGCCTATTGTGTAAGCCTCCAAAATACGTATAATTATAGCATATTAGCTATTGATTACACCAACTGTATTTATAATATTTGGGGACAAAAGCTAACCCTTAACTCCTAAAATTGCCTAAAATATGTCTTTTAAAATATAGGTCGAAATTTAGAAATGAAAAAAAAAATGAAACATTAAAGCAGACATTAATGATAGCAATAAGAAAAAGGAAACTGTTTTTTAATCGTAGTGGTTTCTGCCCCATGCATGGAACATGACATGCGTATCCCTATGGTAATAATCTCTTTATATCCAAAGCATATTCAGGTTGGTGAAGAAAGAATGCAAGTTAGGGAAATGATTCTTCTAAATAGGATATCTTATAAACTGTTATCAGCTTAGTAAATGATCAGAAGTACTTAGTTGGTGTGATTAAAAGCTAAAACAAGTAACGTGTCATCATCTGCATATGCATAGAGATGTCAGTATACAATGTGATTTTGAGACAGTCTCTTTCAAAATTAGCTGATTACAGACACGTATTATGCATCTAATGTTACATGTATTAAATTTTATTCTACCAACTCTTAGATGATTGATTCTATCTGGAATGTAAGCAAAGTAAAATTGTATGCTACCACCTGCATTAAAAAATTTAGTAATTTGCAGTCTTCTTGTCGCAAATTAAAATAGATATACAAAGAACTAGCATGTATCGTTTTAGGGATTATGTTTGTATATTATGAACAGCAAAACACTGTGTACACAATTTGTTTTAAATAACTGATTAGATTTCTTTCAATTTAATTTAATTAAACTTAGCTTATTTCAGATAAATATAACAAAAATCTACATCCAACATATATAAGCTTTCAGACCCAATTATATACTATCTTTGACAACAATTTGGACAAACAAAGGACCTTACGATATATTTTTTATGCTAATATATTATGTTACTTTGATAAGTTTGATAGAAAATGAAAATGTATCTTTCTACTATTACTGAAGTGCTATCTTTTTCTTTATTTATGAGTTTAAAAATCTTTAACTTTGGGCAAATCAAAAAAAATATGTTGTGGATATAAAACGTTTAGATATTTACTTTTTCAGAAATGTGTATAGATATATTTTCTTGATAAGAACTGATAATTATTTTAGGACAAACTGATATCTTGTCATTAATTCAACACATAAAAAATTTTGGGATTAAATAAAGTATTTTATGACATTAACAATAAGGTGTTAAGCAATATATATAGTAATTCTTAAAGTCTGTAATGTATGTTGCATATTGACATACAAGCAACAAAATGATATTTTACACCAGAAACAATGTTAGTTATAGCTTTGCACTCTTATTTATCTGTAGAATGCTCATGTTTGGTTTTGTAAAGTATACATGCTTATTTTCAAAGTGAAAATGTTATTTCCTTAATTAACATTTGAGCCGCCACATGAGCTTCCCAACAATGTGGCATTTTGACAAGTGTAGACTCAGTGGAGCCTGTGTAGCCTCCTTTTAAGCTTAGAAACTCCAAATGATGTTTGGTCAGTAGCTTAACAGTCATAGAATATTCAAGCGACTAGCAAAGGCTCTGATCAGACTGGGCGTATGCGCAGGCTGATCTGAGTCTTTGCCCGTTGCACATACCACATTGTTGGAAATCTCATGCCACAGCTAATTTTATTTGGGTCATCGTATTCAACAGCCTATACTTATAAAAGTATGTGTGATAGAAACAAGCTATTTGCAGTTTTGATATATAAAGTTAATTGTCTATTAGGAACATGTCGCGGCTCATTTTATTTGGGGTCATCGTATTCAACAGCCTATACTTATAAAAGTATGTGTGAAAGAAACAAGCTATTTGCAGTTTTGATATATAAAGTTAATTGTCTATTAGGAACATGTTACTTAAAATATAAATACTTTTATGAAGATTATCAAATGAAACTATTAAACATAAATGATTTGTAAAGTGTAGTTGCACATGTAACGTAAATGACATAAATAACATATAGGTGTGTTTCTGGAAGCAAACAATTTATTTTGATACTCGTTTAAACCCCAAACGTGCTGTTGGCAGTTTAGAGTAACTGTATATATCATCTGGATACTATTTTTAAATGTCACAATTTTGTTTTAATAGTAAAACATGGTGTAGTTGTATTAAACACTACCACAATTTGACCGTACAACATGCCAAGAAATGTTGTAGAAGGCTAGTCCTAACTCTTTATGAAGTCAAACCTTTTCAGGCATGAAACTTTTGTGAATTGAATTTTCAAATATTTAGCTTCTCAATCAAAATATCAGATTTTGAGTCTCAGACACTGCCTGAAAATTTGATGACAGAATTGAAGCCAGTTCCTTGATACTTTTGAAGACAGTTCATCAACATATTTGTATAATGCTCAATGACATATGGCTTGAAAATACTTGATGATTAGTACAAATAATAATGTATGATTTGATGTAGACTGACTCCCCTCATATGTTCCATATTTGCCAATAGATATCATGTCCTATAATCTTTTCTATTTTTTTCTGTGCTCAGAACACAAACTTAACCATTTGAAGATTGAACGCTATGTAAAGATATGCATTTTTAGCTAAACAAAAGTTTGGCAGCTGGTAGCCAGGCTAGATTTGATGTAATTAGTAGATATACTTTAGTGAGTTAATGATTAAATGTGATAGAAGATTGATAGTACATATTCCCTGACAATTATAGAATATTATTATTTTTGTTGCGTTTAACTACTGGATCATCAACTCGGGGGGGGGGGGGGGGGGGGGGGGGGGGGGGGAATGAACAAAATGTTCATATACTGTTCTTTGATTTTTACATACCCTCTTTGCTGTCTGTAATCACAGTTTACAAATAAATATTTCAATTTTGGTTTCTGAGCTGAATATCTCAGCAAAAATATGAGTATTTTCAAACGGGGATGTCAGAAAATGGGACCGTTCCTATAACAATGATGAAAAACTGGGTCAGTCATATACTTTTTTTTAGGAAAAGTGGGCTTATCGTATACCTGGCAGTGCTGAAAAGGGGGGCTATTCGGCATGCACATCCGTACTATGTCATATATAGGTAGTTACCCCCCTGAGATCATCAATAATGGGTGACGTACATAAAGAGTAAGGACTAGCCTTCTATAACATTTCTAGGCACCAAGATCAGTTGTTGATTTAAAAAAAATGTTTTTTTGTTTACCTGATTTAATTAATAATAGGCAAACATGTTAAGGATATATGGAGCTAGGCTGATGTCATCCCATAGCTAGACATATATCTTATTTTAGATGTAGTTTGTCAATGATGACAAGCATTCCATTTAAATACCAAAGCAGATTGATGGTAGGCATACCATATTTCCTTCATATCTTCAATGGGTTATGTTTTTATGTTTGGTGATATAAACATATTTTTGCACAGACAATGTAATGGTGGCTTTATAGACATACGCCATGTGTATGTCCAATAAAATCGAGGTGCAATAGCTAATGTGTATCTTAATTGACTTTATACCAGGCCTTTGTTTACTATATCATCAATAAATTAATAAGAATTAGGACAGTCCATAAAATTACAATATAAAATGAGTCAGTGAACTGATATCTATTCTGTTGGTGAACTATCTTGTCAGTGAATTGTCTTGATTCTGTTTAAAAACAGTAGAAGTAGCGTAGTTTGCTGTTTCTTTGTCCGTCTGTCTGACTGCCTCTCTAGATAGACTTGTTATGACTCAGAATCGCCAAAGGCTTTGCTACTCGAACTACCTGTACAGAAATTATGCTCAAAATACTCATCCAGTAGCATTGCACAACTCGAAATACCCATCCACATCAACTCGAAAAACGCTACAGTTTATATGCACTGTAAGTGGAACTTTTGGTGTGCGTACAGTCTGGAAATGGCCATAAAACTGGGGTTAAGTTTAGAAATAGCAATATGTTGGAGATATATTTATTTTTCTTTTCATTTCACAGGTCTAACATGAAGAAAATATGAAATAAAAACCATCTTATCATGACAAAAATGTGAATTCAATGACCCAAACCCAGGCAAATTTTACTGAGCAACAGCCGTTTCAGCAGCATTTTTATTCATAACAGCAAAATAAAACATGTATAAACGGAAAATAAGAAACATTTAAAGAAAAAATCTATATTGGAAGCGGGATGCGCATTCAATCTGTTAAATCAAATAGACAAACAATGCATTTACCTCGCAAATTTCTCCCTCTGGTGTGGTTCATCCTCCAACGTCCGCCATTTTTTACTCGAAAAAACGGTCGCATAGGTACAGCCTCCCATAGCCTGTTTAATGGAAGCGGCCATAGTGTAGGCTTAGTGTCGTCACACAGCCAAATTAAATATGCGTAATCAAAATAAAAGACACACCAATGAATTAGTTGCAATTATCTTTTATAAAACATTTCACTTTTGTTTAAAGCTGCCTATCTGCTGAAACACAGATGGTGTGATAGTATTGATTACCAAAAAATAAGGAGTTGAAAAAATTCTAAAAACTTAACAAATATTCAAAATGCATGGCGGCAAAATGTTGGCCGATTTTGATGAAACTTGTATCAAAACTCATGGTTAATAGAGCTATTCCTGATAAAACATACTTATCGTTAGGGTTGTTGTTGCAGAGGTATCTGATATTACAGAATACCATAAGCAGCATGATAGCAAGAACACATTAAAGTAAAGCACCCAGCTCTCTCTCTCTTTTCCTAAGCGAGATGATTGCAAAACACTAAGAACTGTATTACAAAGCAAGACCCAAACATAAAACACCCACAAACAACATCTTGTCATACCAAGGGTTACGATTCGCTATCTTAACCCTTAGCCTCGCAAGGATACTTTCGTCCGATTGAGTATGTCATAAGACGAAAATAGTAACAATCACAAAGCGGTACAAAAAATCGATAAACACCAGGACTCCAGATTTAAGAACTAAATTAAAATATACTTTTATGGTGCTTAAAATAACTGTCACATTCAGATGGTTATTTTGAGCACCCATAACATTATTTTGAACCGAAGGATAGAAGAAAAATAAATGATTTTACGACCAAAATCTTTGTTTATCTGGACTTATGGAGACTTAACAGGCGGTGTATATTAGATGCCGATAAACTGCTACGTTTAATCTGATTGGCAGGAAGGGATTATCAAAAAATTCCTTCCTGGCGTTTTCATTGGTCGATTAGCCTGCGCTAATAATAAATTTTAAGGGTCGTGAGGCGAAGGGTTTGTCGAAAGGTAGATACGACGAAACCTTCGCTGGTGAAGATGACAAACAATGGAGCATCAATAAATGATGAATAAAAATAATACAACCGCCGCCTTATAACGGGCAGCAGCCAAACCACCAGAGGACTCAATATGAATTGGCCACATATTTGACCCAAATTCTACCAGATTTTACATCATATTAATTCCAACTCAATTTTTTATCGTTTTTTCAGCAATTTTGATTGGTCCGTTGGTAAAATTAAATGGTTTTTACACTTCAATAAAAACCGTGCGTATGAATATTTAATATCTGCCTTGATTTCACAGTGCTAAAAACGAACTGTACATAAAACTTCGAACACAAGTGGCAAGTAGGGTACCCTATTGTTGTGTCCGAGATAAAACATTCACCAGTTTAAATATAGTTAAACATGTTGAAAGCTCATTTGAAAACCCTTACACCGTATGAGGCTGCATCTTCAAAGCAACAGGAGGAACTCTAAGAAATGAGTCCGATGACGTGGTTATATGACGTCACTTAACACAAACAGTTACGTCATTGAAGAGAATCGGCATCAAAATAATGGCTACATCAACAACGAAATGTTTCACTACAGTTTGACAGCGTCAAAACGAACGCTTTAGGTTAACGCTTATGGCCTACTCATGTGGGGATTTTAGGCAGGGACTTGTGAAGGTAAACTTGTGCTTTTTAAAACCTGTCATTCCGTGGAAGGGCCTTAATCTAAATGCTCTTCAATGAGCCCAGCAGGCTAAAGAAAACAATTCCAAACTAAACGGAGTTGTTTTTGAGCTCACACTCATATACTCGCTCCAAATAGAGTGCAATTTTAATCATTATTTAGCATAACAAAGTTTTGAACTGACATAATTTTCAAGATGGCTGCCCCATCTTTTATAGACAGCGGTTACGAACTATTTTCATTCGGTGGGCTTTTAAATCTGAAATGTTGTCAACAACCCTTTACAAATGTGCATTTTTTGTTCCAAAGTTGGAATTATTAGGAATGAAATTTAATTTTTTGGTTTTTATCGATGTGTTAACTCCGGCGAATCACTCACAAATTTAACATAAAGCCCTGGGCTTTATTCAATTTGTGAGTGATTCGCCGGAGTTTACACATCGATAAAAAACCAAAAGATGAAATTTCATTCCTATAATAAAATCTACATTAAACATAAACGAGCCGCGACATGAGATTTCCAACAATGTGGTATGTGCGACCAGCAAAGTAAGTAAGGTTGCAAAGATCAGGAATCGATACAATCAAGTACCACACCTGACCCAGGATACCAATGGGAAAGTGACAAACTCACAGAAGACACCACAAACGAGAGCCAAGAGGTCAGCCCTTTCCCAGCAGGTCAGCCTGCGCATATGAGCAGTCTGATCAGAGCCTTAGCTAATCGCTTGAATATTCTATGAGTGTTTAGTTACTGATTGAACATCATTTGGAGTTTCTAAGCTTAAAAGGAGGCTGCACAAGCTCGTCTGAGTCTACACTTGTCAAATTGCCACATTGTTGGAAATCATATGTCACGGCTTCAACGTATTTCTTTTTCATATTATTGACTTTCTAGTTTATTTGGACGACTACTGTGGCGGCACCATTGACGTCGGACTCTTTGATCAAATTGAGCTGAAATTGCCAAGTTACCATTACTCCAGCTGGCAGTGCGAAGTTCAACTGACTGCAGAATACGATGGTCAGTTGATGCTATACTTAAACTACATCAATATCCCGTCCTCTGATAACTGCGAAGACTACTTTCTTGAATTGGATGACGGAAGTTCAAGAGCCTACCCTTATATATCAGGTAAGTAGTTTACATTGTTTCTTTTTTAATTAAAGGACACGCTTATATAATATAATGACACTGCAGTAGAATTCACAGTTGGAGTTGATATCTGGCAATAGAATTTATCATCAGAATGATCCATAAATACTTAGATAATACCATGCAACTACCAGCTTAGCAAAAGTATAGTTCACGAACTCGAATTTGGAGATATAGCTGTCATACAAATATAAACAATTTGCAGTAGAGTGACAGGAATTTTAATACTGATTGGCAGTTTGGGATGTTTAAAAGAGGTAAAGACAATGGACATGATACTTGGAAAATGTAAATTTTCAAATGGTTTTCTTCCTTATTTTCAGTAACATATGTTGTAGGAACACATTGGAATTGCCTTCATGAGGCAATTCCAATGTGTACCTACAACATACGTCTTTTCAATAAATGAGTTTTTCACCATAAACTTTTTTAAACAAATTTTCAACCACTGTCATTTATTCAAAGAAATGAGCATGTAGAAATGAACAACTCTTCATGTAGTTTGTCATGCACCTGGATGACAATTTTAGACTGTCTATTTTATGCTTCTGACAGCTTATCTTGAGATGTTTCATGGGAGTATATTGCTAAATTGCTGGTTGCATGGTTGTAAAGGATCTTAAAGTTGGATTTCTTCTTAGTTCTTACTTTGTTCCCTAAACTGGTATCAGACCAGTAAATAGAAAAATAGTTAACTATGTGCACATACATATACAAGCATATACACCTCTGTAAATAATTTCACTGTCAGACTGTGTTATTTCCTGTATTCTTAGCAATGGGGAAGTAATAAAGTATCAAAAATTGATCTCTTTGGTAGTTATAGAACTTTCAGTTAGATATCTTAATACAGGTCCTGAAGACAGGCTACTTGTTCCCTAAAGTGCTGACTCTTTTTCGAACTCTGATACTACCAAAAGTGTAAAGGGATTAGGCACCTTGTGAGCGAAACGCCTTCAAAAGTTTTGACTGATTCTTTTTCAAACTTCACAGGTGTTTGAATGATGTGCATATGAGCCACGACACGTGATTTCCAACAATGAGGTATTTTGACAAGTGTAGACTCAGACGAGCTAGTGCAGCCTCCTTTTGAGCTCAGAAACTCTAAATGAAGTTCAATCAGTAGATAATCCCTCATAGAATATTCAAGCGACTGGCAAAGGTTCTGATCAGATTGCGCGTATGCGCAGGCTGATCTGAGGCTTTGCTGGTCGCACATACCACATTGTTGGAAATCTCATGTCGCAGCTTATATGTTTTTACAGAAATCCGATTTTTTTAAAACAAGTTCCCGCTTTAAACTTCAACTGCTAAAAAAATTGCAACAAAATTGTATAGGTATTATAAGGCTATTGGGTCAATGTGAAGGTGCCACCTCATGAATGCGTAATTAGGACTGATCTACCTTAGACATAGGTAAAAGCTGAAAATGAGGCGTGGTCTTATTCGAATGTAAATGTATCATCTTGTGCCACAGTATCCCAGTAAAGACACAAAACATATCGTTTAACCCTTAAAACACCAGCAAAAATAACTACATCCGAAAATGTATGTTAAATGATTAACATAAGTATAGAGGCAAACTGTGGAGCACGGCTCAAACTTTTTATTTATTCACTCTTTACCAAACAAATAGAACCTGATTTCCATTCTTGAGCAGATGAAATAGCCAAACCACGCCCAAATATGAATATTGCCACCTTTACAGTGACCCAAACGCTGTATTATAATAGATCCCTTGTGAGCGCATCTCCTCCAAAAGGTTTTTGACATCCTTTTGAAACTCACGGGTGTTTCAATAATGGTCTGAAGATATGCATGTGCGTTTTTAGAAATCTGATTTTTTGTGTTTAAAGAAATCTGATTTCCTTGGCCTTCTTGGGACTCTTTTCGAACTTTGATACTACAAAGGTTTTGTGGTAGTAGGTACCTTGTGAACACAACTCCTCAAAGATGTTTTACTGAACCTTTAGAAACGTCATGCGTTTTTCAATGGTCATAAGATATGCATGTGCGTTTTTAGAAATCAAGATTTTTTTGCCCTTATTGCAATTTTAACATAAGACTCTTTAAGAACTCTGGTACCACAAAAGTTTATATGGAGTAGGTACCTTGTAAGCTCAACTACTCCAGAGTTTTTGACTGATCCTTTTAAAACTTTAACAGTGTTTTAATGACGGTTTGATACTTTGTTTTCAGAAACCTTAACTTTTTCTCACTTTCGCTTTGTATTTTGTTCCCTGTTTTGTGAACGTAGTCATTTTAACTGACTCATTTTAAAACCCGTTTCATGACACTGGTACCAGATATAAATTCCTTTATTTTACTTGCCGTATACGACATGTAACCAAACTTTACAATTGGAATACATACATCCACAGAAAATGAACAAAATAGGAAGACTGTGCAATTTTGACCAGGTTTAATATATTGAACACTTTTATCGATTGTAACAATAGGTTAAACTTTTAGAAAAGGGGTGACATATTATGTGAAAATAGCTGTGTTTTTACTGCACTTAGCTTACAATAGATGGCTTAAACTGTGCGTATGTTACGATATTTTGGTGGCATTGACCATTTCGATAATGCTTGTTTGCTTGTAGGTGGTAAACTGTGTGGTAACAAAGGCCAGGGAGATGTGTACACAACCAGTGGACAATATCTGACTGTATATTTCTCGAAGGAGTCAACATTACAGTTCGCCGAGTTTGTTATGGCAATAACGCCTTATCATACTGGTAAGAAAAATCACATATCTTGTCGATATAGGGTAAGTCCGGTATATTCGGACAGACAGCTAAATTCGGATTGCGACCTTGTTTGTTTCATTTTTCAAATATTGGAATAAAAATAAATTAACTAAGCAAACAGTAAAAATCCTAATGAGACGGCTCGTAAGGAGCCGTCTCATCTGGATTTACACTGTGTTTGCAAATGTGTGTCCGAACTTACCTGATGTCCGAATTAACCCGACTTTACCCTAGTTCATGCCATGTGAAACCCTGTTTTATCATATATGACGTTTTTCGCTGTAGGTCAGGAGTAGCAACATTGAAAGCGAGTAATCTGAAATGGGAGCCCTTATCATACCATGGATTCTGCCACAAACACGATCAGTAATAGCAATCCGTAAGTCAAATGAGGCGGGTATTTTGAGTAAAATATTTAATTAAAAATAACCAATTTCATTGCAAACTGTACAGATTTGTTCACAATCAACTAGTATCCACAGAAGGATCAATAATATTGCAATGATATTTTAAGAGTTATTTCCCTGTCCAAAATAAATCATTAAACGATTAACTGATAAGGGACAGTTTCAGTATCTCACAGGATTAAAAAGGCCTCAGTGGGGACTTACCTGTATACAGCACAATTTCTTTCACTGATATTATTATCAATATCTTATCAGGAAATACCTAAACCCTTCATGGGACCACTTTATGCCCCCTGTAAGGAAGTCATAATCACGTCATAAAGATTAGCCTTTGATCTGTCTGGACTAGCCCTCAGGCAGTGGTACCACTTTTGTCTAAGAATGTACCTCTTTAAATGAATAACAGGAAACCAGTTATTCTGTTTAATTTTTATGCATATTTAATATTGCAGTTTGACGTCACACAGCCAAAAATTGACTGCCCTCCAAAGCTTTAAATTCTCAACTGTAAAAACACCTGCATCTTTCTAAAAAAATATATTTAAGTTTATCTGGTTTGCGGCATACTACAAGGATTAAAAATGGCTTGCATTTCAGATTCACTTGTTTTCAATGTTGCTGTATTTGTCAAGATTTTAGATAGGCAATAAAGCTTAGTAAACCTGTTTTAACTGTGGGGTAGGAGTTGTACTTACCACGCATTTAGGATCAATAGTGCTATAGAAAAAGGGTCATTCATAAATTTTAATTTAGAAAAGGGGGTGCCTCACTATTATGATGACAAAAATAAAACTTATTAATATATCTGCTGGTATGATAAAGAGGACCATTCCGGACGCACGTGTGTACCATCAAATGAAATTGAAGTCCCCACAAACCTGTTCTGTTTTGTTCATATTTAAGGATTTTTTTCCTCCAATAAACATTTGATTAATTGATATGGTCAATTATTAAACTATTGATAATATAAAAAGTAAAGATTATTATTCCACCGAAGGAAATGTATTTAGTTGTATTGTGTTCAAACTTTGTAAAGGTCTAGAGTTTTCGGTGCTATTAAATCAGTTCTCATTTTTTTTTATCTCTTTTTGTGCCACCAATAATCCAATTGATGTTCACAATGTTTTCAATTATCATTTGTGTTGGATAGAAGTGCTATTGTACCTTAATTGTACATATGTTAGTTATTCTATGGTTTGTACGTCTGTATACGAGCTTTAGCGAGTGGATTATCGCCCGTATAGACGCATAAACCATTCAATAACTTCTTTATTGCACCAACATTCATTTGCATGTTGTGCATTGTGAGATGTTTGAAGTAAACATTGTAACATAAAAAAACTTGAGCGCAAATGTACTATGTTTGTCTTTGTGTTTGACAGGTGCATGCGATTCATCGGAGTATGAATGTAGTAACGGTCGGTGTATTAATGAAAGTCTCTACTGCACTAACAACAATCCATGCGGAGATTACTCCGACTGTCAAAGCAACGGTGTTATTTTTACACATACGGGTGAGTATTGCGTCTCGGGCCATTATCGGTCCACCGGCCAAACTGGCCGTTCGTTGAAGCCTTTCCGTTGGTCCAATTTTAAATGTTTTAGAGTGAGTGTAAGTCTTTTTTTGAAACTTTACACAGGCTAAACAATAGGTTCGTGTAAACAAAGCAAAACTAACACCCTACTTTGAGCTAGTGTTTCTTCATTTTTGCGCTTATTTCAAATAAAACACTTTTTTGGCTCCTACTAATCACCATTTGTTTCCAGTGACATACAAACTGAGTGCAACATGAATGTCCTGTTAGAAATATTTTTACCATAATTGTGAGTACGTGTAATTCTCCTTCTCAACGAAATTTAAAAAAAAATAGTTGATTTTGACGAAAATTAAATGATATAGACTGTCCATGGTGCTAACTTTAATACAGAAAATGCAATCTGAGCAATAGATACGGAGATATGGTTATGGACGTACAGGTGACACAAAACTGTATCCGTCCGACTATGTTCGCGGATGAAATGCTTTTTTGCTATAAAGAAGCGTTATTAACACATTCAAGTTTCGAGTGCAAAAATGTGATTGTTTTCTTACCCATCAGATAAAATGATTTGATTGTCAAAAAGCAACGCCAAACTGAGCTGAGACGGTTCTTTTCAATATCCAAAACATATGTTTTTGTTGAGAAAAAAAGAAAATTAATTTTCACAATAACGCACTCTTATCAAGAGGTACGCGATTCTCATCATGCGCGGATCCAGAAAGTTTTGTCAGAGGTGGTCCAAATTTAATAACGTTTTTTTTTAGTTGTTAAGGGGATAGAGGATCCAAATATCACTATAAATGGGCCATCATTGGCCCGCCAGAGAAACGCCATTTAAATGGCGTTTCGCTGGTGGGCCGATGATGGCTCAGCATTGAATGATAGCTTTGTGATTTTTCAGCGGATCCGGACCAGTATTGCTAAGAAACCCTATATTTTTGTGATTTTCAAGGGGGGGGGGGGGTAGGTCCGACCCCCTGTTCCCCCCTCTGTATCCGTACTTGCTCATTATGTATATTTTGTTTTCTCTTCCAGTTTGGGTCATACTTATAGATGTGGGAGGTGGATGTGCGCTGATCGCCGGCATTGTAGCTCTAATTCTTGTTCGAAGACAAAGGAGGAATAGTATGGTAAGTTTTTCTCAGCATTTTAGCATCGTCGCGAGAAAATCTGCATTTATTGTATGCGATCAACAAAGGCGCAGACCAGACTGTGCGGATCCGCGAGTCTGATCGGGATCCGCGAGTTTGATCAGCGTCTTTGTTATCATAGTCGATTATTGGGAAGTGTTTTATTTTAACTTGCTCAATGGGAAAATTCAATATTTCAACTAGTCTTGCATGTTCAGCAAGTCAGACTGAGTCACTTGATCGCAAACCCGAAGACAAGTTTTCTCGGCCTATCCATGAGATTTTTGCACTTACAACCATGCAACTACCAGCTTAGCAAAATCATAGTTCACGAAATCAAATTTGGTGATAAAGCTGTCATGTAAATATAAACAATTTGCCATATAGTGATAGGTTTTACCTGTATTGGTCCACATTGACCTGGGACATATGAATATCAATGACCTCCTTCCAATCTTCGTAAAATGTGTGCTTAAGGTTGTGGCACATTTACTTTTATGAAAGAAAAAGTCATAATTCCTCGATAGCCTAATGGATAAGAGGCTGCCTTTTGCACTCAAAAAATGTGGGTTAGAGTCCAGTATTATTTCATTTTTTTTCTTTCTTTTGATTTGCAAGTTTGTTCGTCTTTTATTTTTGATTTTGTGGTCACATGTTTTTATTTATTTGAATGTGGCATATGTTCATTCACCAAATACACACATAGAAACGTAAATAATTTCAACAAGCCGAAATCAAATAACTTTTTACACGGGGAATGATTTTAATACTTTTGTTGTCACCTGCTGACTTTTTTTTCCAAAATTAACTTTTTCAAAACCTCTTTCAGGAACACCACCAGAGAATCAAACCGTCTGTATCCAGATCTGTCGGTGCTGAACTGGGAACAAACTGTTTGCAAAGGTCATTAGCAGACAACAAAAGTCGCCTCTGACAAGAAGAGTGAGGAAACCTAGCAAATAATGAATAAAAAAGCGACTAAATACAAATGAAAAATGTAAAGCTCACCACGAGATGACCTAAAATACAAGAACAATCTTAGATTTAAAGAGACTAAGTCTGCAACTATGAACATTTTTCGATTTTTTTTATTTTCTTTTTAAATCATTTGTAAAAGTAGAATTAAGGTCACTGCCCACACCTGGGCGATTTTTTTTCCAAAAAATAGAATTTTTTCATTTTTTGATATTCTGTAGTACATCATATTATAAGAAAAATGACGTATTTTAAAGAAAATTTACCGTCCAGTTCAAAAGTTGCAGCTCTTTATTATATGGCCTATGTTGGCTTTTTTACGCAGCTTTTTGGAAACTCATTAAGACAAGTAAAATATTCTGTAACTCAATTTTATATTTGAAAATCGTTATTTCAAACAAGCATGCTAAGCCATTAATAATTAAGAGCTTTTTCTCAAACCATTTTTTGGCAGCTATACAAGTATTTTTCTTCATATCACGCTTTCAAACCAGCATTCACCGATATTTATGCATTCGTTTTCAGCAATTACTGACTGATAATTCAATATTTAAACATACTTTAAAAAAATAATTTTTTCTATCTTTTATTTAGGAAAGTGATCATTATATAAGATGCATTATGACTGAATTTAAAAAAAATTCACCGTCTAATTAGTGAGATATTACCAAATAATTATCCCTACCCCCTTAACTGCAAAATAATGAACTAAGCACGCTTTTCTTATTTCTAAGCATGTTTAAACCTTACGAACCAAACACTATTGATTGAAATACCTCACTGTGAACTGCCAAATGAAACTATATGTATTCCGAATACTTGGAACATTTATATGCATATATGAGAAGACTTTTCAATACCAAAAACGATACCAAAATACCCCACCCACAGTAAAAAGAAACTTATCTGCATTTTGTCTGAACACCTAGTTGATATATTTTGACCAAATTTGCATAGATACATCATTAGGATAGAGATGTGATGTTTTGGGGACATTTACCGTTTTTCAAGGTCACGGAGTAACTCTGCATGTCTAATTTAGGTGAAAAATGTGCTGTTTTAATATGCATCGCTTCAGTTGATCGATGCATATACTACATGTACTCATCCAAAAATTTGAAATGTTTTTAAACATTTGTTGCGGCCTCGGGCGCCATACTAATGTCCGATCGCGAAGCAAGGCGAGACCTTAACACTTGACCAGAGGAGGTGTATTTCTATTAGATCTATATATCCCTTGACGGACATCTTTCGGTTGAACATGTCAAATGTAGAGTAAATTTGGAGATTAGCAAAAATTTTAGCGCAAAATTGTAAATATTTTATTGCTCATTATTTTTATATTTGCTTTGGGTGCTCAAAAGAACCGTCTCACTGAGTATCTATAACTTACCTATGCTTTGGTTGGACCCGCATTTATATGAGAAAGGTTCTTTTTATGCCCACACCCCTCCCGCTAATGAAGGGGGTATTCAGTGGCGCGAAGGGGGAGGGGTATTATCTTTGGTACTGATCCCGTCGGCGTTGGTCATGGGCGGAACTGGCCACGAGTAGTGTAGAGGGGCTAGACATTTTCTATGTGCATATCGCATGAAACAGGTTTGTGGATTGGGTCCGCATTTGCATGAATATAAATGCATATATCTGAGCATCGATGCGACAAAACCTGTCTTCAGGGTTTCCGATAAGATCATACCAAAAACCAGCATTCTCAGCCACTAGATAGAAATAGTGAAGTCTCGCTTGGAGCAAGTTTAAATACGTTAGTATTCAATTTGAGAATAGCAAAGGCGCTGATCAGACTGCGCGGATGCGCAAGCTGGTATGTGCCTTTGTTGTTTGCAGACCCTGATGGCAGAATTCCTCGCATACCTTTAGTAAATTTAGAGTAGGCCTACTATAATTTAGACTCACGACTATACTTGGGTCAACCTTAGTCCAAGATAGCCCTTGTAACTAAATATTCGTACACATTTGACATAAGGCAAATTGTTTAGGACGCAAACTAAAGCGAGGGACTCTCGACGTCAACGTCAATTTCAATACTTGTCGTTTACACATAATGATGTCATATGAGCAAGTGACGTCATTAGCGCACGTCAGGTTCAAAGTAGACGCTAGAGAACGTGACGAGAAAGTTTGACTTGGTGAAATTTTAATGCAGGTAAAATAAAACCAGAAAATCATATATAGATCTATATACAAGAAGTTATATCATTATTGTTGTTGTGGACTGTCAAAAAACCGCGAACAGTCGACTGACATTTCCCTGGTATAATGCGTGTTCCATTACACTGACTGATTTTTTTTTTCTCACAGAGCTGAGCGTCCATCGTTTAGTATCCGTATAGAATGCCAACTTTTGTTGTTCATTATACTTAAAATTTTGTTTGCATTTTTAATGTGATATCAATCACTTTCAGATTACCAACGTGCAGTGTAACGGGCATTACTGTCTGTAGAAAACATATCATAGTTGCGTAAAATCACACTTTGTCATAATCGAACGCTACCAAGTATTACCTCCCTTGATGATTTAGTGTTACGGTTATTGCTATGGGCAGTGACCTTAAGTTATGTTTTTACAATAAATCTGTTCTCTATAGCTGATACTGCACGGAAATGTAAATTATCTTATAAAACAGGTGTGTTTGTCTCTTGTTGGTAATTATTTGCGTCCCTCCAATAATTATAGACAGTGCACTTTAGCTTAAAAGCTGTTGTTTTGATACTGATAATTCTTTAAGATTTACGAAATTGGTAAAATGTATACCTGAATTTTAGTTTTTTGACTGTGTTCTCGAAAAATAGAAACATTTGTTCTAAAATTAAAAGATCAAAAGTTACAGACTATGCAGCTTTAAAGAAGGATGCAATTTGACAACTAAACTCCGTTCAGAAATTGTGTGGCACCGGTTTTTCGCAGTTCTTGCTTTTATACGTCATCTAAGGTCCTACATCGCTGTGAGAAAGTTACTCGTGTAGGCCTCCCCTAATTTCTCCAGCAGGTTCTGTGCGTGTGCGAGCTTCTGGCAAAGCCCTGATATCTTGGGGAAAATCATGAAATTGAAAAATACGCCAGCAGACTAAGACAATTTGACACTTTTGAAACGCCCTCCATGAACGTATAAGGAAATGACAATATTTTCATTATAATATTTGGGTGTGGTTATTTCAATTGGCGAGAAATTCGTGGGAAATTATAAAGCGTGACTACACACCGTATATCTGGAAAATTAAACACTGATCTGGCGCTTTACGCGCCAACGTTAGTGTAAAATAAAATTTCCGACTATTAGAACTTGTGTTTGTGTTTAACGTCCCACCAACAGCTAAGGTCATATGGAGACAGGGCCACGGCTTAAAGTCTCATCTGACAGACTGGTGAAACCGGTGATCAAACCTGCGACCCCTGGATTACAAGGCAAATGGTTTATCAACTACACCACGGTGGCTCCTGTTACAACTTGAGGCTAACATTTCTTCAGCATAAAACTTAATCATTTCTACTTGTTATTGTTGTAGTTATTCTGCGGGTCAAAATTATTGAACAGAATATAGCTTAAAAGCAGTTAAAAAGCACACAAAGATCAAATAGCAGTTCAGTTGCTATTTTTGATAACTTATTTTCACGGTGTACTTATTCGAAAAATAGATTGTTGTCCAATATCGTTAGAAAAGATTGGATTCATGTTTATACACGGGTATGACATCATAAAACACAAATCAACTTGTAGTGTCGATTAAACCAAGCAATTATAAATGGTGGTAGAAATGCCCCATTTCAACTGTACATTAATAATAACATGCTGATAATGTCCTGTTACCAAGGTATTACCTTTACTGTGCCTTTTTGTGAGCATAGCCATTTTTTCATGAAAATTGCTAAATTTGTAATGGTTAATGAGGTAAAGGGCATCCCTGTTCAAATGGCACAATTTTCGTCGTGCTTGCCACATGCATGCACTGTTGAAAATATCTGCACGTCAACGTGGGTTTATAGCATGAGTTTGCTTGACCAATGGCTCGGAACTAATTGCCACCATTGCAGGTCCCCCAGCCCCTTGATCCTTACTTTTGCGTGTACTAGGACCGGTAAAACTTTATTGTAGCTTGTTATCAAAACATTTAATATTCGAGTAAAGGGTGTGTTGCATTTGAGCAATTTAAAAATAAACTCGCAACGGGTTTAATGAATTCAATAATACCAGAGCACGAATGTTAGATTATATTCGATTTTATTGCATGGCATTATTTCATCTCGAGCCGCGACATCATAATATTATGATAAAACAAATTCTAACACACCTCGCCTATAGAGCCAGTGCAACAAAAACACACACAAACACACACAAAGTGTATACCTATCAAATAATAATGTCACAGTTTTGAAAAGCACGAGGAAAGAGCACACTAGCTGACGTCAATTGTAGGCAACTGCAAAATGACGTGTCATGACGTTAGACGGTGTAACGGTGTTATCATTCTCGCGAGACCTGACGATACCTCATCTAGATCTCTCGCATTTCGCCCTTTGCATTTTGGGTAGCTAGCGATATTTGGCTAGTTCCGTTCAATTCTCGCGCTCCTGTAGTAACAGAATTTAGTGTTAAAAATAGCAAAAAGTTAAATTTTTGACAGTTTATCATTTCTCTTTTAGTCAATATTTTCTGAATGTAAATCCCCAAGTCATGCAAAAAGTGATCGCATGATATATTTTAATAAAAATGGCGGTTAAATTCAATTGTGCACCGAGCGAAAGGCGTCAGGTTAGTACGTGCTAGCGTGCTTTCTGTCTGCGACAATGACGTTGTTATAACACTCGAAAGACGTTACAAATTTGCGGGATTTCTTCAGTGCAACGGCGGAAATGTTGAAGAAACTTCGAATGTGTTTTCGTTGTTTATTGCATGTAAGAATCTAGTTGTTGAGTTTGAAGAAACTTCAAATGTGTTTTCGTTGTTTATTGCATGTAAGAATCGAAATAGTTGTTGAGTAATAATTCACTGTTTGTTGGTCAGTTGTACGAAGATGAATCCTCAAGATTTGATCTTTACAAATGAACTCCAAACAGTGAATTATTACTCCACAAATCACCGCTAGAGCTGAGCTTTTTCTTAATTAAAGGCGATAAATCTACTTGTAGAGCCTAAATCTTATTCAGAGCATTCATGTTCTTTGATTCTTGGAGTGTGCAAGAAGCGATGGCTATACCGAGGCTGTGCGTCTGAGCCTTTAAGCTTCTCGCAAATAAGATAAATTGCCCTAGTCCACCAACTATGAACTGGCTCATTTCCTTAACACTATGCACACGGGTGAGATTTCAAAAGCAAGAAAAGTATTTCCTTTCAGCCTTTTTAGTTCGTTTTAGCCGTTGAAATTCCATGCTCAATAGCACTGAGCATGAATGCTCGCATTCAAAAGGGTTGAGCATGAAAGTAGTTTAATAGATCAAGCTAGGAATTTTGAAAAGAAAATATGGTTTTTTATTGTTAAAATACAATGTACAAAAGCTTAACCACTGATATACATATCCGTCAATATGGCCCCTTTACGTCATGGAGGAAAACTAGGTACGTTTCTGATAAGCGGGAAATATAAAGGAAGTAAAAGATCTACACGTTTGAATATATTGTAGACATGTTTCGCGCCTAGTTGGGTTACTCTGATAGTTTCATACATACGTGGTTGTGACATTGTAAACACCTTTTGAAGTACGACGGTAGATCTATCATCTTAGGTATCACGCGCCATTTTGTTAGTCCCTATTCATGTTTGAACCAATTTTCAAGAAATATCCCATTAAAGATTTCTTGATAAGACAATTACAATAATATGCATCTTATAGATCTAGATCTACATAAATCTGAAAATTGGTTAAAAGAGTTGTTTGAAATAAATACACTTTGTCCTTCTTTATGGACACATCCTCAGTTTCCCAGCATGGAATTATCTCTGGAATTTTGAGGCAATTTCAATTTATTTTCAAGGATATAGGATACTATCCATTTTACTTCCAGGGATATTTGATACTCTGTTCAATATTCTGGTTACTTTCAGGGATAATGAATATTTTGGAAAATTATTTATGGGATAATTGCCAGTTCTAAGGGTTACTTGCCTCTTTACTTCATGGGATATTTGTACCCCATTTACAGCCCTCAATTTTAAATGCTCTGAGCACTGTCTTAAAGATATGTCAAGTCAAACGCTTGACATAATAAAATGACCATTCATCATTGAAATTTGAAAGTCTTTAGATTCTATTTTCAATCACACTCAATAGGGGAGACGGGATGAATTTAGAATAAGTCCTAGCCACAACAAGCATTTAAATCATTCACCACCACTGACTTAACAGTCTATCGTGGGCGGTGCATTTTCTAAATATCCTCTCATTTGAGACTTCAAGAAGTGTACCCGTCCCGTCCAGCTTTTTCGAATAAAATGTTAAATATGTTACCTTTCAGAGGTCGTCGGACAGTAGATAAAAGCTTATTCACTCCATAACTTCTTACCCTTTTGATAGTGATCTATTTCGATTATATTAAGAAGGCATACATATCAAGTTTGAAAAAATGGCTACTCCTCATGCTGTCTGTATGAGTTATTTTCCTAGAATGCAATTAAATAAGTAGCTATTTTTCAATCCATAATTTCCTTCCTTTTGAGGTATTTTGATAACATATGGTAGGTTTATATATATACATCGGGTAAAGACAGTATGTCACGTGTTAAAAATTGATGATAAGTTGGAGTTTAACGACGCATCAACCCTTTTGGGTCATTAGCGTCATCAAGGTTAGGTAAGAGAAGTATTACTGAACATGAAAACTATAATATATTAGCTAAAATATTAACAATTTAACACATTAAACATATGAGTATAGCAAAGACAATAAAATAGTGACCATTTAACAGTGAAGATCATGTACAATATCTGACAACTACATAGGCTAATCAGATGACTATACATGTTCTTCTGCAGAATAAAGGAAATGATATGCTGAAAGCAAGTTACAAAATAAACAGTTCAAAGGAAAATAGTTACAGTTTGTTAAAAAGATTAATCTCTTTTAAGAATAATAAGATATTATCAATAGGTACATCATTAAACGGTTGTTTGATTGTATCTGTTTCTTATGTGAGAAAAATCACCACATTCAAGTAGATGAATGGCGGACTGTAAAGAGTGCATAACATCCAAAACAATACGGTGGCTCCTCTTGTTTTAATAGATATGAGTGTGTAATTCTATAATGACCAATACGCAAACGAGCAAGCACAACTTAAAAATTGCTGTACTTTGTGTCCACTTCTGGAGGAATTGGCAAAGCATTATATCAGCGTTGATGAAATTTACCAACACAAGATTAATTTGACGTTGTTATCCACTGTCTTGATCCACTGGGTTTAAATTGAAAAAGTATCAATACTGTCAACAGAATGGTCATTTGATTCAACACCCAGTTTCAATCGCTCATAAATTCATAGCTCATGGTCGTTTTGGAGACTGGCGGTGACAATTCATATGGACACGTGTATGTGGGTGGGAAAATATCACTGAGTGCTACCAACAAAAGTAGAGACAAAATTCCATGGGTTTTGGGCCTGCTGAAAATAAAGACTTTGGAATCAAAACTTGGAGGCTTGGAGTTGGAGACTGAGAGTTACTAGTTAATGTTATTTCATTTGAAATTTCTCCAGACAAATATGCTACACGACGAAAGAGTTAATAAAAGATATCAGAATGAAAGAGAAAGAGAATAAAAATCAGGATGTTTAAGAGAACCAAAAGTACACAAATTAAATCGTAAATTTTCGGGTGTTTTATCCTGTGCCATTATAAACACTCTTTAAAGCCCAAAATATAAAAAAGATTCATTTAACCTTTTGAATCCAAATGCAATCTAAATCGATGTTAAATAAGCCAACCACACGATGGCGATGTGTTTTTTTTTTATCCTACTTTGTTTTCGATTTTGCATTTCTGGTAGTAGTCAAAATCACTTCCATCTTAAACTAGATCGGGAAACATTGCAGACGCGCAATGGCCTCGTCCTAATGTTTGTGAACTCACACTAAGTCAGCTGTCTGTTAACTAAATGGCCCTCTCTCTAACCCAAAAAATGAAACAGAATTGGGAACCTTTGTCATTTTTTGATAAAAAACCACAAAAAAGCTGCTATTTTTTGTAAGGATTCATTATCTTTTTTCTGCATCTTTTATTAAGAATATTAACGTTTTGCCACTTTTAACTACATGTATCTGTAAACCAAAGATCTAAAATGCAAGGGTTTCAATGCGAGTAGGGAGCTTAATTATTACAAAACTCGCTGTACATAGAAGCTTAATATACAAAAAACTGGCTTCGTCTGAATTTTTATATAAATTGTTCGTACATACACTAGAAATGATAATACTAAACATAATTATTAAACAAAGACAAGTTCATTTATATAACCATCTAGAGATAAAATAAAGTTACATTTTTACCTAATCAAAACATTTTATTAGCAGACTCGTAACAAGTCTAACCAATTGATTGCCTTTACCACAAATGTCTGTTCCATAGTCATTCTATATATTGACTATTTTTCAACCAATGCTGTCTGCTGCTGACCGTTGAAAGCAGTTTGGACCTTGACCGATCTTGATCCAAATTGTTTAAGGCCCTGACTCTTATTCTCTATTAAACCTGGTGAGCTTTTGAGGCCTTTTATGACTCCGCAGATAGTTGTTTATTTTTATGTTTTGTAGCTAAAAGAGAGGACGCCTATCATAGGAACAGTAGCCCCGAGCTATGGTGGATATAACCAGTCTGTCCCTGCACAGTATGCAGCACCACCGCCACCCTACACTGGACAAATACAACAACCATCACAGGAGGAAAAGGGGCTAAATCAGAGTTCTGCATAGATGTGTGAATAACTTATACAAAGGACATCTCACGAGAAATGGCATGTGTCACAGAAGCGTAAAGATGCTTGATAAACGATTTGTACACTAATGAATTCTTCCTTCTGGTTTGTTTTAAATGTTCATATGTTTATTCAGACAGTAAATAAGTACACTGTTAACTTTATATCATAAATGATTCTGTGAGGGTGCCCTGATTTATGAGTGTTTTTTATACTAACTGTCGAGACGCTAGTTTGCTTAGCATGGTGTAGATGTCATGGATTGTAAAAGGCTGGTAATGCCAGTCTATAAATAGTCTATCAACTATTATAATGGGATTTGGCATTTTTCAATACAACCCCACATATCCAGCCTCTTAATTTATCATTCTCTATTATTGTGCGTATTTCTCTACAGGCTTCATGATAAGCAATTTGGCTGCCAGAAGTTCTCTGCCTGTGCGTTTGACGTGGAGTAGATTCATGCTTGTGATGGGGATTGATATTAGCTATTAATCTATGCAGTCTAAAGTTTCATGTTTCGATACAACCTTGATAACCAGCCTTTGCAAATATCGTTCTTTATTATTGTGTGAATTTCTCTATGCCAAACTGGCTAGATGCTTCATGCTAAGCAATTGCGCTAACAGAAGTTCTCTGCCTGTGGGTTTGACGTGGAGTAAATTCATGCAACTAGTGAGGAGTGGTATTGGCTATTGATCTATACATTCCATGAGTGTGGTTGATATTCTTTTACCATTTTGTATGAATTGATAGCAGTAAGGTTGCTGTAGAAGTCCATGTTATATGTTCAGATTATAATTCTTAACACTAATATGTCAGATAGTAAGGTCTTTTTTTATTACTAAAATGTAGATTGGTTTCACCGGCGCCGCATGAGTTCTAGTCATGCTCTTCTGAAGCTGGAAATTTATTATTATTGCAATTATTGTTGTTGTTGTTGCGAAACTATCTAAGATATGTAATGCGTTTCACATCTCACCAAAGGGAAAAAAATATAAGTAAATGTCGGGACGCCATTTCATAAAGCAAGGAAGTATGTAATAGCCGCTATATTTAGGTGAGTTACCCAACATGTACATGTTATACGGGGTGGTGTGCCGTCTTAGATGCTTTACCTGTATTCTTGTTATAAGGGGTGTGAGCTACCTGTGAACAACGCCTTTGTCGCCTATGGCATGATCTTTTGAGCTAAAATGCATGGCTACTAATATGCACCACTGGACTTGCCATAAAGACCTTGAACAGATAAGTTATATACTTTCTGTGGAGCTCATATTTAATATATTTTATATATATTATTGTTCCAGGTATGTACATATTGTATTCCATAGTTTTGTATTAGAAAACATGTGAATTGTATTTTGTAAGGTATCGCTGTAATGTGATTTTGTAAATGAAACTGCAAGGTTTCTGAATATTTCATAAACCCTACCCATTATTCTGTTGAATGTTAACTTGTCTTGGCAGCCAAATTCCTATTAAAATTCTTATGCCTGGTACATTATTCGCTACCTGTTTCACCATATTGAATCTTGACTGGGTACACTCTTTGGAAGCATCTTTACGAGACGTTTCCAATGAGTTTACACAATCTATGTTCTTGGATGATAACACTAGGGTTTATGGTACTTTCTGTGGAGCTCATATTTAATATATATTATTGTTCCAGGTTCTGGACTTGTCGATGCCATGGTTGCTGCTCATTATTAAAGCATATATTATATATATCGAGTTTTGTATTCTCCATTCTGAAGGACCGATCTCACGACCGGTGACACAATAAACTAAGAATATTCCATTGTACATATCTATTGAGCGTCAGGTTATGATTTCAAAAAAATATTGTGTCTAAAGATCTTTTTACCTTTACACACAGTGTGGACACTGATTTAATACTCTTTTTTGCGGTTTTCCGAAATACATCCTGAAAAAATCACTTCTCACTGAATAGCAATTAAAATCGTTAATAAAGAAGCAGTGTCGATATGGAGATCTGTTCCTCTCAGTAAGTGATAAAATTGACAAAACAGTTGAAAAGATTCAAATTACGCCAAAACGTAGATGTTTTTTTCAAAACAAATTTAATGTACCTCATGTATATGATATTTGCTTGATTTGCCCTGGTACACATTATCAATACTTTCAAAATTGACTTGACACCCAGTCACTGAACTAAGATCTAAACACCATTGGGCAGATATTGTTGGATATCAGTAGATATTGTAAACAACATTGGACCTATATCATCTTGCTGACCTGCTGAAATTAAGACCAATATCTTGTCAGATACACATTGGTCCAACAGCGGACTGATATATTGGCTAGATTTCTTAAAAGATATTGGACCTTTATCATTTTGCCCATCGTTGGTTTAGTTAGCGGATATATATTTTACCATCATTGTGCCAAAACTGTTGGAATATCAGCTAGATATCTTAAACGTCATTTGACTGATATCGTTTTGCCCCATCATTTTGTAGGATACACTTTAATCCAAATGTTCTTTATCAGCTCAACGAACCAACATTGTTCCCACAGGCCATTTTACTGTTAAGCAAATGCGACATTTCCCCATTGGCTGACAGATTTTGCTTTATTTACTGATGCTACATCCATTTCTTTCAACATCACCTAGCATGCACTTAAGATATACCTGCTGATACAGGTCAAATGATAAACCTTTAAACAAGAAAATACGTATGGTAGATCTAGAACTTAGACCATCCAATCCATGAATCATTAGACAGACACTTGGCTATGAGGAGCATAGTGGCTGGGCGTCTGTTACATGTACGCAGTATGAGACTCACAGAGGTACTGTGTTGTGTAAATACTTTATTCGCAGTACAAGTTATAAGTAAGAAAGAGGGCAAATATCAGGAATCGATACAATAGAGCATATTCCTGACCCGGAATACTAATGGGAAAGTGACAGCTTTGCAGACACCACAAACGAGAGCCAAGAGGTCAGCCATTTCCCAGCAGGTGACCACAAGGCACCAATAAACAGACGCGTACGAATGTATAACAAAAACAAGACAGAAATAACATTAATGATCCACAAAGGAAGCACAGCCCTTGGAACAGCCAGTAAAACATTTTACTGGAGGGCTTTAGCAGGTTTTACGGCGTGCCAACTAGGTCAGATGTCAGTCAAGACACACACACAAAACATAATAACAAATAATCCACAACAGAAGTACCGCCTTGGAGCGGTCAGTAAAACTATTTTACTGGAGGGCTTAAACCAGTTTCATGGTGTGCCAACCTCACCCTTAGTTCACATGTTGATCAAGACACGTGGATGTTTGGTTTGCAGGAAAGCAAAGTTGCCAACCGTGATTGGGTTGACCACAAAACATGCAGACTGTTGCAATACATTAATGTTATAGCCAATCTTTTTATAATGGGAAATTATTTTAATTAACTGCGCTAATTAATTATTAGAGCCAACAATCTTCTTCAATTTATGCACCAAGTCTCCATAGAATTCAGGCTTCAAGAGGGATTAAAGTCCAGTTTGGAATTTAGATATCAAATTAAAGTATCGTCTATAAAATTAAGGAAAAGGTTTTGCAAAGTTTATGATACCAAAAGCCTTGTTTAAGATGTTTCTGAGTTAACAATTTATTACGAGTGTTGAAGTCAACAACATGGCTAGATGCTCTAGCAAAACGAATGCGTTAAGAGATATAGACTCCATATGATGTAGAGCGAGGAATATCACCATCTTAAGATGGGAAATTGACCATTTCAAAATCAAACTTGTCACGTTTATCATAAATTTTGGTAAAAACAATATTATTAGAAATTGGTTTGGTTTAAACATATTTTATTTGTATACTTTGTACATAGAACAACATATAAAGACATACAATAATATACAGTATACAAATGGCATCCAGAAGAAAGTCTTCAGACTTATACGAATCTGTATCCCATTTAAAATATCAATTTTACTCATTTTATCGATATTTAAAGAGAAACCATTTCTGTACCAATGCTAATTTTGGTACTCAAATGTACTACGAGAGTTTGGAAACTTTTCAATTATAAGTAATATTGCAAGAGGCTCCACGGGGATGGAACATTTCATTTCTAACGTTTAAACAAATTGTAAATGTATAATAGTTCGTTCGTAAATCTCAAGGTCAAAGATGAGTTACTTAAAGGCAATTAATTGGGATCGTTTAGTCCTAAATATACTGCTCAACAAAAGTTTAGCACGGATTTTAATACGATGTCCCACTTTGAATGAACATGAATCACTTTGTTTAATGTAATCAACATGTATGGGGATCTTGAAATTTACATTTTTTCTTGTCTGCCAGACAAAAAGTTATCTGGTTAGGCGTCAGTGGATCGACGTTAAATTTGATGTCATGGGCATGCAAAGGATGCACGTCTACATCTGAAATTTAAAATTTTGATTTTAGAGTACAGTAAAGCCAACGGTTCTTAATGATGAAAAACGTTAAAACGTTAAAGTTTGATACCCGTTTATGTCACGTTTTACCGTCCCATTATGACGTTAAGATGGCATTTTACACTTCTTGACTTTTCAGCGAACTGAATCAAGAGATCAAGTAATCTGTTTGATTAGATTGGCACAAGCACCCGGAACATTTCTGTAGTTTGTCCTTTGAAAACGTCTTCTTTAGATAGCGTCATCGCCTTAATTAAGCTTCAACTTCAGATTTACGTCACTTTTTATGAATTAAATACCATGAGACAAAATTTTATAAACTTACCTTTCCTTAAACTGTCTCTTTTTTTGCATCCTCTTAAACACGAAAACCCTTTCAATTAAGCATGCCTACACAGCGAAAACAGTACTGTTTTGACTTGTAAACGTCATTTTAACAACGACGTTAGTTGTTTTCAAGACTCAACTTTTGCTACTTATGCTCAATGGAGACGACCTTTGTCTTTTTTCAGAATGGCCTATTCGATCAAGCTGTATAAACAAGAGACTTTATAAACCGAAGCTGCATCAATTTTGTATTGCCATTAATGGAGTTGAAACACGTTTTTGACCCCTCTCTTGTTTAAAGCAACGAACGACGCAGTAGAAATCAAATTTTAGTACACCAATTGGTTCCTCAACTTTATCACATACCAAACCGTCATTTCAGCACATATTTTATAACTTTAAATCATTTGCTCAAATAAAAAATAATTTTTTATTTATCCGTGCTAAACTTTTGTTGCGCAGTATATATACTCCTGTATGATGATGAAGAGCTGCCTATTTGTCTTGTCGGACAGATCTGTGACTCCGTATTGAAGAGCATTCAAGGTTGGTTCGCATAATTGAGATATTGATTGCATCATTTCCTGGCGCAAGTTATTATATCTATTACAATCAAACAAGTAGTGTTTGGTAGTTTCTGGTCTACCACAAATGCAAAGCGGACTGTCAATGATGTTTTTGAAAAGAGATGGTGATTCAGAGAGCTACAATCCATTCTCAGTCGAGAATGATAGATTTGACCAATGCTCTTGCCATCTAGATAGAAGAGAGGGACACCGATTAGGGTAGAATTAAGACTGCGTTTAAAAGCGCTAAAACTTGGTGCATTTCTAGTAGTATGGGGTAGTTCATTCCAATCGAGTACTACTGAAGGAAGAAAGGCATTGTAATACAACTGAGTAGTTGAGTGTATGTATTTGTAATCAGATGCATTACGGAGACTATATGCTGTATTATTTCCAACAGTAGGGGGACAAGTGAAGACAAGTAGTCGGGACATAATCCATTTATCATTCTGTATAATAGTATTTGTTGATGTTTTTTCTTTGGCAGGAGGGAGTATCCCATCCAACTTCTTTTAATAAATGTTCTATTGAAACTAGGTTAGTGGCACCACTGACATTACGTGCAGCTTCATGTTGTATTTTTTCTAGTTCATTTGCCTCGTATTGCGTACAGTTATCCCACACGACGTCAGCTTATTCAAATAACGGTCTGATAAATGAAAAATAGATGATCTGTAGTGATTTTCTGCTAAGTTAGAATGCCAGTTTTTGCATTACATTTATACGATGCCAAGCTTTTGTTTTGATGTTGTTTAAGTGTTCATGCCATGAAAGGTCATTTGTAAAGGTTAGTCACAGGTGTTTGTGAGACTCAACAGAGATGATGTCTTGCTGATTCTTGTGAAGGGTTGGATGAAGTGGTTTAAAGAGTTTTCGTGAGAATAGTAATGACTCTGTCTTTGATGGATTAAGGTTATTCAACCGGCCAATATGGCGTGGTGGCTAAAATCTGCGGGTGCTTTGAATTTTGCGCTGTCACAACAACAATGTTCAATTTCACTCTGAATTTCAGAAATAATCATAAGATATATGTAATTTAGTTTACAATTCTGTTGCTGAATGAAATATACACAAACAGTAAATAAGTCAAATATTACCTTGAACTTGGTCAATTTTTGCACACAGAATTCTCCTATTTTCCTCCATCAGAAATTTAAGTTTTTTGCACAAACATGTAGTGTGATATGTGATCTAGTACAGCTGGAATTTAAATTTAACAAAATTTAATTCAAAAGGTCACTTTTTTGCTAATTCGATATATATATCACTCATATAATAGCCGACCAGGCGTAATGTATATGTTTATCTACACCTGTAAACGGCTACCAATCCATATCCTGAATAGGAAAATACAAATAATTCCTACATGTATAATTGTAATACATATTTATGAGCCTGACTTCCTAGTATGAATATAAAGCGGAATCCAATTAGTGCATGTACCATGGTGTTCTTCTTTATTATCACCACCCCAGGCTTTCAAGTGGGCCCTACTTTTCCTATTTTTCCCTACCTTTTTGATCTGCTCCTACTTTTCCCAACTTTTTCATGAAAATGCCCTACTATCCCTACTTTTGACTCTTAAATGGCATTTACGCGTAAAAATCCAGAAATTTTTCTGCGCTTGCTTCGCTCGCTCGGATTTTATAAATTAACTTCTATGTTCATTCAGGGAGTGTGCCGCTTAACACCTAAAATTTTAATGTTTAACCTAAGAGTCTCTTTGTTTGGCTAGTACTATTGTCACAGGTATTATCCTGCTCATTTAATCTGAAAAAACTTATTTCAAACAGCTCATTGTAATGAATCTTATACTTGGAAAAGCCCTACTATCCCTACTTTTTTACACCGATAATCCCTACTTTTTCACTACTTTTTCCAAATTTTTATCCCTACTTTTCTCCTACTTTTTTGTTGATGGGCGCTTGAAAGCCTGCCACCCCTTTTAAGGGGATATTGTAATCGCCTCTATCCGTCTGTATGTTATCTTTTATCCTCCTTAACCATTGGACGAAATCCAACCAAGTTCGGTGTGCGAGATTTTCATATGAGTGGGGTGTGCGGCAGCACTTTTTTGGGCCATCCCCTTAGGGCCCAGGGGAGGGTTCAAAGGTCAACTATCAGATTCGAAAAGTCGATTTAAAAGATTTTATACCAAACTTTATCTTTGTTCTCAAAAATAAAAGAAAAGGGATTTTCATTAAGTCGCATGGGTCATACTCCAGGGGGTGGGACTAGGGGTTGCTTTGGGTCAACTTTTTTTCCTAACATGGTCGTGTGGCATATCAAATTGAAGGGAATTGTGAGCAGAATGGGGAACAAGTTAAATGTTTCCCGTTCTGCTCACCATTCCCTTCAATTTGATATGCCACACGACCATGTTTGGAAAAAAAATTGACTCCCAAGCATTTCGCCCTATGGTCAAACTTGTGACCTTAAGGTATAGTCAATAGGTCAATTATCATTAAATTTCTTCGAGAACGTGGGGTGCTTGCGATGGCACCCCATCGACTACGTGATTACAAGTACTCTCAGTTTCTTAGATGTTTCAAAAGTCGGCGATGGTTGTTCGATTGCTCATTTAGCTTCTCATTTACACCAATAGTTCGTCTGTGGCATGATGCCTGCTCACTGGATTCAATAGAAAGGAATGCTTACATAAGAGCGTGTGAGCTTTCACAGCCTTGGATTCAATTTGACTATTAATGCGCAAGCAACATGATGACCCGGTTTTACATTTATATGGATCACCTATTCCAGTTGTTGAGGAATCTAAATTCCTCGGCATTTTATTTGATAGAAAACTCAGCTTTATACCCCATATTAAATATCTCAAAGCTAAATGCTTGAAAGCATTGATTCTTTTAAAAGTGCTTTCCCATACTTTTTGGGGTGCAGACTGAACTACACTTCTCAAGCTGTATCGGTCTCTAGTCCGGTCAAAATAAGACTATGGCTGTATTATATATGGCTCTGCACGAAAATCATATCTTCAAATGCTTGATCCTATACATAACCAAGGACTTAGATTAGCTCTAGGGGCTTTTAGAATTTCTCCTGTTGCTAGTCTGTATGTGGAAGCAGATGAACCATCACTATACTCACGAAGAGAGAAACTCTCTTTGCAATATGCTATAAGACTTGCTGCTAACCCATCAAATCCTGCTCATGAAGTTACATTCCCACCAAATTATGTTGATTTATATGAACAAAAACCTAAAGCTATTAAATCATTTGGCATCAGAATTTCACCACTCTTAGAATCTGCCAATATCAAACCACAAAATATTGAAAAACATTTTACACCAAATATTCCAGCTTGGTGTATGAAACCACCTGAAATACTTTTTGATTTACATTCCGGGAAAAATCTGAATCAAATCCACACATATTAAAAGATGATTTCAGAAAAATACGAAGTCGTTATAAGAATTACCAACACATTTATACTGATGGGTCAAAGGAAGACTCAAAGGTTGGTTGTGCTGTTATATCAGACAACCATAGTAATATGCAACGTATACCTGACGACTCATCAATTTTCACTGCTGAAACCAAAGCAGTTGATCTAGCTTTAGATTTCATAAGCACTTGTGATGCAAACAATAAATTTATTATATTTTCTGACTCGCTTTCTGTTTTGAAAGCAATGAACCATACCAGTTCAAAGAATCCACAGATTCAGAAACTTTTAGAAAAATGTCATGAGCTTTTAACTTATAAAGAAATTGTTCTCTATAGGATTCCTAGTCACATAGGTATCCAAGGGAATGAGATGGTAGATAAGCAAGCAAAAAACATCGCTTTCATTAGAACCAGCTTCTTTTAAGATTTCATTTTCTAATTTTAAGCCATCTATCAATAAATATATCTTGGAAGAATGGCAAACTTCATGGAATAACAGCATTGGAAGTAAACTTCTTGACATCAAACCAACTATTGGTGAATATCAATCAGTTGTTCGAATCATTAGAAAAAAAGAAGTAGTTTTAGCTCGACTCCTTAGGTCATACAAGAGTCACTCATTCATACTTACTACAAGGTGAAGAGCAGCCACAATGTGTTGGTTGCGACGCACCAATCACTGTACGTCACTTCCTTTTGGAATGTGGCGACTTTGCACAAGTAAGAAATAATTGCTTCCATGTTGATTACATGAAAGAATTATTTCAAGGTATACATATTGATAGTATTATGACATTTTTAAGACAAATAAATCTTTTTAACAAAATCTAATTACTTTTTTTTAAAATCATGTTTTGTTTTACATTTGTATCAGACCATAATACAGATTATATTTTGTTGTATTCTGTTCAGTTAAAGAACATGTACAGTTATCTGAATAGCTCTTTGAAACTGTCAGATATTGTACGTGGTCTCTCCTGTCAACAATCGTATTGCAACTAATTATCATTATACAAACTCATCATCATCTTTCCTTTTATTTTATCTTACAAATTTTTACTTTTTCCATCTTCATCATGTTTAGTTTTATACCGTCTGACGTTAATGACCCACAAGGGTTGATGCGTCGTTAAGAATTAAACAAACAAACAAACAATAACACAGGATTACACAGCGCCCTACACTATACCTCGGAAGAAGCCATTTCAAAGATTGTATTTTGTTTGTTTGTTTGATTTGATTCTTTACGTCCCATCAACAATCTTTCAGTCAAACAGGGACGGGTCTTCCTGGGTTGAACCAGTACTAAGCTAGGATAAATGTATCTTACTATAGGACCACAAGACAGTGACGCTGGTGAGGCTTGAACCAGCAGCCCCTCCGTCTCGAGTCAAGCACTCTGCCACTGCGCTTCCTCCAAGATTGAAAAAATAAGTCTGAGCCAATACATGAAAAAACAAACAAAAACATATGCGCCCAGTGAGGACTCAACTCAGCCAGGGCATCGACCGAGTCAGATCAGAGCACCTAATCGTCTCTGCCTAGTTAGAAAACAGTGCTGGGTAATCATCAACGCGCCATGGACTGATGATGGCCCGCTTAAATGGCGTTTCGCTGGCGTGCCAATATTGGCCCGCTGGGTTCACAAAAGGCTCACATATAAGTCTTCACAGGCAAACATATCAAAATGATTGTTTTGTTGGGTGCCGGCTCATACGAGCCTCATTGCGAGTAAAACCCATTCGTGAAAGTCTGTCACCTTTCGAAAATCGAATCATGGCTCGGGTGTATGCATATGTGCTTGAAGTTCTATCCTTAAATCACCTCAGCATCAAAACCAAAAGCTCAAACTGTCATTACGTAGTGGCATTATGAGATTTTAGGGTTTACAAGCTATATAGGGATAGAGCTTCAAGCTCCTGCGATATATGTAAGGAGCATTACGCGTAGTACGGTGTACCAAAAATCTCCATTTTGTTAGCCGGAACTGGCGTATGGAAATTAGTTCTGTAGCATGTTGGTTCAGCTCTATTGAAAATCGATTATTCTAATTATCAGAAAAGTTTAATCAGCAGAAAAAAATAATGTTTTTGTTTGTTTCAAAAAAATATCGCTATAGCGATATTTTATTGAAAAAAAACATAAACTTCATTTAAGCCGTTTGTTTTGCTGCAATCACACTTGTTATTGTGTTAACATGGTTACTGAGACGTCAGCGTCACGTTGTCACCCATTTTATCATAGTAGATCCTCGATGTAAATCCGTGGTCTAATTTCACGGAATTGGCCGAGGCTGTTCGATTGCGAGAACACCCTGTCTTTTGGGTCTGTGGCCATGTACGGCTCAAGCAAACCTGTTGCACTACAAAGACCAGCTAGAAGATTGATTTTTTCATGCTGCAAGTTTATATTTTATGCTTTCCAGAGAGTTCATATCAAAGACGTTATTTCATACTGTGCAGATGCGCAGTCTGTTCTGTGTCTGTGTTGTGTGGGTGCAATAAATTCTGGGTTTTTGAGACAAGGCCCCTATTTTACCAAGATCATAAGAATGTTAAACATTTTTAATTCGCTGAGATCAGGAGCCTGACGCCCTATAGGGCCTGATCCGAACTGTTTGCAAAAGCTATCAGCAGATAACAATAATTGTGGTCACAAGTAGGATTGGTAAAGTGAGTTAATGACAACAACAAAATTCGTTGATTTCGACATTTAATATTATATGAGCAGCGTCATGTGATTTCTTCCAACAATGTGGCATTTTGACAAGTGAGGACTCAGACGAGCCTGTGCAGCCTCCTTTTTTAAGCTTAGAATCCTAAATGATGTTCACTCAACAGCTTAACACTCATAGAATATGCAAGCGACTAGCAAAGGCTCTGTTAAGACTGCGCGTATGCGCAGGCTGATCTGAGGCTTTGCTGGTCGCACATACCACATTGTTGGAAATCCCATGCCATGGATCATATTCATTTATGTACACGTTCATATATTGACCATCTATAGCATCAACATACAACCAAAGGGCAAAGATGTACCTTTACATGCAAGTAAGATAAACAACGTACTAGATTTAGTAATGAACAAAATAGTTTCGAAGAGACACAACAAAATGCAAAACCTCGCAAGGGTATAATAAAAGCCAAAGAAGCTCTAGCGATAAGGCGTAAATTTTCCCTAGTTGACATAATTACAAAAGCTTTATTTTCAAATAGCCCTAATGATTTTAAAATTCGTCTGTTTGGGTAGTATAATATGTATAGTTAGCATTGAAATACGTTTCAAAGCGATTCATCATTTACAAAGCCTTGAAAACTTGCGCTTTTTACTCCCACCCCTTATTTTACGTCTTTACGAGGGCTGTTCAAATATGAATGCAAGTGGCTTCATAACTTTCTTCACATATATGCTACCACAAAATGGTAAACATTTCTATAAAGGACTATATGTCACCTTTAAACTGGCACCAGACCTAAAGAAATATTCAGTACACTTATCGAGGTATAGCCTTTTGAACGAGGGTCACGTTAGTATACTAACAAACCCTCAGCTTTGAATATATACCATTGATATAGACGAGCATATAATTCGTCGATAAACAAGTGAAATTTCTTGAAAATTTTAAGGAAGTATCCCCATATTCTTATATAACAATTCTGTGAAAGTTGCGAAAATCCTACATGCGTTTGTTAAATTACAACGAATCGTTTTCACTAAGGTCTCCTTATGTTTGCAAATAAATGGTAAACAAAACACCACCTTTCAGTTTTCAGTTAAACTTATCTCTAACAAAATGCTGAAGTGAAACGCTGAATCGCATTTTAATTAAGTCAAAAATGCCTTAGTTAAGGGGTTATATAATTTATACTTAATTTTTTTGTCATAACATTGCGGCTTTATTCTAAATTTGAACGTTAACTTTAAGTTTGACCACTATAGGCATTATTCACAATAAAACTACTCACATGGTCTTCAAGACTAGACATATTGAACATATTTTAATTAATGTAAACACGCCATTAAGAAGCAGAAAAATGCTTGAAAAATTATATAAAATGTGATAACTCTGCAAATAGAGGACGGGGCATTTTGAAAATTCCCTAATGACATATTTAGCATGTTTTCAGCAAAACGCAAAGAAAACGACACAGCGATGTTCGTTATTACATCACCAGTAGATAACTCAAAATGACATATATCATAAAATTAATGACGTCACAAATATGCCTGTTTACTCGACATTGAAACAGGGCTATATAAACTTTTTCCTGCCGGCAACTCTTGGGTTGTTACTTAAACTCGCATCTAAAATTTGGTGAAATATTGTCTAAAACTTACAAAGATATAACGCTATATTCGCACATGTAACAAAACGTGCATTGCAATTTGCTTCAGAAAAACTTCAGTATACAGGAATGGCCTTTATATTAGGGTCTAAAACTCGAGAAATATAGTGAGTGTTCCTTTATGTTTGGTGCCATTTTAACGGCAACAAATAGTTCTTTTAAGAAAGGTATGATATTTTGTCGTAGCACATATGTGAAGAAAGAAATGAAGCTACTTGCATTCATATTTGAACAGCCCTCGTATACTGGGTGTCGTTTAGACCAGAATTTTAGTAAATCCATTATAGGTTTTGAAAAAGTAAAAGTTCTAAATTATTAAGGATATAAATGCCCTTTGTTTCTAAACTTTGCAGTATTCCTTCTGCGCATGCGTACGAAATATACTTAATGTTGTGATGTTTGTCATTGAAAAGATGAAACTGGTGTCTTTCAGTTTGTTTTTAGGTACTTTCCCCCCTAGACCCAAGATGCCCTTTGGACAAGTGAACGTCGTTACATAAATATACAATATGTGTAAAGGGCGTCTTGGGTCTAGGGGGGAAGGGGTTGTATAAGCGAACGAAGACATCAATCATCTGACAAAAATGACCACTTTGCAAGATGGTCGTTTTTTATTGTACATCAACTGTATAATATACTGTATCGTGATTAATATAGGACGATTGTTTACCTTAGTTTAACGGTCTATTTCCCACACATGTTACTGAATAGCGAGCACAGTTGATGATCAAAATAAATTCTCATTCCAAACAAAGTAGATATATTACATGCATTTAGGAAAACCCGTTTTAAATTTACGAACTAAAGGGCAAGGGTACATAGACGGCTCGTCTATATGTATTTGTTGAGTGTGCCTTGTGTTTCACGTCGTTTTTTCAACAAAATAAAACGAACGTCTTATTTAGGGAAATAGCCCGCCTTATCGCTAGAAATTCTTAAACAAGCTAGAAAATTTGGGCCAGCATTCCCTTATAATGAATAATAGACTCCAAAATGACATTTCAATGAAATTAACAGTACAGGTAAGACACAAGAAACCTACAATACATGTACCTACTGTAAATTACTTTATACTCGTGGTGTCGAAATTTGGCGGTTTTAAAAGATTGAGACATTGGCGTTAACAATTGTTGGCATTTTAATATTTATGAGCAGGATAAATTTTGTGCTCAGCTGAGTTGAGAATGAAATAAGTTTTAAAGCCTCGGGGTCAGGTTGGTACATCATTCATGTGAATTTTCGATTTCAATGCATGAATTTCTATTAGTGACGCTTGGCCCTAGCGTTCCTTTATTGTATTTGGGACCAGTAAATGGTTGTATTGGCAAACAATGAGGATATATCTGCCTCAGAATGCCATCAGTGCTTACACTGTCGGTTAACCCTAAAACACACGACTGCAGCAGACGTCAAATTGCGTGACTATTTTCTCAATTTTCATGGAAAAGAAAGCTTGCTATAACTTGTGAATTATCTGCTGGTAGACGGTACTTATGTAGTATCAGAACATTTTTGGTTTAGGGTAAATGTTTAACTATGTCGTCTGCTGCAAACTTTTGTTGGTATGTGAAGGGTTAGTTTTCAAATGTTTTACCCTTTATAAACTAAAAATCCCTATACGAGTACTTTAGATAAAAGTGCCTTTAATTTATAACTTAGATTAAAGAAAAGTAAATCATCAATCCATCTTACCCTCGACTCCTTGATATAAACAGTGAATGCGATTTTTTTTTTGGCAATTTTATGAAATGGCACCCGTCACATATTCTAACGGCAAAATTTCCCAAATTTCGAAATGAAATAAAACAATTGTGCTCAATCGCTGTTGAATTGATTAATCTCCTTGGCGAAAAAGATAAGCAGCCCAGCCAATCTTCACATCTTATCGTTTCATTCTAAATCATCTACTCAATTTAAATTTATAATAATGAGCACGTATGTTAGATATTAAGTTAACAACACATTAACCTTAAAGACAAATCGATGGTAATTCCAAACTGAAAATTATATTTTCCTTAATTCCGTACTGTGTTGAGCAGCTGCATTTCAAGAAGTTATATGTTACTTACGCTTAACTTTACTGCCTTTACATATCCGTTCAACTTATGAGATACTACTGTCTTCCTACCACATCTACTCATAGGATCATTTACCACCCACTGACACCGCCACTCTTCTTATTTGCTTATGTACCAGTAACCACATCTATTCGCAAAACTATTTATCATCCACTGATACTGCTACAGTCCTAACTTGCTTATGTACCACATTTGATCATAAAACTATTTACCACCCACTAATACTGCTTCAGTCCTTATTGTCTTATGTACTATATCTACTCATAGGACTATTTACCACCCACTGACATTGCTACTTCCTTATTTACCATGTCTACTCATAGGACTCGTATTTACCACCCGCTGACCATATTACTGTTTTTACTTCCTTATGTACCGCACCTACTCAAAGAATTATTTACCACTCACTGATTGTTAGAATAGTTAAAATGCCACTTTGTGTAAAAAGTCTTGTAAGTATATGCTGTATCTTAGACAATAAGGACAGTGGCAGTGGCAGTGAGTAATCAATATCTTATTGAATAGACGTGGCATGTAAGACAGTAAAGACAGTAGCAAAGTCATTGATTGGTTAATAGTCCTGTTAATTGATGTGGTAGGTAAGTGTGTGACAAGATGGCCAATCACGTGGTCTGCCTGATTGCGTTCATGGACATTACGAACCAGAAATCGGACATCACAGGTAAGAAAAATGGTTCATAACTTTTGTTATACTAAGTCCAATTTCATGCGGTAAAGTGCAAACAAACTTATAATTTTCTGCACAAGACTGTGTAAAAGTTTCTCCTGGGTTAGCTGCAGTTTTCAGATTACCTCGACCAACTGGAAATACGGAAAATTCTCCGCGATATGGTACACGCCAAAGTATTAAAAAAAAGTAGCAAAACACGTTTTGTGAATAAAGTGAACGTTTTTCAATGGCGTTGACACGCTTTCTTGTCATGTAGACAAGACTTTCAGTCAAATTTAAGCAAGATAATTCATCTACAATCGAGCTACTAGTTGAAATTGAAACACGATAGGGTGCACATGACAGAAGGGTTCACACCTGGAACGAACGTTCTAAGTTGTAAATAATTTTAATTGCTTTATATACAGCACACTTTGAATATATGTTGTTACAGATTCATCTATATTATGACAAAACATGTACCATTTTGCTAACAACTTCTAATATGTTTAACTAGGCTAATTTATTGATAACCAGCCTACCAATATAAACTTACTGAACCAATATTAGTTATGGCAGAGATACAAAGGTCGACTGTTCGATTGTGTTACATGTTGATACAAATCTTTGAAATAAAATAAGATAAAGCTTGTTAGTGTCTATACCCATTGTCTTAATAATCAAGAGATTATAGTAAGCATTTGGTACAGTAAGATTACTGGGTTCAAATAAAAACTGACCAGGAAATGCCACAATCACACACGGCACACCCACCCATGGCAGTCTTTTAAATTAGTCTTACATAGAATAAAGTGTGTGTAGTATATGTGGGCGAATTGTGGAGAGCAGACCCAAATTTTATCTGAGCCTAACAGTTTACTATCTTTATCCATTTTTGTAAGGCATCGTTTTTGTTACTAACGTTACCTTTTTATTATATGTGCAGCAGGGACCTCTGTTTGTGGTTATGGGAGTCACACTGTATCGCTGCCTATAAGTTTGATAAAAATTAAAGTCAAACAAATGCTTCCATCTTCATATATAAGCTCGCTTCTGGTCTCTATTTCATGATTTTGCATTGGATTTCCTATTTCCATGAATGTCCAGCTTTACTTTGGAGCTTTATCTTATTGTATTTCAAAGATTTGTATCAACATGTAACACAATCAAACAGTCGACCTTTGTCATAACAAATAATGGTTCATTAAGTTTATATAGGTAGGCTGATTATCAACAATTTAGCCTAGTTAAAACAAATTAGAAGTTGTTAGCAAAATGGTACATGTTTTGTCATAATATAGATGAATCTATGACAACATATATACAAAGTGAGCTATATATAAAACAATTAAAATTATTTACAACTTACAACAGACTGCATGCTTGGTAGTCAACCCAATCACGGTTGGCAACTTTGCTTTCCTCTTTAATTGCACGACGGTGGGTCGGACTTCAGACTCTATGATGGTTCCGACTTAAAGACTTATCTATTGATGAGATGGTAGGGGCCTGATGCTTTGGCTGTTTGTCGAGCCCACCGGGGTTTACCTGTTGGATTTCTTTTGCTCCGGTATTCAGTTTAATTTACTATTGAGTCCTTATCCTTGCTTTATCTCCTTGTTATATCTTGATTTATATGTTTTAGGAGATGATGCATTGATAAGTTAGGGGTCTTTCATGCAAACCAAATATCTATGTGTTTTGATCGACATCTGAATTAAGGGTGAGGTTGGCGCCGTTTAACCGGTTTAAGCCCTCCAGTAAAATATTTTACTGACCGTTCCAAGGCGGTACTTCTTTTGTGGATCTTTTGTGTTTTTGTTCTGTCTTGTGTTTGCTATGTTTTGTGCGCGTCTGTTTAAATGTGCTTTGTGGTCGCCTGCTGGGAAAGGGCTGACCTCTTGGCTCTCGTTTGTGGTGTCTACTGTAAGTTTGTCACTTTCCCATTGGTATCCTGGGTCAGGTGTGGTACTTGATTGTATCGATTCCTGATCTTTGCACCCTTACTTACTTAGAACGTTCGTTCCAGGTGTGAACCCTTTCGTCATGTGCACCCTATCGTGTTTCAAATTCAACTAGTAGCTCGATTGTAGATGGCATATCTTGCAAAAATTTGACTGAAAGTCTTGTCTATATGGCAAGAAAGCATGTCCATGTTATGGATAAACATTCATTATATTCAAAAAAACGTGTTTTGATACTTTTTTATTACTTTGGTGTGCACCAAATCACGGAGAATTTTCCATTTTTCTTCAGTTGGTCGAGATAATCTGCAAAAATGCAGCGAACACAGGAGAAACTTTTACATAGTATTGTGCAGAAAAATATGAAGGGTGTTTTCACTTTACTGCATGAAATTTGACTTAGTATAACAAAAGTTATGAACCATTTTTCTTACCTGTGATGCCCGATTACTGGTTCGTAATGTCTGTGAACCCAATCAGGCAGACCACGTGATTGGCCACCTTGCTGTAAGGACAGTAGCAGTGTCAGTGAATGGTAAATAGTCTTCAGAGTCGATGTGGTATGTAAGGCAGTGAGGGGATGTCAGTGGGTAGTAAGTAGTCGTGTAAGTAGATGTGGTAATCAGGCAGTACGGACAGCATTTGTGCTAACGCATGGATAATAGTCTTGTAAGTAGATGTGGTATTTATTAAGGCAGTAAGGACAGTAGCAGAGCCCGTGGGTAGTCAATAGTCTTGTGACTAGATATGGCATGTAAGGATAGTAACATTGTCAACGAGTGGTAAATAGGCGTAAGAGTAATTGTGGTATGTAAAGCAACTATAGACAGTAGCAGAACCAGTAGATGGTAAATAGACTTGTGAGTAGTTGCGGTATATAAATCAGTAAGGGCGGAAGTAAAGCCAGCGTAATGTAAATAGTCTAGTGTGTGGGTAAAGGTATATTATTATATTTGGCAGTAAGGACAGTAGCAGAGTCAGTGTGTGATACATAGTGTCAATACAGTAGGTACGGTAGAAGTGTCAGTGATTGTTTATTATTCATGTGAGTAAATAAGGTACATAAGAAATAAAGGGAAGTACCAGTGGCAGTTGATGGTGCATAATCTTGTGAGTTGATGTAGCATGGAAGACAGTAAGAGTTGTAGCAGTGCAATTGGGCTATAAATATTCTTGTGGGTAGACGTGGTTGGTAAGGCTGTAAGGGTAGTAACATTGCCAGTGGTTTGTAAATAGTATTATGAGCAGATGTGGTTGCAATGCAGTAGTAAGGCCAGTAGCAGTGTCAGCGGTTTGCCAATAGTCTTGTAAGAAGATTTGGTTTGTAATGCCGTAGTAAAGACAGTATTAGTGCTAGTATATTGTATATAGATTTGTGAGTAGATTTGATATGAAATGTCAAAGTAAGGACAGTAGTAGTGCCAGTGGTTTCTAATTAGTCTTGCGAGTGGATATTTTACTTACCATTCGAAGGTGGTGTTTCTTTTGTCGATATTTTTTCTTATTTATGTTTCATGTATGTTATGCTTTCTTGTCTGTTCTTTGCAACCTTGTGGTCATCTGCTGGAAAAGGGCTGGCCTCTTGGCTCTCACTTGTGTGGGATATTTTCTTGTGTTTTGTCACTTTCCCATATGGTGTTCTTGGTCAGTGTGGTACTTGATGGTATCGATTTCTGACCTTAAACTTCTTTCTTACTTTGGTATGTAGTGCCATAATATGGACAGTAGTAGTGTCAGTGGTTTGTGAATATTCTCATGAATATATTTGGTGTGTAATGCAGTTGTAAGGACAGTAGTATTGCCAGTGGTTTGTAGATAGTATTTCAAGTAGATTTGGTATGTACTGATGCAGTAAGCACAGAAGTATAGTAGTGCCAGTGGTTTGTAAAACTTCTTGTGAGTAGATGTGGTAAGTAATACAACAGTTAAGACAGTAGTAGTGTTAGTGGTTTGAAAAATGTATCGTGAGACGATTTGATACGTAATGCCATCGTAAAGACAGTAGTAGTGCCAGTGGTTTGTAAATGGTCTTGTGAGTAGATTTGGTATGTAATGTCTTAGTAAGGGCAGTTGTTGTGCCATTGATTTGTAAAAAGTCTTGTGAGTGAATGTGGTAAGTAAGCACAGTAGTAGTGTCATTGGTTTGAAAAATGTCTTGTGATACGATTTGGTATGTAATGCCATAGTAAAGACAGTAGTAGTGCCAGTGGTTTGAAAATGGTCTTGTGGGTAGATTTAGTATGTGATGTCGCAGTTAAGACAGCAGTAGGGCCAGTGGTTTGTCAATAGTCTTGTGAGTAGATTTGGTATGTAGTGTCTTAGTAGGGGCAGATGGTGTGCCATTGGTTTGAAAATAGTTTTGTTAGAAGCTTTGGTATTTAATGTCATAGTAAAGGCAGTAGTTGTGCCATTGATTTGTAAATAGTTTTGTGAGAAGATTTGGTATGTAATGTCTTAGTAAAGGCAGTAGTTGTGCCAGTGGTATGTAAAAAGTCTTGTGAGTGGATGTGGTAGTAAAATAACAGTACGGACAGTAGTAGTGTCATTGGTATGAAAAAATGTCTTGTGATACGATTTGGTATGTAATGCCATAGTTAAGACAATAGTAGTGCCTGTGGTTTGAAAATGGTATTGTGAGTAGATTTGGTATGTAGTGTCTTAGTAAGGGCAGATGGTGTGCCATTGGTTTGTAAATAGTTTTGTTAGAAGCTTTGGTATTTAATGTCATAGTAAAGGCAGTAGTTGTGCCATTGATTTGTAAATAGTTTTGTTAGAAGATTTGGTATGTAATGTCTTAGTAAAGGCAGTAGTTGTGCCATTGATTTGTAAATAGTTTTGTTAGAAGATTTGGTATGTAATGTCTTAGTAAAGGCAGTAGTTGTGCCATTGATTTGTAAATAGTTTTGTGAGAAGATTTAATATGTAATGTCTTAGTAAAGGCAGTAGTTGTGCCAGTGGTTTGTAAAAAGTCTTGTGAGTGGATGTGGTAGTAAAATAACAGTACGGACAGTAGTAGTGTCATTGGTATGAAAAAATGTCTTGTGATACGATTTGGTATGTAATGACATAGTTAAGACAATAGTAGTGCCTGTGGTTTGAAAATAGTCTTGTGATACGATTTGGTATGTAATGCCATAGTAAAGACAGTAGTAGTGCCTGTGGTTTGAAAATGGTCTTGTGAGTAGATTTAGTATGTGATGTCGCAGTTAAGACAGCAGTGGGGCCAGTGGTTTGTAAATCGTCTTGTGAGGAGATTTGGTATGTAATGTCTTAGTAAGGGCAGATGGTGTGTCATTGGTTTGTAAATAGTTTTGTGGGAAGATTTGGTATGTAATGACTTAGTAAAGGCAGAAGTTGTGCCAGTGGTTTGTAAATAGTCTTGTGAGAAGATTTGGTATTTAATGCCATAGTAAGGATATTAGTGCAAGTGGTTTGTCAAAGTCTTGTGCGTGAATGTAGTAGAAGGACAGAAGTAGTGCCAGTGGTTTGTGAAGTCTTGTGTGTAGATTTTGTATGTTATGTCGTAGTAAGGACAGCAGTTGTGCCAGTTTATTTATAAAAAGTCTTGTGAGACAGTAGTTGGTGTGCTGCTGAGGCGCTTAATACAGTAGTAAGGAGAGTAGCAGCTCCAGTGGTGTGTCAAAATGTCTTGTGAGTGGACGGTATGTAATGCAGTAGGAAGGATAGTATCAGTGGTACGTGATGCAATAGTAATGACAATAGTAGTGTCACTGGTTTGTAAAACGTCGTGTGAATATATTTGGTATGTAATGCTGTAGTTAAGACAGTGGTAGTGAGTAGATGTGTTATGTAATGCAGTATTGAGGACAATAGTAATGCCAATGTTTTGTAAATCGTCTTGTGAGTGAATAGGGTATATAATGCTGTAGTAAATACAGTAGCCTCGTGAGTAGATGTGATAAGTAATGCACCAGTTAGGACAGTAGTAGAGCCAGTTGGTGGTTAATAGTCTTGTGAGTAGATGCTGTATGTAAGGCAGTAAGGAAAGTAGTAAAAACAGTGGGTTGCTAAACTTGCTACAGGTGAAATTTCAATTCTCTAGATAGTCTGTGACTAGCTGAGGAGAGTGGTTTGAAACTTGCTTTGTGGGACACCCCAAAGACAGGTTTTGTCGCAACGAGGCCCAGTTGGTGGTGCGTATTCTTGTGAGTAGATGTTAGGCAGTAAGGGAAGTACAGAAGTGCCAGTGGTTTGTAAAAAGTATTGCGAGCGGATATGGTTTGCAATGCAGTAGTAAGACCAGTCCAGTGCAAGTAGTTTGTAAATAGTCTTGTGAGTAGATGTGATATGTAATGCCTTAGTAAGGACAATAGTAGTGCTAGTGGATTGCAAATAGGCATGTGTGGTATATTTGATATTAATCCCCAGTAAGGACATTAGTTGTGCGATTGGTTTGCAAATAGTCTTGTTAGTAGATTTTGTATGTAATGTCGTAGTAAGGACAGTAGTCGTGCCAGTTGATTGTAAATAGTCGTGTGAGTAGATTTGGTATGTAATCTCATAGTAAGGACAGTAGTAGTGGAAGTAGTTTGTAAAACGTCTTGTGAGTGGATTTGGTATGTAATGCAGTGTCAGTGGTGCCACATGTCAAAGTTAGGACAGTACTAGTGCCAATGGTTTGTAAAATTTAATAGTCATGTGAGTAGATTCGGTATGTAATGCCGTATTTAGGATAGTGGAAGTGTCAGTGGTTTGTTAAAAGTTTTTGAGTGGATATGTTACATAATGCAGTAGTAAGGACAGCAGTAGTGTTAGTTGTTTGCAACGCGTCTTTGGGCCAAATGTGGTACGTAATGCAGTAGAAAGGATAGTAGTAATACCAGTGATTTGTAAATAGTCTTATGAGTAGATTTGGTAATTAATGTCATAGTAAGGACGGTAGTAGAGCCAGTTAATTGTAAAAAAAATGTTGTGAGTGGATTTGGCATGTAATGCAGTTGTAAAGCCAGTAATACAGTTATAGTGACAGTGGTTTATAAAAAGTATCGTGAGTGGGTTTGACAAGTAATGCAGTAGTAAGGACAGTAACATAGCCAGTGGTTTGTAAAATGTCTTGTGAGTAGATTTGGTATGTAATGCAGTAGTAAAGACAGTAGCAGAGGCAGTGGTATGAATGGAATGGTAAAAATCCTTTGGTATCAGTGGTTTGTAAATAGTTTGTTTGGGTAGATTAGCTTTGTAATGCCATAGGATGGACAGTAGTGTTGCCAGCAGTTTCTTAATAGTCGTGTTAGTAGATTTGATATGCAATGCCATATGAAGGACAGTTTTGTAAATCGTCCTATGAGTTGATGAGGTACGTAATTAGAGATTATCTCATGGCGTTTTGGTTATCTTTAGCTCTACGGCTGATAATAGCCAAGGGTTGATACCGAGGGCGATAACCAAAACCCAATGTTATACTCTGTTTATCACATATTCCATTACACTATTTCAACGCCTTTGACATGAAAATGTAAGTAAAACAGAGGAATGGCGTATACTTTGCGTTACGCCACGCCACTTGTTTACATCTGACGTAATCAAATGATCAACGTTACGTGCCGGCATAATAACCTCTCTCAGTTCAAAATACATGACTTCCGGTTATCATCACAGCAGGCTAATAATTATTTGGCGGGAAAGAGCTTATCGCATATGCAGACTTTCGGTTATCAGGGCATAAAGTTTCTTAAATATGTGATAATGCAATAGAAAGGACAGTAGTATTGTGAGTTAATGTGATAAGTAATACAGCAGATAGGACAGCTGTAGAGCCAGTTGGTGGGTAATAGTCTTGTAGGTAGATGCTGTATGTAAGGCAGTAAGGAAAGTAGCAATGTCAGTGGGTGCTGTTATTATTCTTATGAGAATATGCGATATGTAAGTCAGTAAGGGAAATTGCAGAGTCAGTGGTTGGTTTAAAATCTGGTGAGTAAATGTGGTATAAGTCAATAAGGACACTAGCAGAAACAATGGGTGGTAAATAGTCGTGTGAGTAGATGTGGAATGTAAGGCAGTTAGGATAGTTACAGAACAACCAGCATTTGGTAAATAATCTTGTGAGTAGTTGTAGTATGTAAGACGGTCTGGACAGTAGCAGAGCCAGTGGGTGGTGAACAGTCTTGTGAGTAGATGTGGTATGTAAGACAGTAATGACAGTAGCAACTCAGGTGGGTAGTAAATAGTCTGGTATGTAAAAATAGTAAGTGAGTATGATCAGGAAATACCACAATTACAAACCGCAGACAACCCGTGGCATCGTGAGGAAGAGCCGCTCAACCATCACGAGACACCAGGAAGACAAATTAAGCAAGCAACCAGCTCTCTCTTCCCCATCAAGATGATTGCAATACTAGAATGGACATATAGTAACGTACAACAAAACATAGAACAATTACAGACTCCCACAATGAGAGTAACAATAAACAAAAAGTAAACAACAACAGAACCACCGCCTTAGAACGGACAGCAGCCCAAGCCACCGGGGGGTGGGGGGGTGGGGGGGGGGGCTTAAATGCATTTTACTGGTACCAAATCTTCGCCCTAGATTCTGCTGTTGTTGAAGTACAAGAAATGTTCAGCTCGCATGGAGGCCCTCTAACTAATGCAATGCATCATCATGGAGAAACACTCTAATCAAATTAACACACCATGATGAAACAAAGAAAAGGGCTCATGACTCACAGATAGTAAGAGCTAAAGAAAACCTCAAGTTGAGCCACGATGGGTCCAGCTACAGATAAGCATCAGGCACCAACCCACCGATTAAAGCTTTACGTCAGAGCCGTCATAGAGTCTGAGGCCTGAACCACCGTCGTGCAATTAAAGAGAAAACCATAGCTATAAACCGTGATTTGGGGTAGAACTAGGCATGCAGACTATCGCATGATATCCAAGTTATATCCAACCCTTATAAAGCCACAGTTAGAACAGTAGCAGTGCTAGTAGTTTGAAAATAGTCTTGCGAGTAGATTTGGTATTTAATGCAGTAGTAAGGAAAGTGGTTTGTGATGAGTATTGTGAGTGGACTTTGTATGCAATGCATCAGTAAGGACAGTAGTAGTGTCAATGGTTTGCAATAACATTGTGTGTTTTTGGTGTGTTAGTGCGTAGCAGGGACAGTACTACTGCCAGTGGTATTTCAATAGTCTTGTGGGTAGATTTGGTGTGTAATGTCGAAGTAAAGGCAGTAGTTGTGTCAGTGGTTTGTAAATAGTCTTGTGAGTGATTGTAGTAAGTAGTGCAACAGTGAGGACAGTAATAGTGCCAGTGATTTGTTGATTGTCTTGAGAGTGGATATGGTACAAAATGCAGTAGTAAGGAGAGTAGTAGTGCGAGTAGTTTCGAAAAAGTTTTGTGAGACGATTTTGTATGTAAAGTCATAGTAAGGACGGTAGTAGTGGCAATTGTTATCTAAATTGTCTTGTAAATGATTAGGTATGTTATACCATAGTTAGGAATGTACTAGTACCAGTGATTTGTTAAAGGTTGTGTGTGTGTGTGAATGTGGTACATAATGCAGTAGTAAGGATAGTAGTAGTTTGCAAAAGGTCATTTGTGTATATTTGGTATGTAATGCCGTAATAAGGCAGTAACCGTGGCAGTTATTTGTAAAAAGTCTCGAGATAGGAGGTGGTTCGTAACGCAGCAGTACGGAATGCAGTAGTAGTGCCAGTGTTTTTTTAAAAGTTTTGTGAGTGGACCTGGTTTGTAATGCAGTAGAAAGAAATCTAGTAGTGGCAGTGTTTTTATGTCTTGTGAGTGTTTTTGGTATGTTATACAGTGGTAAGGACAGAAGAAGTGCTTGTGGTTTGTAAAAAGTCTTGCGAGTAGATTTGGTATGTAATGTCGTAATTAAGGCCAGTAGTAGTGCCAGTGGTTTGTAAAAATGTATTGTTTGTGGATTTGGAATGTAGGGCAGTTTGAAGAAAAGTACTGTCCTGCCAATCAGGAGTGACAGTGACGTCATGTTTTGTTTACAAAGTTATAAGGGACTTATAATCGATAGATCACTTGTGTATTAATCCTATCCGCAGGATAGGATTAATACACAAGTGATCTATCGATTTGTGTTAACTCAAGTGGAGTGTACAAGTTAATGTTTTACTTATCAACTGTAAACAGAATACTACGTAACTGTCACTTTTGGTTGGCACGACAGTAGAAGTGTCAGTGGTATGTAATACAACAATAAGGATAATATTTAGTAGTTACAGTGGTTTGAAAATAGTCGTGTGAGTAGATTGGGTATGAAATATCGTAGTAAGGCCAGTAGTAATGCCAGTGGCTTGTTATAATGTGCTGTGAGTGGATTTGATATGTAGGGTAGCATGAAGAACAGAAGAAGTGCCTGTGGTATGTTATACAACAATAAGGATAATAGTAGTTCCAGTGGTTTGTAAATAGTCTTGTGAGTAGATTGGTTGTTTTGTAAATCGTTTTGTGAGTGGATGAGCTACGTAATGCAGTAGTAGGGACAGGAGTCTTGTAAATCGATGTGATAAGTAATGCAACAGTAAAGGAAGTAGAAGTGCGTATTGTCTGTAACTTGTCTTGCTAGTGGATATAGTACATAATGCAGTAGTAGGGACATAGTCGGGGAACCAAAGTCGCGTATCGTGCAAAAACACACTATTTTTGCACCCGAAAGGTATACGGCTGAAATTTTGTAAACTGATAGTCTAAATAGTGCTTGATATGAAACCACTGTATAGCAATGCGACCAGAATTGCATTTCGCGGAAAAATGCATTTTTGTATGCCACATAGGCCATGTTAAGCAATCTTTCATAGCATAGAAATTGTGATGTTTCCTTTATCAGCAAGTTAAAGAGTGTGCTTTTGGTCTTCAAAAGAACCGATTCATTTAATAGGTCCATTTAAGTACCCACAACATATGTTTTGGCTGAGAAATAACAAAAATAATTTTCCATTACGCACTCTTATCTGGAGGTGGGGTATGAGAAGCCATTTGACTGTTCGATTATACAATAATACGCTATCAAATGCATTTAAAAGTATGGTAAGTCATTTGTGCACCAAACTAGTCTTCTTAGGGACATTTTTGTCTTTACAAATACTATGCGGCTACATTTTTGCATCTCAGGCGGGGACAGACATGTTTTTCATAGTGATATGATAATAATTATACGAGTTTTTCATATTTATTTTACCACTGTTTAATGAAATTTATGCTTACAGTAGATAAAAATCCCCCTGGTCCCTACAATGACCCTCTGTTTCAAAGCTGTTGTAAATATGGAAGATAAACATCCTTTAACCTTTGATAAATTGCATTTATATGGTAAACTGCTCTTAAGTTGTCCATAGTATCTAACTACGCACCAGCTGGCATGGATTAAATTACTAAGTATCAAATTATCGTAGTTTCATATTTTTACTTTTCAGCTACCTTATCTAGTTTGCCATAGAAAATGAAATAAATTGTTTTAAATTATGTCCCAAACGTCTGTCTAACTGTATGCAGTGTTTAAAGCCATTTAATTTAAAATTTATTTATTTATGTAAAAAATATGCAATTCAAACCACTTCAGCGGTAGGACAAAAGTGAGTAAGTAAGCACAATTTTTTTTACGAGATATACTTCCAAGCGATATATAAATAATTATCAAATACATTTTTGGGCAGTAAATGCAGTTTTAATGAGATTTAAAGCAAAAAAATCTATAAATTTAATTTCAAAATGGGGGTGCCCTAATCTACATGCTTAAAAAATCAATAATCTTTATTCTTAGATGACCACCACTGCTTCTGAGGTCTACGCCGATGTTGTATTATTATTTAAACTCAATATTTTTCAATCCTGAACTTTTTTGATAAAAATATATAACATTTTGAAAAATAAGATTTTGACATGTTCTTGATGGGCTTCCGTAGAAAGTTGACTGCTCTGACGTTATGCAAGTCGATCGAGTCTGCTATACAGTGGTTTCAGATACACCATAGAATTACCTTTGCAACCATACAAAATCCAGCTGTATACCTTTCGGGTGCAAGGGTTAGCATTTTTTCTACCTTGGTTCCCCGACTAACAGTTTAATGCCAGTAGTTTGAACCTGTCTTGTGAGTAGATTTGGTGTGTAATGCCATACTGAGGTAAGAAGTAGTGCCAGTGCTTTGTAGAAAGTATTTTGACTAGATTTGGTATTTATTGCTGTAGTAAGGACAGTAGTAGTGTCAGTGGTTTGAAAAAAAGTCTTGTGGGTAGATTTGGTTTGTAATGTCGTAATAAGGACAGACAGTTGTATTGTCAGTGGTTTTAAAAGTCTTGTGATTGGATTTGGGATGTCATTCTGGAGTAAGGAAAGTAGCAGTTCAATTGAATTGTTAAAATTCTTGTGCTTATATTTGTAATACCGTAGTAAGGACAGTAGTAGTGCCAGTAATTTATAAAAAATGTCTTGTGAGTGGATGTGGTATGTAACGCAGTAGTATGGACAGTAGCAGTGCCAGTTTCTTGTAAAGTCGTGAGAGTGGATTTGGTATGTAATGCAGTCGAAAGGACAGTAGCAGTGCCAGTTGTTTGTAAAAAGTCTTGTTAATAGATTTGGCAGTTATGCAGCAGTAAGATCAGTAGCAGTGTCTGCGAGTATTGCTTTTGTTTTGTTTGTAGTTTAACATCACATTCAAAGGCTTTGGTCATGTCGAGACGGTCAGTTAACTTAACCACACTTTTCCTGGGCAAGCTGGAGCTAAGCGGTTAACCAGTACACAGTGCACATGCTGTCTTTTGTAAATGACAACATCCCTTCTTGACTATAAGGGGAAGGAGGATAATAACCTTAGAATATATTTCACGATCAATCTCTACGAAAGTATGGGGCCAGAATGTGTGTCAGTAAGTATAAAATAGTCTTGTCAGTTGATGTGGTATGAAAGGCAGCCTGGGCAGTTGCAGTGGATGATATTATTTTTCAAATTGAACTGATTTGTGAGGTCAACGCCGTAAAATTGAATGTAGTGCCCACAATCCAATGGACGCCGATCCCGCTACAATTCGAAATTGTGGTCAAAATTTCACAAATCGTAGCAAAAACGACAGCAGAGCAGTAGGAGCGTAGTAAAAGCGCTTTGGTCGCGTAGTGCATGAGTATCGGAATCATCATGATCGCCACCTCAACCCTGCTCACGTTACGTCGTGACATCGTTGTGGACTCGAAGTGCAGCGGAAGTGTAGTCGCATCGTAGCAATAACTTTATGAGCGAAGCAGTATCGCAGCGACATCGTGAGCATCGAAGCACAATCGCCGTCGCGTCATGGCAAAAACAACGAGTTGTTCGTCTGCGATGCAGCTACGCCGTGCACGATCTTGTTACTCTCTGTACGCTCTCGCTACGACCTCGCTACGGTGGCGACTGTGCTATTAAGGCAAAGCCAGTCTTGGCGCTTCTGTCACGCTTCCGCTATGCCTTGGCGCTCTGGCCAACTTCAGGCCTGGTTCAAATGCTTTCCTGAAGTTGGTGTTACTCTTTTAGACTCCAGGCCAACACTGTCTCGCAACGGCATCGCCAACAGCGTAGACTAAGCGTACGTGGATCTTCATTGTCATTATGGGATTGTATGATAAGGGCCTTGGAAAACCTCTGGCGCCGCAGAAGCGCGACGACAGCGCAACAGAATCGGCGGCAAGATCGTAACAGAAGCGTAGTGAAAGCGTACTAGAAGCGTCAAGTCCCCAAATCGTGTGGTTGTCTACGCATCTGCGCCGATTTTGAATAATTTTAGAGAAAACTCGTGATCGCCATGAGCGTAGCGGAATCGCCGTCCAGTGGAATGGTGGGGTAGGGGTCTACATGTAACACAGTACTGAAATTAGGAACAAATGATCCCCAGGAAGTATCTCGGTAGTTCACTCCACTCGATGAAATTAATGTCATAATTATTTCAAAACCTTGAATATTCTCTATATCAATTCCTAGCTATTTAGTATGGTTAGCGGTCTACATGTTGATCTAATCCTACATCTTTTACCAGTCTTTATGTGTGCAAGTAGTGAAGATGATGTCAGGCTAGTTATACAGACCTTGAGGTTATAAAACTTGAGTTCATTCTCAGACTCAAATAAAGTGCAATGATTGGCTTCTTGCGGACACGTGTCCGCAAGCAGCCAATTATTGCGCTTTATTTTGAGTCTGAGACTGTACTCAAGTTTTATAGCCTCGAGGCCAGGGCTCGAAGTTATAAAACGTATTTCATGCACAATTCAACTGAGCATCAAGTTTCAACTTCTCATAAAATTTAAAATGCTGCAAAATACAGACTGAAACTTTGCATAAATATTTAATGTCATTTTACAATTTTCTAAAGTTCTACGGTGTCCTGTATACACCAACCCCTTTTGGGGGTATACCCTTAAAAGTGTCCTGGCGGACCCCAAAGTGCTTCCTTTGAATTCGCATTAATGCAAAAATATACTAGACCTATTTTTCAGACTAGAGCAAAAGTGGTTCTGGCGAACTCAAGGTTTCTTGTCAATTACAGATATATACTATTGCCATAAAGTTAAGCATATTTTTATACGATCTCGATTTTCGAAGGTATGAAAAATAATTTGAGTTTAATACACCATGTACACTTGTTGTTTGGCTACCAACTTTGGACAAGTTCGATTAGTTTCATTCACTACTGTCCATGAACGGGAAGCTTACGACACAGTTCAGTCCAGGACTTGATATGCAGGACTGTTGAGTGAAATAGCCTTAAAACGCGTATGTTGGATAAACCTACAAAGAAAAAAGCAGACAGAACGTGTAAAATTGTCATTGGGAACGCTAGCATGAAACAAGATGGCATTGCAAGGGTATTTAACGTGTCTCAGAGTGTTGTAAGCAGACCTTCGAAAGAACATAGAGAGTGACAGTATTAGAAAAAGGAAACGGTCTACACTAATTCTTGAGTGCAAAGCGTTGCTACTGAAGCATTATGGTACGTGGTGCATTATCTGACGACCACACAAGAATATCTTTCCTAGGGTTTGCGACTGCATAAGGCTCAAAACCTAGATACAAGCTAGAATATTGCAATTTTGTATGAAGCCAGTATAAATATCATGATGTCCAAGAACTGAATAACAACGGTGCTGATCAGACTGCGCGGATGCGCAGGCTGGTCGGCGCCCTTGTTGTTTCATTACAACAAACTTAAGTTTTCTTTGCGAAGAGGCCCATTTGCATTAACCCTTAAAGTAAAGCGCCAATCACAACAAAAGGCGTTTGCTTTTGTCGTCTGCTTAAATGTTTTAGACGCGTTTTTTATGAACAGCTTGATCTGGGTCCGCACTGTTTGTCCCTATACTTACATAAGTCACATAATGTTAGCAAAAATGTAACAGACGACTATAGCAAACGACATTTTCAAATGATTTTAGCTGGCGCTTTAAGGGTTACCTTTTTTTATTTTACATTTTTCTAAACGAAATGAAAAATAATGATAGTCATTAGGCTGAGCGTTAAAACCCTGTATGTATTTTATCAAACCGTGAAGACTCAGATCAAATACCACAAGACACGACAGTTCACATGTGTCTGCACTGTTTGCTTGAACAACAACGAATTTTGGAGAGAGAAATACAAAATTATATGTAACTACATGTAATAATAACCTTTGATATACACGGCGTCAAAAGTTAAGCACCACCTATATTTTAGCTGATACAACTTTCAAATTATCGTGAAGAAATTTTGCTGAACATGGAAACATTTACCTGTTGCAAAAATCTGCTTAAATATTTAAAAGAAAATTAAAACATACATGTGATATTCGGATTTAAATTTGCTACAAAATCACGAGTTTTCGCGCGCTATCGAGAAGTAACCCCCCACATCTTAAAACAAGTGTTATACCTTTTTCACACAATTTTCAACATCTATTCATGTAAACAAAGTTGCAATGAAAATAAGTTGACCCCTATGTGCTTTGTCTTTGTCTCACCATCACATACTTTGGCAAAATAACATTATTGTTTTACTACCTTGTCCTTGTATGATGCATTTATCTTTATCTATAAGGTCTATTTACATCACATAACCTTGCTCTGAAAAATTCAGCTACGAAGTTAGTGGTGCTTAACTTTTGACGCTGTCTATATATACCACTTATTGCAAATGGCTTGTGCGTCTTTGCGGGAGATAATACAACTAAAGCTCGTGGATTATCTATCCACACAGACGCAAAAATCATACAGTAACGTATACGAGTACATGTAAAATGCACCTTCTCAGACTCATTAGGGTAAAGTCGGGTAAATTCGGACATCAGGTAAATTCGGACACACATCTGCAAACAGTGGAAATCCAGATGAGACGGCTCCTTATGAGCCGTCTCATCAGGATTTTCACTGTTTGCTTAGTTAATTTATTTGTTATACCAATAACTGAACTATGAAACAAGCAAGGTGACTGTCCGAATTTAGCAGTCTGTCCGAATATACCCGACTTTACCCTATTTCAAACACGATGGAAGAATTCATTACTATAGAAAGGGTTGAAGAAACCTGCAGACCAAATACCCCGCCATCTGCTCCCAAATGAAGGTCTCAGTCCTAAGTTGGAGTTTACACTTCCGGGTTTCTGAATTTCTGTTGCTCTCGAGTTAAGCACTGGAGAATAATTGTCTGTGTGCCCTAGTTCTGCCGGGGTTTTCCTTCTAATATGTAGTAAGGACGTTAGTCCCTCGAAGAATTGGCATGCCTGAAAAATACCCCCCAAAAATTTTAACCAGTTCAAGAAATAGCACATGTATTACTTAGTGTATTATGCGCAAAGTCACTCTATAAACGTACAAGTTGGCACAACTATATAATGGGGCAATAGTCAAAAGTTTCTGTTAAAAACTTATGTTACATCTATATTTGAGCCGTGACTAGGGATTTTCAACAATGTGGTATTTTGACAAGAGTAGACTCAGATAAGCCTGTGTAGCCTCCTTTTATGCTTGGAGACTCCAAATTTTCTTCAGTCAGTAGCTTAAACAATCATAGAATATTCAAGCGACGAGCAAAGGCTCGGATCAGACTGCGCGTATGCGCAGGCTGATCTGAGCCTTTGCTGGTCGCACATACCACATTGATGGAAATCTCATGCCGTGACTCATTTAGTGTGTATGAGCTGCGAAGGCTTTGGCGAGATTGCCCAGCTGCGATATGTACTAAGCTCTTATGAGCTAACTCATTTGATTAATTGGAAAACAGTTTTATTCAAATAGAATTTTAAATAATTTGTAAAATGTTTTAATAACGCGCAGTATTCTAAAGGGTCAAGGGTTAACTTAGTAACTAAGAGAACCTTTCACGTCCCAGTCAACAATTTTTCAGACGTGTCGTAACGATTTCCTGTCTTCCTGGGTTGAACCAGTACTAAGCAGCAGATAAAGTGTCTTGCTCAAGGACACAATACAGTGACTGTCGGCGGCGAGTCTCTATCATCAATTCTTCGATTCTCAGTCCTATGCTCTGCCAACTGAGCCACTACGCTCCGCTTAAATACATGTACTACCCTGCCAGCCAAGAGTGACAGTAACGTCATGTTTGGTACACAAAGTTATCGGGGCTTTAAAGCTGCATAGTCTGTAACTTTTGATCTTTTAATTTTAAAAATAGTGTTTTTATTTTTCAAGAACACAGTAAAAATACTCCAATTCAGGTAAACATTTTACCATTTTCGTAAATCTTAACAAGTTATCACTATCAAAACAACTGCATTTATGTTAAAATTCAACGGTCTAGAATTATTGGAGGGACGCAAATAATTACCAACAAGAGAAAAATACACCTATTTGATAAGATAATTCACTTTTTCATGCAGTTTTCAGCTGTACTGAACATTTTTATTTTGAAAACATAGCTTAATTATACTTTTACAAATGATTTAAAAAGAAAATAATTTTTTTCGAAAAATGTTCATAGTTACAGAGTATGCAGCTTTAAGAATCGATAGATCACTTGTGTATTAATCATATCCTGCGGATATGATTAATACACAAGTGACCTATCGATTCGCATTAGCGCACGTGGGGTGTACAAGTTAATGTTTTACCTAACAATTGTGAACAAAAGATAACGTCACTGTCACTCATGGTTGGGGCAACAGTACATGTGATTATCCTCCGAAGTACAGTGGTAAAGAGTTTGCTGCGCATTCTTGGACGTTAAACCAGCTAGGGTTCGAATCTTTCAAAGGTATTGTAACATGTATGGTGTTTATCTGTTCATATTTTGTTTACTTAGTTTCTGATTGACCCAGATATTGGAGAAATTGATGGTAAATAAGTTATTGTAAACAAGGTATTTATTTGGTTATAAGAATTTTCTAGAATGATGACTAATCATCTAGAACCTAAAATGCATTGTCATAGAAGGTACTTGAACCTTGGAGAAAAGACCAGAACTTACTAGAATTTTCTTTTCCATGCAAATAGAAACTTTGAGTAGGTTCTGGAATTCAGTAGAAGTTTGTGGAATTTTCCAGAATGAATAAATATAGCATATGATATAATAGTCTTTCTTGACCGTTCTAGAACTTTCTTAAAGGGTATATATAAGAGTAAATTTTTCATAAGGGCATCTTTGAAATAATTTCACCATTTAAAAGTCTAAACCTTTTGTACTGGAATTCTATAGTGGAATACTGTGTTTAATTTATTCATTCTGGATTACTTTGGATTATTCAGTTTTGGATTCAGACTTTGTGTTCATTTGGATTTATCTTCAAAATCTGGGGATCAGAAACCGCTGAAAGACTTGTGTTGATAAATATTCTGAGGGTTAGTTTGGACATAAAAGGTATTGTAAATTAGACTAACTTTGATTGTATAACTATTTTCCATTGCTTATTGTAAATGATAATTTTTGTTTTTAATAAATTTTGTTAAATTTTAAAGTGCTTTTTGCTGACTTTCCAAATAGCAAATTTTGGTTTCCTGAATTTGTTTCTAGTTACGCCTGGCACGTAACAGTATTCTCTTCATTTTTTGTATAAGTAAACACACTAGGGGACCGAGCCCCCGTGTGGGTTTATGTCGATAATGAGTACAAGCCATTTTCTAAGTATTTTGTATCATGGCCAACCAGACACATGTATTTAAAATTCCCACTCACTGAATTGTTTCCACCTTATCAGTTAATTTAACAAGACTGACATATCTATTTCAGCCAACTTCCTGCTGCAAAGTTAGCACTTTAAGCACTGGAAAAATTTTCACCTGAAAATGGCATCTGTTTATATCGTATGATGCATATCACTGATTTAAGTAAACATAAACAGTATTGACCGAATCAGACTGCTCCTGATCTGAATCCACATTGTTTGCGATCTATACATACAAATCAATAATGTCAGCAAGTTTTTGCAGCAGAAGGCTTGAATAGATGCATTTTTTTCTGGTGCTATATGGGTTAACATTGTTTAGGATCATACAGGTGTCTGGGTCACAAATAATATCTGACACCGTGCTCTTACTGACTCTTTCTCCAGTTAGAGCATGGCCTATATTTAGAGACATTACAAGGTACATAAGGAACTAAGAGATGTAGCAGTGCCAGTGCTTGTTTTTCTTCATTTGATATCATGTAATGTTTTGTGATCTGTGATTGTGGTATTCGTAGTTATAAACATTTTCTTATTAGTGTTTCTCTATACCATTAAAGACATGGTAGAAACCTTATATTTAAGAAATAGATCAGCTCCAGCAGTGAATTGTTGAGTAATAATTCACTGTTTGGAGGTCAGTTGAAAAGAAGATCAAATCACGAGTGATTTATCTTCGTACAACTGACCGACAAACAGTGAATTATTACTCAGCAATTCAAGCACTGGAGCTGATCTATTTCGATTCTAACACACAATAAACGACGAAAACACATTCGAAGACTTCAGCTGCTTCCAATTTTCCGCCATTGCACTGAAGAGCTCTCGCCAATACTTAGACTACGTCGCATACGTTTACATGTAATTGTAACGTCTTTCAAGCGTCAAAACGACGTCTAACGCCATGAATGACGTCATTTTCCAGTGACGTCAGCTACCACACACTTTAGCTGTGAATTATTGTCTGACATATCGCAGTTTGTTACCGTTGGCTCTATAGGCGAGGTGTGTTTGAATACTTAATATGTCAAGATGGTTACTTCATTTTACAGAAAAGCATAATTGTGCCGTGGCATGGGATTTCCAACAATGTGGTATGTGCGACCGGCAAAGCCTCAGATCAGCCTGCGCATACGTGCAGTCTGATCAGAGCCTTTGCTAGTCGCTTGACAATTTTAGGAGTTATAAGCTACTGACTGAACATATTTTGGAGTTTCTAAGCTCAAACAGAGGCTGCACAGGTTCGTCTGAGTCTACACTTGTCAAAATGCCACATTGTTGGAATTCATATGTTACGGCTCATATTATTTCAAAAACATACCTTTATATTAATTTTTGCGCAACTCCGGAAAAGATTTGAGTTAGCCTTTATCTGTGGCAAAGGTTCTTTGTTTACTTCTTCTGTCTCTCCCTTAGCTCCCGCCTTCTCCTTAGCTTTTATCTTTTCTCTCAATCTGTACTTTCTTATTCTTCTCTTTTTTGACTTTGATAGTTTTGCATAATCATTTTCTCTTGCTTGGCCTGTCTCCTCGTATGGATCCTTCACCGCTTTTCTGGTCTCTTTTGGCTGTTCCTCCGCTTGATTAATCTTCACTTTTGCCTCCTCTCCCAGTTCTGCTATGTTTATTTTTGCCACCTCTCCCGCTTCTGCCTTTACCAATGCCTCCTCTCCCACTTCTGTCTCCAAATTGGCCTCCTTTACCATTTCTGTCTGCTCCTTTGCTTCATCTTCTATTTCGTCCTTCGCCTTTGCCACCTCATCTTCTTCTGTCTTTGCTTTGGCCTCTTCTCCTTCTGTCTGCAACTTGGCCTCAATTCCCTTTTCTGTCTTCACATTTGCTTTCTCTCCCACTTTTATATTTGTCTCCTCGTCCACTTCTGTTTGCCCCTTTGTCTCCTCGTCCGCTTCTGTCTGCCCCTTTGTCTCCTCGTCCGCTTCTGTCTGCCACTTTGTCTCCTCGTCCGCTTCTGTCTGCCCCTTTGGCTTCTCATCAGCTTCTGTCTGCCCCTTTGTCTCCTCGTCTACTTCTGTCTGCCCCTTTGTCTCCTCGTCCGCTTCTGTCTGCCCCTTTGGCCCCTCATCTGCCTCTGTCTGCCCCTTTGGCTCCTCATCCGCTTCTGTCTGCCCCTTTAACTCCTCATCTGCTTCTGTCTGCTTCTTTGGCTCCTCATCCGCTTCTGTCTGCCCCTTTGGCTCCTCATCCGCTTCTGTCTGCTTCTTTGGCTCCTCATCTGCATCTCTCTGCCCCTTTGGCTCCTCATCAGCTTCTGTCTGCCCCTTTGTGTCCTCGTCGGCTTCTGTCTGCCACTTTTGCTCCTCATCCACCTCTGTCTGCCCATTTGTGTCCTCTTTGGCTTCTGTCTGCCCCTTTGGCTCCTCATCCGCTTCTGTCTGCCCCTTTGGCTCCTCATCCGCTTCTGCCTGCCACTTTGGCTCCTCATCCGCTTCTGTCTGCCCCTTTGGCTCCTCATCCGCTTCTGTCTGCCCCTTTGGCTCCTCATCCGCTTCTGTCTGCCACTTTGGCTCCTCATCCGCTTCTGTCTGCCCCTTTGTCTCCTCATCCGCTTCTGTCTGCCCCTTTGTCTCCTCGTTCGCTTCTGTCTGCCCCTTTGGCCCCTCCTCCGCTTCTGTCTGTCCCTTTTGCTCCTCATCCGCTTCTGTCTGCCCCTTTGGCTCCTCATCTGTTGCTGACTGCACTTTTGTTTCATCTCCCGCTTCTTCCTGCACCTTTGCATTCTCGTCCGCTTCAATCTTCAGCTTGGCCTCCTCTTTCACGTCTGCCTGCACATTGGCCCTCTCTCCCTCATCTGCCTTCAACTTTGCAGCCTCTTCCGCTTCTGTCTCCAACTTGGCCTTCTCTCTCCCTTCTGCATTATCCTTGTTCTCCTCCCCCGCTTTCACTTCCTGCCTAGATTTCATCTTTTCTTTCAAACTCTGCTTTCTTATTCTCCTCTTCTTGGTTTTTGTTAGGTTTTTGCATACATTTTCTTCTGCGCGTTCCTGTGCTTCACTTTCTTTTTTGTCTCCATTTCCTTTTTGCTCCTTGGCCTCAGATTTCTCTGGCGTTTTTTCTTCTTTCTGAGCAAGAAGAATTTCACTGATTCCTAAAAGCAATAACAGTAAAATATATTACATGTACATGTTTATTATCTACTGAATACCATTTGGGTACTAAAATATTTTGTGATACATGTATTCAATATTGTTGAGGGACAATTTTATTGGGCCAGTGCATGAAACTTTTGTTCTTTTGCATATATGCAAAGAATCATTCTTGAAATCACTCAATATATGTCTTTAACAATTAAAGGTTCTCAGTTGGGCTAATGGTATTATATGACTTTGTGGTTACTGTAAAGGCGGCACCTCATGAATGCGTAATTAGGACTGGTCAACCTTACACTACAAATTTCGCCACACGTAAAAATTATATAATAATCATATGATTCTTTTATAAAAACTTTTATATAATACTTGTTAAAAAAGGCAGCCGCATGTGGATCATATAAAACAGATTATATAATTTTCATATGAAAATGATATGATTTTTACGTAAACTGAAATACATATAATGATCATATGATATTGATAAGCATTTTTACATAATAATCATATAATAATTATATGAAAATCATATGATTGCCCTTTTATATAAATATCATATGAGTGCCTTTATATAAAATTTATATAAAAAGGCAGTATATAAAATTTATATAAAAAGGCAGTCACATGAGGATGATGTGTAATGCACTGTATTTGAAAATTATAAAAATGTAACAAAACTTAATTCAACACACATGATTATCACATATATTAATTTACATATAAAACTTATATGATCTTATTTTTATCATCAATTCATATAAATTTATTTATGTCATAATTATATGAAATAGTACACATATAATGATCATATAAAACTTACATGGGTTTCATATGATATTAATTACATAAAAAAATTATATGATTTGGTGAACATGTAAATATCATATAAATCATATTATATAAAATTCATATGAAACAGCACATATGAAAATCATATATTCAGGTTTACATATGAGAATTATATAAGACTCATATGAGAATCGTATATAAGGCAATTATATAAGAATGACGTGTGGCGAAATTGGCTTAGTAGACAAAGTTAAAAGCTGAAAATGAGGCGCGGTTTTATTCAAAAGGAACTGTATCATCTTGCGCCATTACTCAGTATAGACGCAAAACTCAATATTTAGTCCTTAAAACGCCAGCAAAGTCTATTGAACAACAAGCATTGAGGCAAACATTGTGGACCCCTATCAGACTGCTCCTACAGGAGCAGTCTGATCTGGGTCCACATTGTTTGTCTATGTGACTTCAAATATTTTAGTGGACGACAAAAAACATACATTTTGAGATTATGTCTTTAAGGGTGAATGTGAGTTCAGTGTGTATACGGTTAGGATTTTCATGAAATGCATGCACGTTTGCTCGGCCCCAACAACTTATTACTTCATCAAATTATAAATAGAACCTGATTTTCCTTGTTTAGCAGAGGAAATAGCCGAACCACGCCCAGATATGCATATTGAAGTTACCGCCTTTACAGAGAGCAACAAGTTCTATTATAGATGTATTATATTCGGAATGAGTCCATATCCATATGTCGTCTATGTGTGCGAGTGTGCAGTGAAGGCTCTGTGGAGACTTCAAAGTTGCGGAGCTTGGTCATAGCTTTCATTGCTTTCATATGGGCCTCGATGCGAGAAAACCTGCCTTTGGGAGTTTGCGAACAACAATGCGCAGACCGGCCTGCGCATCCGCCAGACTGATCAGCGCCATTAGTATTTGTTTATTGGAAAGTATCATATCTAAACTTACGCCAAGCAAAATTTCATTTTAGCTTGTCTCTGTAGTTGAGCAGGCTGGTTTAGTATGACCTGATCGGAAACCCCGAAGACAGGTTTTCTCCCGTCATGAACCATCTTATAAACTGGCTCTTTGCCGTTGTTTCAGTGAATAGTTTTGCCATTCAACAGAACAAGGAAAAAGGCAAAGATCAGGAATCAATACAATCAAGTACATGTACCACATCTTACACGTAATACCACATAGAAAAGTGACAAAAACACACAAGAAAACATCACATACAAGAGAGCCAAGAGGTCAGCCCTTTCCAACCAGGTGACCACAAGGCTGCAATGAACGGACACGACAGTATGACAGACAAACGCGAAACACACAAAAAAAAATGATCCACAAAAGGAACAGCACACCGGAACGGTCCAATCGGAACCGCCTAATTCCGTGGAGTCAGACCTACGATGTACCTCAGGGATCTACTTTGATAACGTGACGCTGACGTTACATAACGTGACGCTGACGTCACAGAAACCATGCCAACGCAATAACAAGACTTAGTGCGACTGCAGCAAAATAAACGGTAATAAATGAAGTTATGTTGTTGTTGTTTTTTCTATTTTATTGAAAAATACATAAACTTCATTTATTCTGCTGATTAAAGTTTTCGGGTAATCAGAAAAATTGATTTTTATAGGGCTGAACCCACATGCTACAGAACTAATTTTCCTTGCGTCAGTTCCAGCTAACTGACACAACTGAGCTTTTTCGTACATAGTACTACGTGTAATGCGCCTTATTTACACTTGAGGCTTAATTCGATTCTCGAATTGTACTGGGCTTTCATTTCGTTTGTTTAGTTACATTTTAAGTAAATCGAGATGCCTTTCAGTTAATTTACTTTAATTACAATACTGTAGTCGTAAGATAATTTGAAAATGACGTAAGTGCTTGTTTTGGTGAGTGGGCTTTTGCTGTTCAGTTAACCTTTTCATTTGTTTTAGCTATATTTTAAGTAAATCGTGATGCCTTTCAGATAATTTACTTCAATTAACTTAATTTAAGCTGTTTTGCTTGAACTTCCAATGTGCCACATTATAGCTATGTTGAACCGCAAATCTCACATTTCGCAAATTTCACACTGTGTGAAGAATTGGTACCAAAACGTCACATTTGGAAAATGTGAAATTTGCGTATGGTCTATTTCGATAATTTTGGGGGTCTAACATCTGTGCTCAAATTTCACATCTTTCTCATTTTAGCTGTGAAGAATTGGTACGAATTCGTGTCATCTGCGAAAGACTGGTTCGATTTTTCTCAGATGTGAAGAAATGGTACTCAATTTTCACAAATGTGAAGAATCGGTACCAGTTCTTCACACGAAATTTTCCTGCACTGATTGAAAAATCTCCAAAGATTCTCAATCTAAAATTAAAGATGTTTGTTTCTGTATCTACATGGGCACAAGCTGGCGAATCTGGAGCATGAACTCCAAAGAAACGTTTTCTCGCGACGCGGCTCATATAATTGATTTGCAGTCTTACTCCTGTCCCAGATTTTTTCAACTGTAAAACATATGAAATTTGTTTGTAACCTGTTTGAACGACGTTATAAAATCCTGACATAGAATTGGAATCGAAAGCAAAATGCAGCAGATTTGGGGGGAGGGGGGGGGGGTATTTCATCGATGTGAAGATTGCGCATGTATGCTACCTATAATTTCACTACGTGCGCAAATTTCACAAAATGTGAAATATTGGTAAGAAATATGTGATGTATTGGTACAAATTTTTCACGCGCTGTGAAGAATTGGTACCAATTTATTACAGTGTGAAATTTGCGAAATGTGAAATTTGCGGTTCAACATAGCTATATTATATGCAACAGGTATGGTCTGCTCCCCGCTTGGCACATCTTCTGGTCTGTTTGTGCCCTATCTAGATTTAGTCTTTCGCCAAGAGCCTTGCGACCAAGCCGTCATGGCGACCAGGGCCTCTTGGACACCTTGTATCCCAGCTTTTCGAGTTTCGTCAATTTTATCCTCTAGATAGACCGCAAAAAGGGCCTTTTAGTCATATGCTACATGTAAATTTTAACAACTGAAACTCAGTTTTATAAAATGTTATCTTTATAAGTTTTAATCTTACATCTGTTCTTAACTTATAGATATATGTGCTATATAAATGTAACTTTTCAGTGATATTAACCTAACTCCTTTTTTGGTTTTTTCTTATATGGGTATGCATGCAAAGTCTTTCATTTTGTTTGTCGGTAAAATAGCCATGATGGCTAATGTTTGATACGTTAGAATTGAATTTCGACTTTAAATAAAGTCTCTTGTATCTTGTATCCTGTCTATAATCGTAAACGGGTAACACAATTTCGCGAATAGTAAACATATTGTTCTTTTATCATAAAACTTTCTCGTTTTTGGTTTAGGCCTGAGTTTTTTTATTGGTTGATTCACGAACCCTCCTACTGTAATTTTTCAGAAAGTAGAAAAAAATTAATTTCTATTTTTTTTTTATTTTAACCGCCGACTCTAAATAGTATTTGTCTTGTTAAAAAAATATTTTAAAGGTTCTGTTTGTGTATTTTTGAGAATGACACTGTTAAAAGTGATTGCCCTATGCAGGAAAATTGTGAAGTATTTAAAGATTTAAAACAAACTGTTGGTTTACTTTACTAGTTTAATTGTTTGTTCTTATATATATAAAGCTCTAAAATGAAAAAAAAGCTCTGAAAATGATCAGTCAACTGGTCATTTTCAAAGCTTTTTTTCTTTTCGTCCCACACATATTTTTTAATTATTTTTTTCTGGAAAATTTTAATTGTATGCATTTTGAAAGGCATTTCGCCTTTCAAAATACAAACAATTATATTTTTCCAGAAAACCTGAAAAGACTTCCAGGTTTTACTAGAAAATATAGGTAGGGTCGGGTTACCCTAAACATGCTAAACACAGGTATTTTTATTTGGCCCTATAAATCAACACTTAATGATAAATTACCTATCTTCGGCGAGTCTCCAGGCTCAGCTACAGAGACTAGCTAGAAAATTGGAATCCCGCTTGTACTAAATGTAGATATGATACTTATCAAAAAGCGAATAACAAAGGCGCTGATCAGCCTGCGCGGAGGCATAGGTTGGTCTGCGCCGTTGTTGTTCGCAAATCCCAAAAGCAAGGGTTTCTCGCGTCGAGTCCTTAACACTAATAGGTAACATTAATACGTCCATATCATTTGTAAACATTAGTAGTACATTAAAGTCATGATCTCTTGGACCTTTTGACCCTAGCTCGCTTCTCTCCCCACATCTCCACCATTAGTATCACAGTATGTAAACTGAAATAAACATCCTGTACCCGTTCCTCCTAGCTCTCGCCTTATAAACATGAATAACAGCACTCGTGCGTAACCAGTAGTCGGAAAAATGCGTGCATTTAGGTGCATGTACACGTTTCGATTTATATTGTTAGCAATACAGACAATACACATTCGAACAAGGTAAGAAAAGCCATTTTATCTAAAACGAGCTTAAATGCCAGTTTGCATGGTTTAAGTGGAATTGGCAATCACATGTATACATGATTACATGGTTGTAACTGTAACAGTTACTAAGATCTATGGAAAAATGAATTTTATTAGGTGGGCCCTCGCAATTACAGCTGTACCAACAACTCTCACATCACGATTTCCGACAACTGGTTACGCACGAGTGCTGTAATTCATAATGTATAAGGCGAGAGCTAGGAGGAACGGGTACAGGATGTTTATTTCAGTTTACATACTGTGGCTATATACATGTAATAATGCCGTGTATTTCTGATCGGCAGTTTGTGGTATGGTGGTATTTTGTAAAGCATGTAGACACTTGCATCAGCTGTTCACTGCTCCAACGACCAAAGAGATTAAATTAATTGAGCCAGTGCATGAGATTTCCAACAATTTGACATTTTGACAAGTGTAGACTCTGATGAGCCTCTGCAGTCTCCTTTTAAGGTTAGAAACTCCAAAATGTGTTCAGTCAGTAGCTTAACAATCATAGAATACTCTAGCGACTAGCAAAGGCTCTGATCAGACTGCGCGTATGCGCAGGCTGATCTGAGGCTTTGCTGGTCATACATACCACCTTGTTGGAAATCTCATGCACTGGCTCAAAATTTTAAATGATCAACTACATACATGTAACGGGAGCTCAGTGGTGTAGCGGTAGAGTAATTGCCTCGAGACCAATGGGTTGTAGGTTCAAGCTTAACTGGCGGTACTGTGTTGTGTCCTTGAGCAAGATACATAAATCCCTGCTTAATACTGGTTCAACCCGAGAAGACCCGTCCTACCATAACTGACAACAATGTTGACAGGGTCGTAAAGAATCAAATCAAACATAAAGCGAACATGCATGTAGCAGTTGAGAAGACGTCAATAACTTTTAATACTGAAGTAATTCCAAGAGGAAAATATTCTGGGTCCGCCAGGATTCGAACCCAGAACTCCTGCGTGACAGTCGACCACTCTAACCATGTCGCTAAAGAGTTAACCCAACAGCGAGGCTGTTAGGAATGGCACTGTCACTACACTCTTTCCCCTTTTATTTCCTGAGAGCCGGGCATCAACCACAACCTAGGGGATCCCGCTACCGCTCCCAGAGGCCAACTCAGGCGCTACCGAATTACCGCTGCCACCAGTGAAGTAATTCCAAGAGGAAGATATTCTGGGTCCGCCAGGATTCGAACCCAGAACTCCTGCGTGACAGTCGACCACTCTAACCATGTCGCTAAAGAGTTAACCCAACAGCGAGGCTGTTAGGAATGGCACTTTCACTACAATACAGTTCCAAATGTTATAAAAAATCATGCTCCACTCATCTGAGCATGAGATTTTAACTGCTCATAAAACCTTAACTGCTGATTTTTTTTCTCCTTTCAAATTCTCTGATGTTGCACAGTAATTATCGTGCTAATAAAATTTTATGTCAGGATGCTATCATTTGCTGGCATTCTAATATTTATGAGCATGATAAATTGCATGATTTTGAGTTGAGCATGAAGAAAGGTCTTATAACCTCGGGATCAAGTCTCGCGTGTTGAGAAGCACACAACTACCTTACCTTTCAAGTAATCTTCAAATTGCTTCATACGCTCATCAAATCGCTTGAAATGCTCATCAAATGGCTTGAAATGCTCATCAAGTCGTTTGAAATGCTCCTCAGATTGTTTCATACGCTCATCAAATCGCTTAAAATATTCCCCATGGTGTCTGAGTTGACTTTCTATTTTATTCAGCTGAGATTCAATGGCTGTGTTCTTTCCTCGTAACTCTTCTCTTCCCTCTATGTCGATTCCACTCGCGTCTTCTTGCATTTTCGATAATATATTAGCTTTGCTTTGATAAGTAGATCTACTTGTAAAATAGCGTTGCTAACTAGATAAACGACGTAACGTCGAATGACGTTGGCAACGGTATTTGGCGATGACACGCCGCGACGTATCTGTCCGAGCAACGTCAACCCAGCAAACGCCTATTTATAATGTTTGTAATTATTGTATATGTATGTATCTTTTTGAGAAATAAATATATTTAAACCAAACATCTACCATTAACAGCAGAGTTTTTAAGATTGTGCAATTTAAAACTGAATTGTTCAAAAACTCATTTTCCGAAAACTGGAACCATCTAGTAGAAGAAAGTGATGTGCGCGCAGAGACAGTCACGGAACGGCTTCAGGAAAGCCGTCTCGCCCTGGACTATCTCTCCAGTCACGTATAATTTATGCTGAAAAGCTCTGCGACGTAATTATTTAGATCCAGATCCAGAAATGCACAATATTTGAACTTAGTTGTGTAGGAAAAATCTTCAAATATATGGGTGAGGCACATACTATTTTGGTACTTGTTGAATTGTTGAGCAACGAATAATCAGGCGAGTATATGCTAATGCGAAGACACGCTGCAGTCTTTGTTCGTCGCGTGCAGAGCATGCGCGGATCCAGATAGTTTTGCAAGAGGGGGTCCAACTTTGACAAGTTTTTTTTTTCTTTTTTTTTTTTTTGGGGGGGGGGAAGGATAAAAAAAATACTATAAGCGGGCCATCATCGGCCCGCCAGCGAAATGTTGTTGTTTATACAAAATAATATAAGTTTTGTAAATACCTTGAAAGCGGCATTTGATCACATGTAGGCCCAAATGGAGCCATCATGTATATATGTTCCACGGTAATCGTTTGGGCGAAGTTACATGGCACGGGTAGGAAACTTCATAGACAGGACCGTCGGCTCTGATAAGGAAAGCTGTTTAAGGGATCGCCTAAAACTGAAGTTTTGCATTCAGTGTTTTATGGTGTAAAATAGCAGAAACAAGGGAAAATGTAGTACTCCGCTCTGTTCTTTTAACTTCTTACCTAAGCTGATGCGAGCTACAAATTGTGTACGGTTTTGGCTGAATCCTTTTTGTCACGACAAAAACGATTCGGTTCGGAGGTAAGCTGCATGCGTGTCGGAGGAAGGCTTGTCGTTGTTCATGAACGGTTTAAGTATGCATTTATCAAGGACGGTCTTCACAAACTTTCATCAATAGGCCGATAAGACACTTCAATTCACTTTCGCATATTTTTTTTCTTCCGCATCAGAGTGGTGGTTAAACATTACACATATCGTGTAATCATGTCCCTTGGAAAGCACACCATGTATGTAAGTGCAGTGTAGAACCAGATTGTTGGGTTCTGATGAAGCTAGTCACTATCCATATTTACTCTTTGACTCCTTGTGTCCATGCAAGCAGATTGGACCCAGATCAGGCCCGACAAAACGTCAGGCCTGATCTGGATCCAATCTGTTTGACACTCAGATGGTATTCCTGAAAGATTTTTTTCGAAAAAAAGAAGATCTTGAAAAAGAATCAGCAGCACGAAAAAAAATCCTAGGGAGCAAAGAGTTAATAAAGTGTACCACAGAATTGACTTCATAAAGTGAAAGCTGACAAGAGCATGTGCGCATACGAGGTCAAATACGGCATTTGCTTTTTTTTTTTACCTCTATTTATATCTCGAAAGAACATTTTGGCTTCGAGTATGTTTTTACGTAGCTCACATTTTCAAATATTATGTGACCCGCCATTATAAAGTGAATTTTCTAGAATCTACAGAGAACGCCCCAGATCAGTCTGGGGGATGGGGAGGTGTGTTAGTGTGGGAGTTGGTGGGGTACATGTATTATCTATAAAACAATAAAGATAATCTATCTAGAATGCCAACCTTTAAATAGACATATAGTACAATGTGGCATTAACAAAACGATCAAAGAATTATTGATATGCCATTGAACTCCTATTCGAAGATATTAATGTAGGTAAAATCTTTTTGAATCAATTAACCCATATAGGCCTTTTTGTGTGACGTAGACAAACACTAAACGTGGCGTCTGATCAGATTTTACACTGCTTGCATACAGAATATACTTTTAAAATTTGAATAAAATCAAAACTTACCACCCAACAACCTTTAAACTCGAAATGGATACGTCCAATTTATGAATGTAGGAAATTGATCCCGCTTAATTACAGTTAAGTCATAATCAAGAACAAATAAGCCGGGCCCATCAAAAGGTTTGCCCAGCTAAGACCCAGATCAGCCTGCGCATTCCCACAGTCTGACCAGAGTCTAAGTTTTCTGCCTGAAGACATGTTGGAATTTTGGCTACATATAGAGCTCCCATGATCGAGACTGGTCACGCTGCTCAGATGCGCAAGATGATCGGAGTCTTAGATGGGCGCACATACCAAGTTGTACGTTTTCAACGACTATGTCCCGGTTCAAATTGAATGTGTCAACCCAATTCAGGCCCGAAAAAGATTTCTCATTTGCGAATATTAATGTCCCTTTAAACATTTATTTACCCGTTTCAACATCTCTGTCTAAAGAGTTTAAACCAATTTCGAATATTTTTACCCATCAGTTTTAACATATGTTTTGGGTGTTCAAAAGAACCGTCTCGTTGTTTGCAAATGCCGAAGACGGGTTTTCTTGCGTGATGGCCTATATTACTTGACTTTTTGGTTACTGTAAAGGCGGCACCTCATGAATGCGTAATTAGGAACAGAACAGAACATATATTTTATTGAACTGGTCAACCTTAGACATAGGTTAAAGCTGAATTATTCAAAAGTAACTGTATCATCTTGCGCCATTACCTCAGTATAGACGTAAAACACGTTATTCAGTCCTTAAACGCCAGCAGAAAAACGGCATCTGACAATGTCTATTTAACATAAGCATAGAGGCAAACATTGTTGACCCAGATCAGACTGCTCCTACAGTCTGATCTGGGTCCGCACTGTTTGTCTGAGAGGCTTCAAACATTTCAGTGGACGACAAAAACATGCATTTTGTGATTATGCGCTTTAAGGGTTAATAAATATGAGTTCAGTGTGTATACGGTTAGGATTTTCATGAACTGCACGCACGTTTGCGCGGCCCAAAGATCTGATTAACTCTTTACCAAATTATAAATAAAACCCGAGTTCCCTTGCTTAGCATGCTTGGTAGATGAAATAGCCGAACCACGCCCAGATATGAATATTAAAGTTGCCGCCTTTACAGTAAGAGAAAAGTCAAGTAATACACGATCATACACTTGTGTGTGTTAGTGTGCCCGGTTTTCCAACTTTTATTATCTATTGCGACATACGAGTAATTTGAGATAGCACAGTTAGAGTTATATTCACAAATGAATGACTATAAAAGGAAATACACTTAATATTTGCTTCTACATAAAATAAAATTCAAAATGAAGTGTACGATTGTGCTTGTTTTGTTGTTCTTTGGAAGTATAGTGTCGGTTGAAGGGATCACAAAATGTAAGTTACTGGTAAAGCTATAACCCCATAGAAATATGATCCTAAGTTTGAGGGTCTGGATAGGGGGTGGTTCAAATTTGTTAATCGTTAAAATATTTGCCTCTTAAAGACATGTTTCAACATGTTAAAAACAGCTTATATTTGACGTACTCATCAATTTTTAGGATAACAAATATCGCTGATCGTTAAAAAGATTTGGGAGGGGGAATTAAAATCACCATATACGTGTAATTAGGTCATTAATGGCTACCCAGGTTCTATCCCAGGCGGATAAGATTTTAAGCGGTCGCCCAGTCTCCATATGTCCTTAGTTGTTGATGGGACGTTAAACAACAATACAAACAAAATAGACAGTCTCATGACCAAATATTCCCTTTCTTGCGCATTTAGGGTCGCTGCGTAATACAAATGCGCCGTGACACGTGATTCACATTGACAAGTGTAGACTCGGAGGAGCCTCTGCAGCCTCCTTTTAAGCTTAGAAGTTCCAAATGATGTTCAGTCAGCAGCTTAACTACAAACGAGTAGAAAAGGCTCTGATCAGACTGCGCGTATGCGCAGGCTGATCTGAGGCTTTTGCTGGTTGCACATACTAAATTGTCGTGGCTCAAATGTAATTGATGTGGTTAAAGGTGTGCCGCGAACGGTGTTAGCACGTGTAGTAAAGATCTTAAAAATGCAATCTATGGTGACAAAAGAGCAAGAGATGACTGGTCATAATATCATTTTTTTTTTTCATTTCAATTCTGTTTGATCCCCATTACTGCAACGCTTGTCCTGAAAAAGAAACAAAGATTTATTTTTTTTAATTATTTACATAAAGTACAATCAATTCATGAAGTACCGGTACTTTTCACATGTACGAGGGACGTTTTTTATGTTCGTAGAGAGGTAGAATTAATGCAAACGGCGAAAGTAAATGCATACATCATGCACACATTTGGAAAGATTGAGCTTTTATCTATACATGCAACCTAGAATTATTTCAAAATGCATTACTTTAATGTCTTCTAAGAGGCAAAGACATACCTATATATCGCACACTGGAAATATGGCAGAAATATGACATTTATGGACTTAGCCTCTGACAGAACGTCAGTAACAATTGCATGAAAATGGGTCCATAGCCATACAAAGCTTCTGAAAATTTGGATGCAGATCAAGGACACCACGTGCTACAATATTGTATAAACAATATAGCAAATACGCAGCAATTATTGGATATGGAAGATTTGTTTGGAACCTTAGCAAAGTGAACAGTTGGCATATAAATTTTATTTTAAAAGTTGACACAAGTGGAAGTTGGATACGGGCTTTTGAATGTGGCTTAATATGTTAGCTGTAAAGTAGTATTATAATTTTTCTTGCTTATATGGTAGATGGAAGTGTTGTGGTAACTTTCATCCCAAAACAAGGTTAATACTTTTGTTTTATTAGAAATAAACTGCAAAATAGATAGCCTAGGGGGTGCTAAAATTCCTTATTATGTACATAAATGACGTCATGGAGCGTTACTATATTTAAAAAATACATTAAAACTGTTTCTGGGCCTCTAAATAGGTGTTGAAATCACTGGAATAAGAAAATTATGCAGATCCGATAGTTATTGTGTTTTCTACGCGGGGTTGATTTACCCCACCCACTTTTTATAACATGGGGGTATGCCAGTACTGGAAGTTGCCAGTTACACACTTAAATCGATACATCAATATAACTGCTGACGAATGATTGAGTATATGATGTGCTATGCAAAACTAGAAGAAATTTTAAAATTTGTTCATAATCGTAATTTTAACAGATATAATAACTAGCACTTGACTGTGATTATTTTAGTATATTGATGGGTGTTTTAAAATTGTTATAGAACAGCAAAGAACATGCTAATAGTTTTGCTGCACTTCTTTATGATTAGCGTTTGAATAATTAATTTTGATGGTGTAAAAGAAAAATCGGCTTGAAAAATGCTTATATCACCATAGCGAATGGAACTAGCAATTCTAACTTTAATAACGTGGCTTTCTCTTCTCTTGCTATGTTCAGGTGATATACAACCTAACCCTGGTCCATCTTCCATATCTTCAATATCATCAGCTAGTAATCCCTCAAACTCATCAAACATTTCAAATGATATTATAAGCTCCTTAAGCATAAATCATAACTTATCGTTCGTCCAGTACAATGTACAAAGCATTCTTAATAAACTAGATATCTTACAAACCGAACTGTTCGAATTCGACATACTTGCTTTCAGCGAAACGTGGCTAAATCAATCGATCTCATCTGACGACTTACTATTTCAATCATTCAACAGACCAGAACGTAAAGATAGAGTAGGGGATAGTCACGGTGGCGTAATGATTTATGTTAAGGAAGGGATATACTACAAGCGTAGAGACGATCTTGAAATCCGAGGAATAGAATGTATATGGATTGAAGTTGCAAATCACAACAAACATATTCTTTTCGCATTGTTTTATAGGCCACCAAATTCAAACATGAGCTACCTTAATGATATGGAAGATTCCATAGCACTAGCTGTTGACACAGGTATATCAGAAATTATAATTACTGGCGATCTCAACTTAAATTTCTTGTCATCCCCAACGAGACGAAAAATTGAAGCATTATGTACTCAATTTATGCTCTTTCAGTCAATCACTCAACCAACACACTTTACTGAAACCTCTTCCTCCCTAATCGATGTAATTCTTGTAAGTAATAAAGATCACTTAGTGATTAGTGGGGTAGGTGATCCCTTTCTGCATCAAGAATTAAGATATCATTGTCCTGTATTTGGTATACTGAAATTTTCTAAGCCCAAAGTTAAAGCATTTAAACGGCATATCTGGAGCTATGACAAAGGTAATTATGAACTTCTGCGTAACAAAGCCCGAGACACTGATTGGGATTCCTTAAGGGATGAAAATATAGACACTTATGCAACTAATATTAGCAACTCAATTCTTACAATCGCATCTGAATGTATACCAAATAAAAGCATCACGGTTAAACCATCTGATCCGCCATGGATAACTTCAGGTTTAAAGCGTCAAATACGTAAGCGTAGAAGAGCCTACAGAAAAGCTAAGGCAACTAACCAATCACATCACTGGGCAAAATTCAGAAGACTACGTAATGAAGTAACTACACTGATCAGAAATTGCAAACAACAGCATACGGACAAAATAGCACAAAAACTCAAATCTGAAAACCTATCCTCAAAAGATTGGTGGTCTACTCTTAAGGCATTTATCTCCCCTCACACACATTCTGATATCCCACCTCTCGAATCAAATGGCAATGTATATACCAATGAAATAGATAAGGCCAACCTTCTGAACGATCATTTTCAAAGTCAAACCATTCTGAATGAGCAAAATGCTATACTCCCTCCTCTACCTCCCCCAGCATATCACACGCAATTGAATTCAATTATTCTTACTCCTCTAGAAGTTGAATCCACCCTCCAAACATTGAAAGTTGGAAAGGCCTCTGGTCCAAACGGTCTCAATAATCGCATTTTGCGTGAACTGTCTTCGCAATTAGCCTCACCTTTCTGTTCTCTTTTTAATCAATCACTGCGCTTAGGAATCATGCCAGCTAGTTACAAGGAAGCAAATGTATGCCCAGTTCCTAAGAAGGGAGATTTATCCGTAACATCTAATTATAGACCTATATCTCTTCTCAATTCAGAGAGCAAAGTCTTTGAAAAAACTATCTTTAAACACCTGTACAATCATCTTCAAGAAAATAATATGCTGTCGTCTTTTCAGTCTGGTTTTATTCCTGGAGACTCAACTATAAATCAGTTAACCTATTTGTATCATACCTTTTGTGAAGCATTAGACTCTGGAAAAGAGGTAAGGGCCGTCTTCTGTGACATCAGCAAAGCTTTTGATCGTGTTTGGCACGCTGGACTCCTATACAAACTTGAAGCAGCTGGTGTCACAGGAGAGGTTCTTAACTGGTTCAAAAGTTATCTCTCTGACAGACGACAACGTGTTATTCTTCCAGGTGTATCTTCTGTCTGGAACTTTATCAGAGCAGGTGTGCCTCAGGGATCTATTCTAGGGCCTCTTCTTTTTCTTCTTTTCATAAATGACATAGTTAATGGCATTGACTCTAACATACGTTTATTCGCAGATGACACTAGTCTCTTCATCATTGTAGACAATGCTCCTTATGCAGCTGCTTGCTTAAATTTCGATTTAGATAGAATATCTCGATGGGCTGCCACGTGGCTTGTTACTTTTAACCCATCTAAAACAGAGGCACTCTTACTCTCAAGAAAATTAAACACTATACATCACCCACCGCTATATATGGAAAATGTGCAAATCCAGGAAGTTAAATTCCACAAACACCTAGGTCTATATCTGTCAAGCGATTGCAGCTGGCATCAACACATAAACTATATAAAGGACAAGGCATGGTTAAGAATTAATATAATGAGGAAACTTAAATTCAAACTGGATAGAAAATCACTAGAAACAATATACACAACATTCATAAGACCATTACTAGAATATGGGGATAACATATGGGATAATTGCACACAGGCAGAAAAATATGAACTTGACAAAATACAGAATGAGGCCGCCAGAATAGCCACTGGAGCTACCAAACTCGTCTCAATAAATAACCTGTACAAAGAAATTTGCTGGGAATCACTACAAAAACGACGCAATGACCATAAATTGACTTTATTCTTTAAAATGTATAATCACTTAGCACCAGAATATTTATCCTCCTTAATACCCCAACAAGTAAATGATATATCCCGCTACAATCTACGTAACTCTAACAATATCCAAACCATACGAGCTAAAACGAATCAATACAATAATTCCTTTTTGCCCTCTGTCTTAAGAGATTGGAATACCTTGCCAGCTGAAACTAAACAATTAAACACATTAAGTTCATTCAAATACTTTCTGAAGAAAGATAACAAGCCTGTTCCAAAATATTATTATTATGGAAAAAGAAAAACTCAAATACTACATACCCGGCTACGAACAGGCTGCAGTTCTCTGAATCTAGACTTGTTCTTGAAAAATATCACTGACTCACCTCTTTGCAACTGTGGTTCTATCGAAAATGTGCAACATTACTTTTTCCACTGCAGATTCTTTGAGCATCAACGCACCTTACTTCTTAATGATATACGACTATATAGAACACCAACTTTGAATTTATTGCTATATGGTGATCCATTACTATCAAATGAAACAAACCAAAGTATCTTCCATCATGTCCACAAGTATATCTTAGCAACGCAGCGTTTCTAATTCTCTCATCTTTAATGTGCATTACAAGTGTTACCATATCATGTGACGACAGAATAAAACCTAATATTAAACATGTCCTTAAGTCTGCACCACTCCCCACATCCCTTCAACATTCAGCAAAGCAATACAATCTGAAAATATTTCATGCTTTTTTCCATCGTTATTTGTTTGTAATTTGTATCATTTTCTTATTGTTGTTTTTTTCTCAATCTATTTTTCGCAATTATCATTTTTTCATATTTATAACACTACTTTGTATACTCACTTTGCTATATGTAGATAAAATACTGCCATATGCATGTACACTATATAGTCACTCTCAACAGGAAAAGAACTCTATAAGCATTTATGCTTTCGTTCTAATCCTTTGTATGTTTACAATGTATGTATGTTGTATATCATTTGTATTTATTGAATAAAATATGTTTAAACTAAACTAATGGAACTTAACAGCGTCTAATTTCCTGCTTGCTGCGTGGTTAAAAATGGCATGTATTTCGACCAGTGTCCTTTTCATGCCATATTCAAAGCTAAATATCTTGACCGAACTTAGCGCTAATGGTGTAAATTTTATATCAGTTGATAGACAAAAGCTAGACCTTTCAAAATATATCTACTTATGGTACCGTAAATTCTATATTTGTAGAGATACAGCCCGATTCTACGAACATAAAAAATGACCCTCGTATGTATATCATGGTATATGCGAGCAGCGAAGTTTCAGACGAGTCTGCGCATCCGCGCATTCTCGTCAGAACCTTCGCTACTCGTACACATAAAGTAAAGAAGTAAATTAGGACACGGATAAGAATTGAATCATATGGCCCCACTAGATAGCTGTGCATGAATGTTTACCATGTACTGGTAAAAACGACCTTGCGCATAATCGATAAGTCACAAAATCTCATGATCAAGTGCAAGATACTGTTATCAGATATACGATTGTTTGTGTAAGTACTGTCCTGCCAGTCAAAAATGACAATGACGTCATGTTTTTTTTTCAAAAAGTTATCAGGAACTTATAATCGATAGATCACTTGTGTATTAATCCTATCCTTAGGATAGGATTAATACACAAGTGATATATCGACTCGCGTTAGCTCAAGTGAAGTGTACACATAAGTGTTTTACTTAGCAATGTAAACAAAGCATTACGTCACTGTCACTCTTGGTTGGCACGACAGTACATGTATAATTATTGTTTGGTTTACTGTCATCTCCACCTGTCCCATATATAATATATACCTGTTAATAAGGCTAACAGAATACGAGTACTGAACTAAACGACATGTTTACTTATTTTATCTATACAGTCTTAAAGACATAGAAATTTGAGCAATAATACTGGTACCACTCATTATGACTCTCTCCAGAGGTCATACTGGGCAGATCAAATGGACAGTCATTATCAGGTGATTATGACTCTTTATCTTAATGAAAGAAATTGTGCTGTATACAGGTAATTCCCCACTTGAGGCCCCTTTAATTTTGTGAGATATTTAAACTGTCCCTTATCAGTTAATTCTTTAATGATCTCTCTTGGACAGTAATCTATGCCTTTAACCACAATACCACAGACCAGCCTCATATTGAGGCTGCTGAGATAAATGAGAGAAGTTAATAATAACAGCTGGGTAGGGCAGATATTTGTCTACCAATGTGGTCGCTAATTAAGAACACTTGATTAGAAGTTGAGACAATGTGTTCAATTAACATTATATATATACCTACATGTGATGTTCACTAAAACATATAACTAAATATAGTTTTAGCTCTTCAATTTAAAAGTTTGTTATTTTTTTTTAATTTATGTCTTCCGTCGTCAATAATCGCGTCGTAGGACAATGAGCTTTACATGTAAATTATGTCGCTCAATGTGTCCAGCTCCTATAGGATCAGTCTGATCCGTGTTCATTGTTATTGCTTCCATGATCGTGATAAAAGGGTAGTCTGGATTACACTTGAATATCTGCAGCAGACATTAAAAGCATTTAGGACAAAACAATTTGCTGAACAGGGATTAACTCGTAACAATTTGGCTGAAAAGGGTTAACTCTTTGCATGCTGGGTAATTTATCTTACTTTTGTTTTCGTCTGCTGACTTTTTTCAAAATTCCTCCACGAAAGTATGGGACCGGGCTGAGATTGAACTCGCGACCCCTGGAACTGCTGTCAGACACGCATCTGTAGTCAGACATGCCGCGTTATCGACTGCGCTACGCGGCCATGTGTACCTTAGTGTCAACCATTTTGGATCCAGATCAGCTCTGACCCAATTTCCAAACGGTTTGGAAATGCTATCAGCACATGCAAAACATCCCCGTTGGTAAGGAAAAAGTTAAATAGTATATATATTGTCTGCATTCATATTCATGAACAGTTTGTGATTGTTTGGATTGCACATGCGTTGAATGCATGCACACTAATCTAATTAGAGGCCATCTATATTTTGTCCTCAATGCGCAGCAAAGACATTGGCGAAACCACATAGACGGCAGGCTTGTCTTAGCCTTTGCTATTCGCATATATATGTGATAATATATAAATATCTGGCTCATTTATATGTGAAATATAAGGCCACAAAAACATTGTTAGCTTGTGGTTCTAATAATCAAATGGCAATGCAAAAATGTTCCATAAAATGGAGTTTATTATGAAAAGTAACATCGAGTTAATCTCTCTGAATTCTGAGTGAAAGAGGTGGTATAGAAGTTGAAACTTCAAGTTCAGGATTTTTCATGTGTAAGATCAAACCTTGTCTCATAATTTCTAATCTCATGACTTCTGAACTTGAAAGTCCGATGATTTTTTATCTTGTATTTCAAACCCTCATTACAAAGTATCGGCATCTAAACGCATAAATTTCGTTTTTTGCCACAGTTCGTTCCCCTTGCATTTCAATTTTCGGCATCTAAACGCATAAATTTCGTTTTTGCCACTGTTTGTTCCCCTTGCAATTCAATTTCTAAACTCAAAATGTTGACTTTCTATTTCAATATTTTGATTGAAACCAACTTTTTTAACTATTGAACAATGCATTGAAATGCTTACTTTTGACTGTATATAATTTATGCGCAATATCACAATCCAAAATAAAAAATATGCATTACATGACAAAAATCAACAAAATAACCTCTGCAGCTAACCAAAATCAGCCTGTGCATAGAATCATAGAGACTAACAGTTTCATGTCTTTGTTGCGTGCTCAGTTGATAGCTAATAATCATTGGTTTCCCTATATGGACAGTGAACCGGGCATACCGAATAGATGACCAGGTGGCTGATCAGAGTCCCCAATCTATTAATCATGAATATTAATCATTTTGGTGATATTTTTCACTGGAAGATTAGATAACATAGAACATGTCTAATATGCCTTCACAGCAAACAGTTGGAGGTAAGACAGTGGGCAGCCTATAATTATCATTAATTAGTGACCACTGTTACAATTATGGAGCAAAGATGTGTTTCCCTGGGGAAGCAATGTTTGCCTTTAAGTTTATGTACATTGAGGTCAGATACTTGGAACATGGCCCTTAAAAGTCTTCTTGTCTGAATTACAATGCCTAGACCCTTGATATGTAGCATAATCTAAATAGACCTCTACCAAGTTTTTCAAAATCTGGTCCTGGAGCCAAAACAGGACCCGTACAAGAGGTTCACAGTCCTATAGGCCCAGTTCCATACTTTCGTGGAGATAGATCATTAAATAACTTCTAGAGTTTGGTATTTGCATTTACACGTACATTTGGAGCTTCACCAATGTCCTGTGTCCAAATATATAGGTTTATAGGGGAATCATAAAAAAAATCTTCTTGTCTGAAACGATAAGGCATATTGGCACTCTACTAAGTTTGTTTGGATTCCGACCCTGGGGCTTAAATGGTCCTGCCCCTTAGGTCACATGATTTGCATTGACATAATGAAAACGTAAAATATTCGTGCAAAACCATAAAGCCTAGAGCCTTGATATTTCGTATACAGCATTATCTAACGGTCTTCTTTCAGATTTGTTCAAACTATGACCCTGGGGCAAATTGGACTCTACCCTGGGAGTAACATGTTTTATATAGATTTATTTTGGGAAAGTATAAATAAATCGTCTCGCCTCTAATATAAAAGCCTATAACTGTGATAGTTGCATTTTGGTGGGTGCCAAAATGGTTCTGTCCCGGGTGTCTTGGAATCGTACTTTAACTTGGAAACTGTTCAAATCCCCACCTCTAAACCAGTTAATATTATTGTTCCTTATAAAACATATGCGTCGACAATGGCAGCGGGTGCCCTTTAGGCTATCAACCCTCTCCTTCTATAAGAAACAGACTGGCTCATATTGAAGTGAAGTCAACATGATTTTACTCTAAAACCGTGTATTTTCCTCTAAAGCATGTAAGAACTTACCTTTTAGAGAGATAAGCAGCACCTATTCACTGATAGGTTATCGGAACATCTTTGAGTCCTCACGCACTGGTTATCACGGGTGCAGACTGCTCCTGTTGCTCTCTGGTTTCTGGTGCAGCCGCTTCTTACGTCAGCTGTCAGTTGGAAAAAACATAACATTACGGAAACGTATTCGTTTATAGTCGGTAACTCCCGTAAAACCACATATAAATGAGATTTTGGCACATCACATTGTCATTTGCAAGCAACAAATGCTCTGGTGAGCCTGTGCACATGCGCAGTCTCACCAGAGCCTTTGCTGCTTGCATACACCCTACAAAGTAGACTCTGTCCAAAGTTTCAAGCTCTAGCCCCTCTGGATGCCTCAGTATGGGGTGTTTAATGAGAATTTTTGTGCATCCGCACAGACTAATCAGCGCCGTTGTTATTCGTCTTTTTGAATATATCTTATCTAAACTTGCTACAAGCGAAATTTCATTTTTCTAGCTTGTCTCTGTAGCTGAGGAATTTGGTTAGAGTCTCGCTCTTGAAACTCGGTCCTTATATCACCCATATAGCATCAAAGCCAAAAGCTCACAATGTCATTACACAGGAGCTTAAAGTTTGGTCCGTATATCACCCCTATAGCCTCAAAACCAAAAGCTCACAATGTCATTAGTCAAGAGAGGGAGCGCAGTGGCTCAGTGGTAGAGTGCTTGACTCGAGACCGAGGGGCCGCGGGTTCGAGCCTCACCGGCGTCACTGCGTTGTCCTTGAGCAAGAACATTAATCCTAGCTTAGTACTGGTTCAACACAAGAATCCCGTCCCTTTATTATTGAAAGACTGTTGATGGGACGTAAAGAATCAAATAAAACAAAATTAGTCAAGAGCTTGAAGTTCAGTCTTTATATCACCTCTATAGCATCAAAACCAAAAGCTCACAATGCCATTACACAGGAGCTTGAAGTTCGGTCCTTATATCACCCCTATAGCCTCAAAAACCAAAGCTCACAATGTCATTACACAGGAGCTTGAAGTTTGGCTCTTATATCACGTCTACAGCTTTAAAACCAAAAGCTCACAAGGTAATGACGTAATGAGATTGTGCGCTTTTGGTTTTTGAGGCTATAGGGGTGATAAAAGGACCGAATTTCAAGCCCCTGTGCTTTGTCGGAGACCCCGAAGACAGGTTTTGTCGCGTCGAGGCCCAAGTACTTTACCCCTTCACAAACTGGTTTCTTTTCTATGAGAAGAGATATGTTCATATTGCATAACTGTAAAAAATGCAATCTGAATAGGTTTCATAGTGTGTGCATTTTACGATGTTGTATCCCTTTAAGCGTTTTCGGAAAAAAAACGTGTATGTAATGGACGTTAAAACTGTTTCATCAACTAGGTTGAGTTGAGAACTTACAACATATGCTGTTTTGAGCAGTCAGGGGCATAACCTGTATAAGTTAAAAATATATATCACATGAAGAAGTTAAAATTATGCATTTTCAACAATGATCTCAAAGTGAGGCTACAGAAAGTAACTTATTCAGATTATGTCTGAAATTATTTAGGCCAAGGTCAAAATTGCAAGCTCAAAAATATAACTGATTCAAGTTAACTGAAAAGTAGCTTATTTTCTGATCTTCGATGACCTTGCGTACAAATTTCTAGACGGTGCGTACAGAATGTTTTGCATAATCGTAAAGTTATGTAATAGGTCTTTCAGATAAAATTACACACATGACCATGAAAATTACGATGACTTCAGAATAAGGAGATGAAAAAGGACTCTTTCACTCAAACAGGTTACTTTTGTTTTGTTTCAAAAAAAAGATAAGTGTAAAAATTGAAATTAAAGTAAGTAAGGGTGTAAAGATCAGGAATCGATACAATCAAATACCACACCCGACCCAGGATACCAATGGGAAAGTGACAAACTCACAGTAAGACACCACAAACGAGAGCCAAGAGGTCAGCCCTTTCTCAGCAAGTGACCCGAAGCACAATTAAACAGACACGTACGAAGACATAGCAAACACAAGACAGAACAAAAACATAAAAGATCCACAAAAGAAGTACCGCCTTGGAACGGTCAGTAAAATATTTTACTGGAGGGCTTAAACCTGTTTAACGGCGCGCCAACCTCACCCTTAATTCAGATGTGGATCAAGACACATAGATATTTGGTTTGCATGAAAGACCCATAACTTATCAATGCATCATCTCCTAAAACATATAAATCAAGATATAACAAGGAGATAAAGAAACCTGTTTAACGGCGCGCCAACTTTACCCTTAATTCAGATGTGGATCAAGACACATAGATATTTGGTTTGCATGAAAGACCCATAACTTATCAATGCATCATCTCCTAAAACATATAAATTAAAGTATAACAAGGAGATAAAGCAAAGATAAGGACTCAACTGTAAATAAAACTGAATACCGGAGCAAAAGAAATCCAACAGGTAAACCCCGGTGGGCCCGACAAACAGCCAAAGCATCAGGCCCCTACCATCCCATCAATTGATAAGTCTTTAAGTCGGAACCATCATAGAGTCTGAAGTCCGACCCACCGTCGTGCAATTAAAGAGGAATGTGTTTTTTTTTAACTTTTGGGGGTTATGCACCTGAATTGAGAGAAAAAGATAGTAATTAAAAATTTTCCCATTGGAGACAGGACAATGTCTGTAAATTAACTCTTTTTATCATATGACGTCGCGTCTGGGAGTGAAATAACGCCATGCAATAAAATCTGTAAATCACTAGTGGTTTAACGATTTTCGGGAAACGTTATGACGTCCATAACAACGTTGGACATATGACGTCCAAAACAACGCTGCGTACATAATGACAAAATTATAACGTTTTTACGCCAGAAATGAGATCTCGAAGTAATCTTAATGTCATATGATAAATAGAATCTAACATTCGTGCTCTTGTATTATTGAATTTATTAAACTCGTTGCGAAAAAGAGATAAAATGCTCGGCAAGCCTCGCATTTTATCTCTTTTCCCCAACTCGTTTAATAAATTCAATAAAACATGATCACTCATGTAAGATCCCCTATGTCTATTTGTGTCGTCTGCTGATAACCTTTCCAAACAGTTTAAATCCAGATCATGCTTCGAGCCTGGTCTGGATCTGAACTTTTTGTCACTCTGATAGTACATGTATTGCTGAAAGAATTTTTGGAAAAAGTTAACTTCGAAAATAATCAGCAGACGAAAAAAAGCATGCTTGATATATAAGATCTGCTTACCTGCAACGTTAGCAACAAAGGTACCAAATACAACCAGGAGACACAAAACGAACACAGCCTTCATCTTTAGAGGTTCTCTGACTTCCGGTTAGCTTCAGATAGGATTTATGGTTCAAGTAACGATAAAGTTGCTCTGTCTCGCAGTGAATTATATAGAAAAGTAAAAACCCTAAAGGCCAACTGGATTGCATCTGTCCCCGCCACCATAGGCTACATATCTATCAAACACTCCAACTTAATGGAATTACAAAATAACAATTTTTCATGATATACAAGTTTTATCTTTAACTCTCCTCTGCTTATAACCTTTGCAAACAGTTTTGTCAGGCCTGATCTTGATCCAAGCTGTTTGACAGAGTATTCTGATGGTTTTCCTGATTTTTTTTTTTTTTTTTTTTTTTTTTTTTTTGATTTTTTTTGCAAAAAAGGTTATCATGTTTGAAAAAAAAGTCGGCAAAAAAGCATGAAAAATTACCCGCTAGGCAAAGAAGTATATGTAAATGGGAAAGGGACATGGGGAAATCTAATTCTCGTTCTGCTGTCGGATTAAATCGGACATAGATTTGTCTCACAGTATAACGTACTGGGCAATTCAGAACAAAACATTACATGAACTGTCCCTTTTCCCTGTGAGATGTTTAATGTAAATGATATATTTGAAGTAAAAATATGTTCCATATTTCAATCCATCATAATTATTGAAACAACTAATATTAGTGATCCAGGCTTATTCTGTGCTAATGGATTGTGAAAAACAAAAATCCAACACGTCTGTCACCCCCTCCAACCCCCCCCCCCCCCCCCCCCACACACACACACACTCATTACAAGGATGAAAGGTGATTTCATACTCCTTATAGACGTTGATCTGGGTGTGCGAGGTAATTCATTTTTCCGTCGTAAAAAGGAAAAGAGAAAAACATCCGTGCAGTCTGATCAGCGCATTTGTTCTTCCCTGTCCTGTCGGGAAAGTGTGTAAGCTGCACGAGCTACGTCCAAATTCTCAGAATTATAGCTAGTGTGATTTGAATGATTTTAATTAAACATCCATGCTGACGTATCCAGTAAAGCTAGAGTTCTAGATTTGTGCATCAGCCTTCATCTATATCCATACTTTGTGTATACGAGCAGCGATGGCTCTGGCGAGTCTGAGCATATGCGCAGACTCGCCAGCGCCTTTGCTGCTCATCGATACGATAAGTAACGGAATCTCGTGTACTACTGGCCCATTTGGTAATTTTACTTTGTCGCAAACATCGAAGAGAGGACATCACCACACCTGATAGGCGGCAATCGATAACGCTCTTAACAATCGACGAACGCGGATCAAAAATAGCTAGAACCAGTTTTTTCGATTGCAATTAATCGCAGGTTGGGCGACAAAAGGCAATCGAAAACTCTGTTTTTAACGATTTTATCTACGTTCGTCGATAGTATTAACGTTTTCGATTGCCGCCTACCCGGTGTGATCACTCATATTACAGATTAGACGCAGTCATACCCGGAAACTTCCGGATATTACTGATATTTCAGACAATATGTGAAGATTGAGTAACATATTGAAGTGTTAAATTCAGCAAGATCATACGAGTTGCGTCGTGAGATTAGTAATAGTTATACCATGGGTTGTCCGCCTGTACGTGGAGATAATCCACGCATAGCTTTAGCGAATGGATTATCTTACGTACATGTGGAGAAACATGGTATAATTATTTTACATCACCTACATTAGTGTAGACCTTGTACATCATGAGATAGTTCGTGCTAAAGTTGGCAAGGGTGGTATAACCTGTTTTTTGCTGTTGTTGTTATTGTATGCGAAAAAAGAATGTACAGACCAGCTTGCCTATCAGCAAAGACGCATCGGTAACATGTTAGTCGCTTCATGTAAAATACAATAACAAAACATGATTCATAATCTTCAAGCTTCTTGCTGAATGCTACAATGTAACTTGTCGCCAACCCCGAAGCCCTGTTTCTCTGTGTGTGTGTGTGTGTGTGTGTGTGTGTGTGTGTGTGTGTGTGTGTGTGTGTGTGTGGCACGAAACAAACAAAATGACTTCTGTGAACAGCAAAGATTCAGATCAGCCTAATGGGGAGCGCAGTGGCTCAATGGTAGAGTGCTTGACTCGAGATCGAATGGCCGCGGCTTCGAGCCTCACCGGCGTCACTGCCTTGTGGTCCTTGAGCAAGACACATTTATCTTAGCTTAGTACTGGTTCAACCAAGGAAGACTCGTCCCTATATAACTGAAAATTTGTTGATGGGACGTAAAGAATCAAAAGACCAGCCTAATCATAGTCTCCGTTGTGTGGTTATTTAAACAACAAGCTCTTTGCTTTCCTTTGAGTGAAGAGTAAAGAAGCTGATGTCCTTGCCCCGATGGTATAAAACTTTTTCATGCTCAACTCAACTGAGCACGAAAGTTATCATGCTCATAAATGTTAAAATGCCAACAATTGTTGGCATTTTAACATTTATTTGCTTGATAAATACACCATATGAGAGTAAGAAAGTAAAAAGCTTTATTTGTAGGCATTTGGTTGTTATTTCATGCTCAGTTGAGTTGAGCATGAAAAAAGTTTTATAACCTTGGAGTCTGGTTGGTCTGAGTCTTCGCTAAGTCCACAGTTTGTTTTGCATTCCATCTGGCTGATGTCCTGTAAAACACTTATAGGGTAAAGTCGGGTAAATTCGGACATCAGGTAAATTCGGATAAACATTTGCAGACAGTGTAAATCCAGATGAGACGGCTCCTTATTAGCCGTCTCATCAGGATTTTCACTGTTTGCTTGGTTGATTTATTTTTTATTCCAATAACTGAACTATGAAACAAGCAAGGTGGCTGTCCGAATTTAGCAGTCTGTCCGAATATACCCGACTTAACCCTATTTATCTGGCTCTATAGTCGAAATAAATGAAAATAGCAAAAATATAAAAACTGAAAAAAAATACAGTTTCTTATTAGTTACACACATGCAATAAATGAACACATAACACGTCTATCGTTTGGTATCTGTATCAACGACACAACGTCTATTTCTTGTTAGAGTAAAACTCCTACAAAAGGGGCTACTCTTTAACGAAAGGATGGTGGGGGAGGAATTCTTCAATTTAAGAGTACCTCTTTGAGAATAGAACATTTCTTTAAAGATTCTCAAATTAGAAAAGCACCAAAATTTAACTACGCCACTATGTCATACTTTTTAATTCAGCATATTTTGATGTTGTGAACACTGAGTTGTATCAACCATCCCGTGTGCCCTATGCAAATAAGCTAGAAAACTGGTCCTTCCGAAAGTAGAGAGAGCCCACAAAACTTGTTTCACTGGGCTTACTCATGCACCACCTTATAAATGCCACTATAACCGGATTTATGCCTTATAATCTCGAAGGGCCAAAATATGCACATTTTATTTTGATTTTTTCTGTTGACTTTGCAGACTACATGGACCTACAATGCGGTACTTCACTGTACATGCCAAACCTCTACCACCTATACTCACTGAGATTGAAACTTACGAGTAATTACAACTACCGGAAGAATATGAACTGTGTGTTTACTGTAAATACAACCAGTAGCCAACATCTTATGTTCTACTTCAAAGACATGGATATCGAATATTCGACATCTTGCTCAAGAGACTGGTTGGAACTTCATGATGGCGGGTCGATTTATTCTAGCTATGTTTCTGGTAAGTTAGGAAAGCATCTTTACACAAAACAACAGTGGCGGATCCAGAGAGGGTATTTTAGATATCCTATGAAAATGAAATAATTTTGTCTCAGTGAGACCAAATTATTCCATTTTCATGGGATATATAAGAAAAATGAGATAAAATCAACAAAGCGACCCCCCCCCATGAACCACCATTCCAGAAATCCTGGATCCGCCCTGAACAAGTAGTTGTCTTCACATAAGAAGACCAAAAATTGGTTTTCCAGACAAATTATCGCTTAGTGAAGGTTTTAAGTATTGCAGAATGCTTTAAGGGTAGCATTCTGCAATACTTTTGACTTTCTATGTGTCTTGGTCCACATCTGAATTAAGGGTGAGGTTGGCGCCGTTAAACCGGTTTAAGCCCTCCAGTAAAATATTTTACTGACCGTTCCAAGGCGGTACTTCTTTTGTGGATCTTTTATGTTTTTGTTCTGTCTTGTGTTTGCTATGTTTTGTGCGCGTCTGTTTATATGTGCTTTGTGGTCACCTGCTGGGAAAGGGCTGACCTCTTGGCTCTCGTTTGTGGTGTCTACTGTGAGTTTGTCACTTTCCCATTGGTATCCTGGGTCAGGTGTGGTACTTGATTGTATCGATTCCTGATCTTTGCACCCTTACTTACTTCAAAGGCAGTTGTGTTTATGTGCAACCATATTGCATAATAATATAATCCTCATAAAATGTTGTTTTCTCTGATAGTGCATGCATTGGAAACTAAAAACTATTACCAGAGCTTTTTCTGTTGGTATTTGCACTTTGTATGCACAATGTAGACACATTGTACATTTGCATAAAAAAGTGTGATGCCTTAAAATTGAATTTTGACCAAATGTCAGCACCTTTAACCTAGAATTTTGTGTCTCTTTCTGCGTCTTCAAATCTTCTTTCACATTTATTAGACAACTCTGATGATTTGTATACACAATGGAGTGCATGAAAAATTTGATACCTAGATTTTTTGGACAAAAATGACATCATTTTGAACTTAGCTATTATTTTAATTTTTCTTCATAATAGTTTTTGTGTTTTCATCATGTACCAGAGCTTTTGCTGTTGATACTTTTGCCAAAATTAAGTCTTATTTACTGACCCATAATATGTGTAAATTGAACTGACAGTTCAATAAAGACAGCGAACCATAGTGAAGTGTTCTTTGAAGGTACATATAGCTTGCTGCTCTTTTGAGAGAGAGAGAGAGAGAGAGAGAGAGAGAGAGAGAGCTATTCGTCTAGGACATACGTTTCCAATTGTGGTTGTCTTTTTGTCAACTTTGCTAAATGGTAACTGCGTGCAGCTGAGAGCTAGTGGATTTATGTTTTTGTTTTTTAATATTTCTATTTTAATTTACATGTTTTCTATTTTAGAAGTAGTATTTGTAGCAGTAGTAGTTGCAGCAGCTGTGTCATCAGCATTATTATTATTATTATTATTATTATTATTATTATCTTCTTTAGTAGTAGTAGTAGTAGTAGTAGTAGTAGTAGTAGTAGTAGTAGTAGTAGTAGTAGTAGTCGTAGTAGTAGTAGTAGTAGTAGTAGTAGTAGTAGTAGTAGTAGTAGTAGTAGTAGTAGTAGTAGAAGTAGTAGTAGGAGTAGTAGTAGTAGTAGTAGAAGAGTAGTGGTAAGAGTAGTTGTTTTTATTGTAGTAATATGCAGTATTTCAGCAGAATAGTGATTTAAGTTTTCTACATTTTGTTGCTGGTTCTGATTATTTTCCAGTATTTTCATCTTCAAATACTTATATCTTGGAACATGGTGATCATTGCTGAATATAGATAACTATTTTCAGACAGTGGCTAGCATGTTTCAATCTATAGGGTATACACAGTGTATCTACCTCACTTGTTTAGCTTACGCTGGTGTGGGGACTTTGTCAGTTCTGTTATTAAAATTCAATACCTATTATTTAATGGTAATAAGTTTGCTTTTACAAATGGTGAGTGTGAATAAAAAACAATGTAAAATAGATGAATAACGAAAATAATTGTAGATATAAAAGTAAACGATTAAATTTTCAAACAGGTTTGTGTCAGGTTAACTACCGTGTTTCAATAGTTCTCGTCTTTGCTTCTCCATTTTCCAGTATTTTCATCTCCAAATACTTATACCTATTGGAACATGGTGGTCATTGCTGAATATAGATAACTATTGTACACGTTCATTAATGTTATATTATTATTAATCATTATTGTTTTGATTATTCAATGTTTTAAAAATATTTAACCCTTATTGCGTCAATCACGACTTTAGCTGATGACAAATTTTGTGACTATCTTTCTATACTGGAAGCGATGATTACCGATCATAACGCCAGGGAGAGCTAATTTTAAAATTTGGAAAAAATAAATCCTCATCTTAAGAGAAATATTACTTGACAATCCATGTGAATCGCCTGCTGGATTCACATAAATTTTCAAGCCTTATTTGGTTTCAAAAGCAGGGTCGAAATTGAAAATATCGTCTGCAGTCAGTTTTTGTGGTCAGTCGTTAAGGGTTAACTTCCACTTTAAAGCGCCAAGAAAAAAATGCATCTGAAAATGTCGTCTGCTAAATTCGTCTGCTGCAAATTATTGCCTAACATTACTGACGAATTAAGTATAGAAACAAACAACGTGGACCCAGAACAGACTGCTCTTATAGGAGCAGTCTATTCTGGGCCCACACTGTTTGTCATAGAGGCTTCTTAAATATTTCAGCAGACGAGAAAAGCAGACGACTTTTCTTGCGATTGGCGCATTAAGGGTTAACATGTTGAATTTCTACATCAGGTCTCTATGGGAAACAGTGCGGTTTCTCCTACCCGTCAGGTATCTTCCATACAGACTCAAATGCACTGACGTTACTATTCAGAAGTGACAACAGCATCCAGGATAAAGGATTTGACATGGTGATCACCCGATATCACACTGGTGGGTATTGCCTTTTCAATAGCTGTAGGTCTTTTTAAGGTTGACTGAATCATTTTAACACCTCTCGATTGAAAGGGCAGTGATGAGAGAACCCTATCAAAATATTCCAAATAGTTACCAAATTATGAAGGTTTTTTTTTCAACGAGGTGAAAATATGCAATATACTAATTTGTTACATGACTAGAGAGAATCCTGTCTCCTGATTGGCCCAATTTGTCTTCATAAATCTCTATGTCTACCTGGAAACTGGTCTAAACCAGTCCACAAGTTAATATTGCATAAAAACCAGCTCGAACTAGTTTCCAGAAGTTAATATTTTTGACACTTCTGCAATATTACCCTCTAGAGAGCTGAAAATAGCATGATGAGTGTGAAACTAGCATGTGCTGTATGAAATTGACATGATTTGCTGTTTCACTTCCAAACAGGTAAATTAAAGACTTACATGAATTTTTACAACAGTTTTGTTTTGTTTTGTTTGCTTATTTATCTTTGTTTGAATATACAAACTGTAAAAACAATTTTATGATAACCTTTTATATTCCCCATTAAGAGAATTAATATACATTTGAAAATGCAAAATACTACATCAAAATATTTTTATAACAGTTGCTATAACTTGTGAGAAAGTCCTTAGATGCATTAGATTGAAGATTGAACATGTCAGTGAAAGTAGCAAAATTTTCATTAAAAATGAAAAGTCATATAACAAAACAGTTATTGACTTCAATTCCGGTAGACATGAGGATTTCGGGTAGATAAATCATGGTGGTTTATGTCTACCTCATTGAAGTCAATAATTGTATAATAACGGCAATTGACCTATTTAAAATATTCAATTTAATATGTTTCATCTATTTAATAATATTTAATATTTTGCTTGCTGAAAATAATTCGATATGATAAAATGCAACAGTTCCATAAACAAGAATAATTGCATTGTTTAGAAATTGTACTCTTTAAAATTAGACGTCTAACGACCTTTAACTTTGTATCCGCCGCGAGAAAGTTCATTTTAAAATAGGTATTCAGGTTAAGTTAGAGATCATTGACCTATGACAAAACATTCTTTGAAATTTTAAGCATTTATCCTGAATGTGCCAAGAATAAAATGACATTTCAAGATCATGTAACCCTTATAGGTAACAAAAATTGTGATTCATCTTCCAGCACGTGACAAAATGGTAATTACCGCATATGTATGCAATCTTTTCTAACTGAATATATGGCATGTTTTACCAGAAACTAGCTACCAGGGAATACAATTTATCACAAAGTAATGTCGTACAAACCAAGAGTGACAGTGACGTAATATTCTGTTTACAATTGTTAAGTAAAGCATTAACCTGTACAATTCACTTGAGCTAACGCGAATCAATAGATCACGTTTGTATTAATCCTATCCACAGGATAGGATTAAAACACAAGTGATCTATCGATTATCACTGGTGCCCAACTCCGTCACAACGATTTTCGGATTTTCGCTGATCCGTCACGAATTTTCACTTACAACTGTGACGAAACTTTTAAGACAACGCCACGGACTTTCAGCGAAAATATGCCAGGACACGCATAAGGTCGAAATAATTATGGTAAGTCATTTCTTTTTATCCCTTATGGTCGAACAGCACACCAATAATATTTATAGCTATTTACTCGGCAATTACAATGCCATTGTGTTTATTGGCAATAAGGTTTCCTAGGCGTTTTCATAAGTAGGATTAGTAAAATAAGAATAATTTAACCTGGAAGCATGATTCTATAGATTCATAAAATAGTTATATTTAATATCTTGTGCATATCGGTTGTATAATCGCATAAAACAACAAAACAAAAAATGTAGTGTCACAGTTTGGTTGATACAATGTCACGGTTTTGAAAACGATTCAAATGGAACTGTCACAGTTTATTTAAGACATTTTAAAAACTGCCTGATATTGGTTTTCCTTGTAATCTTATCAAAACAACATTAAAATGAACACTGTTTGGTCCACCTTTAAAATGACAGCTTGACTAGTACTTTGTAGAAAGAAAACAGAAACAACTGAGTATAGCTAGGAAACGTCACTGAAGGCAGACCAACTCAGTGGATCATGAGAAAGAGATGTAGAACACAGACAGCCACAATACAATTAAACTAAAGCAACCAGCTATCACTTGCTATATAATTGCTAAAATAGACCCACACCAAGAACTACACTACAAAACATGTTACAAACACAACCCCGTCAAATGGGAGCAACATCATACAATGGATAAACAATAACAGAATAACCACCTTAAAACTAACAGCAGCTAAGGCCATTGGGAGAGGGCGGCTATTGTACTATCCAAATCTTCACAAGCAAATCGTTCATCTTGCATGGAAGCTTCCTAACTTTTGCAATGCATCATTTAAAAAATAAAATTATCATACTGATACGAAAAATAAAATAAAAGGACACACATTTCACCGACAATTTGAGATAAGGAAAACAAATAGCTAAGCCAGAATTGGCCCAGCTAAAGACAACCTTCAGGTACCAACCCACCCATGAAAGGTTTGAGTTGAAGTTGTTATTGTGCTTGAATACTGACCAATCATACAATTCAAGATGAATTATATGAATTAATGACAAATATATTCTTAGAAAAGGGTTTTCAAATTTTCAAATCATGAGATTCACATGCTGACCAGCCACTGCTATAGGTGTAGCGAACGTGGTGCATGGAAGCAGATGAAGTTTCAGACTAATAATTAATTATGCTCACCTCTATGCACGTTTCTTTTGATGACGTCATTTTTGTGATGGTACAGAAACCACATGATAATTAAAATTCCAAAAATAACAAAAAAAGATGAATAAGTTTATGCTAATTAGGACGTTACTTTTGTTATTTCATGCGAAACAGCTTTTTATGCAATAATATTTATTTACTCATAATATTGAGTTATTGAACTCAAAACTATGAGCTACGAGCAATATAAAGCTTATGTAGTGAAAAATGCATTTACTTGGCATTTAACCCGTCTCAACCAAGCTGTGACATTGTCTTAAACAGGCCATGACACCAAAACTCTGATCGCTGTCCAAAACATCACAATTCTTTGCAAATGCAGTGATTATGATTGTGTTGCTATTATCAGTTAGAAACTATAAACAACTTAGAAACTCGAAGTGGCAAATACATCTGGTAGTTTTCAAATAATAAAAGCACATGTTTGACCTTTATAAATCATACAACGGTTAAATAAATTACTTACGTCTTTTCTCTGTCTTTCCCTTTTCCGAATTGTTTCGCGACGACCTATCAGCGAAAATCCGAATATCGTTGTGACGGAGTTGGGCACCAGTGATTATACGTCCCTGATAACTTTGTAAACAAAATATGACCTCCTTGTCACTTTTGGCCGGCAGGACAGTAGTAAATCAGTTTTTTTTTCAAACCCATAGCGACCAATGCGTGACCGTTGTCGCATTACAGGTGCCAGGCCTATCGTCCTGCATGAGGGCATTTTTAAAAGAAGTAACTCGACGGTGGCCATGTATTATTTTCTAAATAATCATATGAAAAAATATTCACAAATCTGCTACTAAGAACCAGGAAAGAACGTTACATCAGGATACTTCACAAGACTGAAAGACTCAGGTCACCCTGGTTGTCCGATGCTTTGTACATGCCCTGGACGTCGTAAAGTCACAACCAAGTGGCGCCGTCTACGTACAAAATGTAGTAATCCCACTGAGCAGGTCTTACGAATAACTGATACTAAACCACCAGAATAATAACTAGTAACCTATTTCTAATAATTTTGTTTCAGGATCCTGTTATTACAACGAACATAGGTGTGATAATGGACGCTGTATAGACGAAAGTTTGACATGTAACGGTAACAACCCATGTGGAGATTACTCTGACTGCCCCCTTGTGGCAGGGGCAATCGCCGGTATTGTGATTGGCTGTATCTTTGTCGTTGCGATTGCTACAATTGCAATCATAGTATGCAGAAGACGAAGAAGAGGGGTAAGTCTATCCCTTTATTATTACTCAGTTAGATACATTAAAATTGTGGCAGTCCATTATAAGTTTTAGGGGTAACAGTTTATAGCTTTTACCCTTAACCCTCAAAGCGCCAATCACAACCGCCGCAGACGACAAATTTTGTGACATCTTTCCCAATTTTCAAAAAAAAAAATACGGTATGATATTTCATTAGTCGTCTGCCAGCAGACGATTCTCATGAAACATTATGCCTTATTTGTTATTTTTGAAAAAGCAGCAAAATTTGAAATTATTGTCTGCTGAAAATTATAGGTGGCGCTTTAAGGGTTAAAGCACCTACAAAAATGCATCTGAAAATGAGTCTCTTTAGCCGTCTGCTGAATATATTTGCTAACCTTACTCCATGACAAAAAATTTAAAGGCAAACAAAAGCAGTCTGATCTGGGTCTACATTGCTTGACCAAGAGGTTTTCAAAATATTTCAGCAGACGACTAAATAGACATTTGCTCTGACTGGCGATTTAACAGGATTAACTACTACTTGTAACCTGCCAGCCAAGAGTGACAGTGACATCATGTTTTGTTTACAAAGTTATCGGACTTATAATCGCTAGATCACTTGTGTATTAATCCTATCGACAGGATAGGATAAATACACACGTGATCTATCGATTCGCGTTAGCTCAAGTGGAGTGTAGAAGTTAATGTTTTACTTAACAATTGTAAACAAAATATTACGTCACTGTCACTCTTGGTTGGCACTACAGTACCTGCCAGACCCACTCGAATCTCTCTGAGCCTGAACACTTATCCTTTGGCTAGACTTTAGAATGTGTCCGCAACTATTTACTGGGTTCATTGGATGAATGTGCCTTAACATGCAAAACATAGAAGTATGGTACTATATGATTTAAAATATATTATGATGGTTAGGTTAGGGTAAGTGTTATGTTTGGTAGCAACTATAACATAACTATATTTTTACTAGGGTCAGATAAAGTAGCGGACAGATTGTTAAGTCGCTCTTATCATTTTTTTAAAAAAATCAGCACAGCTCCTGATAAGGCGTTACATTTTGTATTTTGTACAGACCATGTGCTGTCACATCTGAGTCCACATTGTTTGGTTTGTTAAAGCACCATTTTACGGTTATGTATTCTAAGAATTTTATTTTCGGTTCATTATGGACCAGCCAGCTAATTAATATAACTTCTCTGACATACCAATGCACATCTATTCAGTAAGGTTAGAGTTCACTTTCTGCTCTGTATCTGCCTTTGCCTCTAAACATCTTTTGAATAAAAAATATCTAAAATGCCTTGACTAGACTTCATAAATGCAATGTTCATAAATGCACAGGCTTGCCTAATCCATCGCCAATAGAATAATAAGCCAGTGCATGAGATTTCCAACAATGTGGCATTTTGACATGTGTAGACTCAGATGAACCTGTGCAGCCTCCTTTTAAGCTTAGAAACTCCAAATGGTGTTCAAGCAGTAGCTTAACAATCATAGAATACTAGAATACTCAAGCGACTAGCAAAGGCTCTGATCAGACTGCGCGTATGCGCAGGCTGATCTGAGGTTTTGCTGGTGGCACATACCACATTGTTGGAAATCTCATGCACTGGCTCATTAATATGAATCTGCTGACTAGATGTTTATATGTAATACTTTGTAAGTTTGTCTTTGTTGTTTTTCAGTTCGTTGCCAGGGGCATCACGGTTGAAACTACTTCTTCGTATGGCACTCCAGGAGTAGGATATAACCAGCCAGTTCCTCAGCAGTATCCAGCTCCCGCGCCGCAGTACCCGGCTCCCCCACCACAGTACCCAGCTCCCCCTCCTGCCTACCCGACAGGACAACAGCCTCCTCCACCTTACCCAAGTTAAACAGTCTACAAACAATGAACAGAACTGTTATGCAATAAAATGTTTAATTAAGATAGAACCTCGTGAAACTTGTACAGCAAACACTCGCCTCTATCCTTGCTGGCCACTATCGACCAACCAGCGAAACGCCATTTCAATGGCGTTTCGCTGACGGGCCGATGGAGGCCGGCTTTGATATGCTTTACTGTGATATAGTTTCCTCACTGCAAATATGTAGGAGTTATAGACGCCACAATAATTATATGTTGGAATATAAATCTTAGGTATGAAGATCTATACAGATTCTGTTGAGCATATGAAATTAAATTAACTTTGATATCACATTTTTGGCGCTAAAAAGTTGAGATTGTGTCATTATGTACGCAACGTTGTAATGGACTTCATAACCATGAAAACCACCAGTGGTTCAATCTTGGAACATGGCGTTATACATGTATCACTACCAGACGCGACGTCATTATATGATAATTAGATATAATCATTATAAAAGGTGTGCTTATTTTCACCATGCTAGTGTTTTTCTTGCATTTTTTTCAGCATATTAATGCTGGGGTTATTTTCACCATTATTATGTTGGGGGGAGGTTTTTTCAACATATAAATGTTGAGGTTATTTTCACCATACTAATGTAAGTGTTTTTTTCACCATGATTATAATAATTGTTTGTTTTCATTATTTGAAATAAAGATATAGTTATAGATGGTTCAAAGATGCATAATGATAGGATTATACTACCTTTCATAGAAACAGGTAAATTATGGTGTATATTATACTGCAGTAAATGATATATACCTGGAAAAAGTACCCATTACCTGAATTATAGATGTACCACGACCTTTGACCAATGACCTTTGGGTCTTTCTGTTTCAAACGATTGATGCAGAATACGTACAACGATCCGGTCTGGATGGAACATATGTGTATGCCAAAGCTTTTATGATAAATGTTAATAATTGCCTGAAACCCCTTTTTCTAGAACAACACTTGATATTGTAAATAGAGTCACGCTTCAAAGCTTTTGGTAGATCCGTAGTTTATATTTTTGTTTACAACGATTCTCAGGTATCTTTGAATCCATAGTATATTGTACCAAAAAAAAACCTCCCCTTTTCCACAGTATATACGTGTAGTTTGAATGCGTACAAATGCCTGAACTGTGCAAAATTTGATGAAACTGCGTGTACACACTTGCACATGTTTGATAATTTGTAATTTTCTTGCAATTGTGACTGCAAAATAGAACAATAAAACACCTTTTTGACAGTTAGCCTTTGTCAGCAAAGTAGAAATAAAGCTACTCACTGTATTGAGCCGTGGCGTGAGATTTCCAACAATTTGATATTTTGACAAGTGTAGACTCGGACGAGCCTCTGCAGCCTCCTTTTAAGCTTAGAAACTACAAATGGTGTTCAGTCAGTAGCTTAACAATCATAGAGTACTCAAGCGACTAGCAAAGGCTCTGATCAGACTGCGCATATGCGCAGGCGGATCTGAGGCTTTGCTGGTCGCACATACCACATTGTTGGAAATCGCATGCACTGGCTCATTTTACAAAGCCAATGTTCATGGCTATCAGGCATTTCATATTAAGTAGTATCACGCAAAAACGCTAAAAGCGATTTGTTCAAAGAGCCCCTGATTTAAATACACTCAGGTAATAAGCTTTTATATACATGTATTTGTTTTCTTTGAGTCCCAAAGGATACATAGATATTTTCTCAGGGGTCTGAGACAGGGTTTTCACTTAATATTGGGAGTCATGGAACATCATGACTGACTCTTGTATGTTTGTCAGAATTTTTATACAATTCTATGATAGCCTGTACACCTTAAGGATTTACTCTTTACATAGTGCCGTCTGCTGATAACATTTGCAAACAGTTTGAACCCAGATCAAGCCCAACATTAAATCCAGACGGGCTTGACCAGATGTCAAACTGTTTGACACTCTGATGGTATTCTTGAAAGAAAGTATAAAAAGTTGATTTCGAAAATAAATCAACAGACGACAAAAATCATGCAAAATTTCGCAGTAGGCAAAGAGTTAGCCCTTAAAGCGCCAAGAAAAAATGCATCTGAAAATGTCGTCTGCTGAAGTCGTCTGCTGCAAATAATTGCCTAATATTACTGACAAATTTTAAGTATAGAAGCAAACAGCGTGGACCCAGAACAGACTGCTCCTATAGGAGCAGTCTGATCTGGGTCCACACTGTTGGCCATAGAGGCTTCTTAAACATTTCAGCAGACGAGAAAATTGAGTATAGAAGCAAACAGTGTTGGCCCAGAACAGACTGCTCCTATAGAAGCAGTCTGTTCTGGGTCCACACTGTTTGCCATAGAGGCTTCTTAAACATTTCAGCAGACGAGAAAAGCAGACAACTTTTGTTGCGATTGGCACATTAAGGGTTAAATCTTGCTTTCTATAGAAACCGTTGGAGACAAAGTCTGCTGTTCTTTTGCAAATCTTTTATATTTACAAAACATGTCCGACCAATCAGTCCGAAAAGTTTTACCAATAAAACTGTAAAACACAAGTTTAATGCTGTGATTTAAGAAAGATATAGCCTGTAATAGACTTAACGTAGATGATGATATTCCCGACAGAAGCACCATGATAGCATATGGTCCAACCAGAGCACAGTGAGTCACACCAATCGTAACTATCCTTGCTGTCATTACGTTTCCTTTAGGGTCGTTTGGGTCCCTCTTATGCGAGTATCTGTCTTCAAACTCGTCAGTTTGTCGTATGAATGCGATCACTAGAATTGCACAGCAGATGATGATTAAAGTAAAAGGCGTAACTAACAGCAGTGTGGTATCTATCATCAAAGCATGGTATTTGTGAAACACAGCGGTGGCGTTACCTATGCAAACATGTTCAACATGTTCTTCTATAGGTCCAACAGTAGTTAATACTGCGCTTGTGTATAATGACGAACCGTCGCTTGGAATAGCACCGGTTTTGAAGATAGGTGTCGTCATTATATAACTCAGAGACCCATTTGCAATGGGCGTGGCATTGCGTATAGTTGTTGTTTCCGTGATATTGAACAATTGCAATGATTGCGTTGATACCATATTGAATGCTAATCCATAACACAGGTTGAGAAACAGAAACAACATAAACGAGGCGGTGATAACAACGAGCTCGTTCGCTTTGCTGTCCCAGATATCAGATTTAGACGGCATGGTTACAGCAATTGTCCTCTGTATCGCCAAGCTCACCGTACACCATGTTGTCAGCAAGGCACCAAAATGTCCAAGTGCGTCGTACATCTTACACGGTATATCATGCAAATCTTTCAACTCTATTCCAAACATTGTCAATACAACGAAGTGTGTTGCCGAGGAGCAGAGCACTAATGTATCAGACAGCGCCACAGTCCTAAAGTACATCGTTCCTGGGAAAGTCTGACACCTCTTGCCAAAGGTCCACGTTGTAAACGAGATCACGTTTCCAAATATGCCTAATATTGAAAACACTAACACAACAACGCCGATAAGGTATTCTCGATCACGTTCTTCCATTTTAATGGCTTTGATTGCATGGAACTTTTTCAATATTTATAATGTGCCAGTTCATGAGACAACGGTACTCAGTACCGCTCATCCCGCGGTAAAGTGGCTCCTGATGTACGCATGCACAGTTATCTACAATGTAGTGGCGCTTAAAGACCAAATTTTATCCTGAGCCTTCCTACTACATGTGTGCGAGCAGCGAAGGCTATGGCAAGCATGTGCGTTTGCACAGGCTCGCCGCAGCCTTTGCTGCTCACAAAGGCGATTAGAACCAAGTTGAACATTTCTTGAAATGGGTCATTATTAAAATAAACATGTGTCCTAACATTTATTTATTCTGTCGCTTTTAGTATCGATTGTCCAATAAATGACGTCGATAGATACTTCAAAATCAACTTCAATCTGGTTTGATGCAATAGCTTCTTCCTGGAACAGATCCAGAGGTCAAAGGTAAAATGTACCCCGCGTCTATCAATGTGTCCAGAATGGCAACGATTGGTTGTTATAGAAGGCGGCCATCTTTGAACAGCACAGTGGAGCGCTTCATTACGCGCATGTGCCTGGCTCTTAAGACAGTGTCGTAGGCTAGTCACAGGTGGGCCTCAATGCGACAAAACCTGTCTTCGGGGTTTCCGACAAAGGAAGTTTCAAACCAGTCTCCTCAGCTACAGAGACTAGCTAGAAAAATGAAAATTCGCTTGTAGCAAGACTAGATAAGGTTCTTTCCAAAGAGCGAAGAACAAAGGCGCTGATGAGACTGCGCGGATGCGCAGGCTGGTCTGTGCCTGTGTTGCTCGCAAACCCTCGAAGACAGGTTTTTTCGCGTCGAGGACCTGGTTAGAATAACCAAAATGTGTATTTTAGTCTCTGGATATATTTTTTTATCTAGCAAACATTGCAAATAATCCGAAAAAAAAGATCTTTCAGAAATAGAGAGAGCCTACAATATTAGAAAACAGCAGACTCGGTTTTATTGAGTCTATTCATGAGAACTAATGAAAAGTGCAACAATTCTCACGCCCCCTAGCACTGGCTTAGGCGGTATTCTAATTTCTAACAGAACCCAATATTCCCGAAGAACCAGAATATGAAAAAATATCAACACTATATCGATGCACGTGGAGAAGTTTTACCAACTACACACAGAAACAACGACAGCTGTTGCGACCTCTAAATAATCTGGGAAAACAGATCCTTCAGAAATAGAGAGAACCTACAATGTTAGAAAACAGCAGACTCGGTTGTATTGAGTCTGTTCATAAGAACTAATGGACAGTGCAACAACTGAAGGAATGTTGCGTTCTGTGACATATCATCTGGGTCTTCACTGTTCGCCAAAGGAGCCGTTTGCGCATATCTAGCTTGCATGCATCACTGGATGATCTTCCACCACCTTCGGTGTAACACTTACACCTACTTTCCTACTACAACAGTGAAGACCCAGATGAAATGTCGCACAACGCAAAGATGGCCGCCTTTGGTTCACTGTAATCATTTTCTAAAAGGTTTGAGGCCATGGGCATTAATTTAAGTTAATAGAAAGAAGATGGCTGAATATCACAACAATTTAGCTCGATATTTAGGACTAGTGTTATTCTTTCATCCGTTTAGAAAATTGGTCAAATGCTGAAAACTTCCAGATGAGATTATGAACAAATAAGCACGGCGACATATCCTTTTTATTTCATAAATGGATACCCCATACATAAAACAAACTGTATGCAAAGTATTGAACAGATTTCAACATGGGAAGTGTCCTTAAAGAGAGTCGTATGTATATGGGTCAAAACATGAGATTTTGTTGTTTTCTTTTCATATCGCATATGCGCAAAACCTCCTTTAAAGCGCACAGTCTGGCGTACCCAGTGGGGCTCGCGGTCTAATTATAAAAGATCAGAGTCTTCATCTACATAATTATACTTTTTGTATGCGACAAACAAAGACTGGTCAGTCTGCGCATTAGCTCAGACTCTCCTGAGTCTCGGTCTTTGTTCGACAACGACGAAAGCCTCATGTGTGGGCCAATATATTTGAAGACTACGTTCGAATGTTGCGCATTTTCTGGGCTGACGTCACTCTGACAGACACGTCGCGGCTTGTCATCGCCAAACGGCGTTGTCAACGTCACTCGACGTTACGTCATTAATCTAGTTAGCAACGCGATTTTTCAAAGTAGATCTACGTACAAAGCAGAGTTAAGATATATCGAAAATGGAAGAAGATGCGAGTGAATTGGGAATACAGGAGAGAGATGAATTAAGAAGAAAGAACACAGCCATTGAAGCTCAGCTGAATGAAGTAGAGAGTCAACTCAGAAAGCACGAGGAATATTGGAAACGATTTGACGAGCGTATGAAGCTTTTTGAGGAGCATGTGGAAGGTAATGGAGTTGTGTTTCTAAGCACGAGAAGTTATATATGTAGGGGCGTAGCCAAAGGCTTTATCATTTGTAGATGTAGATGTAGATCATGTTGAAGCCCACCAAACTTGGAGAATCAAAGATACTAAAGCTACTTTTCTTTTCAGATAGCGAATAACAAAGGCGCTGATCAGACTGCGCGGATGCGCATGCTGGTCTGCACTTTTGTTGTTTGCTTGTATCTCGCATTGAGGCCCATAGTATGTTGAAGCCCAGGCTTCCTGGCCTCCGCCTGGCTACGCGCCTGATATGTTATTTCCATCAATGTGGTATTTTGATATTAATAGACTCAGGCGAGCCTGTACTGTTACGTGCCAGGCGTAACTAGAAAAGTATTCAGGAAACCAAACTTTTGATATTTGGAAAGTCAGCAAAAAGCACTTTTAAAATTTAACAAAATTTATTAAAAACAAAAATTATCATTTACAATAAGCAATGGAAAATAGTTATACAATCAAAGAAAGTCTAAATTACAATACCTTTTATGTCCAAACTGTCCCTCAGAATATTTATCAACACAAGTCTTTCTGCAGTTTCTGATCCCCAGATTTTGAAGTTAATTCCAAATGAAAACTAAGTCTGAATCCAAATCTGAATAATCCAAAGTAATCCAGAGTGAATTAATTAAACACAGTATTCCACTATAGAATTCCAGTACAAAAGGTTTAGACTTTTAAATGGTGAAATTATTTCAAAGATGCCCTTATGAAAAATTTACTCTTATATATACCCTTTAAGAAAGTTCTAGAACGGTCAAGAAAGACTATTATATCATATGCTGTATTTATTTATTCTGGAAAATTCCACAAACTTCTACTAAATTCTAGAACCTACTCAAAGTTTCCATTTGCATGGAAAAGAAAATTCTAGTAAGTTCTGGTCTTTTCTCCAAGGTTCAAGAACCATCTAGATGATTGGTCATCCTTCTAGAAAAATCTTATAACCAAATAAATACTTTGTTTACAACAACTTATTTACCATCAATGTCTCCAATATCTGGGTCAGCAGAAACTAAGTAAACAAAATATGAAATAGATAAACACCATACATGTTACACTTCCCCTCCTCAAAGAAAAGAAAGTTTTATGAAGTAAAGCTTTCTTTTGCAATAATGAACAATTATATAACAAACTATACTGTAAAATCACATCAGATTAATAAAGAGCAATAGCCCAAACTCACATATCAATAATGCTGAGGCATCTAAGCCCTAGAGAGTGCATCTGGAATGATATTATCTTTTCCCTTAATATGTCTGATATCTAGATTGTGCTCTTGCAACATGAGACTCCATCTGAGTAAACGCTGATTCTTGTTTTTCATTTTATGAATGAAAGTCAGTGGATTGTGATCAGTGAAAATGACAATAGGTGCAACTGAAGAGGCTAGGTAAACTTCAAAGTGCTGAAGAGCAAGGATGAGAGATAAACATTCTTTCTCTACAGTAGAGTAATTTCTCTGATGTTTGTTAAACTTTTTAGAATAGTAACAAACAGGATGATCAACACCATTGTCATCTTCTTGTAACAATACACTGCCTGCACCAACATCACTGGCATCTACAGCCAACTTAAATTCTTTGTCAAAGCTTGGTGCTAAGAGAATTGGAGCACTTTTAAGTATGGCTTTAAGCTTTTCAAAAGACTTCTGACAATTATCAGTCCAAATAAACTTGACCCTTTTGCCAAGTAAGTTTGTCAAGGGCTCTGCTATGACAGAGAAGTTATTACAGAATTTCCTGTAATATCCAGCCATACCGAGAAAGCGCATCAATTGTCTTTTGCCAGAAGGTACGGGAAAATCTGAGATAGCCTCAACTTTGGCTTCTACAGGTTTTACCAGACCTTGTCCCACCAGATGACCTAAAAATGTCAAATTTGCATGGCAAAATTCACTCTTTGTCAAGTTAATTGTTAATTTAGCTTCACTAAGTCTGTCAAAGAAATTTATAATAATTTGTAAGTGTCGTTCCCATTCTTCGCTGAAGATGATAGCATCGTCGATATAGGCTTTACAGCCAACCAGATTAAATATCAAACTGTTAACTAAGCGTTGAAATGTTGCTGGAGAGTTCTTCATTCCAAATGGCATAACTTTATACTGATACAATCCGTCTGGAGTAACAAATGCTGAGATCTCCTTTGCTCTGTCTGTCAGAGGTATTTGCCAAAATCCTTTAAGCAGGTCAAATTTTGTAACATATTTGGCTTGTCCAATGTTATCGATGCAGTCATCTATTCGTGGGATGGGAAAAGTGTCTGTTTTGGTGACAGAATTTACTTTACGGTAGTCTGTACACATGCGAAATGTCCCATCAGGTTTTGGTACAAGAATACAAGGAGAACTCCATTCACTTTGACTAGGTTCTATAAAGTCATTATCCAGCAAATATTGAACTTCTTCCCTGAGAATTTGTTGTTTTACAGGGTTCATTCTGTATGGATGTTGTTTCACAGGTTTTGAACCATCAATAAGTTCAACATCATGATAAATTTTGTCAGTTTTGGATGGAATGTCCGGAAATAAGTGCTCATATTCAAGAATTAACTGCTTCAGTTCAAGTCTCTTGTCTGAACTAAGATGAGACAATTTCTGGTCAAGATCCTTTAAGATATCAGAGTTCTTGAGTTTTGACGACGCGGGATCAGATTTCACAAAGTTCATATCTTCAGAGTCCATTTGATTTTGTTCAAGAGGGACAGTATTAACTAGATTCACTGATGAAATAACAGAACTATCCCTATCAATGTACTTTTTAAGCATGTTGATATGACATAACTGTTTTTGTTTGCGCCTCCCAGGAGTGTTGACAATATAATTAACATCACTTAACTTTTTGTCAACAGTATAAGGACCATAATATCTTGCTTGCAATGGCTTACCAGGAATGGGCAAAAGAGCAAGTACCTTATCTCCAGGTTCAAAATTTCTATCCTGAGCATTTTCATCATAATGCAATTTCATTTTGCTTTGAGCCGATTTGAGATTGGACCGAGCAGCTTCACAGGCTTTTGATAGTCTATTTTTGAAATCAGACACATACTGAAGTAAGTTCAAAGAGCTGTCATCATCTGAGAGAAATTTTTCTTTCAGAAGTTTCAAGGGTCCGCGCACAGTATGCCCAAATACCAGTTCAAATGGGCTGAACCCAAGAGACTCTTGTACAGATTCTCTTACAGCAAATAAAAGCAAATGAATGCCCTCATCCCAATCCTTTTCTGTGTCAAAGCAGTAAGATCTGATCATGTTTTTCAAGGTTTGATGAAATCTTTCTAAGGCACCCTGGCTTTCAGGATGATACGCTGATGACTTGTATTGTTTGATGCCAAGTTCATGCATGACTTGTTGAAAAATTCCAGACATAAAATTTGAACCTTGATCAGATTGTACAGACCTTGGAAGTCCCACAAAAGTGAAAAACTTCACAAGTGCCTTAACAATTGTCTTAGTCTTAATATTTCTGAGTGGAATGGCTTCAGGGAAGCGTGTTGAAGCACACATAATAGTCAAAAGATATTGACAACCTGACTTTGTTTTGGGTAGGGGACCTACACAGTCAATAATGATTCTGCTAAAAGGTTCATCAAAGGCAGGAATGGGCTGTAAAGAAGCTTTTGGAATGGTCTGATTGGGTTTTCCTACCATTTGACAAGTGTGGCAGGATTTGCAGTGCTGAGAAACATCTGATTTTAATCCTGGCCAAAAGAAATGATTAAGAATTTTGTGATAGGTCTTATTTACACCTAAATGACCTGACATGGGAGTTTCATGAGCCAAATTTAAAATTTCAGGACGATAAGCCCTAGGAACTACAATCTGGTGGTTAACTGTCCACTCATCATCTGCTGAGACATCAGGAGGACGCCATTTTCTCATCAAAATGTCATTTTTTACATAATAGCAAACAGGGACCTGTGACATTTCATTTTCATCTAAAACTCTTTCAAAAAAAGGTGATATCTCAGGATCACTGTGTTGTTCCTTACAAAGCTGTGACCTTGACAGCTGGTCATTTGAAATTGAAGGTGAAAGGTCAAGGTTTGACCTTGAAGTGTCAAAGTCAGTCTGAATGTCAGACTGGCTCGGGGAAAGAGAATTTAAAATCTCATCATTAAAGGACTGACCTATCAAAGTATCAGCTAAATAAATATCCTGCATCCCATTATTCTGATTGGCTTTCTTCGCCATTGCCCTAGTGACGGCACAAGAAGGGTAAAGGTCAGGAATTTCCTGCTCAATGGGATCAGGCGGTTGATCAACACAAGGTGTGCTGGTCAAAAGTGGGTCTACCACAACCTTATCTCCAGCCAAATCATTGCCTAAAAGCAAATGAACACCTTTAAAAGGTAAAGAAGGTCTAATACCAACAGCCACGAGACCAGTAACTAAGTCTGAGGACAAATAAATGTTATGGAGCGGTACATTAATAAATCCACACTCTACACCCTGGATAAGGACACTTGTCCCAGAAGAAGTCTTCTCAGAAAAAGGCAGGGTATCTGCCAAGATAAGGGATTGAGAAGCACCAGTATCTCGTAAGATTTTAATAGGGGTAGACTGGGCAAAGTCACTATTTAGTGACACGGAACCATCTGATAAGAATGGTTCATAAATCTCCATAACGGCATCAGTCTCAGATGTTTTGGCCAAAATAGGATTCTCATCCTGAACAGAAGACTGAGGTTTTAGCCTTAAAGAGGTGAGACCTGTGGGTTTAGGACTCTCCTGTCTTTCTTTTTCTCTGTTTCTTTTCAAAGCTATACATTCAGATATGATATGACCAGATTGTTTACAATAATTGCATATTGGCTGGGATAAAGGATTTTGACCTTTGTTTTCACCAGAAAATCTAGGTTTGGGAGTAAATGAATGACTGGAATTATCAGATGGATTACTGGGGTTGGATTTTGGACCGGACTGGGGAGAATATGGTTTTGACTGAGGGGAAAATGGTCTTGATTGAGGTGTAAATTTTAATTGAGGGTTGAATGGTTTCCTAGGAAATGGTTTGTTAACAAAAGAAGTTTTATGAGTCAAAGAATAATCATCAGCTAGTCTAGCTGCTACATCCAAATTTTCAACTTCTTTTTCATTTAAGAAAGCCCTGACGTCAGAATTTATACACCATTTGAATTCTTCAACAAGCATGAGCTGTCTTAGTTTTTCATGATCAGAACCTACTTTCTTTGAAGAGCACCACCTATCAAATAATTGTTCTTTTGCTCTAGCAAATTCCACATGAGTCTGGTTAGGTTCTTTCCTACAATCTCTAAATTTCTGCCTGTAAGCTTCAGGGACCAACTCATAAGCCTTAAGAATAAGTTCTTTTACTTTGTCATAATCTGAGCTTTGTTCTAATGAAAGCTGAGTGTAAATTTCTCGAGCTTTGCCTATTACAACGCTCTGCAAAAGTAAGGTCCAGTGCTCTCTTGGCCATTTCAGGTTTTCTGCCACCTTCTCAAAATGTAAAAAATATTTGTCAACTTCTTTTTCTTGAAATGGAGGAACGAGTCGGATGTGTTTTGTTACATCAAAAGATTTGCCAGAGTCTAAAGGCAAAGGTTTTGATTTAGATTTTCCTTCTAACTCAAGTTCTTTCATTTTTAACTCAAAGTGTAATTTTTCTTTTTCAATTTCAATACGTTCTTGTTGTTCTAATTTTTCTCTTTCCATTTCTCTTTGTTTTTCCCTCTCTCGTTCTTCCATTTCAATTTTTTGTCTCAACAGCCTATCTTCTCTTTCTAATGTTTCCAGTCTTATTCTTTCCTCTCGCTCTTCTTTCTCACGTCTCAATCTCTCTTCACGCTCTGCATTTTCTACCCTTATTCTGTTCTCATGTTCTAATCTTAATTTTTCCATCTCAACTTGCCGTTTAATTTCTAATTCCCTCAACTGCAAATCAGTCTGGGTAACCAGAATCTGAGATGTGGCTGAGGAATCAAATATTTCTTCGTCCACAAAGAACTGAATGAGAATATTCTTAATTTCATGTTTTAACATAGTCTTTTTGACATTGGGTAGGCCATAATGGTCAGCAATGTCCAAAAGATCAGACTTTTTTGCCAAGTCTAACAGCTCCTGAGAAGGTGACGCAGTAAAATCACTGAGTTTGAATGACATATTTGCTTTCTGCTGGCTTCAGATAGTAAAACAGCAAACAGTAAAAATTATTTAAAATTTCAAACTAATTTGGTGCAAAAATAATTTCAATCCCGGACGAGCCCCCAATTTCTGTTACGTGCCAGGCGTAACTAGAAAAGTATTCAGGAAACCAAACTTTTGATATTTGGAAAGTCAGCAAAAAGCACTTTTAAAATTTAACAAAATTTATTAAAAACAAAAATTATCATTTACAATAAGCAATGGAAAATAGTTATACAATCAAAGAAAGTCTAAATTACAATACCTTTTATGTCCAAACTGTCCCTCAGAATATTTATCAACACAAGTCTTTCTGCAGTTTCTGATCCCCAGATTTTGAAGTTAATTCCAAATGAAAACTAAGTCTGAATCCAAATCTGAATAATCCAAAGTAATCCAGAGTGAATTAATTAAACACAGTATTCCACTATAGAATTCCAGTACAAAAGGTTTAGACTTTTAAATGGTGAAATTATTTCAAAGATGCCCTTATGAAAAATTTACTCTTATATATACCCTTTAAGAAAGTTCTAGAACGGTCAAGAAAGACTATTATATCATATGCTATATTTATTTATTCTGGAAAATTCCACAAACTTCTACTGAATTCTAGAACCTACTCAAAGTTTCCATTTGCATGGAAAAGAAAATTCTAGTAAGTTCTGGTCTTTTCTCCAAGGTTCAAGAACCATCTAGATGATTGGTCATCCTTCTAGAAAAATCTTATAACCAAATAAATACTTTGTTTACAACAACTTATTTACCATCAATGTCTCCAATATCTGGGTCAGCAGAAACTAAGTAAACAAAATATGAAATAGATAAACACCATACATGTTACAGTACAGCCTCCTGTTAACAGGTTAAGCTTAGAAACTCAAAATGCTGTTCGGCCAGTAGTTTAACAGTCATAGAACATTCAAGGGTCTAGCAAAGGCTCTGATCAGACTGCGCGTATGATCGGGTCGCACTATAATCACTGTGTGCATCTCTCTGTCAGCTCAATTTGCTTTCCTCACATTCTTTCCTGATTAATCTACGTTCATCACGGGCCATGTATTATTGAACTTTTTGGTTACTGTAAAGGCGGCATCTCATGAATGCGTAAATAGGACTGGTCTACTTTAGACATGGGTAAAAGCTAAAAATTAGATGTCATTTTATTCGAAGGTAACTGTATCATTGAACCATAACACCTTAGTAAAGACAGTAATTATTTAGACTTTAAAACGCCAGCAAAATAACTACATTTGTGTCTGTTTATTGTTTAACATAAGTATAGACGCAAACAGTGTGGACCCAGATATGGGAGCAGTCTGATCTGGATCTACACTTTTTGTTAAAGAGGCTTCAAAATGTTTCAGCAGACAACAAAATCTTACGACTTTTTGTGATATGCGCGTTATGAAGTCAGTGTACATAGGGTCAGGACTTTCAAGAAATGTACGCACATTTGCGCGGCCCAAAAAGCGCATTAACTCTTTACAAAATTATAAATAAAACCTGATTTCCCTTCCTTAGCAGATGAAATAGCCGAACCACGCCGAGATATGAGTTTTAAAGTTGCCGCCTTTAAAGTAAACGAAAAGTACATTTAATACAGTCGGTTGATTACGTTTAAACATTATTGCTTTTAGGAATCAGTGCAGTTTTACTAACACAGAAAGAAGTTAAGACACAAGATAAAGAATCTAAGACGCAGGAGAGAGGAGGAAATGTAGACGAAAAGCAGGAGCGTGAAGAAAAAGATCCAGAAAAAGAAATAATTGAAGAAGAAGGAAAAGTTCAAGAAAAAGAAAACAAGACAAAGGAAAGAAAAGAAATGACAGACGGAAAAAATACTGAACAACTTGATGAAGAAAATGATTACACAAACCTATCGAAATCTAAGAAGAGGAGAATTAGAAAGCATAGATTGAAAGAAAGGATCAAAGCTAAGGAGGAAGCGGAACAAGCGGCGGAGGGGGCCAAACAAGAACTAACTTTTAAAAATATATTAGGCCGCATTTCAATAGTGGAACTTGTGTTTATATGTATAGCCTGCTTGTTACATTTGTAAACTGTGCATATCTTACAGTTTATTCAGTAACAGTTATTTTTCTGTATACCAAAAGCTGGTAACAATTAAATTACATATTTTATTGAATGTTTAAACTATCATATTTTATTTGGTAAATTCATATTTAAATGATGCATAAGTATTATAAGGCTATTAAGTCAATGTAAAGGCTGCACTTCATGAATGCGTAATTAGGATTGGTCTACCTTAGACATAGGTAACAGCTGAAATGAGGCGTGGTTTTATTCAAAAGTAATGCATCATATTGCGCCATAACACCTCAGTAAAGACAGAAAAATACAAAACGTATGATTTAACCATTAAAACGCCAGCAAAATAACTGCATCCGAAAATGTCTGTTTATTGGTTGACATTAGTATAGAGACAAACAGTGTGGACCCAGATCAGACTGCTTCTACGGGAGCAGTCTGATCTGGATCTCTACTGTTTGTCGAAGAGGCTTCAAAATATTTCACTGACGACAAAAGCATATGCGCTTTAAGGGTGAGTACAGTGTATACCTGTATACGGTCACTTCTTCATGAAATATACAGTGTATACACGGTCACAATTTTCATAAAATGCACCCACGTGTGCGCGGCTCAAAGAACTTATTAACTCTTTACCAAATAAATAGAACATAATTTCCCTTCTTGAGCGAATGAAATAGCCATACCACGCCCAAATATGAATATTAAAGTTGCCGCCTTTACAGTGACCTAGGAGCTCTATAATAGTTTAATACATGGTTTTAGTAGGATCTAATATTAAGCTGTGAAGCTGTTATAATGAATAGAAGTAAATTTGTTAGATTGAATGATGCATAAGGTGTTCTGAAAGTATCCAAGAAGCATCTTTATCAATCATTGCAGACCCAGATCAGACCGTATCAGTAGAAGCAGTCTGATCTAGGTTCACATTGTTTACCTCTACACTCACATTAGGTAATAACATTAGCAAGTATATGCAGCAGGTGACTAAAGCAGACAAAACAAGATAAAATAAGTGGTGAAAAGCATTTTTTTCTTTTTATTTTTTAGCCTGGTAGGGGGATGGGAGCCAAACCAGCCCCTTAATGTACATGGCACTTCTTTTACTATCCTGTTAGAAGGACATGTCTCCTCCTTATTGGTTTACTCTAGTCTTATTAACAAATTCATGGGTGAAAGTCCTGAACTTTAAAAATTTAAATCTAAAAGCTTGCAGCACGCGTTCAAAGTAGTATTAACAATATCATTTTAATGGTCACTTGCCTTTAGATAAACTGAGCATAAAGAAGAGGGGCTATTAGAATTTTCTTAATTCAGCATTTTGAGGCTGACTTTCTTTGGAAAATCAGCCTCAAAATCCTGAATTCAGGAATAATCCTGAAAATTTTCACCCATGCAATTTCGCTTGCTATTCTGTGAGAAGTGCCTTTTTCTCATGTACTGCTCCATTTGATGGGTTTTCAAAGTCATTCCCACATCTATACAAAATTCTAATTTAGTGCTTTTTCGTGTTATGGTTGTTGTATTTGTCTAGGATAGGGTGGTGGTGAATCATACTGAGCAGGGACAGACTGGTTATATCCACCATAGCTTGTGGCTACTGTTCCTATAATAGTCGTTCCCTCTTTCTACAAAACATAAAAATAAACACAATCATCAGGTCATGTTTCATGAGCAATAATACCAGAGGACCCATATGAAAAAAAACATAGACCAAGATACATCCATTGCATCATTGACGGAATTCGTTCGCTGTGCTATATAAGCATGGCCGAGTTGGTTTTGTTCGTTTTTCGTTATTTGTTTTTCGCTTTTCGTTTTTTTTTTCATTGGTAGGACAAGATGGTGCTCACCTGGATCTGATATTAAGTCACAAGATCTCTTTATGGTCAATCTAGGCTTATTATTTTAACATATTTTGCAAGGCCAAATACTCAAATGAGACATACAGATCCAACAACCTAATGCCAAAACTAAGAAGAAACGTTTCTGTCGTGAAACACATTTCCCTTATCGCTGGTTAGCACAACCGAGTTAGTTTAACACAACGGAGTTTGTTATTGGTCAAGATGCCCATTTACCAATGTCTTCCAACAGGTGGCATGACTTTCGCATGTGACTGACTGTCTGCGTAGACAATAGCCCAGTTATCGCTAGAAAGTGCGCTTTCCCTGTTTAGCTATACCTTACCAAGGTAATTTGATTTTGCATAAAACAATGCCTTCAAACCCGAAAATATTACGCAAAAATACACATTCTAATTGTTGTGCTAAAATAGCACGCCGTATTTATTAACTATTAAGCAATTAATTTATTTTTGCCATTACATAATAAACAACAAATTTAATTTCAATAATTGTTTTACGTCAAAAACAAAACAACAAACCCGAAAGGAATATTAGGCGATGAAAGACACAGCAGCAATTTGAAAACCATCTAAGTAAGCACCCCGCCGTGCTAATAACAACAGAATCACCGCCTTAGAACGGACCGTAGCGTGAGCCACTGGTTGCTTAAATACATTTTACTGGTACCAAATTTTCGCCCTAGATTATGTTGTTGTTAAAACACAAAACTTGTTTAGCTCGTATGGTAGCTTCATAACTATTTCAATGTATCAACACAGAGAAGCAATCTAATTAAATTAACACATTATGATGAAAAAGTCGAGCCAAGTTGGGCCCAGCCAAAGACAAGTATCAGGTCTGGTATTGAAAGCTATGTTCAGTCCTATTGTATTGATACATAGAATAACTACAGCAATAACAGGGAGAAATGTTCAGCATTTATCACTGTTGAAATATTTCCCTTAAGTTGTTAATAGGAAAATATGTGTAAGCTACCACTACACTTTTGGTGTTAACTTACACTTATTCTGATGTGTTAATGGCCTTGATTTAATGAAATCATACCCAAACTGACAACGTCACACAAAAACTGGTCAAAACAAGTTAAGCTCCTAGCTGAAATTTTCCAATAGACTTAATGCAAAAACTCTCTTGCTTATTTTATCATAACGATTGATTGAATAAAGATTTTTGCATAAAATTTTCAGCGAAGTAGCAGCAATGTTTTAATCCTCAACATGCGCTATGTTACGCTTATATTGATAAATTGTACATAGAGCTTCGCATATTTCAGTAAAAATTTTCGTTCCCAATCATTCCTATAGTAAAATTGGCAAAAATATGGGTACTCTCGGAAAATTTAGCACATATCAAAAGACGGTCGGCAATTTCAATTTGAACTTTGTGTATTTACCCCGAAGTAAGTGTTATCTAACTGGAGTAGAGATATAGTTTCAAACGTTTTATATGTTTTATATGTTTTAGAAATAAACAACTAGACTTTGGGAATTTAACAATTTGCCTATGCACCTTGTCTCCAGGTGTAAAATTTCTTTCTCCTATAGTTCCATCATATCTAGTTTTCCCTTTATTTTGAGCTAACTTAAGACTGCTACAAGCAGCTTCACATGATTTAAATAATCAGTTTTTGAAGTCAGATACATGTTGAAGTAAGTTCAAACTCGGACCCAATCAGATATACAGGTGTAGACTCGCCTTGCAAAATCCTCTGATAGGATACTGGGTCCAAGCAAAAACTAAACTGATATACTGTGTCTTATGTTCAAAGAGCTCAATTTCTATGAGAGAAACTTCTCTTTCAAACGCTTTAAAGGGACACAAACAGTACAACCACAAAAGCTCAAATGAACTAAAACCTAATCATTCCTGAACTAAATGCTTTAATCCCAATCATCTCCAGTGTTAATGTTACCATTGTTATCAGATGAAAAACCTATAGCTGTTTAAATTTTCACTGCTGAGCAATGTTTAGGTTGATACGTTTCTATTTTTCATTTGCCAATCGTAAACCTGCATACTTTATTGAGTATTCTGGGTCCAAAAGCTTCTCGATGGAGGTCTGTACGGCTCTCTGTGCATTTTCTGCGATTACCCTGCACGTACACCTTTAGGTTGCTAGAATGCTGATCTTCTCTTTAATCCGTTCAATCAACTTCAGATGCAGCATGACCACTATATAAAATTGTTGAGTTTTAGCAATTGGTCCCACCAAATTGCCAATTTTGTTTGTAAGGACATATAAAATGGCTGGCCAGCTACTCATCATCTACTTCAATTTGATACGTACTTGACCACAATCTGACCCAGTCGGCAAATAGCCTTAAACCAATGTCGTCATGACGTCGCATCAACGTGGTTTTCGACGTCATGTGCCTGGTGGAGAGAAAGCTGATCTTTTAGCCTCTGGTGTAATCCTCTAGATCATGTCCATACTAAATTCCCGTTGTATTAAATGCATACAACCACATAAAATGAACAAAATATGAAACCTGTGCAATTTGCACAGGTTTCATATTTTGTACATTTTCTGCGATTTATTTTACAGCAAACAAAAACTATTACATGCATTTTAAGTATGTGTTTTCTTTTTAAATGCAGTCAGCTCATATTGGTAAAATGTATTTGGATCTCTACTGCACAGTTGTATTGCTAGGCTAACCTGTCCATAAAACGGATACCTAAAATGCAATTTTGTCATTGTACTGTAAAACTTGTGTAAAACGGCCACTCTCAAAATGACCGAAAATTGATTTTTAAGACCACTTATCGCTTATTGCAGGTCAAAAGTAATGCAGAGTGCTCCAAGGGGCTTGAGTATTCTGCAATACTTTCGACCTTCATTAAGCTACCATTTGTCATTAGGATCCTTTGTTTTGTCTATTTTTGAGTGGCCGGTTTACAAAGGTTTTAAAGTTTTATTGTACTTGAAATCGCAATTTTTGCGGGATTCCTCCCCTTTTTGGTAACCTTGCATTCCAAGCCAGCATCCCAATACGAGTCACTATCGGCCCGCCAGCGAAACGCCATATTTGTTTACTGGGTTCTTAAAAGTTTGTCTTATTGACGAATTCACTTGCTATTCTGTTAGAATGTATCATTTTGATAATCTACTTTTCGCCTCTATGAAAGTTCTATTTTCCTGGCATATGCTATTTGGTTACGAAGAAAAAATACAATCTGATACTCTCTTCTTACTTATCAAAGATGATATAGCGATTTGTATCGCATATCTGATATGTAACATTAAACTTTTTAATGACTTCCGCATGGTGACGACACAGCTACATGTAAACTGTACAAGGGAAGTCGAATTATTAAAGATTATACCTGTAAAATTTGCTATACCAACTCGTGTTATATGTACGAATCAAGCTTACAAATGAATATATAAGTTGAACGACATTCTTCTTAATCCCATGTAAATTGTTTGCTAATTGAAGTCATGCAGTTGTTATACTACGATATAAAATGATATCGATGTACCATGCATATTACGAGGGTCAGTCAATAAGTAACCAGCTTACCCTACTTCCGATCGAGATCGGTCACTTTTTTTTCTTTTATGAAATACATTACTAGCAAGATTCTTTTCACCCTAGAGTTTGAAAAAAGTATCTAATAATCTAACAAAAATATAGCTACCATTGAAAGTGTGCTACTGAAATGACTTGGCAATACACAACACTACTATGTTCGAGAATCATTTTCAAAATACAAATTGCAAGTTGTTTACTTGAAACTTAGCTTTGATAATTGAAGCCAATAGAATAGATTTTCATTTTGAAAAAAATGAGAATAAGTTTCACTGCTCTTGAAAAAATTCACAGCGTTTGAAATCAATATTTACGTTTTTCTTTAAAAAAAATCGATTTTTTTTGTGAAAATTTGATAATTCAGACATTTTACTCCTTTATATTTCGGACAAAAATGTATTTACAATTATATTTGATATTAATTGATATTTACATAAATAGTTGTTAAAAATTTTACTTTTTGATATTTTACATAAATAGTTGTTAAAAATTGTACTTTCTGAGAGCTTCCTACGTGTCTGAAAAGAGTTATGTTCCAGTTTCCGTAACCATAGGTCACTTAAGTTAGCATTATGAGTTATCAAATTATGCAATATTGTTGTTTTATACCATCGTGTAGGCAACACAAAGTTTCCGTTCCATTGATACATTGCACATGCACACTTCATATTTCATACTAAAGATATGTATCAAAAAGTTAAATTTACGTAACATTGTTGGTACTCCAATTTCGACGGAAAATGACCTACTGACCAAACTTGAAGACGTGATAAATCAACTTATAAACCATTAATACCAGCCAGCATTGTTATATCGGCCTGCTGGCGGCATTTGGACGGCATATCGGTATTGCACCCTACTAGTGGCCAATCATCGGACCGCTGTCAATCGCATTTAAAAAAATGCCATTTAAAGTACCATTTTCTCTCCGTTTCAATTTCCTGCAACTGATTTTTGTTAAGATGTGTTTCTACCATCACTCTACTACTTACATTGGTTTTCATGAAACCAATAGCGACCCGCCAGCGTCCGCTATCTGGATGGCAGCTCCATATTTATTGTAAGGGAGTTAACCATGTATAATAAATATTTAAAGCAATAATTATCAAACAAAGTTCATATGAATTCTGTGTTACAAAAATCGAAACAGTTAATAAATATTTATGTATACCAGAAATATTTCTGAAAAAAATGAGGATATTAGCAATATGTACACATTTACTAGTTTGTATCATTCTTATTTTATGTGACTTTACAATTTGACCCCGCTTGATTTATGCAAAGGAGCTTGAAGTTCGGTCCTTAATTCACCTGTATAGCCACAAAACCAAAAGCTCACAGTGTCATTACGTAATGACATCGTGAGCTTTTGGTTTTGAGGCTAATATAAGAGATATGAGGACCGAACTTCAAGCTCCTGTGATTTATGGCCGATTTCTATTGGCACATTTTTGACCCCTGGTTACGAATGATGTGTACTGATGCAGTAAATTGCAGTCAGCACCGGTATAAACGAAACTACTCCATCATTTGTGATCTTTCTGGGAGTTGATTGGCTCTACCGGGTGCGTTTCTATTTTGTTGGGTATACATGCTAAAAAATTTTAGTGTTGCCATAAAAATTATGCCATAGATAGATATTGGTTGGATGGTTCGATGGATGGACGAACGGACGCATAGGTAGGTAAGTAGGTAGGTAAGTAACGAGTGGTTCTGTACACGGCTGTCATGTCAATAGAATGTGTAAGATGTCTTATGTTTTCGTGCTTTGGTAATTTTCTTGCAAAAATCATATTTTAGCCGTCAGACCATTTTCATTATCATTCCTACAACTTCATACAACACTGTCAAATTTCCTAATGTTTTTGATCTTCTAGTTGTATTATCTGAAGGAGAAAAAAGGTATAAATGGGAATTTTATTAGTTACAAGTAAAAGCTTTTGAAAACAAGACATGTACATTCTGAAAAAAGAGACACACATCAGTAATATTTGGTTTAAACATATATTATTTGTATACTTTGTACATATAGCAAACATATAAAGAGAGATATACAATACAATCCTAGTGCAGTATTGGTAATGTTTGAGAAAACATTGAACCCATATAGACATTCTGAAAAAATTATCGGGACCACCGTGACGTCACAGCCTTAGCGACACAGGTAAACAAATGTACCGCGGTAATGTGAACGGTGATTTTTAACATTACGGGTAATGGGAAAATGATGAAAAATGGGCCGTATTTATTCAAATTCTCCGATTTTTTCACCAGTCTGCGCTGATTTCGAAGGAAAAACATTGCCCTTTGTCCCGCCATGATTATTTTGATTTTAATAGCACCAATTTTCACAAATTATTGAAAAAAAAATCGGGTGTGGGTGGGGTGAACGGCCATCTGTTTGTCTTCAATTAGACGTGAAAGAAATGAGTGTCTCTAATATATTAGGAGCTTTAACACATTAAAACGGTCTTTAAATTCCATATACCTTGAAATATTATCAAATTCCAGAGAGATAAATTACTATTTTCAATCTGAATTCTGACACATCACACCTCCAAGTTTGACACTCAACACCTTTAATGGTACAATATACAGCCTGTCATAAGCGCTATCCTTTTCAAGAAAAGTCCCCAGCAATTATTATATGACATTCCAGCAAAGATGAAACAACAATAGCTCAAGATTTGTATCAAGGCATGCACGGATCCAGGAATTTTTGTCAGGGGGGTAGAGGGGGGTCCAGGTCCATCTGTCATAAAAAATCTCTGACAACATTTTTTTAGTTCTTTTTAGTAGTCCTGCATTTATTTTACAGAATGCCAATGGTTTATTTCAAAGAAAATTATAATTTTCCGAGGTTCCAGAGGGGCTTCAACATTTTTTCAAGGGGGGGGATCCAACTTTTTCTAGGGGAATCCAATTGCTTATTCCCTATAGAATCCCATATATCTTGTGTTTCTCCAGGGGGGTCCGGGCCCCTTGCACCCCCCCCCCCTCTGGATCAGCGCATGCAATATTTGGATCAACTGGATGCTGTGACAAAAGTTAGATATGTGAAAAAGTTATCAATTTTGACCCCCATCCCCCCCCCCCCCCCCTTGGGTATCCCTAAATGTAATCATGGTGTCTGGGAAAACAACCATTATGGCTTGACCAGGATCCAAATTGTTTTCCCAGGTTCTGACAACTTTGGGTCAAATCCATTGTATTTTACCTTAAATTGCATTAAAACTTTACCTGACATGTCATCTGCTGATATTGTCGTATTTTATTGACCCTGAAGTTCAAAGGGCGTGGCATATGCTAATTTTATCCCCGATCTGTTATCGGTAGATTTCGCCGAATATACGGAACTACTTTGGTTATTTGAAATGGAATGTATGATATAAGTAGCAGATCGACATGATCGTCCGCTGTGGCGTAGTGGGTTAGGCACAGGACTCGTAGCGCATAGCAGGTAAGTTCGAACCTCACGAGGAGCTTTTCTTTTTATTTTATTTTTTCCTATAAGGAACGGTACCTGTATGCGTTAAAAACAGGAAAGCGAGAAAAATGATAACGGTATGCGCTAAAAACAGGAAAGCGAGAAAATGACGTTTTTTGTCTTGTTTTTAATGTACACAAGATAACACTGCAGTTGTTAGTAAATCAAGCATGTCGGACAACTAATCTTGGCTTTTAGGCGAAACAGTCTCATTTACTAGCGACTACACGTGTAACCACGTGTACATATACACAATTGCACAAAAAAATAAGCATGTTCACGCTTTTCTAGAGTTTTCCGTCGTGACAGTACATAGAAACTAATTTACTGGGAAAAAAAATAAAAACTCCTTGTAAGATTCGAACTTACCTTCTCTATAATAAGAGTCCAAGGCTTAGGCCTCTACACCACAGCGGACGATATAGTCATATTACTACCGTTATGATTCATTGAATTTCAGAAAACCTAATTTATTCCCGTATTTGGCGAAAAATATCGATAACATGTCCGAGATAAAATTAGCATAGGTCACTACCTTTGAACTTCAGGGTCAAAAAAATACGACAATAACCTTTGCAAACAGTTTGGACCAAGATCAGGCCCAACATTCTGTTCAGGCCTGATCGGGGTCCAAACTGTTTGACACTTCATAGGTTATGACAAGTTTAACCGATGTATTTTATTTTGCGTTAAACCTTTATGTCATAACATTGTCATCAGCTGATAACCCTTTCAAACAAATTGGACCCAGATCAGGCCTGACATTCTGTCCGGACCTGATAGGGGTCCAAACTGTTTAACACTTTAGAGGCTATGACAAGTTGAAGTTTAACCGATGTATTTTAACTTTGCCTTAAACCTTTACACGACATTGTCATCTGCTGATAACCCGGTCAAACAAATTGGACCCAGATCAGGCTCGACATTCTGTTGGGACCTGATTGGGATCCAAACTGTTTGACACTTTAGAGGTTTTGACAAGTTGAAGTTGAACCGATGTATTTTAACTTTGCGTTAAACCTTTACCTGACATTGTCATCTGCTGATAGCCCTTTCAAACAAATTGGACCCAGATCAGGCTCGACATTCTGTCCGGACCTGATAGGAGTCCAAACTGTTTGACACTTTAGAGGTTATGACAAGTTGAAGTTGAACCGATGTATTTTAACTTTGCGTTAAACCTTTCCATGACATTGTCATCTGCTGATAGCCCTTTTAAACAAATTGGACCCAGATCAGGCCGGATATTCTGTCCGTACCTGATAGGGGTCCAAACTGTTTGACACTTAAGAGGTTATGACAAGTTGAAGTTGAACCGATGTATTTTAACTTTGCGTTAAACCTTTACATGACAGTGTCATCTGCTGATAACCCTTTCAAGATCAGGCCGGACATTCTGTCCGGACCTGATAAGGGTCCAAACTGTTTGACACTTTAGAGGTTATGACAAGTTGAAGTTAAACCGATGTATTTCAACTTTGCGTTAAACTTTTACCTAACATTGTCATCTGCTGATAACCCATTCAAACAATTTTGACCCAGATCAGACCCAACATTCTGTCCGGACATGATAGGGGTCCAAACCTTTTGACACTTTAGAAGTTATGAAAAGTTGAAGTTGACCCGATGTAATTTAACTTTGCGTTAAATTTTTACTTGACATTGTCATCTGCTGATTTCAACAAGTTGGGCTCAGATCAAAGCTGACATTCTGTCCCGTCTGAGATATAATAGGGATATGATAAGATGAAATTGAACCAATGTATTTTAACTTTGCATTGAACATGAAAGTGTCTTTTACTAACAATCTTTGCAAACAGTATGGACCTAGATCATGCCTGACATTCTATCTATCTATCTATCTATCTGTCTGTCTGTCTGTCTGTCTGTCTGTCTGTCTGTCTGTCTGTCTGTCTGTCTGTCTGTCTGTCTGTCTGTCTGTCTGTCTGTCTGTCTGTCTGTGTCTATCTATCTATCTATCCATCCAAGTGTACTGTGATACCCTCATATGACGGAGTGTTTTGAGTTGTTGTTATTATTGTTATAATTATTATTATTTATTATTATTATTCAGATAAATTGTGCATGCTTTATTTTCTTTGCGTGATAGTTGTCTTGTTGCTTAAATGTTGACATGTGGATTCCCATACCGTGACTGCAAAGATCGATGTTTCTAAGTGTTTGTCATTATTATTTTGGAAGCTAAACAGCTGTATTTTCTTGTCTTTCATAATGTCAAGATTGTTGCAACCTACGGTTTTGACATTATTGAAGGTTATCTTGAGGGAAACGCAAAAATCAAAATATCGATAAATTTCGATTTTCATATTCCGCGCCCCTTGACAACCATTGCTAACCGGAAGTGCGGTCCCGAGAATCAAAATGTAGTAGGTGATCTTAACAGGACACCTCAGGGGCGGATCCAGGATTTCTGGAAAGGGTGTTCATTATATGTATAAAGGTGTGGGGGTTTGCTTTGCGTATTTTATTTAATTTTTGTGTCGCCTGCGAAGCAAGGATGACACATTTGGATCATGACTTTATAGAAGGGTCAAGCATTCATAAAATACAGGTCAAGTTTGATAAGGAGGGCAAACTTTTGACTGAGTTATGGCTCTTTTTTTACTTATGTTTAGGCTTATGCAAAAGCTATATTGGCTTTTTATTTGTGGAATAAACTTCACAATTCTCCAAAACTATAATATCTGAAAAATTCTCACTATAGGCCATGATTACCCAGTGCCTGTTGATAAACATGTCAGTGATTAAAATTTTACAACACCCCCCTGACCCCTTAGGAGGGGTCAAAGGTCAAATATTTCAATTTCGCAATATTACTCAGTAAGTGGTCAATATTTTTACTGAAATTTTGAAGGCAGACAGAGCAACAATTAATATGAAACATATCAAACATGGTTTTCAATCCAAGGCCTGTGTCTCTGCCCCTGGGTGGACTTAGGGGATGGGGTCAAAAGGTCAAAATTCAACTTTTTCAGAACATGGTCATGTTGCATATCAAATTAAAGAGAATCCAGGGTTCACACAGGCTTGAAAAGTACTTGAATTTAGAGGGCTTTCTTGAAAAGTCCTTGAAAATGAAATCTGCCTTGAAAAGTACTGGGAATTAAATCACTCAAAAGCCTTGAAAAGTCCTTGAATTCTACTATTTTCTGTAGGACTTAGCAATGTAGATAGAGAACTTACCCAGTAAAAAATTGTTGTGCCAATATTTGGTGCAGCATATGCTGCACCAAATAAAGGCATAACAATTTATACTAATTTTCTAGTACTGATGTCTCCATTATCCCAGTCTAGCATTTCTGAAGAAGAATTTAACAGATCAGTATTTTTCATTAACTTAAAGTCCTTGAAAACTGTGTGTGTGTGTGGAAAAGGTTTAACTTGATGTCCTTCAAAAGTCCTTGATTTTTTTTCATACTTGTCTGTATGAACCCTGGAATCACGAGTGCAGCAAGAATTGGTAGCAATTATTTTACCAGCCCTGGGGATGTGGTCAATTGGTCAAAATGCAGCTTTTTCAGAACATGGTCATGATGCATATCAAATTAAAGAGAATCATTTTAAGTTTAGAAACTCCAAATGATGTTTGGTCAGTAGCTTAACATTCATAGAATATTCAAGCGACTAGCAAAGGCTCTGATCAGACTGCGAGTATGCTCAGGCTGATCTGAGGCTTTGCTGGTTTCACATACCACATTGTTGGAAATCTCATGCTGCGGCTCAATTTAAAGGGAGTCATGGAATGCGGCAGCATGGTAGCAAATATTTTGCCTAGAGACCCTCCCACCCTAGCCCGACCCTTGGAATGGGGCATTACGTCAAAAATTCAATTTTTTCTGAACATGGTCATATTACATATCAAATTAAAGAGTATCACAAATTCACCAACTTGGTAGCTAAATTTTTGCCTGCAGACCCCCCCACTCCTGACCCTGGGGATGGGGTCAATAGGCCAAAATTCAACTTTTTCAGAACATGGTCATGTTGCATATCAAATTAAAGACAATAACAAATGCAGCATTATGGTAGCAAATATTTTGCCCCAGACACCCCCGACCCTTTGGATGGGGTCAATAGGTCAAAATTCAACTTTTTCCGAATAAGGCCATTGTGCATATCAAAATGAGAATCACTATATAAATGCAGCAACATGGTAGCAAAAATGTTGCCCGCAAACCTCTAACCCACCCTCCTCCCCCCACAACCCTAGGGATGGGGTCAATAAGTCAAAATTCAACTTTTTCAGAATATGGTCATGTTGCATATCAAATTAAAAGGAATCACGAAATGCAGCAACATGGTAGCAAATATTTTGCCTGCAGACCCCCAACCCCATGCCCCTAGCCCGGTCAATAGTCAACTTTTTAAGAACATGGTCATGTTGCTTGTCAAAATAAAGGGAATCATGAATGCAGCAACATGGTACATGTACATGTAGCAAATATTTTGCATGCAGACCCCCCTCCCTCAGGTCCCTAGGGTATTTGGTCAAAAGATAAAAGTTAAACTTTTTCAGAACATGGTCACATTGCATATCAATTTAAAAGGAATCATGAAATGCAGCAGCATGGTAGCAAATATTTTACCCGCATACCCCTACCCCCACCCCCAGCCCAACCCTGGGAATGGGGTCACTAGGTCAAAATTCAATTTTTTCAGAACATGGTCATGTTACATATCAAATTAAAGAGAATCACGAACGCAGCAACATGGTAGCAAATATATTGTCCGCAGACACCCCCTGACCCTGGGGTCGGGGTCAATAAGACAAAATTCAACTTTTTCAGAACATGGTCATGTTGCATATCAATAATTAAGTGTTTCACCATAAGCTTTTCTCAACAAATTCTCAACTTCTTTCATTGCTTCAATGAAATGCACATTTAGAAATGAACAAAGTTTTATGTAGTTTGTCTTTTACCTGGATGACAATACTAGACTGCCTATTTCATGCTTTTGACAGCTTATCTTGAGATTTTCATTGGAAGGTATTGCTAAATTGGTAGTTGTAACTTGCATGGTTGTATCACTTGTGTTTTTCCAGGAGGAGGGGGTGGGGTCAGGTTTGTTTAACTGGACCTATGTTTTCATTTATTACTCATCTTTCAGATTTTTACAAGGAGCCATGTCACTGAATCTGGGTCCACATGCAGAGGAGCTGTGAATTGACCATTTTCCCAATATCCCCGCTACATAAATCAAGACTTTACAATGCAGGGTACCAGACTACAGCTGATTTAGAACATGTTGATGCAGCAAAACTCTCAAAAGGTAATATTCATAATGCATTTACAGTAAACACTCTAAAATTTTGTACGCTAGGCCAACCTTAAAAATATTTTTGTTTCCCCTTACCTGACCCTGTTTTACCGGTATTGGTTGGTCGGTCATTTTTTTTTTAACTTCTCAAATTGGATACCCATTAAACTTAATTGTATAAAGTCAAACCTGTCTTAAGAGGCCACTCAAAAAAAAACAAACAAAAAATTGTTTGTTTTTTCAAGACCAATTATCGCATAATGCAGGTCAAAAGTATTGCAGAATGCTCCCAGGGAGCATTCTGCAATACTTTCAACCTGCATTTAGCGCCCATTTGTCTTAACGACCTTTGTTGTGTATATCTTTGAGTGGCCATTTTAGGCAGGTTTTACTGTATAGTACCACTGATCAATTCCTTTATATACTGCAATATAATTAAATTCACAAACAATTTGCTAAGATAACACTGTTTACATTGGACAATTCTCTTAGTTTGCAATGAAATTAAAAAAAAATTCTTGACTGAAAATTGAAATAAAATTCTTTGAGTAGGGCCTTTTTTCAGTGTCCGTCTGGTAAAGGGAAACAAATAAAGTTTTAATTTAGGCCTTAGTTATCTGCCGAAATGGCCTAGATAAACAGTACAGACCCAGATCAGACTGCTTCTGAAGAAGCAGTCTAAACAGGGTCTTCCCTGTTTGCTATTCTGAGAGATAACCAACATTTTATTTGAGAGTGTTCGAAATTTTAGAACTACAGAAATTTTTGTGCTTACTAGGCTCCCATAATTGACCTTATAAGTGCATATGCTCCTGTGCTATATTTAAATATTTTTGTCCTCTGAAGGATTACATTTTATACTTAGCAGTGAAATAAATGCATATCAAAAACAATAAAAGTAATATCAATCACAAAGTAATATCAATCACTTGTGAAATGATATGATATCAATCACTAGATATCAGCCTATATTTTCCTTGTAGTGTCTTTTGAATTACCTCTGACTTTTCCATTCACTTAATGCATTTCACTTAAGAACTTCAAACGCCAATAACTTTCTTATTTGTGAATGAAAACATCAAGTGTTGGTATGCATTTTCTGTGTTAGAACGTGACAAATATTTTGGTACCAAAATTATTTAGGTTTGCTAAACTTTTTCGTTTTTGTATTTTTCAGCACCTCTTTTTTCAGTGGGTGAGACATTGCATGTAGCCTATAAAAAGTATAAAAGAAAAAGAAAATTTACTTTTTTTCGGCAAATACCAAATATATTTCATTGAGGATGTTGAAACATCAGAATTTTCACTCGTGCTGTGCACTCGTGAAAAATCTGATGTTTACAACACAGTCGATGAAATATATAAGGTATTCACGTCAAAAAGTTAATATCCTCTATATATGTATGTTGCACTAGCTGAATATATTCATACTTTTTCCTATCAGAGACTGGATTGAGTCCTGATGTTTGCAAGAGTCTCTTAGAAGAAATACAGAAACATGATCCAGCAAGGAGAAAAGCTAGTCGCCTGTTGTCAGCCTGCACCCAGTACAGGAGAAAGCGGGATGCCCCAGGGATCGTGACATTCTCCGAGCAGATAGACGGAGCACTGGGAGGGGGAGTACAGCTTGGTAGACTCACAGAAATATGTGGAGTACCGGGCGTTGGCAAAACTCAGCTTTGGTAACAATTTGCTTTTAATAACAGTACTTGGATGTAGGTATTTCAATGGCAACATGGAGATTCAGAATTTTAAAAATGTTTCTATTCAGATACATGTATCCAAAATGGACATCATGTCAGCCATCTTGAAATTCTTCAAACAACATCTCTTCTTGAACCATATACAGTAAGACCTGTCTTAAACGGCCACTCAAAAAGAACACCAAAAATGTGTTTTTAAGACCGATTATTGCTTAATGCAGGTCAAAAGGATTGCAGAATGCTCTAATGGGAGCATTCTTCAATACTTTAGACCTTCATTAAGCTACCATTTGTCATTAAGATCTTTGTTTTGTCTATTTTTGAGTGGCCGCTTAGGAGGGGTTTTACTGTATCTGATTGAACCAAACCTTTGGAAGAAACATCAGGGCAACTTCCATGGAGATTCAGAAATGCCAAAATTGTTCTGTTCAGATCTCAGATTGAACAGAAACTTGATGGTAGCTGGGACCCAGTATACCCGGACTGGTCACTGACGGAAATACAAAGTTATGTTGTCGAGGCTTTGTTTTAGCACTATTTAAGTCCTCCAGCCTATAAAATTTATTCCGAACATACCCGAAATTATACAAAGTTATTCCTAGTATGCAAAGTTGAAATATTACAAGTTACAGAAAATAAAAAAAGAATTGAAGTTTTATCATCTTTTTAGGTTGATATTTGGCTAAAAATCCCGAAAATAGCTAAAAAGGGTACCTTGGTTTCTTGCTGATGTTCATAAAGACGGATAAACTTTCAATAAATATAACAACACAGTCTTAAAGATAGTATAGTATACACGGGTGGTAAACCTAGGAACTACCACGAAATTGTGTTAACGTAATTTTGTTCCCAAGCCACATCGGGGACACGTCGTGGTAGTTTCCAGGCCGAAAATTAGATAAACAAAGGTAAGCTTTCGTTTTATCTTTACTATTTAGAACGACTTATGGAAAAATCGGGCAATGTGGTTCCGTGTAAATATGTCTCAGCGTCCACTCTAGCCCAAAATTTTGTATGAAAAGTTATTTTATTTCTTTAGATGTGTGTTTCCCCACTGAGCATCGGACCAACTTTCCCCAAATTACAGTGCCAGTTCGAAGGATTTTAGCCCATATCTGTAAAATTAAATGGAATTTGATATCATTTGACGATGAAAATGATAAATAATCCTCAATAAACGTTCCTAAACAGAACAAAAAATCTGAGCATTTGCTCGTAAACGATTCATGCCCGGTTCGTCCTGTTTGGTAGTTTCCAGCGCATCGTGGTAGTTAAAATGCTATCGTGGTAGTTGACAAGACCATGAAGTAGTTCCCATCAACATATTTCTGCTCTTTTAAGAATAGCCAATACTAGTGCACCAAGAAAGGGGGTATACCATGGTGATCAGACAGCCAAAATTCACAACCCACGGGAATAAGATAGAACACCTATAAACGCGGTTGGGACATTTGATACTTTTTCTGGAAGTTCTAAATGAGATTTCATAACAAATATGATGGCCCACCAAAGATTTTGGACACCAAATATTTGCTTATGGGTAGGAAATCCAACCAAGTTTTCAAAAGTGTCTTATTCCCGATGGGTTTCCCACTGCCTCCCCTGGGGGGGGAAATTAATAGGTCACAGTGCATTGGGATCAGTCGTGACTCAATTTTATAATTGATATGCGTTACACTGAAATAAATAATACCCATATAATTAATGGCTTGTACAGTTGTTGTGAGCAGCCCCTTTCCGAAATGTGGTCTGTCAAATTGTTTGCTCGTTTAAATACATGTTTACAACCGTTTTTATAATTTCACAAATTATCTATTTTGGCATCTTCTGATTGTAATGTTTGCTTGTCATCACTTATATTTTTCATAGAACAGTAGAATAGAATTTACCTATCGCATTTGTTTCCATGTTTAGTCATTTGTACCCCAATTTGGGGAGGTAAAATGGCTATTTTGGGTATTTTCAGACACCTGTGCAAAAAGTTAATGAAGTGAGAGTACTTGCTGAAAGAGAACAAACTTATTCAAACTCCAACCGTTCAGTATTTTATTAATGCTTTATATCTCAAATGGAATGTAATTTGACATGTTATTCCTCGATGGGGGTCATTTGACATTATACAATATGCTGTTAAAGCCACATGAAAACTAGGGTATTTGCAGCTAAATTACTAGTCCTAAACATTGACATACAAAAAGAACATAGACATAGGGCCAAAATCTCAACCTCATAATAATCAAGTTTATTATCTGTATATTTTTTACAATCAACTTAGTTTCTGACTTGATTTCATTTATTTTTTTGATACTATATTACATAAATGAATAATTATATAGTATTTATTACACCATTTGTTCTCAATCGATCTGGAACAAAAATGTCAAGTTAACCCTGATTGGGGACCAAATCTTTTGAAACAGTACAACTCCAGAACTATAACATTTAGTTAAATTCTAAAACAGTAAAAGTTTGATAAAGGTGTCTGTTTTGTGCAGGTTTTCTCATGTAACCAGTACATTTCTGCACAGATGCAGTTTATGAAAATACCCCAAAACAGCCATTTTACCACAAGTCTCAAATGGTTGCCATTGCTCAACTAAGTTCTGACTGGCAGCGGAGATGAAATCCACTGTTTCGTTGAAGATATTAACAGGTTCATTTTCATTCGAAGAAGAGCTTATCTATTGCTAAGGCATATGCCATGCCGATTTAACCGCAATTTCTTTTCTCTGTTTAAGATTGGCATCTACACAGGGGCATAATTTTAAAAAAATGGTAGAGGTCCAATAGGTGATGCTACATACCAAATATCTAGGCTCTAGGCCTTTTGGTTTCAGACAAGACGATTTTCCATGTTTTCCCTATATAAGCCTATGTAAAACATGTGACCCCTGGGGCGGGGCAAATTTTGGCTCCAGGAGCATAATTTGAACAAACTTGGTAGAGGTCCACTAGATGATGCTTCATACCTTGTGGTTTCAGACAAGAAGATTTGTATCATGTTTCCCTATATAAGCCTATATTAAACATATGATCACAAAACGGATCCATTTTTGGCCCCAGGGGCATAATTTTAACAATTTTGATAGAGGTCCACTAGGTGATGCTACATGCCAAATATCAAGTCTTTAAGCCTTGTGGGTCCAGACAAGAAGATTCTTGAAAACAAATTTTTAGCCTGTGGATATGCAACGGATCTGAACCATTTGAACAATTATTAAATAGGATAATTTCTGCAAAATTTGGTCAAAATCCAACCAGTAGTTTAGGAGGAGCTGTCATTTAAGTCAATTGTTAACAGACGAGGACGACGGACGACGGAGGAAGACTGATCACAAAAGCTCAACTTGTCACTACGTGACAGGTGAGCTAAAAAATAAAGAAGCCCCTGATTAGTGAACATCTGCTGATGGGAACTACTACTAAAATTCTACAAAGTCTTGGCAACTACCACAATAGCATTTTAGCTACCACGATGCGCTGGAAACTACCACGCTGGACGAACAGGGCATGAATCATTTACAAGTAAATGCTCAGATTTTTTGTTCTGTTTAGGAACGTTTATTGGGGGTCTTTTATCATTTTCATCGTCAAATGATATCAAATTCCATTTAATTTGACAGATATGGGCTAAAATCCTTCGAACTGGCACTGTACTTTGGGGAAAGTTGGTCCGATGCTCAGTGGGGAAACACACATCTAAAGAAATAAAATAACTTTTCATACAAAATTTTAGGCTTGAGGGGATGCGGAGACATATTTACACGGAACCACATTGCCCGATTTTTCCATGTCGCTCTAAATAGTAAAATAAAATGAAAATGAAAATGGCACTTACCTTTGTTTATCCAATTGTCGGCCTGGAAACTGCCACGACGTGTCCCGGATGTGGCTTTGGAACAAAATTACGTTAACACAATTTCGTGGTAGTTCCTAGGTTTACCACCCGTGGTATACCAAACCATTGCTTTTTGAAGAAAAAAATCACAGATGTGCAAAATAATTAATGGAGATATGATTATTTAATCTTCAACATACCACAGTTGGAAAGCTAAGACTCAATAACGTATTTCCAATATATACATTTACCTTTATGTCAGTTACCAATCCATGTATACTGGGTCCGAGGTGGGAGACACCGGGACATAGAGAATCACAATTGCTATAGTCCTTCTGTACTGATAACCAAGGTGGCAACCATCATGATGGCAGCCATATGCATTTTGAAATTATTCAGACAACAACTCGCAAACCATATGTGGCATTTAACCGCGGCGGCCGGATACTTGGTGGGAGATATCGAGGCAATTTGAAGATTCAGATTTACTAAAAATTATTCTGTTCCAATATTCAAGATGGCCACTAGGCCAGTGATTTTGAAAAGTAAGTAAGAGGCAAAACTCAGGAATCTATACAATCAAGTACCACACCTGACCCAGGCCACCACATAGGAAAGTGACAAAAACACAAGAAAACATCACTTACAAGAGATCCAAGGTTATTGGGCCGCGTAGCACAGTCAGTAACGTGTCTTGCAACAGATGCGAGTCTGACTGCAGATCCAGGGGTCGCGAATTTGATCCAGGCCCTGTCCCATACTTTCATGGAGATTGATCATGAAATAATTTCTACCGTCATTCTCCCTTTGGCTGAATCATTCAAGAAGGGTTGTTGTCAGTTACAAGCGAAAGTATGTGCACGAAGTACTGGTTAACTGCTTGTTTAAGCTTGCCCAGGAAAAAGTGTTGTTAGGTGATTTGACCATCCGACCATGACCATAGCTGTTGACTTTGGACGCAAAGCAACAAAACAAACAAACAAAAAGAGCCAAGGTTAGCCCTTTCCCAGCAGGTGACCACAAGGCTGCAATGACAGGCTTGAAAGAAAATCTTCAAAGGACATCTCCTGAACCATACTTTGGATTGAACCGAAACTTGGCGAAAGCATCTGAGCAACACAGAGAGTCTAAATTGCTAAAATCATTACATTTTGATATAGAAAGCTGCTGAAATCTTCAAACAGCGTCTCCTCCTGAAATATAGTTTAACAGGTTACAGTAAAATCTGTGTAAAACAGCCACTCTCAAAAAGACTGAAAATTGGTTTTCAAGACCAATTATCGCTTAATGCACCAAGGGGAGAATTCTGCAATACTTTCCACCTTCATTAAGCTACCGATTGTTATTAAGATCTTTGTTTTGTCTATTTTTGAGTGGCCGCTTTACACAGGTTTTACTGTACACTAATCTAAAGTAGAGCAACACTGCTAGATTCAATCTAATTTTTTCTGACAGCCAAGATGGCTACCATGGGGCTTCAACGTGAGAAAACCTGTCATCGGGGTAACTTAACGAACAACAAAGGTGCAGACCAGCCTGTGCATCACTGCAGTCTGATCAGTGCCTTTGTTATTTGATTATTGGAAAGTATCATATCTACAGATGTTACAAGTGTAATTTCTAGCTAGTCTCTGTAGCTGAGCAGGATGTTTTATGACCTGGTTTGGGAAACTCGAAAACAGGTTTTCTTGTGTCGAGACCCATGTCGTGATCAGTCTAATCCAGTTCAGTGAGTCTTGTTACATATGGGCATCTAGTTTAACTGAAATGTATAAATAAGGCCTTCAGATAAGAGTTTGTATTTATACCCCCCGCAAACTTTGTTTGTAGGGGGTATACTGTTTTCACGTTGTCCGTGCGTCCGTCCGTCCGTAACGCTTTGTTTCCTTAATAACTCAAAGAGTCATTGCTGGATTTTCATCAAACCTTGCAAACATGTTCATATATGCAAGACAAATACTTTAGACAAAAAAGTAAGGGCTAGGGGCCAATTCTATTAGAGTTATTTCCCTTTGTAGTTCTAAATGGCTTTTAATATAGTGCTTTATGCTTATGCTATTATAGGCCATACACGGGCCAATCAAATCCTACCACAGCTTTTGATGGAACAATTTGATACTTTTCCTATACAATGTAGACACATTGAACATATGCTTGAAGGAGTTTAGTTCAGAAAAAATAATTTTTGACAAAATGACAGCTGTGAGAACTTAGACAATTTTTCCCTAATAAGGTGTTTGTATATGCATAGACGGTGCCTTTATGGGCCGATCAACTCCTACCACAGCTTTTTATGGAGCAATTTTTACTTTGCCTATACAATGTAAACACATTGAACATATGCATGAAGGAGTTTATAATTTTTGTTTGCACAGATTCTACTGAAATCTTCGTCTTCTTGTTCGAACTATAACTTGCCAAGTTTTTTCACTGACTCTTACTGTGCGGGGGGTATCTAATAAGCATTACTTATTGACTTTTTTCATTGAAAATTATTTTTCTTATTTCTCAACCAAAACATATGTTGTGGGTACTCAAAAGAACCCTCTCAATGAGACGGTTCTTTTGAGCACCCAAAACACATGTTTAAAGTGATGGGTAAGGAAATAAATGCAATTCTAGGTGCAAAAAGATCCTTATCTGGACCTATGATAAATTGTTAATAAATATTGCATTTTAACCCTTTCCTTGCTTGCCGCGACTTTTGTCATCTGCTGATAACCTTTGCAAACAGTTTGGACCCAGATCAGGAATGACAGAATGTCGGTCCTGATCTGGATCCAAACCGTTTGACACTCCAATAGTGTTCCTGAAAGAATGTTTTGAAAAAATTAGTTTTGAAAAGTCAGCACACGACATCAAATCTTGAAAACTTGCCCATCATGCATAGGGTTCAGCTTTACGCAGGGTTGCCACGGTCAGGGAAAAAGTTCTGGAAAATGAAAAATTTTCCAGGTCAGGGAAAAGTCAGGGAATTACATATTCAGTCAGGGAAACTTTAAAAAAATGAAAAAAGTCATGGAAAAGTCAGGGAATTTCAAAATTTTCCTAAAAAGATGCTAGTTAACAGGCTTCTGGAAATTTTAGCTTCCATAATTTGTAAGCAATATTAGAAAAGGAATGTTTCTGAACATAAATTGCAAGCAATTTATGTTATAGAAACATTCCATTTCTAATATTTATGGTTTAAGATTTTTCTTTAAAGATTAAATCAGCAAGTTCAAATATTTGTGCAAAATCTTCTAATAGTCGATGGATGAAAATTGCTAAAATTGGCCTTCCAAAAGGGTCTGGAAAACAGTTGAAAGTCAGGGAAAAGTCAGTGAAAAGTCAGGGAATTTTGAAATGGATATTGAGTGGCATAAATTATGTTTCAGTATGCAACTAGCATGTGATGTACAGATTCCTGCTATATTTGGTGGTTTAGAGAGTGAGGCTGTATATATTGACGCAGAGAGAACCCTCATTATTGACCGGTTGAGAGACCTTGTGAAATCTACAGTGGAGCATTGTCATCAGATAGCTGGTTCAGGAGACGAAGGTATTTCTTGTCCCATCTGTCATACCCCTCGATGTGAGAATAAAAGTGTCATCTGCTGACTTTTTTTCAAAATCAAAATTATCTTTTCAAAAAATTCTTTCAGAAACACCATCAGATTGTCAACGGTTTGGATCCTGATCAGACATTGTGTCAGTCCTCATCTGGGTCCACCCTGTTTGCAAGGGTTATCAGCAGATGACAAAAGTTGCTGCTAGCAAGAAAATAGTTAAAAACAAATTTTATGCTCAATTCTTTACGAGTACCTAAAACATGCATTTTGGTTGAAAGATGAGAAATACTTTTCCGAATACAATTTAAGGCCTAGACAAACAATGCAGACCCAGATCAGACTGCATAGTTTGCTATTATGACAAGCAATTTGTTAATTCCAGCCCTGAAAACAAATATTTTATTTGAGATCAGAAAGAAAAAAAGTGTTCGAAATTTTAGAATTTTTACCGTATACTCTGATTTTCTTCTCTCATATTGCAGAATTACTGCCCATTCTAAAGGAGTTTACAGAGGAAAAGATATTGTCAAGGATACACTATTATGGTTGCCATGACTACCAGACTCTTCTAGCCATTGTACACTATCTACCTGAACTGCTCAAGAAACATAAAAAGGCAAGTACAGTGACCTATATTACCATTTGTTTTGAGATTCAGATGAGTATTTTACTATCTGTTTTTAGGATCAGATGAGTATCTGAGTACAAGTTTTGAGATTCAGATGAGTATTTTACTATTTGTTTTGAGATTTGGATGAGTATTTTACTATTTGTTTTGAGATTCAGATGAGTATTGTACAACATATTTTGAGATTCAGATGAGTATTTTACTAAATGTTTTGATATTCATATGAGTATTTTACTGCATGCTTTGAGATTCAGATGAGTATTTTACTACCTGTTTTGAGATTCAGATGAGTATTTTGCTACCTCTTTTGCGGTTCAGATGACTATTTTACTCCCAGTTTTGAGATTCAATGATAATTTTACTCCCAGTTTTTAGATTTGGTGAGTATTTTACTACTGTTGTGAGATTCAAGAGTATTTTACTCCCAGTTTTGAGGTTCAGTGAGTATTTAATCCCTGCTTTTACATTCAATGAGTATTTACTCCCTGCTTTGAGATTCAATGAGTATTTACTCCCTGCTTTGAGATTCAGATGAGTATTTTACTACCTCTTTTGAGGTTCATATGAGTATTTTACTCCCAGTTTTGAGATTCAATGATAATTTCACTCCCAGTTTTTAGATTTGGTGAGTATTTTACTACTGTTGTGAGATTCAAGAGTATTTTACTCCCAGTTTTGAGAATCAGTGAGTATTAAATCCCTGCTTTGAGATTCAATGAGTATTTACTCCCTGCTTTGAGATTCAGTGAGTATTTAATCCCTGCTTTGAGATTCAATGAGTATCTACTCCTTGCTTTCAGATCCATTGAGTATTTTACTTCCATCATTGCTTATAATTACATGGCATTGTATTTATTAATGTTTAAATCTTATATAATATAAGCCCTTGCTCTGATAAATGCCTCTCACTTTTAAGAAAAAGAGGTAAACTTCTGTCTTTGTCAGTGAATAAAGCAAGTCAATGTGGGAATATCAGTGGTACATTTATTGCCAAGATTATCCACTGGCTTTTCATCACATGACAATCTTTTGAATCATTTGATATTTATAGTTATTACCCAACTGTCTATATACGGAGTAATTGTCTATTTTTTGCTATGTCTTGAGTCACTGAACTATTCCACCAGTCAATAAATATGATTATTACCCAACTGTCTATATACGGAGTAATTGTCTATTTTTTGCTATGTCTTGAGTCACTGAACTATTCCACCAGTCAATAAATATGATTATTACCCAACTGTCTATATACGGAGTAATTGTCTATTTTTCGCTATGTCTTGAGTCACTGAACTATTCCACCAGTCAATAAATATGATTATTACCCAACTGTCTATATACGGAGTAATTGTCTATTTTTCGCTATGTCATGAGTCACTGAACTATTCCACCGGTCAATAAATATGACTATTGACAGGCACTATACCATGGCCTGGTTACTCGCTTCCCTGTTAAAACACACAGGCGCTTGTCGACATGCGTGACAACGATGTGCATGCAGTTTGTTTATGAAAGGAGACGTTATGCATGAATGGTGAAAATAAGGCATTGTTTGGAAACTTTAAACTCCAATAACTACGTTGTTTATGGTCAGAAACATAAAGTGCGGGTACTCGTTTTCTTAGTTAGAATGAGTGGAACATTTTGAGACCAAAATTGAGCAGATTTGGTGAAATTTTCTGTTTTGCAACAAAACCGCATCGTCTACAGCAACTCCATGCAAGAAACGCTGCTAAGTATTTAATCAAATGGGTTGGGTAATAAAACAGTTATTTCATGCCTGTTTGTAGTATAGTCAAACTTTTACCCCTCGGTACTGTGGCCAACTTGATGCACTATTGCACTCAGCCTTTGGCCTCGTGCAATAGTGCATCAGGTCGTCCAAGGCACCTCAGGGTAATAGTTTTGACTAGCTACAAACAGGCATGAATTAACTGTATACTATGGTAAATGTTCTAAAATTTCGAACACTAGTTGCCTGCCAAATAGGGATAGACATACACCGCAGACCCAGTTTAGACTGCTTCTGAAAACTGTTTGCTATTGAATTCAGACAAACATTTTGTGACTTTCAGTCCTGATAACCAATATTATATTTGTGAACAGGTAAAGAAATGTGTTTGAAATTTTAGAACATTAACTGTATACTATAACCCTTTAATAAAGGGCCAACAAAAAATGCATCTGAAAATTTCGTCTGCTGAAGTCTTCTGCAAATAATTGCCTAACATTAACGACTAATTTAAGTATGAAAGCAAACAGTATGGACCCAGATCAGACTGCTCCTACAGGAGCAGTCTGCTCTGGGTCTACACTGTTTGTCAAAGGGGCTTTAAAAAGATTTCAACAGATGAAAAACCAGGTGACATTTGATTGTTTTTTTGTTTGTATTGTTGTATTACGTCCCAAGTTAACAGGTCATGGCGGGATGGTCTGTTAACCTAACCACACATTTCCCTGGGCAAGCTTGAACTGTTGTATATTTTACATATAGACTCTGCAACATGATACGATCTTGATAAGGGCTCAGCCTGTAGTATAAAACTACCTGGCTGCTTCTGCTGTCCGCTTATTCTCTTAGTTATCATCTCTCTTGTAGTTCATATTGCTTTACTAATAAATATATTAGCAGCATACAGGCGTGTACATTTCTACCTGTCACAGGATAAAATATGGTGTCAGAAGTGACTTATAGGAATATAGCTTAACTGAATTAAAGAGCGTGACAATTAACACCTATTAGACTTGAAATTGTATTAGTGAAATTTTAATTAACAGAAAATGGCTAGTTTTCAAGTTACCCCTCCAGATCAGTTTGAATTTAAAAAAACAGCAGATTTTGAGAAATGGTTTGTGAGGTTTGAACGGTTCAAAACTGCTAGTGGTCTTTCAGAAAAATCTCAAGAACAGCAAGTAAACGCCTTGGTTAATTGTATGGGGAAAGAAGCAGATGACGTTTTAAAATCGTTTGGATTATCAGATGAAGAGCAAAAAGTTTATACAACGGTCACAAGAAAATATGTGAACTATTTCAATGTTCGAAGAAATACAATATTTGAACGTGCAAGGTTTAATTTAAGAAACAAGAAGAGGGGGAGTCGGTGGATCAGTTTATTACATCTTTGTACACGCTGTCAGAACATTGTGATTATGGTGAATTAAAGGACCAGTTAATCCGGGACAGAATTGTTGTTGGACTCAGGGACGCTAAAATTTCTGAGAAATTACAATTGGATCCTGCTCTGATGCTTGAGAAAGCTGTCACACAAGCCAGGCAGAAAGAAGCAGTCCACGAGCAGCAGTCTATAGTAAGGAGTTATGTTCTGTCGGAAAATAAGATTGACTCTGTTAAATTCAGACAGAAACACAGCCAAAACACACAGAGAAGACACACAAGGGATAAGCCAAAGACACAAAACGGCGACAAGCCTAGATGTACCCGTTGCGGAGCCGTACCGTCACATAGTCGGAGTAAGTGCCCAGCTAGGGATGCAAAGTGCCGAGGTTGCGGTATAAAAGGACACTGGGTTCGATTTTGTCTTTCCAAGAAGGTGCACGAGGTCGATGATCGAGATGGGGAATCCGACGATGAATCCGATGCATACCTTGGGACAATCGACAGTGAAAGTGCAGTGCTAAGTTCAATTAGTTCAAATTCAGATGAACCATGGATTATTGACCTCAAGGTAGGACAAGGTTTTATCAGATTTAAAATCGATTGTGGTGCCGATGTTACGGTCATATCAGAGGATATGTACCTTAAAATTGGCAAGTTACCTTTAGAAAAAAGCTCTAAAAGGTTGTACGGTCCTGGTAATGTACCACTGAAGGTCATGGGTTCGTTTACTGCAAAGCTCAAGACTAATGCAAGCTCAGCGGTCGAGCGTATCTACGTTGTTAAGTGGCTAGATCGATGCCTGTTAGGTCGACCAGCTATAACCAAGCTAGATTTGCTTGAGTTTAAACATCGAAACGCTAGTTTGAGCGAAGTAATAACCTTGGAAACGGTTAAGTCGAAATATCCCAATTTGTTTAGGGAGCTAGGCGAAATGAGTGGTGAATACCACGTCACGCTTAAAGAAGGAGCGAAACCGTATGCGCTTTCAGTTTCACGTTGAGTCCCTATTCCTCTGCTTCCGCAGGTGAAGCAAGAGCTCGAAAACATGGAAAAAACGGGCGTTATTTTCCGAGTTGACCAACCCACAGATTGGTGCGCGGGTATGGTCGTAGTGCCTAAACTTAACGGTAAAATAAGAATCTGCGTTGACTTATCACGTCTCAACGACAGCGTCAAACGTGAAAATTTTCCGTTACCTAGAATAGATCAAAGCTTAGGTCTTCTTGCCGGTGCGAAATGGTTTAGCAAAATTGACTTAAATCTAGGATTTTGGCAAACACGTCTGTCAGATGAAAGTAAGTTGCTCACTACTTTCATAACGCCATTCGGTAGGTTTGCGTTCAATCATCTAGTCATGGGTCTGTCCAGTAGTAGCGAATATTTTCAGAAAAGAATGACCAAACTGGTAGAATCGATTGAGGGAGTATTATGCCAGACAGATGATATTCTCGTATTTGGTCGAACAGAGGCTGAGCATGACGAAAGGTTGCATGAAGTGCTCACGCGATTGCATGAAGCAAATCTGACCACAAATCCGTCAAAGTCTGAGTTCAGAAAAACATCAATAAAATACGTTGGTCATATTATTGGACCCTCAGGCATTTCGGCGGACCGCGAACGGGTCCAGGGAATCAAAAACTTAGAAGCCCCTACTGACGTGCACGGTGTGCGCAGGCTATGAGGTATGGTAAATCAGCTAGGTAAATTCTCGCCATTGTTAGCTGAACATTCGAAACCAATCCAAGATCTACTAAGCTCAAAAAATCAGTTTTACTGGGGTCCAGATCAGCAGAAAGCTTTTGACTTAATCAAGCAATCACTCACAAATGCACCCGTACTTGCGCTGTACGATCCGAATCGCTACACTGTATTAAAAACAGATGCGAGTAGTTATGGACTAGGCTGCGCGCTGTTTCAGAAGCAAGACGACGGAGACATGAAACCAGTAAGTTTCGCATCTAGAGCCCTGTCACCGACAGAGCAGCGTTACTCCACCATTGAAAGAGAGGCCTTAGGAGTCACATACGGTTGCGAGAAAAATCGTGATTTTCTCATTGGAAAAACGTTTCATATTGAAACTGATCATCAGCCGCTTATTTCGTTGCTTGGCGGTCACAAAGACCTGAGTGATTTGCCATTACGAATTATGCGTTTTAGAATGAGACTTATGCCTTTCTCATACACTATTTCCCATGTCGCGGGAAAATCCTTGATTATACCTGATATGCTTTCAAGAAGCCCTGTAATTCATTCGTTGACTTTGGAGGAGGAGCAACATTTCTCAGACACCGAAAATTATGTTGACATGGTTATAAGACACTTGCCAGCCACAGATCTTAGACTTCAAGAGATAAGGGAAAAGCAAAGTCAAGATGTTATCTGTCAAACACTTGCCAATTACTGCAATAATGGGTGGCCTGAAACAAAACATAAGGCATCCGAGATAGGAAAAGTTTACTGGCATTTGAGTGGCGAGATAACAATAAATAAAGGCTTATTAATGAAAGCAGGCAGATTATTTATTCCTACAGAAATGAGAGCAGATATACTCACCAAAATTCATGGCGCGCATCAAGGAATAACAAAATGTAAACTGAGAGCAAGAGAGTCGGTATGGTGGTTAGGCATCAACAGTGACATTGAAAAAGAAGTCAAAGCATGCGACGTTTGCGCAAAACTTCAGAATGATCATGCCGAGTCGATGATCAGTGCTAAGTTTGATGATCGGCCTTGGAAACATTTAGGGTCAGACCTTTTCTTTTGGAAAGGTCACACGTACCTATTGGTTGTGTGCTACTATTCAAGATTTATTGAATTAGCGAAATTGCGCTCTTTGACAACCGAAGAAGTTATTACCCATTTAAAGTCGGTTTTTAGTCGGCATGGTGTTTGCGACATATTCACCAGTGACAACGGAGGTTGTTACTCAGGACAGGCTATGCAGAAATTCATGAAAGAATACGGTATAAAGCACATTACATCATCGCCTAGATATCCTTTAATGAAGGCGGAGGCTGAACGCGCTGTTCAAACGTGCAAACGCTTGCTTGAGAAGTCTGACGACCCTTACATTGCACTCATGCATTATCGAGCCACACCGCTCAGTAATGGGTATAGCCCATCTCAGCTTCTCTACAGCAGACAAATCGAAACTATCCTTCCGCAAAACCCAGATCGATTGAAGCCAAAAGTAATCAATCAAACCTCACTGCTTAAAAAAGAAAATGCTGCACGTGCATACTCCAAAAAGAATTATGACGTCAGACATCGAGCGCAAAATATGACGCCATTACGTGCAGGGGATAACGTTCACGTGAAATCATTCAATGTAGACGGCAAAGTATTAAAAGCTGCAGACCGGCCAAGATCATACGTGGTCGACACACCCCGAGGTGAAATTTCGCGCAATAGGCGACATTTGGTTTGGTTGAATAAAGAAGTCGAACTTAACGACCCAACTGACCTTCAGCCGATGGTACATGTGCAGGAAAGAAAAGTGCAGGGTGATTCGGCAAATTCACACAATTCAGCGATTACAGAATCTGATACACTCTTGTCCAACTCTTTTGGTCCTGAACAGCTGTTTTGTATACCGTTACACATATCTCAAGAAACTAGCAATAAACCATATGTGGTGACTCGATCCTATGCGAATTTCTAAACCGCCTGAAAGATTACAGTATAATTGACTTGATAAGGAACCACAAATAATCAGTGCTGCTTGTTTTATCTGTAACGAGAAACTGTGATGATAAACAGACAATTCAGTCGTGGGAATTAATGAATGAAAGATGGAACACTCAATGAACTGTTTTACGGTTACGATTTTATTAATGAACTGTTGCATACCGTAAACTCCAAAATATTGGGCTTTGAAAGGGGGGTGTTGTATATTCTACATATAGACTCTGCAACATGATACGATCTTGATTATGGCTCAGCCTGTAGTATAAAACTACCTGGCTGTTTCTGCTGTCCGCTTATTCTCTTAGTTATCATCTCTCTTGTAGTTCGTATAGCTTTACTAATAAATATATTAGCAGCATACATGCGTGTTCATTTCTACCTGTCACTGGATAAAATATGAACAAGCTGTTTTAAACCAGTATTTCGTGCACATACTTTTGCTTGTAACTGACAACAACTCTTCTTGAATGATTCAGCGGAAGAGAGGAGAAAGACGATAGAAATCATTTCATGATCAATCTCCATGTAAGTATGGCCCAGTCCGGGATCGAACTCGCAACCCTTGGATCTGCAGTCAGACTTGTATCTGTAGCCAGACACATTACCGACTGCGCTACGCGGCCCCGTAACATTTGTTGTGATTGGCGTTTTGAGCAATAATTTATATTCTACTTATTCTTGCAGGCTAAGTTGGTAATAATAGACAGTGTGGCATTTCATTTTCGACACAGTTTTGAAGATATGTCACTGAGGACAAGACTTCTTACAAATCTGGCACAAACACTGGTGAAAACTGCAAAGAAGCATGATATAGCAGTAAGAACCTACATTTCTAAAATGATGTCATACATCTCTATGTTTTAGAAGTGTTCATTTCATGAAAAGGGGGTATAAGAACACAAATGGAAATGATACAAGCACTATAAAATAAAACAAGACAAATTCGACGAATTTATATCCCCCGACGAAGGGTTATTTGAGAGAAACATGTAAATCACAAAACATAAATCCCATTTATCTAACCCTTAGTTCACCTTGAGTATTATTCAGATCATAATAAACACCTGTCAAGTATGTTTTAGTGCTTAGTTTAATAAAGAATATACTTACATCTGCACAATTTCAATATCTGACCTTTAAACCCAACCCCAGAGGTCAAGGTTGTGTGTAAATTCAAAGTGTTCCCTTACATGTAGGTCTACACTTCTTCCACTTTAATTTGATATGCAACATGACCACTTTTAGAAAAGAAAAATAAAATGACGTTTTGACCCCACCCCAGAGGTCATTGGTGTTTGCAATGACAGCATGTTTGCTTTCATGGTGCTCTGTGCTCAATTCCTTTTAATTTGATATGCAACATGACTACTTTCAGAAAAAGATATAGTTTGACCTTTTGACCCCACCCCCTAGGCCAAAGGGTGTGTCTGTGGGCAAAATATTTGCTACTATGTTGCTGCCAGCGTCGTCAGCTTTAATTTGATATGCAACATGACTACTTTCAGAAAAATATACAGTTTGACCTTTTGACCCCACCCCCTGGGTCGAGGGTGTGTCTGTGGGCAAAATATTTGCTACCATGTTGTTGCCAGCATCGTCAGCTTTAATTTGATATGCAATGTGACCATATTCTGAAAAAACTTAATTTTGAGCTCGGCCCCACCCCCTTAGTCCGACCAACAGGCTCGGACCCAGGCCTTCAAACTGAAATCCCGTTTGATATGTTCATATCTATTGCTGCTCTGCCTGTATGCAAAATTTCAGCAAAAAATATTAACAATTGCCTTAGTTGTTGCGAAATTTAAATATTTGACCTTTGACCCCTTAGGTGGGGTCAAAGGGGGTTGGGTAAGATTTTGACACTGCAATGCTTATCTACAGGCAATCATGGTCTAATAGTGAGAAGTTGTTAAATATAAAAGCTTTGATGAAATGTGAAGATCATCACACAAAAAGCTAATATAGGTTTTGCCTTATAATTGCCCATACTTAAACAAGGGCAATAACTCAAGTGTTAAGGGGTCGATTTTGACCAAACTTATAGGATATCGAGAGTTCATGGTACTTATCATTTGTACCAAGAATGAATCAAATCTGACCAATAGGTACTGAGATATGGTTCCGGACAGACAAAAAGTGTGGACGGACGGAATGGACGGAAGGACGGACAACGCCAAAACTATATCCCCCCAACTTCGTCGGGGGATAATAAAAAATATTTCAGATCTAGTTGAGATAGCTCATATGAAAATAGGGAGCATGGGATACATTGCATATCCTGATCAGATGGCTTGGTCAGAACGTCAGAACTTTTGGAGGCAAACTTTCAAGTTACGCGGCATTGGCCATTGCTTGTTTACTCCAAATCTATTTTCTCTGAAAATGTCATTCCTTATTATTTTACCCCTTTTACCCGGGTTTATTCTTGAATTCAGGATTTTAAGGCTGACTTAAAATTGAAAGTCAGCCTTAAAATCCTAAATTTGGCAGATTATAAAAGCTTCTCTGATTTATTCAAGTTATCCAAAGATAATGAAATTTATGAAATACTAGATATTTTGCAGGAATAGTGAAAGTTTAAGATTTGATTTTCTAAAAGGTCAGGATTTTCGAAATTTCTACCTTTCATCCATGCAGCTATATTTGGGCAGTGAATTGTTGCTGAATTGAAAAAATCTTGCAAGATGGCTGTTATAAACCATTTCATCTGGATCAAAAAAAAAAATCAACTGAGCATGATTTTCATTTGCTCATAAAAACTAAAATGCGGAAAATCGAAGAAATTTCATGCTTTCAAACTCTCAGACAGTGAATTTATCATGCTGAAAATATTAGAATGGGAGTCCAGTGGCTCAGTGGTAGGGTGCTTGACTCGAGACCGAGGGGCTGCGGGTTGGAGCCTCACCGACGTCACTGCGTTGTGGTCCTTGAGCAAGACACTTTTATCCTAGCTAAGTACTGGTTCAACCTAGGAAGACCCAGCCCTGTTTAACTGAAAGACTGTTGATGGGACGTAAAGAATCAAATCAAACAAAAATAAATGTTAAAATGCCAACAGTTGTTGGCATTTTAACATTTATGAGCATGATAAATTTCATGATCAGTAACAAAGTTTTATAACCTCGGGATCTTCATTGTTTGCATTGTTAAACACCAACACTCAAATATTACACTGTACTCTTTATTATACTCCATATTGCTTCACATATGATAACACTACACTGTAACGTAACTAAGGAGCTATTGTGATGTCATGACGTCGCTTAACTTCACTTAATGTGGTTTTCTATTGGAGAGTATATAATTATGTAAAACAGTTACCTTACTTGATTAGTAATGCTTATAATAGATAGCATGCGTGAATTTAACATTAATTATACTTTTTTTTCTTCGCTCCTTTATATTAAATTTGAACTGTAAATTTGATGATAACAACTTTTCAATTACCAAAAAGGAGATTAAGAATAAATCAAAATGATATGCAAAGAAGTGAAACACAAATATACAAAAGTAGTAATTAAATATTGAAACATTGCTTCATGGTTATATAAAGTCCTCTGGCATTCTTCCTTCTTTTAAAGTGTTCATTAAGTTGTATCCTGTTGCTCCACGTTTTGTCATACAATCAGCCAGATGGATTTTCAGGACACCACTTAATATCATTTACTTCATTTCTTGCCAGAGATTCACTATTTGCTGCAATGTCTACTCTTAGTCTTTTGTCATCTACTAGTTTTGTTAAATACACTGCTTCAATGACACTTTTATTGTCAACATATCCAACTATTGGAATCGTGTTAGATGCAATTCTTAAAATGTTTTCAATCATCCTTCTAAAATAAAAGCCACTTTCTAGTCCCTCTTGTAAACTCAGTGCTTCAGCGGAAATGGTTGATCGCACAACTTTTTTAATCTTATTTGCATTCCAATACAGCGGGCAACATTTCTGATTGCTATCCTTCAACCAAATAATATGCCCTCCCGTGCTTCCAGTCCCACTATTTATATAGCATAAAGATGCATCTGTGAGTACAATGATCTTCCATGTACTTACATCTCTATTCAAGCTTGGAAATGAAAGTATTGATTGAATGTCCTTCATTCTGTTTACTACTTTTATAGCTCTAGAGAGATCACCTATATTCCCTTGTTTTAGTTTAGTGCTTAGGTCTATTAGCTCAAAAGCAATGTCTGGCCTCGCTCCTTGTACAGCCCAGTTTATTTGTCCAATCAGCTGTCTATATTCAGATTGCTCTTGAGACGTCAGTATACTTTCTTTATCCTGTGCTCGTTTTGGATCTATTTTTTTGTTCTTTATCTTATCAACATATTTTGACTGATCTAGCAATATTTTACCTGTTTCTTGAACTATTCTAAAGCCTATATAATCAAAATTCCTTTCTTCTATTTTTCCTGCAACAAATCTTTTTCTCAAACTTATCATTATTTCTTCAAAATATTCATTGCCCGCATGAAGAAAATCATCCACGTGGCAGCATATAATTCCACTTAGTTTACCATCTTTATGTACAAAGAACATTGCTGGATCTATCTCACACATTTTACAGCCTAGCTTGAATAACTCTTCCTTTACACTCAAGTAAAACTGTCTAGCTCCATCTTTCAGCCCATACAGTCCATGCTTTAGCTTCCACACTATCCCCTGAGCTGCGCTACTTTCTCGAGGTGCTCTTCTACCTCGCTCTGCTACCATTGTTAAACACCAACACTCAAATATTACACTGTACACTTTATCATACTCCATATTGCTTCACATATGATAACACTACACTGTAACATAACTAAGGAGCTATTGTGATGTCATGGCGTCGCTTAACGTCACTTAATGTGGTTTTCTATTGGAGAGTATATAATTATGTAAAACAGTTACCTTACTTGATTAGTAATGCTTATAATAGTTAGCATGCATGAATTTAACATGCATGGCATTGGAAATGGGATAGCAGGTACAAGGTGATTGTAGTCTAATTTTTTATGGTTGAGGGGTAAAGAAGGGCTAGATAAGCAAACATCTTAAGCCAAAATTGTTGAGTGTAAAATTTTTAATATTTTCTTACCCATCAGTTTTAACATATGGTTTTGGTGCTCAAAAGAACCATCTCATTGAGACAGTTCTTTTGAGTACCCACAATATAAGTTTTGGTTGAGAAATAAGAAAATTATTTTTTTGGGACACACTCTTAACTTAAAGCTGCATGGTCTGTAACTTTTGATCTTTTAATTTTAGAAATAATGTTTCTATTTTTCAAGAACACAGCAAAAAACCTAAAGTTCAGGTATATATTTGACCAATTTCGTAAATCTTAACAAATTATTAGTATCAAAACAACAGCATTTATGCTAAATATTAACTGTCTTTAATTATTGGAGGGACGCAAATAATTACCAACAAGAGAAAAACGCCTGTTTTTATAAGATAATTCACTTTTCCATGCAGTTTTCAGCTATGGTGAACAGATTTATTTTGAAAACATAACTTAATTCTACTTTACAAATGATTTAAAAAGAAAATAGATTTTTTCGAAAAATGTTCATAGTTGCAGACTTAGTCTCTTTAAGGCCTGAGCATACATTTGCGATCATTGTCTTGTCCATCATTTTAAAGAAAGGTTTCAAGTGCTCAGTGAACCCTCTCACTGAGATGGGTATTTTGAGTGCCCACAACATATATTTTGAGAAATAAAATCAGATTTAAATCATGCAAGCTTATATGGAAGTCTGGATAGCAAGGTTAGAAAAAAATATGTGAGTAGGAAAATAGGAACCATATATCAGGGGTGTGGAAATAGCAAAAGTTTATGCTTGCCCAGGGACAAGTAACTTGTCATAAGGTACTTGTCCATAGAAAGTTGTCCCATATTAAAGAACAGATAATGCACAAAGATCTGAGCGAAGCCTTCACTGTGCTTAAAACAATATTCATGTAATAACTCCTTTAAAAACAGCATGAAACCAGACATAGACTATTAAAAACAGTGTAAATCCAGATCAGCTGGCTTCTGTAGAGGCCAGCTGATCAGGATCCACACTGTTTTCTACACAACATGTGAGTTCATAATAATTACCAAATATGAAGTACAGAATTTTAAATTTATTTTGACTTGTCCCAGGACAAGTAAATAGAAATTTCCAACTTGTCCTGAATGAAATGGGACCAAGTGGGGCATGGTATTTCCACACCCCTGCATATATACAGGACTTTAGTTAAGAGTGTGTACCGAAAAACTTATTTTCTTATTTCTCAACCAAAACATATGTTTTGGGTACTCAAAAGGACCGTCTCAATGAGACGGTTCTTTTGAGCACCCAAGACATATGTTAAGCCTGATGGGTAAGAAAATAGTTACATTTTTACGCTCAAAAATTTTGTTGATCTAAACCTGTGATATATATGGGCCAGTATATGTGATTTTGGTACTTATCAAACGATAAGTCTGTGCTTCTGTGCAGTCTGACCAGAGCCTTAAGTTGCTGCTTAGACCAATTAGGCCTCTACATTGGTCGAAGCACTCTTTACATTTAAAGAATGATTTTGAGCACATGCCATAATAAGAATCTATCATGACTGTGAGGGCAGGATAGAAAAATCCACCCGAGGATCACTGTTGGCATCACAAAGCATGCTGAGAGATAACAAACGGTGATCCGGAGGGACTGATTTTTCTATCCTATACTCTCACAAATAATGGAATATTTTTCTTACTCACCATTGAACTTCCCATTCTTATTTTAAATAAAGCTCCCAGAAGTTCCTGAATACAGTGAGTGGCAATATTACACGATGACGTCACTTTAACTACCAATGACGTCACTTGACAACAATGTGTGTGAGTTCCAATACAGGCAATATACAGCCCACGTGTGACAGCCTGGGTGAGATAACATGGGTATGATAAAAATTTCTAAACCAGGCTAAAATCTCAGTTGTGCAAGAAGTATCATAATCTCATGAACAGGCCCATATTATCGTTTGGTCTTATTTATCTGCAGATAGTTGTAACTAATCACATGACAACCAAAGTTGGAGAGAAGACTTCTCGGCTGGTTCCTGCTCTAGGGGAGAGCTGGGGCCATGCATGCAGCACCAGGATAATTCTACAGTTGGAGGGAGAACAGAGACTTGCCTGGCTTTACAAGTCCCCATCACAAAGACCACAGAAAGTGCCTTTCCAAATAACAGTAAGAGATGCATTACCCCTTATACAGTAAAACCTGACTTAAGCGGCCACTCAAGAAGATCAAAAATTGGTTTTCAAGACCGATTTCTTAATGAAGGTTGAAAGTATTGCAGAATGCTCCAATAGAGCATTCTGCAATACTTTCGACCTTCATTAAAGAGACTAGATCTGCAACTATGAACATTTTTCGAAAAAAATTATTTTCTTTTTAAATCATTTTTAAAAATAGAATTAAGTTATGTTTTCACAATAAATATGTTCAGTACAGCTGAAAGCTGCATGGAACAGTGAATTATCTAATAAAAAAAAAGGTGATTTTTCTCTTGTTAGGAATTATTTACGTCCCTCCAATAATTCTAGACAGTTGATTTTTAACATAAATGCTGTTGTTTTAATAGATATAATTTGTTAAAATTTATGAAAATGGTAAACTGTTTACCTGAATTTGAGTATTTTTACTGTATTCTTGAAAAATAGAAACTTTATTTCCAAAATTAGAATATCAAAAGTTACAGACTATGCAGCTTTAAGCTACAAATTGTCTTTAAGACCTTTGTTTTGTCTATATTTTAATGACCGCTTAAGACAGGTTTAACTGTATACTAATGCATTATCATACCCCCCCCACACACACACACAAAGAAAAAAAAGAGTTTATTAGGGGTATACTGTTTTCATGTCCGTCTGTCCTTTGGTTCTGTCCATCCAAAATATTTTGGATTTTCCTTTAGATCTTAAAAGGTCAGAGATGGAAATTCATCAAATTTTAAATACACATTGATGTTGATAAGATGTACATTTGTAATATAAATAGGGCTAGTGTTTTGTTCTTTTAAGTTACTGCCCTTTGTAATTCTACATATTGCTTAGATAGCGCTTTTTTTTCAGAAGCATTCTGATACTTTGTATTCACAATGGAGAGACATTGAACTTTTGCGTGAAGCTATATGATACAGAGAAAAAATTTTTTTTGACAAAATGACAGCATTTTGAACTTAACTAGTTTTTCACTTTTCTTCTTCATTAATATTTGGTTTCTCAAGATACTGCATGCCATTCCCACCAAAATTATGATTGCTCTACAATAAAAATTCACAATATACACAGGGTTCGCACAGGCTTGAAAAGTACTTGAATTTAGAGGGCTTTCTTGAAAATTTAAATCTGCTTTCAAAAGTACAAGGAAAATCACTCAAAATCCTTGTAAAGTCCTTGAATTCTACTATTTTCTATAGCACTGTAGATAGAGAACTTAATCAGTATAAAATTATTGTGGCTATATTTGGTGCAGTGTATGCTGCACCAAATAAAGGCACAACAATCATATGCTAATTTTCCAGTACTAATGTCTCCATTATATCTGTCTAGCATTTCTCAAGAAGAATATTAACACTGTGATCGGTATTTTTCATTAGCTTAAACTCGTTGAAAACTGTTGGAGATGCCTTTTTAAGTCCTTGAATTTTACTCATACTTGCCTGTATGAACTCTATAAAGCTGGTAACGGTAGATTTGCCATACTGTACAAATCCAGATGGACTGTCCCAATACTTTTAAGATTGAGTTGACATGTTAAAAAAGTCTGAAATTAACGTGATTGTTCTAATTTGCTGTTAGACACACATGAAATGCACTAAATATAAAACCTGTGCAAATTGGATTTCTCACAGTAGTATCCCTTTAAGATTTTGGTCATTAGCATTATGAATATGCAAAATGAGCCAGTGCATGAGATTTCCAACAATGTGGCATTTTGACATGTGTAGATTCGGACGAGCCTCTGCAGCCTCCTTTTAAGCCAGAAACTACAAATGGTGTTCAGTCGGTAGCTCAACAATCATAGAATACTCAAGCGACTAGCAAAGGTTATGATCAGACTGTGCATATGCGCAGGCTGATCTGAGGCTTTGCTGGTCACATATATCACATTGTTGGAAATCTCATGCACTGGCTCAAATAAATCTACCTACCTACCCCTATATAAAACAGGCCGTGACGCAAGAAACCCTGTCTTTGGGGTTTTGCCAACTACAAAGGCGCAGACCAGCCTGCGCATCTGCTCAGCAGCCTGCGCATTCACACAGTCTGATCAGCAATCTTTGTTATTTCCTTATTGGAAAGAATCATATAGACTTGCTAAGAGCGAAACTTCAATTTTCTAGCTGGTCTCTATAGCTGAGCACGCTGGTTTGAATCTAACTTTGGCAGCAACCCCGAAGACCGGTTTTATCGCCCAAACCAAGTAGGAAATGGCAAGCCAAATTTTTTTTACATTTGAATATATATAGAGGGCTTTCTTGAAAGGTCCTTGAAAATTAAATCTGCTTTGAAAAATACAGGAAAATCACTCTTAGGCCTTGAAAAGTCCTTGAATTTTACCAATTTTTGTAGGACTTACACTGCTGATAGAGACACCAGATAAAGGCACTATAATTTTATACTCATTTTCTGACACTAACTTCATCATTATCTAACAGCATTTTAGGAGTTGAATTAAAAAATAAAAAAATGTTTATTAATTTGTACAGGGTCCGCACAGGCTTGAAAAGTACTTTAATTTAGAGGGCTTTCTTCAATGTCTTTGAAAATTAAATCTGCCTTGAAAAGCACTGGAAAATCACTCATAAGCTTGAATTCTACTATTTTCTATAGGACTTAGCACTGTTGATAGAGACCGAAATCAGTATAAAATTGTTGTGCCTTTATTTGGTGCAGCATATGCTGCACCAAATATAGGCACAACAATTTAATACTAATTTTCTAATACTTATGTCTCCATTATCTCTAGCATTTCTGAAGTTAAATTTTAACACTTAGCAGGGTTCCCAAAAGCTCTGGAAATCATGGAAAACCTGGAAAATCACTAAAAAAAGTTCCATGCAAGGAAAATCCTGGAATTTGAAAAACCTGAATAATCATGGACACATCATGGAATTTGGTTCAATAATGTGACAAAATCACCATTAGTCAGAAAACTAGCTATCAGACACTTGTGTGTCCCACAGCTAGTTTTCTGGCTACAGGTGGTTTCAAGTTTTAATTATTATCCCCCGACGAAGTCAGGGATATAGTTTTGGCGTCGTCCGTCTGTCCATTCCGTCCGTCCACACTTTTTGTCTGTCCGGAACCATATCTCAGTACCTATTGGTCAGATTTGATTCATTCTTGGTACAAATGATAAGTACCATTAACTCTTGATATCCTATAAGTTTGGTCAAAATTGACCACTTAACACTTCGAGTTATTGCCCTTGTTTAAGTATAGGCAATTATAAGGCAAAACCTATATTAGCTTTTTTGTGTGATGATCTTCACATTTCATCAAAGCTATTATATTTAACAACTTCTCACTATTAGACCATGATTGCCAAGTGCCTGTAGATAAGCATGGCAGTGTCAAAGTTTTACCCCACCCCCTTTGACCCCACCCAAGGGGTCAAAGGTCAAATATTTAAATTTCGCAATAACTAAAGCTAGTATCTCACTGGGATGCAAGCAATTTGCAACTATTTCGAGACTAATTTGAGACACGTTTTGGCGACAGAAATACGACATTGCAACCATAATCACATTGCGGTCACACCGAAAGGGTGATTAAGACATATTTGCGACAGTCGCACGAATGTCGTACGATTGTCGCACGAATCATTGGCGAATGTTTCACGACATTCGCGCTACATTCGTGCGACATTCGCGAGACACTCGCACGATGTTCTCCCGATTAAATTGCGAACATTTATTACCATCGACCGCCTTAAGACGTTCCCACGAACGTCGTGCGACTGTCGCGCGAAGGTCGTGCGACTGTTGCACGATGGTTTTGCGAGAAATGATAAACCACGAAAAATAAACATTCTAGCAAGCATTGAAACCTCAGACTAGGAAGGTACTATGCTGTTCGAAGGAACTAGAGGGCTGGAAGGAGCTAGATTGTTGGAAGGTGTCACGCTGCTGGGTGGTGTCGGACTGTTGAATGGTAGCACATATTGAGTCAGCTCGTTTATTGAGTTAACTCGTTTTAACTGCACAGTTATGATGTCCCATCAAGCAGATTAAGAAAGTCAGTCGAAAACGCACATGCTCTGATTGCCCATACGTATGGCATGATGAGCCAATTCAAATATAAATTGCAATGAGTTCAGATGAGCCTCGCCCTGTGAAAATCTATTTCATACAGTTATGCGCACAACAAAGGCACAGATCAGACTGCATGGATGCGCATTCTTATCAGAATCTTAGTTGTCTGCTGCAGTGTTAATTTGTTTATAGGGTTCTGTAAGTCAAATTCAAATCTTAGAAGGGCTGCTGAAACTAAGCAGGCTGTTGTAGTCTAACCAGGACACAATAATAATACCTTTAAACTGTTATAGAAATAGTAAACATTTAAGTAGGCCTTATAAAACATACATAACAAAATTATCCTCTAAGAATGCAGAACCATTTTTAATAACTGAAACTACTCCAAACAGTATACATGTAAGTAAGCCTAATCAATATACATGTACCATACTTATATGAAACTATCCTCTCAGATAGCAAGAAAACTTGACAACTGGAATTAGTCAAAACTGTATACATTTGTACTTGAATATGCCTAACCAAGATCTCGTACTAAGAAGGACTTTCATCTCAGATAGGAGGAACTCTTTTAACGAACCTTTGGCGACATAATTGCGAGTAATTTAAGATACTCGCGCGATAGTCGTGAGACGTTCGTGCGACTGTCTCACGACGTTCGCCAGAACATCGCTTATTTTAATTTACTCGCAATGTTGTCGCGAAGTGTCTCATTTTTGTCTCAATTGGTTCGCAATTCAGTCTTAATTGTCTCGCAAATATGTTGTGTTCCAAAATGATTGCGACTAAATTGCGAGGGGTTGGCGACAAGTTCGCGACGGGTTCGAGACACCCGCGATGACTTTGCGACCATTTTGCGAGGAATTTTGTCGCATAAAATTTTTGAACATGTTCAAAATTTTCACGACTACTTTGCGCCACTTGGCGACACCTGCGAGGAAGTTACGAATCACTGGCGACTGTTTCGAGACCGCTTTGCGACCCACTAGCGATGTCTGTCGCCAGCTGTCGCAAAACAGTCGCAGTCCAGTGAGATAGGGGCTTAAGGCAATTGTTAATATTTTTTGCTGAAATTTTGCATACAGGCAGAGCAGCAATAGATATGAAACATATCAAACGGGATTTTAGTTTGAAGGCCTGGGTCCGAGCCTGTTGGGTGGACTTAGGGGGTGGGGCTAAGGTCAAAATTAAGTTTTTTCAGAATATGGTCATGTTGCATATCAAATTAAAGCTGACGACGCTGGCAACAACATGGTAGCAAATATTTTGCCCACAGACACACCCTTGACCCAGGGAGTGGGGTCAAAAGGTCAAACTATATCTTTTTCTGAAAGTAGTCAACTTGCATATCAAATTAAAGGGAATTGAGCACCAAGCACCATGAAAGCAAACATGCTGTCATTACACACACCAATGACCTCTGGGGTGGGGTCAAAAGGTCATTTTCTTTTCTAAAAGTGGTCATGTTGCATATCAAATTAAAGTGGAAGAAGTGTAGACCTACATGCAAGGTAACACTTTGAATTTACACACAGTCACCCTCGACCTCTGGGGTTGGGTTTAAAGGTCAGATATTGAAATTGCGCCGATGTAAGTATATCTTTTATTAAACTAAGCACTAAAACATACTTGACAGGTGTTTGTTATGATCTGAATATTACTGAAGTCAACTAAGGGTTAGATAAATGGGATTTATGTTTTGTGATTTACATGTTTCTCTCAAATAACCCTTCGTCGGGGGATATAAATTCGTCGAATTTGTCTTGTTTCAAAATGCATGCATGGTCTACAAGCATGCTGTTGTTGCTGCATTCGGCATTTATACTCAGCGTGGTGAAGTTGTTGCTTAAAGGGGAGGTTGGAGTCTGTGCATTAAATAGTCATGGAAATTACATTGTTAATCATGGAAAATCATGGAAAAATCATGGAATCGTGTCTTTGAATTTCTGTGGGAACCCTGACTTACATCAGTATTTGCATTATCTTTTAGTCCTTGAAAACTGTAGGAGAGGCTTTTAGAAGTCCTTGAATTTTACCCAAGTTTGCCCGTATGAACCCTGTTGTAGTTCTAGAAAGCAGTAGGAGACTTTTAGAAGTCCTTGAAAAGTTCTTGAATATTACACATCTTTATTCCAGACTGATGGTATCAGAGATGTGATAACTGAAACTGTCGAAGACATGGGAAGTTGTAGTGATGAGGAAAACCCACCTAAAAGACAAAGGACATGTTGAAAGCTTAGGTCCTCTCTTATTCCCAAGAACTTGCCTAAAAGACAAAGGACATGTTGAAAGCTTACGACCTCTCTTATTCCCAAGAACTTGCCTAAAAGACAAGGACATGCTAAAAGCTTAAAACCTCTGCGATTCCCAAGAACTTTATAGTCAGAGAGCCAGCAATACTTTTAATCAAGTGACTGAGGCCAAAAGGTTTGAAGGTGTGTTCTTATGTAGAAAAGTATGCTGAATTCAAAAATCAAACTCTTAAAAAATCGGCTTGTACACAAAAAAGCTATCCGCAGCGGAATACCCCAGGGGTAGGCAATTTCTCAAATTAGCACTGAAATGGAGTACCCTATACCAGAGATTCTAATTTGACCTACCTTCCACCCCCATGACAATTTTTCATTGGTGCCAAAAAAGTTTTCCTGGGCCCCCCTGAATGAGAAAAAAAATGTTCCTAAACATTAACTCATTTGGGCTATGTGAAAATGCATGGTTACGATGGCAATCCTGTTGTGCAATTCTTTCAGGTAGGGGTGTCCATACAAATTAAATCATATCTTAGCTGATACTTATCATAGACTACTAATCTTGGTACCAAATTGAAGGTTAGACATATGCCTTTCATGTCATGACTTCAGATGCAAATTACCTAATTTGCATATTCATGAATATTAATGAAAACCTTAAAGATAAGGGGAAAATCGTAAAAAAAAACACCATAAATAACTGATTTTAGCCCCAAACCATCATTAAACCACCACTGTTGCATGTTTTCATACCATCAGTGATACAATTCGACAAATACTGTCATCTTATGGTCTTATATGGAAATTATCTCATTTGCATATTCATGAAAATTAATGAAATCTTTAAAAATGAGGACAAAGCCATTGCATAAACTAGAACCCCAAGGGGTAGTTAGACCTACATTGAATTCCTAGGAGTATTGCTTATTGATTTCAAATGGTTCAATGAGGCAACTTAAAGTAAAAACTCTATATTACTCAATAATACACCCATTTGGTTATTTGAAATGGCACGGTTTCCATGGCAACCCATTACGCGATTTTAAGGACTGGGAGTGTAGCTTCAAAAATATTCATATCTCAGCAGCATCTTATCCTAGAACACTAAATCTAGTATAAGATATTTTGCAGACAAAGCACATTTACAGGACTGTTGGATATGCAAATTATCTCATTTGAATATTCATGAATGTTAATGAAAACATTAGAAATAAATGAAAAATCACAGAAAAATCTAGGGGAGTACTTACAAAATTAATCATATCTAACTTGATAATTGCCCTAGAGTACCAAACTTGATATCAAAGTAATGCTAAGACATAGTACTAATACTTTACGGGTAGTTTCAAAAGAAGTCTAATTTGAATATTCATGAACTCTAATGAAACCATTAGAAATAAATAAAAAAAAATCGATGAAAAACCAAGGAGTAATTCGTACTTAATAATTGCTCTTTAGTACCAAACTTGATATCAAATTAATGCTAAGATAAAGTACTCTTACCTTATGGGTAGTTACAAAAGAAATCTAATTTGATTATTCCTGAATTTTAATGAAAACAATAGAAATAAATAAAAAAAAATCGCGAAAAATCAAGTGGTAATACACACAAAATTACTCATATCTCACTTGATAATTGCCCTAGAGTACCAAATTTAATATTTAAGTAATGCTAAGACATATAGCTCTTACCTTATGGGTTGTTATTAAAGAAATCTAATTTGAATATTCATAAATTATAATGAAAGCTTTAGAAAAGAATGAAAAATTATGACAAACTGAAATGCACATACTTACAAAATTACTAATTTCTCTTCTAATGATTGCTTTAGAGTAGCACACTTGGGTCTCATATTAAAAACTATTATCTTGGCTTTAATTCTATGCCAAGTTTTAGAAGCCTAAGACTAATACCAATTGAGATATGAGCACTTTTGTAAGTATGCCCCTATGATTTTTCTGTGATTTTTTCACTCTTTTCAAATGTTTTCATTAAAATTTATGGAAATACAAATTAGATTCTTTTCATATCTGCCCATAAAGTAAAGGCACTTTGTCATAGCATTACTCTGATATCAAGTTTAGTACTCTAGGGCAATTATAAACTGAGATTAGAATAACTTTGTAAAATTTTTCTCTAATTTATAATGTTTTCGTAAAGATTAATTAGTATTCATATACATTTGTTTTCATGTGTGTCCATAAGATAAGAGTGCTATGTCTTTGCATTACTTTGGTAATAAGTATTGTACTCTAGGGTATTTATTAAGTGAGATATGAGCAAAATTGCAAGTATGCCAATCTTAGATTTACTGTGCTAGGATGTGTTGCTGTTGAGATATGAATATTTTTGTAGGTACACTCCCAGAATTTTAAAATCGCATAATGGGTTGCCATGGAAACAATGCAATTTCACATTAGCAAATTGATTTATTATTGAGGAACACAATGTTTTGCCTTTAAGTGACCTCATTGAACTATTTGACATGAATAAGAAATGCTCCTAGGAGTTCAATGTAGAACTAGGTCTAAATACCCCTTGAGGTTCTAGTTAATGCAATGGTTTTGCCTTCATTTATGAAGTTTTCATTTATATTCATGAATATGCAAATGTGATAATTTCCATATAGGACCATAAGATGACAGTATTTGTTTAATTGTATCACTGATGATATAAAAACATGCAACAGTGGTGGTTTGATAATGGTTTGGGGCTGAAATGAGTTATTTATGGTGTTTTTATTACAATTTTCCCCTTATTTTTAAGGTTTTCATTAATATTCATGAATATGCAAATTAGATTATTTGCATCTCAGGTCATAGGATGAAAGGCATATGCCTAACCTTTTATTTGACACCAAGATTAGTAGTATATGATAATTATCAGCTAAGATATGATTGAATTTGTATATACACCCCTACTGGTCTAGGGGCCAAACTGATATATATGGGCTATTTTGCGAGTTTGTTGCACCCCCCGGGAAGAAAAGCTTGGTTACTATTTTCAGTTGGGGACATGTCTTGGGGCCTTGAAACTCCATGTTTTACTAAGTTTTCTGTGGTCAGCTTTCTGTAAATGGCCTGTAATCAACGTTACCCTACTAACATTGAAAATAGAAGTACTCAAAATACAAGACTAATAGGATATTTTACAAAAGTATCAATGAAATTATTTGAGCTTTAAATGGTTGATCGTGTCATAAATATCAATTGCAGACATCTGTGAGATGTGTTTCTGCTCATTAGTGTTACGTACGTTACATTTTATACAAAATTGCAGATAATGACTTTAGAGATTGTATATAAGAATGAACCATGTTCCCCCAACCCCAGGAAGAAAAGCTTGGTTACTATTTTCAGTCAGAAACATGTCCTGGGGCCTTGAAAACCCATGTTTTTCTGAGTTTTCTTTGGTCAGTCTTCTGAAACGGGCCTGTAATCAATGTTACCCTAATAACATTAAAATACCAACAAAAAAGACAAGACCAATAGGATATTTTCCAATAGTAGTAATAAAATTATTTGAGCTTTACACGTTACAGCTAGACATAAATATCAATTGCAAACATCTGTGATATGTACTTCTGCTCTCCAGAGTTACTTATGTTACATTTTTTATGAAATTGCAGATAATAACCTAAAAGATTGTATATCAGAATAAACCATGTTCCACAACCATAAATGTGTAATAAAGAGTTCGATTCTAATGATGAATTTTCATTTTCAATATTTGAAGCAATATATAAATTGCAACTGGCAATAAAGTGTAGTAAAATGAATATTTCAAGATGCTTATAAGCGTCTCACTTCTACTGGCGTATATATTTTATTTTCGTCCATTTACATTGCACTGGGATGGGCACTGTCTTCTTTCATCTCTTTCTCAATGAAATTGAATAGCGACTAAACAAACAGGTTTAACTACCATGGACATTTAATTTATGTCAATATATAAATAAGGTAACGTAGGTAACAAAATGATGTTTTGCATAAATGGATGAAGATAGCAAAATTTGTGGAGAATAGACTCATTTTTTTGCCTTTGCCCGACTACATGTAAGGTAAAATTTAAGTCTACTCTCAACATGCTTTTAATAACTTCAATTACAGACAAATTCTTCTAAATAAACACTAATATAAGAGTTTTGTATGTTTGGTTCTGTTACTTTGATATGGCTATTTGCATTTTTTGTCAATGGTTCATGGCAAAATAAATGATAATTACTTCACGATTCAAATATTGGACTGAAGATACCGTATATCAATCAATAATTAAAAGTAAAAATATCAAAGCAATATTTCAGGGCAGAGATGATAGTGCATGGTGTCTTCCAGAGCATGGGCTTTCTGTTGATTTTATACAAATCTTTAAACTAATAAAGTTCTGCTTAAGCCTTCTTTTAACAAGTGCGAATGGATAACAGATTGGTCAGATTTGATTATTACTGTTTTACAAGTTATATACCCTTTACACTAAATGTAAATGTAAGGTAAGTACATAACATATGTAACAGCACACTGCACTTATTTTAAGTTAAATATTTTTTCCTGCAAGTTCTGGCTCTTTTTTGCCATTAGAAGTATTCAATAAGGCTTGAAAAAAAACTATGTTTGCTAAAAAGTGAGTATGACCAGGAAATGTCACAATCGCAGACTGATGACTAACCAACGGTACTGTGAAGAAGAGACACAGACCATTTTAGGTCTTGACTGCATTTTGCTATACATGTAATCTGAAATTTCTAACTCATTTTTTTAAAGACTGCAAACATAATATCAATCAAAGTATTTATCAGAACAGAAGTAGCATGATTTATACCCAAATGTACCTGATGTTTTGTAGATCTAGCCTTAACAGGTTTTCTTGTATGCTTAATACATTTAATTTTTACTGTTGGCAATTACATTTTGAAAACAAATCACAACAATGTTTCATCTGTCACTATTGCAATCTTCTCTACTTTTGTTAAGCACGATTCTTTTGTATCATATTGTAATGCTTATTTTTTTACTATATTATATAGCAATTTTGAAAGAAATAATTTTGTTTGTTTATTAAGAAAAGTTAAGGTAAAGCCATACTCATAGACTGAAAAACATAGTATGTGGTAACACTAATTATTAAAGCTATTAAGATATTTCAAATAATATAATAGTTGCAAATCTTTTGTCAGTTATTGAATCTTTTTTAAAGTCCATTTTCTGGAGTTACAACTTGAATCATAAACATGACACAACAAAATTAAGCAACATGGTTTGAATCTCTGAAGTACACAGATTAAATTGTCAAATGGTTGTCAGTTGGAAAAAAAAGTGTCACAACGAACACACAGCTATTGGCTTTCTTACATTGTTAATAATGTAGTCTTGTTTTTTTTTTTGCACTGTCAGAGTTATTGTTAACAATTATACATGCTTGCACATGATCTATGAAATGAAAAGTATGAGACTTATGGTCAGTTTGTTGGTTTCAAAGATTTACTGATAAAGGCTTATTGTATGCAGAGCCATCCGAAAATGTGAATAATACTGCGGATAACAGCTTGTAGACAGCATTTTAGTCCTAAACTGACCTATTTTTGTACCCATTTGTTAATTCTAACAGTGTTTGGGGGCTGTCTTGTCTACAGTGAAAGGAAATCATTTCCATTTAATTTCAAGTGTAGTGCCATATTAAGATTACAAATATTTAGTACTACATAATGCCAGTTACAAGTGCTAGCTAATCTCGTATATTGCACTGGTTAATACATGTAATATGATACTGTAATACAAGGACAAACCTTATATCCAACAAATCACGTTTCAGCAAACTGATATGGCTGAAAAACAGATTCATTATATGTTAGGATGGCGAGCATCCAAACTAAGGGATTGTTTTCTACATCATGCGAATCAGAAATATTAAAACAATTAATTATGTTTGTAAATTTGTAGTAGGTACATCTTTCGTGATGTAATTTCTCAAATCATGAGACATGACCTCTAATTAACTGATGAAAGACTGGGTATACACTAAAGTCGTCAGCTGATCCAATGTGGTGAATGACAGCTGCGTGCGAAGCATGTTTACATCGTTGAATAACCTTATTAAGAGCTTTTGTCACCAAAAGACCAACCAAGACAAACTTACCCTAATAGGATATTTTTCAATAGTATCAATGAACTTATTTGAGCTTTAAATGTTTGACATAGACATAAACACTAATTGCAGAGATCTTTGAGATAGGTATCTGCTCGTTAGCGTTGCCTATGTTAAGCTTTATACAAAAATTGCAGATAATGACTTTTTAATTGCATATTAGAATAAAACATGTTCCCGAACCTTAATTTTATAACGTTGGTCTCCATAATAGTGGTAAATTACCATTTAAACATATTTGCAGCTGTTTATAATTTGTAAATGTAGTGAAAAAAAAATTTAAATACGCTTAATAGCATGTAACTTGTACTGGCTTACATGTTTTCTATCCTGATTTCATATGGTAACGTAATTTACAGGCCTTTTACGAGTTTGACAACAGGAAACGCAATAAAACATTCAGTCCAATATTTGAATCATGAAGTAGATATTATGTTTAAAGACATTGGTAAAAAATCCATGGCTAAAAAATCTGCAAACTGTCAGATCAAAGTAGCAGAATCAATCAAAATTGCAAAATTCTCTTATTTTATTGTTTATTTAGAATAATTTGACTCTAATTGCAGTTATTTAAAAAAGATAGAGAGTAGACTCAAGTATAACCTTGTCGACAGTTTATGTCGGCAGGCTAAGGAAGAATTTGAGTCTACTTTCCACACTTAAGTGTTTTTATCTATTTATGCAAAGGACATGCTGTTACCTACGTTACCTTTTATATATTAACAGCAACAAACTTTCCATCTTCGTTGACCCTGCGTATTAAATTATTATTTTATTTCACTTTGACAGAGATAAAAGATGACATTGTACATTCCAATGCAATGTAAATCAGGTCAGATAGAAAATATGTACGCAAGTAGAAGTAACGTGCTAAAAGCATATTATTATTATTTAAACGTTAATTATGCTACCTCTTTCGCCAGTTACAAGTTATAAGTAGCTTTTATATGTAAGAATGGACATTCATCATATGAATAGAGATCTTTATCACATATATAAGGTTGGGGAACATGGTTTATTCTAATATGTAATCTATAAAGTCATAATATGCAATTTCATAAAAAATGTAACATAAGTAACTCTTACCAGCAGAAAAACACTCCACAGATGTCTCAAATTGGTGTTTAAGTCTAGCTCAAACATGTAAAGCTCAAATAATTTCATTAATACTATTGGGAAATATCGCATTAGTCTTGTATTTTGTGTTGCTATTTTTAAAGTCAGTAGGGTAAAATTCATTACAGGCCATTTACAGACAACTTATCAAAGAAATTGTAGTATATCATGGGTTCATAAGGCCACAAGACATGTCCCTGACTGAAAATAGTAGCCAAGTGTTTCTTCCTGCGGTTAGGGAACATGGTTCATTCTCATATGCGATCTATAAAGTCATTATCTGCAATTTCGTGTAATGTAACATACGTCATGCTGTTGAGCGAAAATGTATCTCACAAATGTCTGCAATTGAAGTTTATGACCAGATCGAACATTTAAAGTTCAAAAAATTTCATTGATACTTTTGTAAAATATTTTATTAGTCTTGTATTTTGTAAACTACTATTTTCAATGTTAGTAGGGTAACGTTGGTTATAGGCCATTTACAGAAAATTGACCACAGAAAACTTAGGAAAACATGGGTTTTCAAGGCCCCAAGACATGCCCCTGACTGAAAATAGTGGCCAAGTTTTTCTTCCTGGGGGGTGCAACAGAACTCAAAATTTGAGATTTGGCCCCTACACTATACATGTAAGAATTGCATTAAGGGTTGCCAGGGTAACCATGCAATTTCCCAAGGCCCAAATGTGTTTTTATTTTCAGAATCATTGTTTTCTCATTCATTGGGTCCCAAGAAACAATTTGGCACCAATGAAAAACACCATCAAACCTTTTGGCCTCAACCACTTGATTAAAAGTATTGCTGGATCTCTGACTATTACCTTACAGACAAGGGACATGCTGAAAACTTACATCCTCTGTCACTCCCAAGAACTTGCCTAAAGGACAAAGGGCATGCTGAAAAATTACATCCTCTGTTATTCCCAAGAACTTAAATAGTGTCACCAGTGATTTTTCAATTTTAACTTCTCAGGGAAACATTTGTATATATGATTAATGATGTGTATTGAGGTACCATATGTATGAACAGTCATTCTAACACCCTGTGTGCTCATTTTCCCATATCATATGTATTTATAGTCCTGTTTAGGTAGGATATTTCAGCACAGTTGGGTAGATAATGTCACATTTGACAGACCGGGCCACGTAGCGCAGTTGGTAACATGTCTGGCAACAGATGCCAGTCTGACTGCAGATCCAGGGGTCACGAGTTTGATCCCAGCCCGGTCCCATACTTTTGTGGAGATCGATCATGGTATAATTTCTACGGTCATTTTCCTCCCTTCCGCTGAATCATTCAAGAAAGGTTGTTGTCAGTTACAAGCTAAAGTATGTGCACGAAGTACTTGTTAACTGCTTGTTCAAGCTTGCCCAGGAAAAAGTGTGGTTAGGTGAACTGACCGTCCCACCATGACCATAGCTGTTGACTTGGCAAAAAAACAAACAAAATCACATTTGACAGGAAATTGTGGGTGATAACTAAGCAATGTTTCACCACATTGAAAACAAAACATTTTTTGAAGGGGTGAAATTTTAAATTTATTTAGGTATAACAGTTTAATGTGAGAAAAGACCATAGAGGAATTTGCATGAGTGCTCAATTTTAATTGAATTGGTTTAACGAGTTGAGGAAGTCATAAAATTCAAGGCTTGCCAAGCATTTTATCATTTTTTCGCAATGAGTTTAATAAATTCAGCAATTACAGGAGCATGAATGCTAAATTCTATTTATCATATGATTTTAAGCATATTTTGTAAGCACGTTTTTGGTGTAAAAATGTCTAGTTTTTGCCATATTTAAGCCACATTGTCATAGACTTCAATTCATAATGTTACCAAAGAGAAATGGACTTTTTGCAACTGCTTACACTTTACTTTACGCTTACACAGATATTTTCAGAAGGAAAAGCAATGATTAAATTACATACAACGCTTAAATTAACAGTATTCATGCCAATCAGCTGTCTAATGCTATCTAGCCGCCATCTTGTTTTTTTAACATTGTGACCTCTACGTAGGCACATCATAGTCTAATTGCAGGAAATGTTATTAACTGGAAACGTAATTTTAAGGAAAACATAATTAAAAAATACTTAGGAGAAAGAATAAAGAAAGATGCTGTAATTATAAGAATTGAAAGTTATTTTCCTGCATTGCACTGAGGTATGAAATGCCATTTAAATTACATCTAATTTTAGCATGAAAACCAAAGATGCAAATTAGATGTGACTTCCCCGACATTTCATACCTCAGTGAAACGCAGAAAAATAACTTTCAATTCTTAAGTGGTCATGTTGAGACAGTCAATTAACTTAGCCATGAAGGCCCTGGGCAGGCCAGTACTATGCTGGTGCAGCAACACACATCCTATAACTTACTTGCTTGTAATATAGATGTTCTAAAATTTCTAACACCAGTTGCCTTACAAAAATGCCTAGATAAACAGTGCAGACCTGGATCAGACTGCTTCTGAAACAGTCTGATCAGGCAGGATCTTCTCAGTTTCCTTTTCTGACAAGTATTTTCTTAATTCAAAAACACAAATAACCAAAACTTTGTATGAGAAAAAGAAAGAGAAAAGTGTTTTAAGTTTTCAGGGCTTTTTCCACCAATTTTGGGAAAAGGCCCCTGCCAAAAAATTTGGAAAAAAAAATGATAGACTTAACATCAAAATTAATTGGGAGCGTAGTGGCTCAGTGGTAGAGTGCTTGACTCGAGACCGAAGGTTCGAGCCTCACGGGCATCACCGTGCGTTGTGGTCCTTGAGCAAGACACATTTATCCTCAGGGCTTCCGTTAGGCGGGCGTACACCGTATATTACGTCCCGAAATTGGCTGTGTACGCCGAAATTACACATCAAAGACGTACCGCAGACTTCTGAAAAATCCTTAGTACGGCCGAAAATGGTTATTGAGACGTCCTGTCTGCAGAAAAAAAAACTCCTGCATTTACCAGATTACGTGATTTATGTCCCGCCTTCGTATTGGAAACTCATTTCTTCTGTTTATTGACCACGCTAGGACATCCCACTTGACTGACTTTGAGAGTTTTATTGACAGCCAGGGTTACGTGTTGGCTTCAGTAATTATTAAAGCGTGTCATCCAACAGGTGTGAAAACATCGACACATCTTGACAACGGCCTTAGAAACCATCCCCGCAAGACGGACATCCAATCCCTGAGCAGTTACTGAGAGCAATAAAGCGAAACCGCCAATCAGTATCCGTTTTGTTTGACAGTTGAGAAATCTTTGAAATACAGAAAGTGCCGACATGACACTTTGCACGCTTGTGGAATAAAAACATGTTTGCGTTGTAATTAATTGTTTTGTTATGCCTGCGCATGCGATAATTCAGTACTTGAACGTTCCTTCTATACAGGCACTACACCAACGAACATACAATATATTAAAAACGAATGGCATGTTGGTTTTTTTTGTTGTTGCAATTTTTTAGCTGTACAAGTACAAGCTTTTAAAAAAATAATTGTTACACAAACAAGTAAAAGCTTTTAAAATGATAAAAGCTACACAACACTCCAAACAAAGTTCTATCTATCTATCTATCTATCTATCTATCTATCTATCTATCTATCTATCTATCTATCGATCCATTCATCCATCCATCCATCCATCCATCCACCCACCCACCCACCCTCCCATCCATCCATCCATCCATCCATCCATCCATCCATCCATCCATCCATCCATCCATCCATCCATCCATCACATGAATATGAATGCAGGTTACATTCAGACTCAGCATGGTGCGGGTTACAGCTATACTGACGAAAGTCCTATGCTCAACTGACCATACTGCAGTCCAAGACCAGACAACATGGGCATCAAAAATAGTGAGTATGATCAGGAAATACCACAATCACAAACTGCAGACAAACCCGTGGCGTTGTGAGGAAGAGCAACACAACAATCACAAGACACCAGGAAGACAAGCAAAGCAAACAGCTCTCTCTTCCCCATCTAGGCTAATTACATGACAATTCAGGAGATACCAGACATCCCCTCTGTAGCATTATAAGCAATTAAAAGTAAAACTGCATTGTAAGGAAAAAAGAAGAATTATCTCTGAAATATATATGTTTATTTTTCAAAGCAAGTTTAACAATCAGCCATACCGTGACCGTATCACAGAAAAAAATGGGACTTCCAAAAAAATTCAATGGGACTTCCAAATTTCAAAGGTAGGAAGTCTGGACTTCCTGGATTTGAAAGTTAATGGAAGCCCTGTTATCCTAGCTTAGTACTGGTTCAACCCAGGAAGACCCGTCCCTACATAACTGAAAGATTGTTGATGGGACGTAAAGAAACAAATCAAACAAACAAATCATCAAAATTGGGAGAAATTAACGACATAGAATATAACAAGGGTAGCAAAATATATCCTCAAAATCAAGTTATTTTAGATTGTATTATGCCAAGAATACCACTTAAGCACAAATGTTTAAGTATCATTCTAAAATGGGTCATTGTTTCTCACTACAAAAAAAGTAAAAAAAAAAACAAAAAACTTTTCTTAATTGGGAAAATCCGACATGGTTTTGGAAAAAAAAGGTGGCTATTTTCGATCGGGAATGGGGCTGAAATTTGGCCCTTAAAGATGGGCAGAAAATCCCCTGGTTTTAGAACACTTACCATACTTGAATCAGTGGTTGGGAATGGATAAGCCTTGCCAGAAAAAGTATACTGCTGGGCCAGACCTCAAAACTGCATGTCAGAGAAGAGTGTTCCTGTGGAAATGTGTGTTTGTTAATCGATAGAGTGCGAGAAATATGAAATTGTGCCAAATATCATTATGTGCCATGATTGTTCTTCCTTTTTCAGTGTAAACAGGCTGATATTTGTGCCAGCTTACAGATGAAACAAGTAATGTTTTTTGTTTTTTTTTTAATTTGTAGCTGTTAGGATTTAAACTGATGACTTCTTGCACCCAAATCCTTATATACTGGCCTAAAGTCCTAACTGGCCACCTACATTTTATTGATTTTCTTCAAAACGTAAAATGACATGACTACTCATGTTGCATCCCGAAAAAGCCAGATGTGTCCTTTACCCTAGACAGTAAAGATATTGACAAAATGTTTAAACTGACGGATAAGAAATTAATTGCAATTTTAAGCTAAAAATTTTGCTTATCTGGACCTATGGTAATAGTGTTCATTTGTTTGTTTTTGTCTTGTTTCATGTTTTATATGTTAAAGAGCAGTTCAGCTAACTTTTCCATCAACCTACTTTTCCTCTTTTTAACTTCAAATCAAGAGTTCATATATTATTCATTCAGGCCCAGAGGTTATAAAACTTTTTTTATGCTCAACTGAACTGAGCAGGAAATTTCAACCGCTCATAAAAAGTAAAATACCGACAAATAAAGAGGTATCTTGCTTTAAGTCTCTCAGATGTTGTATTTATCTTTCTGATAAATGTTGAAATGCCAACGATTGTTGGCATTTTAACATTTATGAGCAGGATAAATTTCATGCTAAGCTGACTTGAGTAAGAAAAAAGTTTATAACCATGGGGCCTGGCCACTTAATGATAAAATCATCAAAGTGGCAAGCACACCCAATGAAGTCTCCGCTCAGCCTGGATGATCAGATCCTGAGGCTATAAAACTTTTCATGCTTTATTCTAGCTATTTTGATAGAACTCCAAGTTAGGACCAGCACACCAGGTTTTGGTTCTTACATTTCTTGCACACCAGATAAGAATATCTGATATTTTACCCTGGGATAGAAAATCTTATCTTGCCCATGTTATCTTACCCAGGCTGTCACGTGAGGGCTGTACAATGGTTGTATTGGAACTCACGCACATACGAGGGTCATCCAATAAAGAATGAGACTCTCTTCATGGTCTGAAAATCTATGTGTGCAATAAGTTAAAATTCACCATAATAATAGTATTACATCTTAGCAATTCAGGAATAGAAACAATATGTTTGTGATTGATCAGTTACCATAGTAACGGGATGTTTTGTGGAAGGACCTGAAGACGCATGGCCACGTTTATATTAATTTTTGCATACCCATGATCATTCAAAGTCTTTATTTTCGATTACAGATGGAATTTAACCTCTTGATATCAAATGTTCAACTGAACAATCTTAGTGTTACATAAAATGCTATAAAAGAAGAACCAAATATGCATATCCTTTATTTTGGTTGCCTAGCAAGGAATTTACTTGATTTTTTATAAACACACTACTTTGCGTTGCCATGGTAACTAAGTTAGCGATGCATATCCTACAAAAAGTATGGTCATGTGCAGCTGATTGTAATTTATGTTACATGAACAAAATCCTGTTCACTTTAATTGCCTTTGATTATTTGATATTAACTTTTAAAGTCAAGAGGCCAGCGAAAAATACCATATATTTCTTGGAAACTTGATTTTTTAAGCTTTGTTTCCACGGTAACAGCTGAAGACTCTGGAACATTACTTTTCCCTATTGGTTATAGACAGATTGCATGAGCATGTACATGTTTTAGTAGAAAAATAAACTATACATCTCAATCTGTTGCCATGGTGACCACCTATAGTGAGCTGTACACGCGTGTTCGACTAGTCTTCTAATGTTGCCTAGCTACAAAAAATGGAACTATGTGGCACGTCGAGTATGGAACATGTGAACAGCCAAAAAGAAGTGCTAACTTTGAATGCGATTTCATAAATCTAGCATGTTAATTCACTGCGCTATAGCAAAAGTCTCATTCTTTATTGGATGACCCTTGTAGTCGTCAAGTGATATCATTGTTATGTTAAAGTGAGGTTGTCATATGCTGTCACATCTCGGCGTATTTAGAAACTTCTGGGAGCCATTTTAATTATTGAGATGCAGTATTTAATGGTGAGCAAGAAAAAGAATCCCGTGTGATGGTGGGATGGAAAAATCTCTCCCTGGGCAAGCCTCGTTATGCTAAATCTCGGGTCAGATTTTTCTATCCCACCCTCACGATGGATTCTTATAATATCACATGTGCAAATAAAGCATCCAGTAAACCCCATGCTGACATATCCAGGGAACTAGAGGCCTAAATTTTGGTCTGAGGCTTTATCTATATTCATACTTCATGTATGCAAGCAGCAAAGGCTCTGGCCAGTCTGTGCAGACTCATCTGACCCTTTGCTGCTGGCTGATGCAACAAGTACCAAACTTTCATGGGTTGGCACCTTTCAACTCCATATATAATCAGCTTTGTTATATGACTGGAGAAAATCCTGTATCCTGATTGGCCCAATTTGTCTTCATAAATCTCTATGTCTACCTGAAAACTGATCTAGTTGATATAGGATGAAAACCAGCCAACTCAAACTAGTTTCCAGAAGTTAATATTTTTTACACTTTTCTAATTACACCTTCTAGAGAGCTAAAAATTACATGAGTATGAAACTAGCATGGGTTGCGTGAAATTGACATGATTTGCTGTTTCACCTCCCAACAGGTAAATGAAATCTTCAACATCAAAAGTGAAAGTAGAAAATTTTCAAACATAGTTGAGTCATATAACAAAACAGTTATTGACTTCAATTTCGGTAGGCATAAGGATTGATCTACCCTTTAAAGTGATATTCACCTCGGACTTACGGCCTCAGTGAATATCCTTTTTTCGGGTAGATAAATCCTCATATGAGGTCTACTTCGTTGAAGTCAATATTTTTGTTTTTGTTTGTTTGATTTGATTCTTCACGTCCCATCAACAATCTTTCAGTTAATCAATATTTGTGTAATATTTGTATAATTGGACAAACAAATAATGAAACATGAAACTGTATAACATCATCAGCTCAATGAAAATCTTATATTATCTTTAGCTGCAGATAAATACTAGTACTAGCACAGGTCACACTGGTAAGGTATACCTAGCTCTGCTGGTCTTTACGCGTAGTGCCGGTACTTCATAGAGCGATATTGGTGTTAATACTATATAGAAAAATCATGCAGTATGCCAAAGGACTATTGAATTCAATCATTTTTAAATACAGTCAAAATTCTTTATAACGTCACTCGTTATAACAGAATATTCAATATCCCACATAAAGTTGCTGGGAACGGATCTGTTTCCATTGAAATTCCCTCTTTATAAAAGAATATTCACTTAACGACACCGACAGTAACTTCTGGGAACAGATATACAATTTCTATTGAAAATAAATTCATTATAACAGAATTATTACGGTGTGTCAGACAATTTTTGTGATCAGAACAAGGTCTTTTTGCATGAATAGGTTTCTGTCTCACTTGATAAGTGGGAATCTTTGTGCATTTTGATGCAATGTGAAATTAAACTGATGTATTCATTTGGAATAATAGCATTTTAATTCATTTGTACAAAATTTTCTTTTACCAAATGAATTTTGTGTTGAAATCTGGTAATGGTCAGAATTCTTTATAACAGCAAATTCACTTTAACGTCAAAGATAGCTTGGAACAAACAGTGTCGTTATAAAGAGGGTTGACTGTATTCTGCATGTACATGGCGACTGATGTAAGTATATATAGATTCAAGTAGCGATGGGTACATATGGGCTGTCGCGAGAAAACCTGTTTTCTGGGGTTTGCGAACAACACAGGTGCAGACCAGCCTGTGCATCTGCGCAGTGCGATCAGCGCCTTTTTTATTCGCTTTTTAGAAAGTATCATATGTAAATTTTCTGCAGCTGAAATTTCAATTTTCTAGCTAGTTTCTGTAGCTGAGCAGGCTGGTTTGAGTCTCGCTTTGTCGGAAACCCCGAAAACAGGTTTTCTCGCGACGAGGCCCATATCATTTGTACCAATAATCAGTTTTGCAAGAGACAGAAGAATGGGGCTTGAAACTTATCTAGTGCAAAACAAAGACTAGGACCTTATGCAACAATTGAGGCACAAAAACAAAATCTTTTACCACATATTTGGGCCGCGACATGAGAAAACCTGTCTTTGGGGTTTCCGACCAGGTAAGACCTAAACCAGTCTGCTCAGCTACATAGACCAGCTAGAATATTGAAATCTTGCATAAAGCAAGCTTAGATATTATGCTTTTCAATAAGAAAATAACAAAAGCGCTGATCATACTGCACAGATGCGCAGGTTGGTATGTGCCTTTGATTTTCGCAAAACCCCGAAGCAGGTTTTCTCGTGTCGCGGCCCATTTGGGCCTTGACGTGAGAAAACCTGTCTTCTGGATTTCGGACCAAGTAAGACCTAAATTGCTGAGCTACATACATCATAGAATATTCATGCGAATAGCAAAGGCTCTGATCAGACTGCGCATATGCTTTACTGGTCGCACATACCACATTGTTGGAAATCCCATGCCACTGCTTTCTGATAAGTCAATAACAAAGGTGCTGATCAGACTGCACAGATGAGCGTGCTGGTCTGCGCCTTTGTTTTTGTAGCAAACCTCCGAAGACAGATTTTCTCGCATCAAGGACCATTTTGTTATTCATACCAACAACATAAAAGAAAATGCCGGACACAGGTTTGGAACCTGCAAACAACGGATCTTTTAAATGCTTTGTCCTACAAACTGAGCTATGGGGGCTGATATTATCTTGAGCAGGGATAAGTTTCGGATGAGATACTGAGATTTGCTCACTTTTCTGCCAAAAATCTCACTGAAATTGGCGAGCTTGAACGTGAGAAAAATCAACAAGAATTATGTTTAGAAAAGCTATTTGCTAAAATTTCTCACTGAAAAAGCATAATTTCTCGTCAGTTTTGGCTGAATGAGGTATTTTTTCTCATGATATTCTGAGCAAAAATTATCCCAGCTTGAGCATCATTTCAGCTTATCAAATCTTGTCGGGTCCGACCATAAACAGTAAATGTGTTTTTTGGGTTTAAAAATACAGAGGATACTGTGTAATTGGCTACTTAATTGTAGACACAATAATGCCAATTAAATGAATTGTTTAAATATTTCATTACCGGTATGAGTCACAGCATGTGAAAAATACCCCAAGCATATGTAAACAAACAAGGACAAAATCCAAACCTCCAGTCATTAAGAGATGAAATTTTTATTCCTTTTTTGTCATATTAAACTATACTTAATGGCAGTAAAACGCAACTTTAACAGTATAACCTTACTCGAGATTTAATGCCTTTTTATCATTCTAATAAAATAAAAGCATTAACTTATGGTCGCGATATCAAGCCAATACTCTTTTGGTGCAGATAAAGTAGTCCAGATAAGACAGGCTGTAATCTTTATAAACGGACACAACCCGACTGTCGACACAAAAACTGTAAAAACACCTTATTAATCTGGATATTAGATCTTCATTATGAATGGCTCTTTTCGGTTCAAACTTTCTGAAAATTTCAATATTGCTCTATTTTCTATGCATACGCAACACAATTGTTTTGTCTTGAAGTTTTGACCTTAAAAATGGTCATCAAAGTTTCAACATGAAAATCCGAAGTTAACCCTTAGACTAAGGAGACAAAAGAGCCCCCAATAACATGAAATCATAACACTGAAACTCTAGGACTGGTAAAATAGAAGAGTTCCTATGGTTTTCAAATCCACTCTCAGTGAGATCATTCTTTTGAGTATGATAATTTATGTTTGGTTGAGAAATGAGTCTTCTTCCTTTGATTGTAGCCAGGGCTTCTGGTAAGAGTGCATAATTAAAAATTTATTATCTTAATTCTCAGCCGAAACATATGTTATGGGTACTCAAAAGAACCGTCTCAGTGAGATGGTTCTTTTGAGCACCCCAAAATTGTTTAAACTGATGGATAAGAAAATATTCAATTTTTTTGCTCAAAACTTTGTTCTCTTTACCTATTTATTATACATTATCACAGATTTATAAAGGACGGAAAATAATGAACAGTCATCATATATATATATCACTTTTTCTTTGATGCTTTAGCAGAACCTTTTCCCCCTTTCTTCCCTGCCCCACCCTCTGCTATGTCCAACTTTTTATTAAGTAATTCTTCTGTAGTTTTTAACTGATCGTCCACTGATAGTTTCATTTTCTTAATTTCTTCTGATAAAAATGTTTGAATCATTCCACGTAGTTCCTTCCTTGCCGGGGACTCTTCTGAAAATGACACAAAAAGCAATATTTTAACCCCTTTGTGGTCTGCTCTCTCATCTGCTTATTTTCTTAGGTAGCCTATATTGCATAAAAAAATATGGACCCAGATCAGACTGTTCCCATGGGAGCAGTCTGATCAGGGTTCAAAATGTTTGCTTCCATGATAAAATCTAGTCTGAAGTGCACTTGAGTATTTGCAGCAGATATAAAAAGCAGAAGACATTTTCAGAACAAAAATTTATTGGTGGTCTAAGGGTTAACATATGTTATATATAATGCCTATTTAAGCAGTATTTAAGCACTTTATCTGTTAAAAATGAACATTGTTCATCAAGAGAAAAATGGTACTACTTAAAATAAGATCATTGATTGATGGTAAGCTATACTTTTTTTTAAAAAGTAGCAAAACTTGTCTGCTGCAAACTGTAGGTGGCACTTTAGCTTTAATTGTACAGTAAAACCTGTGTAAAACGGCCGCAGAAAATTAGACAAAACAAGATCTTAATGACAACTGGTAGCTTAACGATGGTCGAAAGTATTGGAGCATTCTGCAATACTTTTCACCTGCATTAAGTGATAATTTGTCTTGAAAACCATATTTTTGTCTTTTTGAGAGTGGCCGTTTTACACAGGCTTTACTTTACATTTTGCATATGTATAAAAAGGTAGTCATAATAACCTGTCAATTTATGATCTGGGCTTAACTATTACATTGTTCAATACTTGGTACATACAGTAAAACCTGTGTAAAACGGTCACTCAAAAATAGACAAAACAAAGGTCTTAATGACAACAGGTAGCTTAATGAAGGTCGAAAATATTGCAGAATACTCCCTTGGGAAACTTGGTATATACTACCAGGGAATGTATGGCGATACTGCACATCTACATGTATTCATCTTGGCCTTTGTTGCATGATCACCTTTGTGATCAGTGCCTCAAGCTGGTTCGTTAAGCCTAACTGGCAATTATGAACATGTCAAAATATATATACACATAAAATATTCCAGTGTAAATACACAGCCAACCTCATCTTATGCAAGCATCTGCAGTGCAAGCAAAACTGACTAAAGCAAGCACCTACTTTATCCAAACCTATTTCTTTTTTCCACATATATGGGCCAGAGCACAAGAATTCGGAACTTATTGCATCAGCAAGCAGCAAAGGCTCGGACAACTCGCCAGAGCCTTGCTACTGCAAGCTTGCATACACAAGTATGGATGTAGATGAAGGCTCACACCAAAATTTAGACCTCTAGCTTTACTGGATACATCAGCATGGGCGTTTATTAGAGACTTTAGCCCATATGCGATGAGTACCAAAATCCCGTAAAGTGTGCTGGCTCTGCTGCTCATATCAATCCTTTACTCCATAATAGCGCCTTTTGATGCCTTCGAAATATCATGTATTTGAAAATATTATGGAAAATGGAGGATTTTCAAAAGTATTCAAAACTTAACTTAATTTTTCTTGAATTTTTCAATGTTGTCTAAAAATAGAAATGATGTCATGATCTAAAAATAGCCTATGGAGTACCTGGTTCTGGTGTTTTAGGTTGCTGCTCATCCTCGGCCTCTTTTTCTGTCTCTTTCTCTTCTTCCAGAGTCTGATCAGCCTGCTCATCAGCTGCAAAATATAAACAAGCTCAATGTAGATACAACACATTTCTTTTACTATTGAGTATTGCTATGTTGATGAAACACACATTTTTAACTGTATCAAAATAAAAACATGGGTATCAAAATGAACACTTGGGTGAAAGTTTTCAGGATTATTCCTGAATTTAGAATTTTGAGGCTGACTTTCAACAGAAAGTCAGCCTCAAAATGCTGAATTTAGGAGATTTTAATAAGTTTTCTTATACAATCTGTCTAAAGACAATTGACCATTCAACTTGAAATAGTGATTATTTAGTGGGCATATTGCAATTTTTGAGATTAGTTTCGAAAGTTCAGGATTTTGAACATTTTGAACTTTCACCCATGTGAACAGCTTCTAGTGATATCAGCCCAAAAATATATTTTACAGCTGTCTAATACGTCCTCTTCCATTTAATTATTTTAACTGCCAAGAATACTTTTTGCTAGTTTTAGCCTCTTAGATGAGGAAAGACGCCTTTTTGATAAGCAATCTGACAGTTCGACCTGTGATACTGGGTCAAGGTTCATACAGGCAAGTTCATGTAAAATTCAAGGACTTTTCAAAGACTTTCCTACTATTTTCAAGGACTGAAAACATATGAAAAATACTGATTTACATTTAAAATTCTACTTCTGAATTGCTAGAGTCCATTACTAAAGAAATCAGAGTAAAATTATGGTGCCTTTATTTGGTGCAGCATATGCTGCACCAAATAAAGGCACCACAATTTTTACTGATTTAGGCCTCCAAAAAACAGTGTTGAATCCTCTTGCACATGGTAAAATTTATGGACTTTTCAAGACCTTTGAGTGTTTTTCAAGTACTTTTCAAGGCAAATTTTATTTTCAAGGACTTTTCAAGACAGTATTGTATATTCAAGTTCTTTTCAAGCCTGTGGGAACCCTGTGGATATCAACAAGCAAAAATTCCTTACCTTTTATCAGTGCATTTCAGTGTCATCATTGACTTACTCAGTAATAGGCTTGAAGTTTAATATGAGGTAATATCATGCTAATTTCAATTTTTTCTCTCTGTTTATCATGTCACATTTGCCAACACAACAAAACTGACATTTGAAAAAGAAATTTGTTGCACAACACATGCCTTTACCAGACCAGGGCCAGGTGTGGTACTTTTTTTTTTTTACCAGGTGTGGTACTTGATTGTATCGATTCCTGATCTTTGCCGCCTTTCTTACTGTACCAGACCAATATAAAATCTTGAACATCAAACAAAAACAGGTAAGCCAAAGCAAACAGAAGACCAAACAGATAATCCTGCATACCAAAATCCAAACAAACAGTATCTTATTTACCCATATAACCACTTCACTCCTCATTTCAGGGAAAAAATACTGGCAGGCTTAGGTTAATATTCAGACATTTTTACACCTCACCATAGAAGCCAAGCAAAAGTTTCAACAAGTCAATATGACTGCCTGAATACTTGAGAGAATATGGGCCTTATGCGAGAAAACCTGTCTTCGGGGGTTTGTGAACAACTATGGCGCAGACCAGCCTGTGCATCCGCGCAGCCTGATCAGCGCCTTTGTCATTCGCTTATTGGAAAGTATCATATATAGACTTGCTACGAGCTAAATATCAACTTTCTAGCTAGTCTCTGTAGCTGAGCAGGCGGGTTTTAATCTTGCTTTGGCGGAAACCCCAAAGACAGGTTTTCTCGCGACGAGGCCCATATAAGACAGCTCATGAGATTTTGGTTCTTATTCTTTAACTCTTTGGCCCCTGGGAAATTGTTCATGCTTTTTTGTTGTCTGCTGATTTTTTTCAAAAACACTTTTTTCGAAAAATTATTTCAGGAATTAACCATCTGAGTGTCAAACAGATGGATCCAGACCAGGTCCGACATTTTATCAGGCCTGATAAGGGTCTAATCTGTTTGCAAAGGTTATGAGCAGACGTCACTAGTAGACAAAGAGTTGAATATGCATATACAGTAATCTTGTGGGGCTAGAGGCCTAATTATTGGCCTAAGCCTTCATCTACATCTCTACTTTGTGTGTGCGAGTAGTGAAAGCTGTATCCAAATCTAATGAAATGGCCCATATATAGTGATTCAATGGCAAAAATTGTAGACCTCAGGTCAGACTGCTCTGTAGCAGGCTGATCTGGGTTAACACTATTGTAAATTCAGAAATTTTCTTGAGAGTTTTATTTTCACGAAATGGTGAAATCACTCTGTTGTTTACTGATGTAGGTACATGTAAATCATATTTTTAATGCCACAGTGGCAAATATGTCTTTAACACTATTAGTAAAAAATAAAATTCTCCCGAAAATTCCTGAGTTTACAGCATTCACACTGGTAAATGTATACGTCGATTTGGTGGTATTTACACATATTGCAGTACTTCATAAACTGGAAGTGGTAGATATTGGTGTTAATACTATATAGAAAAACATGTTTTATGCCTAAAGGACTATAGCCTTCAATCATTTTTAAGTATTTAGTATGTGCATGGCGATTTATGTAAGCATTTAGGAATAGATTCGAGTACCGATCATCCAGATCGGTACTCATATCTATTCCTAAATGCTTACATAAATCGCCATGTGCATGCCCAATACTTAGAAATGATCTAATTCTATAGTCCTTTAGCCATATGGCATGTTTTTCTATATAGTATTAGCACAAATATCTACCACTTCCGGTCTATGAAGTACCAGCAATACGCGTAAATACCACCAAATGGTAGTATACATATACCAGTGTGGTATTTGCTAAAGACTTTCTGTATGAATATTTAGGTTAAAACATTAACCTTAGTCCTGCTGAACCCTGATTTATCCTTTTTTGAAAACAATGTAGATCCAGATCAGCTGGCTTCTAACTAAGCCATCTAAACAGGATCCCCACTGTGCTCCACTCTGATTGAAAATACATGCTACAGGTTAACATAATAAAATTGGGAGGGAGTGTAGTACATAAAACTATTCAGCATGACAAGGGTTAAGGGTAAATACACTAAGCATTTTCTACACACCATAACCCATAACCTAAACTGCAAATTTACACACAAATCTGATTGCTAATCCAAAATTGCTTAATGCTTAATACAGGTGCTTGCTTAATGGAGCTTCAATATTCTGTTCCCTCTTTCTGAAACCGTGTAGAACCAGATCAGCTGGCTTCACCATAAGCCAGCTGATCAGGATCCACACATTTTCATCAACATTATTTAACTTTTGATTTGTACTGTTTTTTTCTTTCAAACATTTTCTAAAAATTCCTGCAAAGCAACAAAAGTACATTATTCTTAGAACAAATTACCACCAATGAAAAGCTTGTCAACTATTTTATATGTTAGTGGATATAGCAACAATTTAGTCTGATAAAGCATATTTCTGGTGAGAAATACAAAAGCTTCTTACAATTTTTCAACCATAGAAAGTAAGATTTTGTGTTTTTCAGGTGCACAACATTTCGTCTAAAACCATTTCGTCTTAATGTCATATCACCTATATGCCATTTCATTTAATGACCAATTCGTCTAAATGCCATTTTGTATTTAAAAAGACATTTGGTCTATTGGATAATTCGTCTGACAACTTATCTTAAAATCTGCTGGGTGCAACATTTAGTCTAAAAATAGACCAATTCGTTTAAATGCCATTTTAATTTTAAATAGACATTTGGTCTATTGGACAATTCGTCTGACAACTTATCTTAAAATCTGCTGGGTGCAACATTTAGTCTAAAAATAATATTAATTTTTAGATGAGGTACACTTACTGTCTTTGTAGGTGAGCCGATCTATGGAAGCTACCATGACAGAGAAAACATAGATTACCTGCATGGGATATGATTATGACTTGAACTACTAGACATTGCAGACCTTTCAATGTCAATAAAATGTTGCAAAGAATAGAATTTTGTTCCCAAAATATTTTACTTATAAATTAAGTTTTCGATGAAATTTAGAGGAAATTTAGACATGTTTAGACATTTTAGATGAACTGTTATATTTTTGAATAATTTTCTAGTAGATGAAATGTCCATTACAATAAATGGTATTTAGATAGAACTGTCATTAGACCAAATGATATTTAAACAAAATCACATTTAGACAAAACAGTTTTTGAGGAAACGTCATGGATCCGTGTTTTTCACATGGCATCACAATTTATGAACAGGACAATGGTTTATTAGCGATGCAAAATTGCAATGCTTCTTCTGCCGGATCTTGATATTTATAGTCACCTGGAGCTATGTTAGATGGGCCTCATCGCGAGAAAACCTGTCTTTGGGGTTTCTGAAAAAGTGAGATTCAAACCAGCCTGCTCAGCTACAGAGACTAGCTGGAAATATGAAATTTTGCTCGTAGCAAGTCTAGATATGATACTTTCCAATAAACGAATAACAAAAGCGCTGATCAGACTGCACGGATGTGCAGGCTGGTCTGCGCATTTGCTGTTCGCAAACCCCCGAAGACAGGTTTTGTCGCGATGAGGCCCAGATTATCATTATTAAGCATATGTCATTACATACAGGTTACCAAACTCAAGACTAATGTATGTACCAGGAGTTAATGGCTGCTCGACATCTGTAAACAAGAAAAGATAACAGCAATTTCTTTAATGAATCAAATTTGAAAAAACACCCCAAAACACAGGTGCTTCTTTAAAGTTTCCACTTGAATTTGTTCAGCAAAAAATGTCTTTCCATAAAAATAAGCTACTGGTAATGCAGGATGAAATATAAAACAACTTTTTTTTAATCAAGTCCAATACATGTATTGGGAAAGAACAGGTTTTTGGAAACTTGTAGTGAATCCAGGTATATTTGTTTTTAGACAGAATTTGAGAAAGCCCGATTTCGGAAACAAGATAAAAGAAGTTTATTTTAATTACATAGTCTAGATATTTGAATGGGTGAAACTACCTTGTACTTTGCAGCCAGTGTAAGACTAAAAAGGGCTGTGCAACTAATCTTCTGTAGTACTGTACAGGGTCTTAAAGTGGGTATGTAAGGCAGGTAGATATAACTTGGCCCTTAATCACCAAATACATGTATCTGCAACAGATCAATCTTTAAATTGACTCATTGCTTTAAGAAACAGGACTTGACATAATATTATGCCAGCAGCAGATGATTAACATGATATGTCACAAACATAGGAAATGGACTACTGTATTAACCCTAAATTTTTGGACATGTTCATTCAAACTACATGTAATCTATTTGACAACAGTCAATGTTCCAAAATTTTGAACCTTAGTTGCCTGCCAAAAATGCCTACACAAACAGCATAGACTTAGATCAGACTGCTTCTGAAGAAACAGTCCGATCAGGGTCTTCCCTGTTTGCTATTCTGACTAGCATTTTGTGAATTCCAGCCTTGATAAGGAATATTTTATTTGAGAATAGAAAGAAGTTTCTGAAAGTTTAGAACATTTACCATACCTGATAATTAGGCATGTAGATTGTAGAATTTTTTGAATGGCAAACAATGTAAAACCCTCACCAGACTGCTCCTTCAGGAACAGGCTGATCTGGTTTAATGATGTTTGATTTAGAGATGTCTATAACCATCCAAATATTTAGGAGGAGTACAAGATATTGTGTATCAAAAATTGCAAAGTGCTTCAAAAACAATGCATCCACCCTATCTCCAGTGAATTCTATACTTGTTATATTCCAGAGCCCCTCATCTGTGGGCTCTCTTGAGAGATTCTGAAGAGGAGTTGACCTCATTTGAGACATCATTTCTGATGCGGACTCGGCTAAAAATACTAAATCAAAATACAACCTTATTTAATATACATTTAATACTAACTCTATAGACAACCTTAGTTAATAATAATAATAAATAAAAATACAGCCATATTTAATATAATACAGGGGACAAAAATAATTCTCGTCTGCTCATAATTACAAGTGAAATCTAGAAAAGACGAGTAATTCTTCCAAAAGCACTCATCCTGTAGGAAGAGTGCTTTGGGAAGAATTACTCGAGAAAGTCATCTTGCATATTACTCTCTTATGTTCATTATTGCATAGTATTACGCTTTTAAAGGACAAGTGCATGTGTTTGCAGGACAAGTGAGAATTGTAAGTCTCTGCAATATTGAAATATTTTTGTCCCCTGTAATACTAAATCAAAATATAACCTTATTTAGTAGGAGTTAAATTAGCTGCAATATACTACCAAACAACTAGGGTAAAAAAAACTAGAGCAAACAAATTATTCCAAGATCAGATAAAGATAACCTTTTAAATTTAAGACATATATTGGCTGTTCCTCTAAGTTCAACAGCACACATCCCAAAACATCTTACAAAAGTGCCCCCAATTTTGCAGTATGGTAAGTGGTAAAAACTTGGGTAGGTACAGTCAAACCTGCTTTTAGCGGCCACTCAAAAAGAACACCAAAATTGGTTTTAAAACCGAATATCGCTTAATGCAGGTCAAAACTATTGCAGAATGCTCCAAGGGGAGCATTCTGCAATGCTTTCGACCTTCATTAAGCTTCCATTTGTCATTAAGATCTGTGTTTTGTCTATTTTTGAGTGGCCGCTTATGACAGGTTTACAGCGAGCTACACCTGAGTCGCATGTGCAAAACAAGCCTCTTGTTTACTCCATAGGCTGTCCGTGTACACACTGGCTGTTCCGTTTTTCCATTTTACATTCAAACAAAAATGTTAATACGATTACATATTAAATAAAAAAAACTGTTTTGTTTCCTAAATTATAAACAATTTCTATATTTTAGATATTTATGATAAAATGTAAACATAAGCAATAAATTCAATTTTTGGTCTGTTCATGGAATAATGAATACTTTGGGTCTCGAGATAACGTGAAGACCTTGCATTGTAAGAGACCCCATGTATTCATGATTCCATGAACATTCCAAAAATCAAATTTATTTCTTAAATAACCACCTCAAATACAAAGCTAAATAGAGAATGCATTGAATTAGCAAAATGCATCAAAAGGATATGATATGCGTTTCAGAATTTCTGAGCATTCACTGCATAAGTGTACTTGATTTCCCAATCTAGGTATATTTTATCTGCCTTTGCTGCTCTCCAAGCTCAGATTAAACTGCATCAAGTTTTCTTTTTTGTTACCTGTTTAAAAGCTCATCAAAAGGTATCAAAGAACAAGTTATGAACTTAAAGCTGCATAAAAATACAAATGTATCACAGCTTAATCAATATCTTTAAACTCATCAAATTGCTTCAAGGACAATTCATAAACTAAAAGCTGCATGAAGAACAATAGCTGCCCCAAAGCTAAATCAATAACATTAAACTCATCAAACTGCATCGCTAACTTTAAGTTGCATAAAAAGACAAAATAGCCTCATCAAAGCTAAATCAATAACATTAACCTCATCAAACTGCATTGCTAACTTTGAGTTGCATAAAAATACAAAATAGCTGCATCAAAGCTTAATCAATAACATTAAACTCCTCAGACTGCATCAAGAACAATTCAATTACTTAAAAGCTGCATAAAAATACAAAATAGCTGCACCAAAGCTTAATCAATAACATTAAACTCACCAAACTGCATCAAGAACAATTCAATTACTTAAAAGCTGCATAAAAATACAAAATAGCTGCACCAAAGCTTAATCAATAACATTAAACTCCTCAGACTGCATTAAGAACAATTCAATTACTTAAAAGCTGCATAAAAATACAAAATGGCTGCACCAAAGCTTAATCAATAACATTAAACTCACCAAACTGCATCAAGAACAATTCAATTACTTAAAAGCTGCATAAAAATACAAAATAGCTGCACCAAAGCTTAATCAATAACATTAAACTCCTCAGACTGCATCAAGAACAATTCAATTACTTAAAAGCTGCATAAAAATACAAAATAGCTGCACCAAAGCTTAATCAATAACATTAAACTCATCAAACTGCATCAAGGACAATTCAATTACTTAAAAGCTGCATAAAAAATCAAAATAGCTGCACCAAAGCTTAATCAATAACATTAAACTCATCAAACTGCATCAAGAACAATTCAATTACTTAAAAGCTGCATAAAAATACAAAATAATTAATTGCATCACGCTTAATCAATAACATTGAACTCATCAAACTGCATCAAGGACAATTCAAGTACTTAAAAAAGCTGCATAAAAACCTAAACAAGCCGATTCAAAAACAATAAATTGCCTGCTGAGTGCCGTATCTGAATACATCTTGAAAACAGTGTTGATCCTGATCAGCTGGCTTCTGAAGAAGCCAGCTGATCAGATCCACACTGTTTTTCAAGCAGCCTCAATTTCATTTTAATAAAAGATGAAGGGGGCTAACCGATGTTGATGATTCCCCTGGATGATGATGATGATGATGATGATGATGATGATGATGATGATGATGATGATGATGATGATGATGATGATGGAATCATATCATTATAATGGCTGGAAACAGGCAGGGATATGATAATATTGAGCTGCGACATGAGATTTCCAACAATGTGGTATGTTGGACTAGCAAAGGCTCAGACCAGCCTGCGCATACGCACAGTCTGATCAGAGCCTTTGCTCGTCGCTTGAATATTCTATGAGTGCTAAGCTACTGACTGAACATCATTTGGGGTTTCTAAGCCTAAAAGAAGGCTGCACAGGCTCGTCTGAGTCTACAGTTGTAAAAATGCCATATTGTTGGAAATCACATGTCACGGCTCATACATGTATTTAGTCTGCAGGACAAGAGTTAAAAGCTGCATCAATGTAACAATTTTATGCTAAACATCTTTCAAAAGCTGCATCAAATCTGACTTTACCTGATTCTCCTGAAACTGTTGATAAAGCTGCATCATATGCAGATTTTGTTTCAACAGAGTCTAAGGAAAAACAACAATACATGTACCAAGAATGATATTTGTACAAGAGCTATTATATGGCTGGAAACAGGGATGGATAACATGTATTCATTTAGTTGACAGCACAAGGGTTCAAAGCTACATCAATGTACCATTTTTTGCCAAACATCTTTCAACAAGCTGCCTGCTTCAAACTGACTTAACCTGTTTTGTTTCAAAAGCCTGAGGGAAAACAATAATATAGTAAATGTTCTAAAATCTCAAACACTTTCTCATTCTGTCCTCAAATAAAAATTTTGGTTATCAGGACTTGGATTCACAAAATGCTTGTCAGTATGGCAAACAGGGAAGACCCTGATCAGACTGCTTTTTCAGAAGCAGACTGATCTGGGTCTGCACTGTTTGTCAAGGTCTTTTTGGCAGGCAACTGGTGTTGAATATTTAAGAACATCTACCATACCAGGAATGATATTTGTTAAAGAGATATATCAGAGTATAATTTGTGGTTGATTTTTTGCATCAAACTGCATCAAAGTAACATCAAATTGAAAGTAACATCAATGTTTAATATCTGCTAAAATGTTGCATCAAATTGAACTTTACCTTCAGGTCTGATCACAAAACGACATCAAATACTAGTGAGTCCTTATCTTTGCTTTATCTCCTTTTTATATCTTGATTTATATGTTCTAGAAGATGATGCATTGATAAGTTAGGGGTCTTTCATGCAAACCAAACAACTATGTGTCTTGATCCACATCTGAACTAAGGGTGAGGTTGGTGCACCATTAAACCGGTTTAAGCCCTCCATGAAATATTTTACTGACCGTTCCAAGGCGGTGGTTCTTTTGTGAATGATTCATGTTATTTCTGTCTTGTTTTGTTATGCTTTCATGCACGTCTGTTTGTTGATACCTTGTGGTCACCTGTTGGAAAAAGGCTCACCGCTTGGCTCTAATTTGTGATGTCTAATTGTGACGTTGTTACTTTCTCATTGGTATTCGGGGTCAGGTGTGGTGCTTGATTGTATCGATTCCTGATCTTTGCCCTCTTTCTTTCTTTCATTTGAGTAAGAATGATAAAACAATATAATTGCTTGTTGGTGATAGGTTTTAAACACATGAATGAAGCAACCCCTTTTATACCAGCTTTACCAATTTTAGTAAGAAATATTATCATGTTATTAACCAAGCAATTTCATATTGGCTCAGTTACAGGTCTGAGGTCAGCTGTATTGGTCCTCGGCCTTTGGCCTCTGACCAATAAAGCTAACCAAGGACCCTCTAACTGAGCCAATAGGAAAATCCCTTAATTAATGACATTTTTATTAACTAACTTTCAATTGACACAAACTTTTCTGTCCTCTGCATTTTTCATGTTCTTGTTTATACAGGAGATTTCTGCCTTTTTCTAGGGGCCGAATTTCTGCCCCATTCCCAATCAAAAATAGCCACCTTTTTCCCAATATCATGTCTGTTTTTCCCCATTAAGAAAAGTAAAAGGAAAAAAAAAAAAAAAAATCACTTTTTTTTTTTGCTACTTATGAGAAACAATGACCCATATCAGAATGATACTTAAACACTTGTGCTTAAGTGGTATGCTTGACATAATACAATCTAAAATAACTTGATTTGCTATCCTTGTTATGTTCTATGTCATTAATTTCTCCCAATTTTGATGTTAAGTTGATCATTTTTCCCAATTTTGGCTAGGGGCCTTTCCCCCAATTTGCTGGAAAAAGCCCTGTTATATTTGTCAATAGGAATTGTCACAGTGCTTTGGGGTGGCAGGTATGAGTCTTTCCTCGCCTGTCTTATTTCTATTATTGTCCGAAAGGGAATCATTTCCATCTTCATGTTCTTGCTCGGAAAGTTCCAGAGAAAAGTGGAATGTTGTCACTTGACTTCTATTAACACCCCTTCAGTCCCATCAGCGGACATAAGTTCTTAATGACCCAGGTCATCGGCCGGAACTTTAAAAATATCATCTCCATTTTCCCACTGACTGACATAGGGAGCGCAGTGGCTCAGCAGTTGAGTGCTTGACTCGAGGCCGGAGGGCCGCAGGTTCAAGCCACACCAGGGTCATTGCGTTTAGGTCCTTGAGCAAGACACGTTTATCCTAGCTTAGTACTGGTTCAACCCAGGAAGACTCTTCCCTGTTTATCTAAAAGATTGTTGATGGGACGTAAAGAAATCAAACAAAACAAAAGAAAACTGACAGAGATTCTTTTCAAACACATTATCGTTTGTTTAAGAAATAGATAGAAATAGATTCACTCACATTCACAGTGATTTGTTGCTTAATATATCACTGACTGGCAGTCAGATGTTAAAGTTGATGAATCACAAACACGATGGTGGGGGAAATAAAAATTGAGTAATAAAATTCAAATTGACCCAGTGCATGAGATTTCCAACAATGTGGTATGTAGGACCAGCAAAGCCTCAGATCAGCCTGCGCATAGGTGCAGTCTGATCAGAGCCTTTCCTAGTCGCTTGAGTATTCTATGATTGTTAAGCTACTGACTGAACATCATTTAGAGTTTCTAAGCTTAAAAGGAGGCTGCACAGGCTCATCAGTCTTCACATGTCAAAATGCCATTTTGTTAGAAATCTCATGCACTGACTCAAATTCAAATTGATACTGACCTTCAGAAGGGGGTGGAGTTTCAGGGATGCCAACATAGGATATTGAAAGGTCTAGTCGAACCTACAATCATACCAAAAATTCTTTAACCCTCTTTAAACTGATAGAATCTTTCATCTAGTATGATACAATAATGTATAGGATGGTTCATTTAACTTCAATATACATTTTAAGGGGCTACAGGTTTGTTTCTATACATTTAGGCTTTATTTCCCTAGCTGCATTCAATGTATCTTCTTTAAGGCATTTCAACTGATTTGCACCTAAAAGACTTTTATATAAAACTTAGCAGTTTTTTTAAACAAATCATCTCTAAAAGTTGCAGTTTTTAACAAGATTTATACTGTTAAACATGTTTAAGCCCTCCAGTGATTTTTTTACTGACCATTCCAAGGCGGTGCTTCTTTTCTGGATCTTTTTTGTTATTATGTTTCACGTTTGTCTTTAGTATACTGTCTTCTCTGTTCCTCGCAGCCTTGTGATCACCTGCTGGGAAAGGGCAGACCGCTTGGCTCTCTTGTGTGTGATGTTTCCTTGTGTTTTTGTCACCTTCCAAGATGGTGTCTCGGGTAGGTGTGGTACTTGATCGTATTGATTCCTGATCTTTGCCTTCATCTTTACTTTTATGAGAAAATGAATCCATATTCCAATACTTTGTACACAATTGTATGTGAACTTTGATGCATAGTCACTGTGCTCATTCTCAGGCCTCCAGATAAGACTGGTTTGTTTGTTTGTTTTGTTGCTTTACGTCCCAAGTCAACAGCTATGGTCATTGCGGGACGGTCAGTTCACCTCACCACACTTTTTCCTGGGCAGGCTTGAACAAGCGGTTAACCAGTAATTCGCACACATACTTTCGCTTGTAACTGACAACAACCCTTCTTGAATGAATCAGCGGAAGGGAGGAGAATGACCGTAGAAATCATTTCATGATCAATCTCCACGAAAGTATGGGACCGGACCGGGATCGAACTCGCGACCCCTGGATCTGCAGTCAGACACTCATCTGTAGCCAGACACGTTATCGACTGCGCTACGCGGACGGCCAGATAAGACTGGGTACCAGAAAATTATTTTTCTTATTTCTCAACCAACCAAAACATATGTTGTGGGTACTCAAAAGAACCGTCTCGATGAGACGGTACTTTTGAGCACCCAAAACACATGTTTAAACTGATAGTAAGAAAAGAATCACAATTTTAAGCAAATTATTTTTGCTTAACTGGCCCTATGATTCTGAAAAGAAAGATCTCCAGCACTGGAAATATAGTCAGCATATCTGATGAAATCATTAAAAGAACATTCAATAATAGTATTCAGTCATTGGATTTGATTGGGACCCTTGGTCAAATTTCATACCATGCTGGTTTGTTTTGGGCATGAACATTCACCTAGTAGGACCGCAACAAACATTATTTGCCACAGCCATGATTGGCATTTTCAGGGTTAGATAGCCCAGTGGTTTATATAAGCTGCAAATTTGTCTGAAAAGCTGTTATAATCCGCCTAATTCAGTATTGGAGGCTAGCTTTCTATGAGTCAGCCTCAAAACCCTGAATTTAAAATTGAATCCGAAAACCTTCACACATGCATGATTAATATTTATTTCGTACACTATGTACAACCAACACCCTTTCCTTCCCCTAAGTAAGTTAAAACTCTTTCTCAAACACATGCCTGTTATGTACGTCATTTTACTTTTGACATATGTAATGTTTAATCTCATATGCCACCTGCCTGTGGCCTGAGTTTAACTGCAAATAAAATTTTTGTTCTGTTCTTGTTAGACATGGTCTGAGAAAAATAGATTGATAAGCACAAGTAACCCAATTATCCGAATTTGAGAATAATTTGAGCCGAGACATAAGATTTCCAACAATGTGGCATTTTGACATGAATAGACTCAGACGAACCTTTTAAGCTTAGAAGCTACAAATACTGTTCGGTCAGTAGCTTAACAGTCATATAATATTCAAGCCACTAGCAAAGGCTCTGATCAGACTGGGCGTAGGTGCAGGCTGGTCTGAGTCTTTGCTGGTGGCACATACCACATTGTTTGGAAATTTCATGTCGCGGCTCATTTACAGCATTATACAATTTTTTTTATTTTTTTTTTTTAATTTTGTGAGCCAAGGCAGATCCGGACTATACGCTTACTCGCGTAATAACGCAACGAGTACTAATGGGACTGACATATACCTACCAGTGGAGTGAATGCATATTTGTACATCTTGAAATGTCTGAAGTAGGAGTTGACTGTGTATTCTGTGACCAGCCTCACTTGGTCAGGTGTGAATAGTTCTATACTGTGGGGAGGTCGCTATAACAAGAAAATACAACAAAACATTCACTGATTCAGAAACTTCTTAGGCGAAATAAAAAATAAGTGTGTTTCGGGTAACAGGTCTGAAAATTTTAGGTAGGGTAGGCACACATAATTTTTTTAATTATTTTTTTTCTGGAAAAAATATAATTTCATGCATTTTGAAAGGCATGTCGCCTTTCAAAATCCATGAAATTATTATTTTTTTCCAGAAAACCTGAAAAAAATATAGGTTTCACCAGTAAATTTAGGTAGGGTCGGTTACCCTAAACACAGGTATTTTACTTGACCATAACTTGTAGATATACAAAAATGTCAACACCTGATAAAAAGTTGACAATAACAAAATAAACTGCCTGCAGTAGTCGCTGGATTAGTGATATTTAACTAAAAGGCACTCATATTCAAGGCCAACCTTAGAAATATTTTTGTTTCCCCTTACACGACCCTGTTTAACCGGTATGGGTCGGTCGGTTGGAAAATTATTTTATTTTACTGAACCCAAACTCGATACCCATTAAACTTAATTGTAAATAGTCCTACTTTAGGAAATAACATTAAATACACAAACAATTTGAAACTAAAAATATTTTTTAAATATAACACTGTTTACATTGGACAATTCTTGAAGTTAGCAAATTGCCAATGAATTTTAAAAAAAATAATTCTAGACTGAAAATTGAAATAAAATTTTTTGGGTAGGGCCCTTTTTTCAGGGTCGGCCGGGTAAAGGGAAACAAATAAAATTTTATTTTAGGCCCAATCAACAAAGAAAACATACACATCTTTCCTATTCACCACTAAAAGGGTTCTTATTTAATTTTTCAGTCACTTTTCTAAATTAACTATTACATAAGAAAAAATCAATGATATCAAATGTTCATTAAATTATTTGTGTTAGATAAAATATGCTCATTTATAAATGATATAGTGTTATTTGACACTTTCAAATAATTGATAAAAATTTAAATCAATCTGAAGTAGATTTCTGTTTAAAGTTCTTAAGTTGTATAAAGTTAGTCTGACTGTTGCGATGTCGAATGTCAGGAACATCAGACTCAGTGATGGTTGCATATACGCACAAATACGCAAAGGTTTAGGTATGCACATGGTCACCTATACGAACCATGATACGGTACCTTTTCTACTATTAGTCCAATATAAGGGCGGTTTGTCTGAGATAGAGTTCATTGTTTCTTTATTTAGTAACGTGTGCATGATTTTGTTACCTTTCTTGAAGATCTTGGGCATTTCTCACTATATAAAGGGTGGAATTGTCCATTTTTGTTAGGGGACATTATAAAGTTACCGTAACGAGGTACATGTACATTATAGAGACGCTATTCATTATTATAGAAAGAATTATCTCTGATTTGTGTCCCCTCCTACGTTGGAGGTAGAATGTTGGTGAACCATTATAGTATCTGAAACCTGAGGGCACCTAACAGTCGTCCCCTTAGGCCACGAACAGCGTGGGATCAGGTTCCAGGATCCAATAATTCCAACCTAGCCAGAAATCAACTACATACCCTATGAGTTGATAAGCCAACCGGCTGGAATCGCGATTTAACAAACAAAGGTGACTTAAAGAGACAAGATCGCGATCCAAAATACGCGGGTTATAAAGGAAGTCCCATAGAATTAGATCTGACGTCTCAGTGCAAGGTGACGATTAGATATAAATTATCTCAGAGCCTATTGACTAAGAGTCAACGATTGTGTGGCCAAGAAGATGTAGTTTTCGCGAAACGCGTAAATCAAGGGAAAGCACTCCATATCGCAATACTTAAGATTAGATGGGCCCAGGATTTTTCTTAGATCTTAGATTTTGTAAGTGAATTATATTCTTTACGTTTCTTATTTCTGACTAGTTGACGTACATCTAGAGCAGGACACTCTAAGATTGATTCTTATTGAAACGATCTTAGAGTGGCAACTTGCCTTTAGTATAGCATGGTCAACTAGCCAGAAATAATAGCGTAGGTGGTGTCATTGTATTATTAATGTGTTGTCAATGTTTTTTAGTACATAAAGTACTGAAAAGATCTGACATCTCAGTGCAAGGTGACAATTAGATATAAATTATCTCAGAGCCTTTTGACTAAGAGTCAACGATTGTGTGGCCAAGAAGATGTAGTTTTCGCGAAACGCGTAAATCAAGGGAAAGCACTCCATACCGCGATACTTAAGATTAGATGGGCCCAGTTTTTTTTCTTAGATCTTAGATTTTGTATGTGAATTATATTCTTTACGTTTCTTATTTCTGACTAGTTGACGTACATCTAGAGCAGGACACTCTAAGACTGATTCTAATTGAAACGATCTTAGAGTGGCAACTTGCCCTAGAATAGGATGGTCAACTAGCCAGAAATAATAGCGTAGGTGGTGTCATTGTATTTTTAATGTGTTGTCGATGTTTTTTAGTACATAAAGTACTGAAAAGTTATTACTAGTTGTGTGCATTATTTTTCCCTGGTAGCATCGTCATCGCCTAAAGGAATTTTCCAATAAAATTTCCCCTCTTCCTTCCTGACCGGCTTTATGTCGTAACACTGACTACCATTTTATTTGAGATAGAAAGAGAAAAGTGTTTGAAATATCAGATCATTTACCATAATTCACTCATGCAAATATACTGACTGAAAATTTAATCTGGGATTTATGGGGAAGAACAGAACTAACATTCAACTTACTGAACATTTGTGACAAAGACAGAAATTCAGGGCTTTAGTCAAGAGTGTGTAAAAAAAATATTTTTCTTATTTCTCAACCAAAACATTTGTTGTTGGTACTCAAAAGAACCGTCTCAATGAGACGGTTCTTTTGAGCACCCAAAACATATGATAAAACTGATGGGTAAGAAAATGTTTACAATTTTACGCTCAATTATTTTTTTATCTAAACCTGTGGAAATTATAGTAGCAAACCCACAAGTCACACATGTTTGATAAATACTTGAGTCAGTGCATGAGATTTTCAACAATATGGTATGTGCGACCAGCAAAGCCTCAGATCAGCCTGCGCATACGTGCAGTCTGATCAGAGCCTTTGCTTGTCGCATGAATATTCTTTGAGTGTTAAACTACTGACTGAACACAATTTAGAGCTTCTTAGCTTAAAGGAGGCTGCAAAGGCTCGTCTGAGTCTGCACGTGTCAAAGTGCCACATTGTTGGAAATCACATGCAGCAGCTCACTTACATTCACAGCATGGCAAAGTACCAGCTCCTTGAAGTAGTTGAAAGTCTGGTCAACATTTCCAAATGGAGTTTCTGAATAACAGAAGAAAATGTATAAGTTAATTATTCACTAATGATAATGAGATAATGAGAGATTATCTGCCACATAGCCATAAATCTGCAAATTGGAACATCAAAACTTTAATAGATCATTTTGGATGGAAGATTCCACCAGTCTAAAAATGTTTCAGCATGATTACCTCAGATCACAGACAAATGATCAAATTACCCATTAAATGGATACTCATCATATTCTAAATGAGGCATACATGTATATTTGCTTGGAATGAGCTGTGAAACACCAATATCATGGGGAAAAGTTCAAATTTTCCGAAATCCTGAACTTTCAAAATTCAAGTCTTAAAACATGCAGCACTGCCTATGAAATAATAACAATTTCAAGTTTAAATGGTCAATTGCCTTAAGACATACTGAAAATATATCAGAGAAGCTGTTATAATCTGCCTATATCAGCATTCTATGGAAAGTCAGCCTAAAAATCCTGAATTCAGGAATAATCCTGAAAACTCTCACCCATGCATTACATTTCCTGCTACGTGTATGCCTCTAAAAAGTTTTTTCCTGGTTTCGTGACTATGAAATTGGGAGTGTCTTTAATTTTAAAAGCCAATTTTTCCATTAACTCATGATTTTTGTCATCTGCTTACCTTTTTTTAAAAAAAACTGTTTTAAAAAAATCTTTCAGGAACACTATCAGAGTGTCAAACAGTTTGGATCCAGATCAGGACCGACATTCTGTCAATCCTGATCTGGGTCCAAACTGTTTGCAAAGGTTATCAGCAGACGAACAAAGTCGCCGCTAGCAAGGAATTAGTTAAAAGTCAGGGATAAACCTGGAAGGGGACCCTGTGCTAAATGACACATATTATTCTAAAAAGGCCCCCTTTACTGTGACAGTGAATAATGGGCTTTTTTATAATGTAAAGAGATAGAGATTTGCTGTTATGGACCAAGCTTTTTCAAGTATTTTATCGAAAAGGCCAATGACTTTTATGAGCTAGGATCATCCCTGATTAAGGGTCTTATTAATTATGGCTTGTTTCTTACCAATACAAACTTCATGTGTTTTCTTGACAATGGAGAAGAAAGCTGAGGTCTGTTCCTTCGTGAAGCCATTCTCTCTGGCGAACTGTAGAGTATAGTAAAACAGGTCCATGACAATACCGGTCTTCAAGTTGCTCTTGTGGTCGTCAAGATGAAACACATCTGACAATACCCTGGAAAAAATCATAACTTTAAATGTTACATTTACGGACCAACAAAATGATTTAATGTTGATGCTGTCTTCACGGCATGAGATTTCCAAATATATGGTATGTGCGACCAGCAAAGACTCAGACCAGCCTGCGCATATGCCCAGTCTGATCAGAGCCTTTGCTCGTCACTTGATTATTCTATGAGTGTTAAGCTACTAACTGAACATCATTTAGAGTTTCTAAGCTTTAAAGGAGGCTGCACATGCTTGTCTGAGCCTACACATGTCAAAACGTCACATTGTTGGAAATAACGTGTCATGGGTCATATGCGAATACTGTATTAACCCTCATAAGCACACTTTTTTCAAAATTCTATACTGTATTTTAACCAGAAACATGCATATTTCCCAAGTTCCTACCTACATGTAAATCTAACTGCAGTAGAATTTAAGAATACCACATTTAAAAATTAATCAAGTTCTCAAATGACAATGTATTTCAAATATTTGGCAACATTATGTAATGATACCAATAAACAAGAGGGCCAAGAGGCCCTAAATGGCTCATCTGAGTTTTGTTTAAAGTTTACATATAGATATCTGTTGAAAGCTGTCCATGCCCCTGGTGACACCTGGGGTGGGGCCTATTTGGACCACGGTGGCATAATTTGAACAAACTTGGTAGAGTCCACTTGGTCATGCTACATACCAAATATCAAGGCTCTAGGCCTTATGGCTTCAGACAAGAAGATTTTTTCATGTTTTCCCTAGATATAAGCCTACATAAAACATGTGACCCCTGGGGCAGAGGCCATTTTGGCCCCAGGGAGATAATTTGAAAAAAAAACTTGGTAGAGGTCCACTAGGTGATGCTACATACCAAATACCACAGCTCTAGGCCTTGTGGTTTCAGAGAAGAAGATTTTTAAAGTTTTCATATTAAACATCTAGTTTTAGCCTGTGTGACCTAGATATGCAATGGACCGGAACTAAAGAGGGCCATATAAGGATCATTCCTACCAAGTTTGGTCTAAATCCAGCCAGTAGTTTAGGAGATGTCATTTGAAGCAATTGTTGACGACACACGACGGACATCCAACAATTACAATAGATCACCATGAGCCAATGGCTCAGGCGAGCTAAAAACCCATGTTTAGTACTATATATGGCAAAATCTTGATGTTTTCACGCCAAAAATGCCGTTTCAAAGTAAGTATAGTGTCATCTAACATTTGTAAAGAGATCTGTAATTATTTAACCTGTTGTGAAAATGCACAAAATGCTCTACAAAGCCTCACATTTTATCTTTTTTTGTCAACTCAGTTTTAAAAATGATTTCAATAAGCACTCATGTACTATATCAGTTTTATCAATATCTCATTTTTTTCTAAAAGAGTAATCATCCAGTTACTCTAAATTGGAAAACCCCTACTTAGGCCAGATTTTTTTTATTAGCTGATTTACAAACCCTCTTACCGTAATTTTTCAGAAAGTAGAAAAAAATAAAATTCAATTTCTATTTTTTTGTTTTATCCGCCGACTCTAGATATTATTTGTTTCGTTGAAAAAATAATATATTTTTGAGGTTCTGTTTGTGTATTTTTGAGAGTGACACTGTTAAAAGTGATTGTCTTATGCAGGAAAATTATAAAAGATTTAATACAGACTGTCGGTTTACTTTACTAGTTTAACTGTTAAGAAAAATGCTCTGAAAATGAAAAAAAACAAACTCTGAAAATGATCAGTCAACCGGTCATTTTCAGAGCTTTTTTTTTCATCCCCCCACCCTATATCTGAAAAAAATGCTTGTAAATCAACTAATAAAAAAAATCTGGCCTTGGAGAACTCATTTTTTTTCTTGATGCCTACAGGTAAGACTGGGCTGCAGCTGTCTCTAGGTTAATCTAAGTCTTTTCTGGTTACAGCTCCAGGCCCTTAGTTATGATTTACAGTAAATCACTTACATTTTGATATGGTCAGCATTCAAAGATTCGTTGATGCGGTCAATGTCATCCACTGTCAAGTCGGCCCTGAAAAAATAATCATAATAGAATTTGGGGAGCCATCATTTTATGTTCAAAACTACAGCCATCTCGTAAGCAGGCAGCATGACATTATATTTACTCTTCTATCAGCTTTTGAGATAGATTGACAGCTAGAAATTCTACAAATGTTAAAATAGAATTGATGCCACATACCTTTCCAGAAAATCTGTGGTCCTGGGTTCTTTTCCCATATAAAGGATCTAACTTCTTTCATACATAAACCAAAGCACAGTAGTGAAAGGAGGTTCCCCCCCCCCCCCCCCCCCCCCCTAGTAAAACACTGACATGTATAGGCTGTCCAGTCTCTGAATATTTTTGTTGGAAACTGCTCTGCCTCTGTATCCCTGATGCTTAATGCTAAATTTTCAGTTATTTGTTGGTCATTTTTGTCAATTATGTATAATAAGAAACCATCTTGAAACATTTGAGGCTCTAGATCACTATTGGTCATTCTATCAAAAGTTGCTTTGATGTTCTGACATATCTATATTTTGTCACATAGATGTTTTGTCTGAATTTGGGGAAAAGGCATTTGAACCATCTAAATTGGGAAAACTTGATGTAGTCTAAAAGAACTTGACTGTGATTTTAAATTGATTAAAAGCCATAGAAATTAGCAGTGTAAAGCTGTAACATGTTGCTTTGCATAAAAATGTGAATGAAAACATCTGTAACTTTACTATTTTTTTTGGTAGGATTTTAAATTAATGAAATTTTCACCAAATGTAGAGCTAAGAAATTGGGAATGATATATATGATTCTTTAAAACGCTAAATTGCTCTTCAAACCTTGCATCACGGGGGACTTGGGTTGGTCTAGTTGTGCCCATAAGCAGAAAATAGAAGCAGGTTGATCATATTTTAAAATCGAACGTACACCAGAGAACAGACTAGTTAATAAAATTTTCAAGTGGTCAAGCATGCATGGCAAGTCTTGGGAACGTAGATTTCTGTCATTCATGTGGTCAAATAATCTACAAACTTTTCTTCAAAATATGGAAATAGCTGTGAAAAACTTGGTTAAAGGTATTCAAACAAAATTAAAAGTCATTGATGATGCGAATTGGAAAACCAAAGTGTGGAATGATACAGGTCAGGAAAATGGAAACAAACTGTGAACTTATAGATTATACAAATCCAATTTAATAGCTGAAGACTATGTTGAAATTAATATGGAACGGAGCCACTGCTGCATCATGGTTTGCCCTTACAAATTGAAAGGGGTCCATATATAAAAAACCAAAGGCGCCACTTAATAAAAGTATTTGTAACCTATGTAACGATAATGTGAGGATGAAATCCATTTCTTTTTATGCTGTGATTTTTACTCTGATATTAGAAGACCTTTATTAGCTAAAGCTCAGTTATGCAATACGGACTTTCACAATATGTCCTTAAATGATAAATTTATTTTCATTATGAATTTTGTTAATATGCAATATATTTTGGCTTAAACACTTCTTCAAATGTTTAATCTAAGGAAACGTATGCAGTGACAAAGTATATTATATGATTAATTTTATTGTCTTCTTAAGATAGAGACCTTGAACTCTTTTAGCTAATTTTAGGACAATTATAATCAAAATGCACTATCTTGAACATTTTGTACATATATAGCACTTTTTATGTTTTAAAATATTGTGTATTTTAATTATGTCTCATAAGACATATTGGCTGGATGTTATCAAAATGGATCTAGTTTTTAAGATGTATGTTTTATTTGTTTTGATGACATGTGACACATTAATAAACAAATACTTACTATGATTTTCACTCATTTTTTGAAATCACGCCTAGGAAAACCCATGTGTACTGTTCATCCAGACCCTCTTTGTAATGACAATGGTATACATGTATAAAGTTATGACAAGCCTGAAGATAAGAATCAGTCTACTATTATTAAAAATTTTAAAAATAGTATGTGAGTATGTTCAGGAAATACCACAATCACAAACCGCAGGCACCGTGAGGAAGAGCCGCTCCACCATCACGAGACACCAGGAAGACAAATTAAGCAAAGCAACCAGCACTCTCTTCCTCATCAAGATGATTGCAATTCTAGAATGGACATAAAGTAACGTACAAAAAAACATAGAACAATTACAGACACCCACAATGGGAGTAACAATAAACAAAAAGTCAACAAAAACAGAACCACCGCCTTAGAACGGACAGCAGCCTAAGCCACTGGGGGGCTTAAATGCATTTTACTGGTACCAAATCTCCACCCTAGGTTCTGCTGTTGTTGAAGTACAAGAAATATTTAGCTCGCATGGAGGCCATCTAACTAATGTAATGTATCATCATGGAGAAACACTCTAATCAAATTAACACACCATGATGAAACAAAGAAAAGGGCTCATGACTTACAGATAGTCAGAGCTAAAGAAAACCTCAAGTTGAGCCACGGTGGGTCCAGCTACAGATAAGCATTAGGCACCAACCCAAGACTGCATGATTTGCCCAGAGAAGAAATGAAACAAAAACCAAGTATCTCTTTCATACTTACCATACACAAACCTTGGCCTTGTGATCTCTTGGCTGAAAAAGAAAAATAAGGCCTAAATAGATTAAACTAAAATACAAAAAGGATGTTACCAAAAGGGACTTTTTGTTTGATGTGTGACCTAAACTTAAGGTACGGTAGTGTTATCATTTCTAGTTACTAGACATAAATCAACGATGACCGATGATACTTACCACTTTAGATTCCTTGGTGACATGATTGAAGTGTAAAAACTCTTACATAATCTTGAAGACATCCTATATTCTACATTCTTTGAAATGAATGAAAATCCTACCCATGGTCATGCACTCAAATTTAAGAAATCGTGTAAGAAAGAAATTCACAGACACTTTTTATAAGTGAGTGTGATTTCTCCTTGGAATGGACTTCCAGAACAAGGTCTGAGAAATCTTGGAAAATCACAACCTAAATCTTCTTTTCCAATGGTTTTATCTCGAGTAACTATGGAGAGAAAAGGCCCAGTTTGAAAATCTGGGTTTTGGAACCTTAAGATTATAAAAGCCAAAATATGCAAGATACCTGTTTGTATCACTGTTCTGTATTTGTATAATTACTGTTCCACTCGTTTGTTTTTTTGTAATAGAGCTACTCTTCCGTTTTCGTGTGTGTCTGAACTGACTTATATGTATAACTGTTCTGTCTGTTCAGTTTTGCATTAGGGCCTACTGCTGCGTGTTTTTGCATTAGTGTTCCATTTTTGTGTTTATATACTGTTCCATTTTGTGTAGAAAGACCCTAATTTTGCCTACTGTTCTGTTTGTTCTGTTTTTGCATTACTGTTCCTCAAATAACAGAAGGGAACATTACATTAATTGCTATTTTATATTTACTTTTCATCCCTGTATGTTTTGTGAAATCATACCCAATGACTTTGTCATGGTAATTTCTACCAAAAATATGGAATTTAATGCAGTGTTTTAAAAGTCAATGCCCCAAAGACCAAAGTGACCAATAATTATGTCCCATGACTGTACATTTTGGAACATAGAACAAAAACGGAACAAAGACAAAGAAATGAGGCCTTTCCCAACTGAAAAGGGAACAAGTAAGAGATGATTGGCTATCAAAAAGAGGGAAAGTTTAGACTCTATACATGTATACTGTGTTTGCAACATGCCTGATACAATATTTTTTGTTTGATCAATGTTCAGATGACTTCCAACCAGAATCTCTTGGGCTATGTATCACAATATATAGACCAATGGTACAAACTTGTTCCTTCATACTTAAGTGTTCGTCACTGTAAGTCTTCAGTGTTTTAGTATTTTGTCTCTTGTCACTGTTCCGTGTTTTAGCAGTTTCTCATTTGTGCTTGTTGCGTTAATTGGTATTTTTGATATTCTTCTTCTTCTTCCAATTAAGGACCAGGTCTCTTTGACGTAATTGGTCCTGCGAACTGCGGCATGACGTCTGGAAGACACAGCAATCCCTTGTCAGGGTCTATCAAAATTAAAAACAGCAGTCCTGGCTAAAACTACTTATATTTGAATTCTGTCTGATTACTGTGTTGTTTGGGCTGTAGACAGTGGACATCTAAAGCCCTCAAGGGATGTTGCCTCCGTCACAGAAGTTGGCAGAACATTCCATTCCTGTACTGTGCGAGGGAAGTAGTTACTGTAGGTGGAGAACTCTGTTCTCATTTCATTCCATGTTTTAGTAATTACCGTATATATATGAACATTATTCAGAGGCTCAGATCTCCATCTCACTAACTGCTGATTTGCAGCTCTGAACTCCCACTTTTAGTGCTGGTACAATTAGTTTTTTAAGGAACCTATATTCTTTTGTATGGTGGGACCCCCACTTTTTGGCAAAGAGGGTTCTGAGACACCTGGTTTCAAAATCCTAGTGAGAGCTCTGAAATTTATTATGTGCAGAAGTGCATGCAACAAAACAGCTCCAATTCTACTGATCGAGATATGAAAACTTTGGTACCGTACAGAATTTCAGTACAGGACTTTGTCATGCAAATAAGTGATAATTTAGGTTGTGATTTTCCGAGATTTCTCAGATCTGCTGACAGCACCAACTCAACACCTTTCTAGACAAATTCAATTGGCAAAAAATCACATGTATCTGTATATTCGGAAAATTTCTGGAAATGTAGTGACAGTGCCATATTCCTAACAGCATCGCTGTTGGGCTTACTCTTGAGGGACATGGTTAAAGTGGCTGTCACACACGAGTTCTTGGTTTAAATCCTGGCGAACCCAAAAAATTTCACCTTCAAATTACTTTACTGGTGGCAGCAGTAATTTGCTAGCGCCTGAGTCGGCTTCTGGGAGTGGTAGTGGGCTATACTTAGTTGTGGTTGATGCCTGGGGGTTCAAGCCCGCCTCTCAGAAAATAAAAGGGAGAAGAGTGTAGTGATAGTGCCATTCCTAACAGCCTCGCTGCTGGGTTAACTCTTTAGCGACATGGTTAAGAGTGGCTATACTGTCATGCAGGAGTTCTGGGTTCGAATCCTGGATGACCCAAAAGATTTTCCCTTTGGAATTACTTTAGATATCTAAACAAGAGGGTGATATACAAGTGGAAATACTCTAATATAGTGGACCTATGTGGAATCCTGCCATATAAGAGAATGTGTCCACACTTGTGTGGTCAAATTATATACAACTGTATCTCATCTCCATTTTTATACTACAATCAATACGCCTGGGTCCAAGTATCGCTTGTAATGATCAGTTAAATCGGGCAAGGGTCAGTGTTTTTTCACGGTTGATGTCGGCCATTTCAATTTCTCAATGAAAATGCAAGCATCTTTCAAACATGGATCATGTCTTGGGGAGTTATGCTGTAAAACTCCCAAACAATTATTCGTCTTCTTGAAGATGTATCCATAGACAGGCATCTATAACAGAAATGCTGTTTATTCCGTATTGGTTACATTGACGGAATAAAACGCATTTTATATGAAAACATTGTTTTCTTAAGAAATGTGGAATCATCTCTATATAGAGATGCAACCAGATTTTTGGTCCAGACTGAATAATTGTTTTCTTAGGAAATGTGGAATCATTTCTATATAGATATGCTTCCACATTTCTTGAGAAAACAATTATTCAGTCTTGGCCAAAATCTGGTTACATCCCTATATAGAAACGATTCCACATTTCTTAAGAAAACAATTATTCAGTCTGGGCCAAAAATCTGGTCACATCTCTAGATAAGAATGCATCCACATTTCTTGAGAAAACAATTATTCAGTCTTTGCCAAAAATCTAGTTGCATCTCTATATAGAAATGATTCCACATATCCTAAGAATACAATGTTTTTATATCAAAATGCGTTTTTTCCATCAATGTAACTTATACGGAATAAACAGCATTTCTGTTATCGATGCCCCTCTATGACTCGGCACCCTTTAATCTTGTAAGAGGTACTGGGGAGTTCGCGACAATAGCAAGTGTTATCCAGGCGCTTTTTATCTACTTTTCAACCAAAATGGCCGACTTGTCAACAAGATTCACAGGAGTGAAGGATTTGTGCATTTTATGCTGTGAGAACCTTTTTATTGCAGAAAATACAGAATGGGTATTACGTGCAAAGCAAAGCGGGGCCAAAGGCCCCGCGTGCGCAGCACGCCTATAGATAACACATACGTACAAGTTAACAATGAATGTTCTTTACTATGCTAACGATGTTCAAAAAGTTGTCCAAGATGGCGCCTCCCAGTCTCACTCGCGGACCCTGCCTCGATACCGATTTTTGTCTTTCCCAAACTAGAGCCGGAACACAGCGTCCTGCACAAAAAATTTCTCATAGCTACGAGAGTAGTTTGTTATTCATTCATTTCTTATTTGAATTCTTAAAAATATTTTTCTTAGATCAAAACATGCAATAAGAAGATAAATGGACGAAAGCTGAATATTTCATTTGCATCGTGTATCAAAAAAGCAAAATAAACTTACACCGGAAGCCTCTGCCATTACTGTAATACATTTCTCAGCTTCGCGAGTGTTTAGAGATGGCTTTGAAATACTTTAATCCGTTTCCAAATTTCTCCAAATTATTTCCGTAGCCCAACAATCGTTATCCAACATTGAACTAAAAGAAAACAAACGGTTTTCAACGTTCCGAAAAGAAAACAGTTTGAGTGACGTCATAACACACGTCACTGCCGCCCGTACAAAGTAAGTACTCCCCAGCAGTGTGTATTTCCCACCGTGGCTCGGCGCACACCCTTCAAGTCACGCGAAAGGAAGGATAGCTTCACAGTACGCCCACAGATATCCAAACACAAAAACCACAAACAGGAAATCAAAAACACAATGTAAAATAATCAGCCTTTACTTCTTTAGGGAGAATAGTGCTGGACTAGAAAGGATGCATACAATTTTATCAAAAAAGCAGGACCTAACACAAAAGGGGTCAACAACAAACGGTCACTGGACATTTCGGCCCATAGCAATTTCGGCCCATGTCAATTTCGGCCCATAACCAAGTCGGCCTGTACAATTTCGGCCCACAGATATAATAAGGTACGATGAGGCTTGAACCCGAAGTCCCTTTGTCTCTGGTCAAGCACTCTAGCTACCACTGAGCCACTACGCTCCCTATAAACATGAATAACAGAACCCAGTTAAACAAATACATGCACACATAAAAGCAAAACGCAATTTAAGTACAGAAACCAGTTCCCATTTCTAGGTATGATGCTTGCACTGCTAGAAATGGCACAAAGTGCCATGCCCCAAAGAACAACAAAAAAAACCAAAAAAACAGGGCCACAAGAGATGGACCATGATGTCACTAAATCTCATCAAGCATGTCGCTGATACTAGCCCGTGTCTGGCTAGACTACAAAAATAAAGTAAGAAAGAGGGCAAATATCAGGAATAGATACAATCAAGCACCACACCTGACCCAGGATACCAATGGGAAAGTGACAACTTCACAATTAGACATCACAAACAAGAGCCAAAAGGTCAGCCCTTTCCAAGCAGGTGACCACTAGGCATCAACAAACAGACGTGCATGAAAGCATAACAAAATAAGACAGAAATAACATAAATGATCCACAAAAGAAGCACCGCCTTGGAAAGGTCAGTAAAAATATTTTACTGGAGGGCTTAAGCCGGTTTAACGGTGCACCAACCACACTCTTAGTTCAGATGTGGATCAAGACACATGGCTGTTTGGTTTGCATGAAAGACACTTATCAATGCATCATCTCCTAGAACATATAAATCAAAGTATAAAAAGGAGATAAAGCAAAGATAAGGACTCAACAGTAAATAAAACTGAATACCGGAGCAAAAGGAATCCAACAGGTAAACCCTGGAGGGCCTGACAGCAGCCAAAGCATCAGACCCCTACCATCTCATCAATAGTCTAGATAAGTCTTTCAGTCTTTTCCGTCATAGAGTCTGAAGGCCGACGCATCCGCGTGCAATTAAAGAGGAAAGCAGTTGCCAACCTAGATTGGGTTGACCACCAAGCATGCAGTCCTACTTGTGTTTCGCCATCTCCTGCGGATCCAGTCCAAACATCCCAATGGGGAAGAGAGAGCTGGCTGCTTTGCTTTTTTGTCTTCCTGGTGTCTCTTGATTGTTGTGTGGCTCTTCCTCATGATGCCACGGGTTTGTCTGCAGTTTTTTAGTGTGGTATTTCCTGATAATACTCACTATTTTTGAGTAAATCAAGTACCACACCAGATCCGTGGGTGCGCACTGAATTAGATGTATAATCAGGTAACTGGACATCTCGGCCCCTAACAAACTAGGCCCCTGAACAACTCTGCTCCTAACGAACTTGGCCCAAAATATCTACATATAATCATGCATATATAAACGATGAACATATATGAGTTAGTATATTTCAGATATTGTAATTACTGTACGATTTTATTCAGTGCCCTGACTCAAATTAGCTCATTCAGCTTTAAGACTCACAATCACCCAATATGCGACCAGCGAAGGCCGCAACTGCGCATCTAGAGCCTTCACCATTTGCAAATATTTACCGCCAGTCACAACGATTATCACCTACTCACCTCTTCTATCATTTTTTTTTTTCCCAAAAATAAGCCCTGATAAGGCACCACATAATGGGGCATCTGGAATGGAGTGCACTTTTTGCCTCTGACAGCCCATAAAGTCATCACCAAAACTAATTGTTTCATACCCATTACGCACGCAAAATGAGAATGAAATATTGAAAAAATGAGATTAAGCACATGCAATGAAACCATCCAGCCTCCTGAAAAAATGGCACAATGTTTCTATTGGGGCCGAGTTTGCTAGGGGTCGCGTTTGTCAGAGGCCGAGATATGCCGGAATCCATAATCATGATTGTGAACGGATCTGTTTGACTGCTTTGCACGGTTTAGGTAGCGCCTAAGTTCATATTATTTATATTCATTGTCCAATCGTTCCAAGATCTGATTTCCAAAGTGCATAATCCCAGAGGCTTGCACGAGTGTTGGAAATGATCATGTACACTGATGCGCGATGAAGCGAAAATTGCGTTGACCCTTATGAAGTTTAAAGGCCTCGATAATCACTTTATACGAGGATATAGCTATTATTATTGGTCTCTCTGTGTAGTTAAGATGTCAAAGTTTATTTTGATACCACATTTGTATGGATACATCCTCTTAAAAGGCAGGATTCCACATAGGTCCACTATATTAAAGTATATCCATACAAGTTAAGCCAACTTGCGTATCCTACCAGCTTGATAGAATTAAGTATGTAAGTTGTAGACACTATGACCACTTCACCATACCCCACCCATTAATTTTACCATTTGATTTTATAAACAGATTTTTGCACCAAAAATTCTGCCATGAAGTTTGCCAAATTTAATGATAAATATAGAAACCTGAATAATTTTAGGAACATCCTGCATGATCGGCTCTTCTGGAAGAATCATTGTGTAAAAATATAGAAGAAATTGATATAAAAACGGAGTTTTCGCGCACTACCAGCTCGCCAATGGCGTCGTGTTGTCATAGGCGCGCAGACTTCCGCATTTCATGAGTCGCGTCCCTTCGACCATGTAAAAAAAAATTGTACAAGTTAAGGCTTTTTAAAAGGATATTCATGGAGCGAGCTACCTACCTACCTACCCACCCACCCACCCACCCACCCAGGTAGAGGTCCACTAGGTGATGCTACATACCAAATATTAAGGCTCTAGGCCATGTGTTTTCAGACAAGAAGATGTTTTGCAGGTTTCCCCTATATAAGCTTCTCTCTTTCTTTCTTTCTTTATATCTGTATTAACTCCCAGTAGAGGGACACCAAGATGTAATCTTGTAGTTATCTTCTTGAGCACATATACAATAAAAAGTTTATAATAAAATCTTCTAGATCAGCACACAAGTACAAGTATAAGCAGTACTCTACATCTACAGATTGTTTCAAGTACAGCTTTTTCCCGAGGACAATCCCACTCTGGAACAAACTACCACCAGCAGCAGCTGAGGCTCCTTCCTTGGTATCCTTCAAGAGGGAGCTGTCTGACCTAACCTTCTAATGGGGATCTATCTCCCAGCCATAAATGTACCCCCAAATGAGGAGTGGTGAGCTGTGTCGTCGGGTCTTGTACCCAGGTACCCCCAGGGAAGGCGGATTGGTCTCACTCTGATGGGCGAAAAATGGCTGGGAACAACTTTTCTTTTTACTTCTCTCTTTTACTTAAGTTTGCATTCTTACGTTGTCTTATCTAATGCTTCTGTCTTTAACTATTTTTTTATTCTCTTTTAGTTTCTCTCTTGCGCACCACTAAAGAAATGTCAAGTGTGACAGCTTAGTGTAATGATGTAGATGTAGACATATATACATTAAGACATTTGTTTCAATCTTCTTGAGCACATATATACATTTAAAAGTTCATGGTTAAAAAGAGGCGTAATTATATTTCCACACCACGTTGAAAATGTTCTGTCGAGATCCATGCTACTCAGCAATTGACTTAGTGAGCAAGTTTGTTTAATCTGGCTAAATGCAGCATGTGGCATAGATTACTTGAGATTCTTTGTAATTTCAGGAAGTTTACACTCTCCCTTAACTCTGGGATAACCGAACAGTCCAAAATGAGCTGAGCTAACTGCGTTCTACTTGTGTATCTTTTATTCCACTGGTTGATTCCGACAATATCAATTTTCATGGACTTAAATTCCGGGTAAAATGCTTTTCTCTGGTTTATCAATGCAGGACATTCAAGTAACATACGTGGCAAATCTTCATTATCAAGACCACAACACTTGCAAATTGGACTAACTGATAATCTACTGAATTTCCTCTTTGAAGTCTGCAACATATATGTCCCTGTGACCATTCTGCATTTTGTTATACCTTTTCTAACATCTGACACGGTTGAATCCAGGGAAGACCACAGTGAATGAGTTTGGCCAATTTTCAAGAGTTCAGTATTTAAATAACACAATGTTGATTTCTCCGAAGCCTCTGCCTTTAATTTATCCGTCCAATATTTGTTTACAGTTTGTTTAACTAGGAGTTTCCATTGCTCTTTTGTAGGGATTACCTCCTGTAGATTTTAAGACCAGGTAGTTGATATTCGATTAAGATTTTCTGCACTCTACTGTAGAAACTCAGTGTATTGTCAAGATTTACTGCTATCTGGTGCTTATTCAGGTGCACTAACGTCTCATTTGTTGACACCAATAGATTGTGAAGAAGGCTTAACTGTCGTTTATGAAGCTCCGCCTCGACTGGGAGAGCACCAAGCAATAAGTACACAGTACACGTAGCAGTTCTGGTTGGTAGCGATTGGAAACGTTTTAGGTTTTGTATATGAAACTTTGATAATATCTGTAGTTGAGTGTTCGTGATGGGTAACGCTTCGAGACCAAATAAAAGTCTTGGTAGGACGTAGCACTGGTAAATCTTGTATGACACCTTCGGATTTAGTCCATTTGAGCTGTGAACCCCAGTGTTAATATGAGCGTAAATAGTGCGTCGGCCTAATTTGAGGCGATCCTCTATATTTATACAGTTTTCGTTTGTTTTGGAGCGAAGGATCCCTAGATGTATGGTATTTGTTGACAGTGATACAGATTTTCCATTAAGTTCAAGAGTAAATGTTTTCTTAGATATAGATTTAGGGTCAATCCGGGTAAATACGGACGCTTTTTGCACGCCCATGTTTCAGGAGCCATTGTCGTCGTTTGGCAGGGGTTATACATTCAGATACCGGCTTTTATACTTGCGTAATGTCTTCGCTGTACCCTGCAACAAGAGAACAGATGATATATGGGTCGGAAACCAGTCAATTAAGAGAAAATGCAAGTGACCCAAAATCGGGTAAATACGGACGAGGTAGGGAAACTTCGGACATAGACAGGGAAAATACGGACATATACAATTTGCATTAGGGTAAATACGGACAATGTATAGACTTAATGCATAGGTAAATTTGAGAGGCTGTTAAAGCATTCTTTTTTATTCTTGCACCTTGTCGTTTGATACATGGGGGAACATGGTTCGATCCTCTGGGAATACTCTGGTGCCCAGGCATGCTATCCTTCAGATTATCTATACAAATAGCACAGTTTTGTTGATCTGAGACACCACATCAATAATGGCTATGAAGATTTGGAACCATGCTTGTTGTTGTCTTGATATATCATAATTGGTCTTCAACCTGCATTCCCATAGCTTTGTTTGATCTAAAATATACGTTTTGCTTAAACAATCGAGAAAATGATCTCAGTACGAAGAGAAAATCAAGTAAAAACACTCTGTCCGTATTTTCCCGACATACAAAAATCGACTGGTAAATTACGGACACTTTATAGTTCAAGTAACTGGATCGAAATGGTTTTCATAACTAATGAAAAATATGAAGAAAATGAAACATGAATAGTCCAATCTTGGGTTAAAGTCAATTTAATGCAATGAAATAAACGTTTAATGACTGACTTCATGCGCCGAAAATGTTTCTTCCGATAGATGAAACTTTGTGATACTCTCAAAGAATCTGGATTATGCAAGGGTAGTCCCACTGGTCGAGGAAAAATCCTCATTGCAAAGGGTCATAATTAAGTGGTATACGGGTGTAGAAGCGCCGAATAGACATTATTTGAAGCTTTAATAAAACATTTCTTTGTCACAGACCTGTGTAATTGGACATGTGAAGTGTAAGTCATCTGTCCGTATTTACCCGCCTGTCCGCATTTACCCGGATTGACCCTATGTCTATTCAGCAGCACAATATTAGACTTATCGGGATGTATGGTTACTTGGTCCTTTTTGGCATGTCTTTTCACAACATTTGACATTATCTGGAGCTCATTCTTACAGTTGGATTAAAGAGCCACATCGTCAGCACATGTCGGACAACCACAGTAAATTCCCCCTATCGATAGGCCTAATCCACGTTGCATGAGTTCTTTAAGACAGGGGTTGTTGTAGGTCTTCAGTGTTAGAAATAAGCCAGAGAACTCAACTTGTCCGGCGGGCAACCTGAAGACAAATGCAACTTGCCCCCCGCAATTTCAACTTGCCCTGCAAAATTCATTTATAAAGTTCACGTGAAAAATTTGTTTGTTTGAGGCTTTACGTCCCAGTTAACAATTTTCAGCAATTTTAGGACAGCTTCCTGGGTTTAACCAGTACTAAGCCACTGGGATAAGTGCCTTGCTTAAGGACACAACATCACACCCCAGGTGAGAATCGAACCCTCGATCTTGTGATCAAGAGTTTGACTCTCTCCCACATGAAAAATTGCTGTAATCAAACAGTGTACTTTTAACATGTACAGATATGGCTCAAAATATTATGCAGACACAATGGCAAACAGTGAAGGCCCTAATTAGTTTGATCTGGTCTGCACTGTTTGAAGGAGAAGTCTGATATGTGTCTGCACTGACAGTCTGTTTGCCTAGACCTGAACTTTTAAAGGTTCATAGTTTTAGTCTGTTGAGTTTTTTAAGATGGCAGCATGGCAACATCTTATTATTTATTAATTTGCAGTTAATATGCAATACTTTAAGAAAGACATCAAACAAATATTATTTCAAGTTCTAGAATTTCAGATTGTCCAGGGGGCAACCCTCTGAGACACTCAGCTTGCCCCCAGCAAATTCAACCCGTGGGGGGCAAGTGGGCAATTGCTTATTTCTAACACTGGGTCTTGTATAGGAATGTTGATAGAATTCCACCTTGTCTTACACCTTGCAAGATATTAAGAGTCATTATCTGAGAGCATCAGACAGCCTCAATTATGGCTTGGAAATAGAAAAAATAGATTTTCTTGAAATTTTGCCCATTTTTAACTTCTGTCAAGAGATGAACAAAAATGCATATTTTTCTCAATTTTTCACTTCCGTATCCATGGCAACCACGATTTTCTATTTTGAGCATTTTTCAGCAATATTTTGAGCTAAAAATTACAATATTTTGGACTGCCCTTCCCAAGAGGCAATGTGACAAATGTTTGTGTTTGTGCTTTCAAACAATAAACATGACTAATTACTTTACCCTTGTACTGCTTTTGTTACTTTTCCGTTTCCATGGTAACACGTGCTATGATGGATTTTTACATGCTATTATGCATTTTTCAATGCACTAAAACTTGGCAATTTTCAATATCATTTTCTAAAAATTTCTACATTAGATTTTTTTGTTTTTCTCTCAATTAGTTAACTGATACCTATATTTCACCATATTGAAAAATTGGGATCGGGTTATTTTTTATTTTGAAATAAATTTTATTTGAAGTTTATTACTGTCCAAGCAAAAATATGATGTTTTAGATGAACAGAATGATTATTATCTTTTGTATTTTATCTAAGTAGTGATTATCTGTCACAAAAACGTACCGTTTCACACAACCATCGTGTAGCAATTCTAAATAACACTTTAAATTGTGGTTTAATGCTTATAATGATATAATATTAGGGATCAAAGTACCCACCCACTAATGTTAAATGTAGAATTAAATGCTATTTTTCTTAAAACTGGACATTTCAAACAAATTTTATGACAACAGGAAGTTTTAATTGATATGAATAAATTTCCCAGGATTGTTTTTTAAATTTTGGTTTATCTAACCATCTGGTTGCTATGGTAACTATCCAAAGATATGGTACCTTAACAATGACCAAATAACTCCGTTATCATGCATAACTTGATATAAATACCTTTTTCATTAATGTTATGTCATTGATTTGAGGAACAAATGGATGTGTAACATATTGTTCTCTCTCATTCTTAGTTAAACCTCAAAAGCATGGTTGCCATGGCATTTGGGTCATTTTATTCCTATGGAAGCTAAAAAAGTTTCCATATTCAACTAGAAAATTACCAAACAAATGATATATTTATTACATAACATAACTTTAAGATGTCATATATAAACTACATTATTGCAAACTTACTATCGTAAACATAAAAAGGGTAGAAACAGGAATTCTATCCAGTCTTGACCTTAAATTTAGGTACTTGTTACCCCACCCACATATACAACATATGAAAACCCTTGTTTATGTATATAGTTTTCTTGAAATAAAACATATTTTATATATTATAGAAATTGAACTGTTACAAAGATAATTGTATATTGTCAATTATAATTTGGTGTTGATAACAAAAACATCATTGTTGCTATGGTAACTGGTGATAAACTATGCCTGATCATGCCTTAGCAACCACAAAAAAAAACTTCAAAATTATCATTTTTTTATTCTCAATGTTTCCACAACTATTTTATTTTGCTTTGGATAGAATGGTAACTCATCCCACCCCCATAAACATTGTGTCACTTTGAATTAAGAGCTTGCAAATATAGGTTTGACATTGAAAATAAGCTTTTCTACATCTTCCGGGCTCTAATTTACTCCACCCATTAATTTAAAAGGTACAAATAAATTGAAATTTTGCCCAAAAAGGCAGATTCAGAAAATGACAAAAGAGGATGTTTCTAAAAGATGTTTGTGAGAAGACTGGAACAGTTTTTTAATTTTTGTGTCACCCAAAGAATGGTTGCTATGGTTAATGTTGATAATTTACACCTTTAATAGCAAATGCCAAAACTCTTCAAAAAGTCATGCTAGTTTTTTTATTCTTAAGGTTTCTATAATGATTTAAGTATTTTTATTTTAAATGTTACAAAAAAACAAGAGGGCCCAAGGGCCTTGGGTTGTTAACCTGAGAATGTCTGTTCATAAGGTCAGGGAAAAGCATCAACTAGCCCACCAAACAGTTTTGATAATGGATCTGACAGCATTTTCAATAAAACCCAACAGGATATTGAGATTAAATGATTTTTCACTACCAGTTCCATGGCAACCATGATTTTCAATTTTCAGTATTTTTAGCTATATTTTCAGTTAAAAATTTAATTATTCTGGACTAGCCTCCCCAAGAGGCTGTGTGGCAAATGTTTGTGCTTTCATACAATAAACATGACTAAGTACTTAACCCTGTACTGGCTTTGTTTATTTTCCTTTTCTATTGTAACACATGCTATGATGGATTTTACATGCTATTATGGAATTTTCAATGCACTAAAAATTTGCAATTTCAAAGTAACCTTAGTAAGCAAGGGTGCATTATCATTTTTCTAAAAAATTCTCTATCAATTTATTGGTTCTATCTCAATTAGCTGACTGATACCTATATTTCACCATATTGAAAAATTGGGACCGGTATATTTTTTATTTTGAAATAAATTTTATTTAAAGTTTATTACCGTTGAAGAAAAGTTATGATGTTTTCAGATGAACAAGGTGATTGTTATCTTTTGTATTTTATCTAAGTAGTTATTATCTGTCATAAAAATGCCATTGCACACAACCATGATGTAGCAATTCTAAATAATACTTTAAATTGTGGTTAAATGCTCATAATGATATAACATTATGGATCAAAGTACCCCACCCACTATTATTTAATGTAAAATTAAACGCTATTTTCTTAAAATTGGACATTTCAAACACATTTTATGACAACAAGAAAGTAAGTAAGGGTGCAAAGATCATGAATTGATACAATCAAGTACCACACCTGACCCAGGATACCAATGGGAAAGTGACAAACTCAGTAAGACACCACAAACGTGAGCAGGAAGTTAGACACCACAAACGAGACAGGAAGTTCTAATTAATATGAATAAATTGCCAAGAAAAAATTTTAAACTTTGGTGTAACTAACAATCTGGTGATGGTAACTATCTAAAATAATGTTACCGTACCAACGACTAAATATCTCCGGTGTCATGCAAACTTGATATAAAAAACCTTTTTCATTAATGTTATGTCATTGATTTGAGGAGCAAATGGATGTGTGACATTATGTTCTCTCTCATTCTTAGTTAAACCTTGATAAAAGCATGGATGCTATGGTAATTGGGTCATTTTATTCATATGTAAGCTTAAATGTGTCTATATTTAACAAGAAAATTGCAAAACAAATGGTCTAAATATTACTTAACATAACTTTAAGATGTCATATATAAACTACATTATTGCAGACTTACTATCGTAAACATTGGAAAGGTAGAAGTAGAAATTTTATACAGTCTTGACCTGAAATTTAGTTACTTGTTACCCCCACCCGCTTAAACAACATATAAAACCCCATGTATATGTATATGGTTTTCTTCAAATAAAATATTCTTTATATATTATAGACAATGTACTGTTACAAAGATAATTGTTTTTCGTAGATTATAATTTGGGTTGACATCAAAACATCCTTGTTGTTATGGTTACTGATGGAAAACTATGCATAATCATACCTTAGCAACCACAAAACCTTCGAAAAACAATGCATGTTTTTATTATTATTATTATAATTATTTGCTAGGTGGCCATAATCATTTTGTGTTTGGGATAGAATGGTTACCCAACCCACCACCTAAGCATTCTGTCACCTTGAATTAAGATGTTGCAAATTCAGGTTTGACATTAAAAAGTTTTTTTGCATCTTCCCAGCATCAATTTACTTCACCCATCGATTTAAAAGGTGTAAATACATGGAAACTTTGCCCAAAATGGCAGATTGGGAAAAATAATAACAAATGATGTTTCTATGAGATGGATGTGAGAAGACCGGATCTTGCTTTAATTGATTTGTAGCTAAGTAGGAGAGAAACATTTTATTGATTTGTAACCAAGAAGGTCAGAAAAAAAACTGTCAAACATCCCAATGAAAGGCTTTCAGATCAAATTATGTGTGTTACCCGAGATACGTGGTCATCTTAAAGTTAACATTATTTTGAATAGTTACCATAGCAACCATGATGTAAGAAGATTTAGGGTTTTTTTCTTGGCAAATTATTGATATCAATAAGAACTTCCTTTTATCACACAACGTGTTTGAAACGCGAGGTTTTAAGACAAATAGCCATTTGTTATATGCCTGTTTTGAAAAAAGGACACTATATGGCATGGCCCTGTACGTCTGTCAGTAAACAATTGTGATAATATTTTATAGACATGTATATTACGTAGGTCAAGACAATGTGTCTCACACATAAATGATTGCTCCCCCTTAATTGCCGAGTTCCCTTTGAATATTTTTTTAAAAAAAACTTGTACCCACCATAACTCAGTTACAGTCATTTATAGATCTTATGAAATTATAGCATGTGTATAGGGGTCAAGACAAAGTGTTGCATACACTTATGGTTATTTTACATTTTTTTCATTTCAGAGGTATGGCATTTTCTTGTTTTATGCTTATTTTGTGTCGTATCATTTTTGCACATCCCATAATTCGATAACCACTTGTGATATCTTCATGAAATTTGTTAGAAATGTGCCTTAGGTAAATACAATGTGTCATGTGCAAGAATGATTGTTCTCCCTTTTCAAGTTTCCAGGTTATGCCATTTTTATTCATTTTCCAAATTTCCCCAAAAAATTTGTGTACGCCCCATAACTTGGTTAACATTTGAGATATCTTCATGAAACTTTATATGAATGTATATCAGGTCAAAACAATGTGTCACGTACATTCTTTTCTTTTCATTCATTTCTTAGTTATGGCCCTTTGACTATGTTTTAGGCTTATTTTGTGTAATGTACATTGGTGTACACCCCACCACTCACTCACTGTTCATGATATATACATGCAGTTTTATAGGAATATGTATTACATAAAGACAATGTGTAGCATGCAAAAATAATGGTTCTCCATTTCCTAGTTTCCAAGGTTTGCCCCTTTAATTATTTCATTTCCAAAAATTATTATCCACCCCATAAATCAGTAGCCATTTTGGATACAATCATGCGACTTTATCCAAATGAGTTTTAGAGCAGGACAATGTGTCACGAACAAGAATGGTTGTTCCTCCTATCTTAGTTTCTGAGTAATGCCCCTTTGATTATTAAAATAGTACGCAGCATACCTCAGTAACCATTAAATATATATCTTCATGAAACTTTATAGCAATGTGTATCAGGTTAATCCGATATGCCGGTACAGTTATGGTTACTTTTCATTTTTCTTTTCAGAGTTATGACCCTTTAATTGTTTTGGGGTTGGTTTTTTGCTTATTTTGGGTAATTTTCATTCTTGTACTCCCCATAACTCAGTAACATTTTTGGATATCGTCATGAAATTCAACAGGATTATGTATCAGGTAAAGATGATTTGTGGTGCGCAAGCATCATTGTTTCCCCTTTTATTAGATTTCAAGTTATGCCCCTTTTGATTTTTTTTCTTGTTTCTAAACGTTCTTGTATGCCCCATATCTTGGTAACAGTTTGGGATATCCTCATGAAACGTTATAGTTTGTATGCTTATTTTGGTTTGTATACTTATTTAGTAGAATTTTCATTCTTGTAAACTCACTCAGAATTTATTCAGGACGAAAAATTGCTAGATCGTAGCTGTCTGCAATAATACTTAATTGTGACAAGTAGCAATTAACTTGCAGTGTCTTCGGTAGAATTCAGAAATGCTAGCCCTGCACTTTTGCAGCTTCTGATGCAAGGGTGTGTTTTCTTCTGTTATTTATAAAAAAACGTTTCAAGTATTAACACGAAATTGTACTACATGTTTGTCCCAAACATGTATCTTTTAAAGCGTTTTATTCTCTCATTGGCTAGAGAACGAGCATTTGAAAACTCGCACAAAGGGGTTTCTATGTAGGGCACATGGATGTGTTAACATAACCCTATGGTTATTGTCAAGTATTAACAACCAAGCAAATGTACAGAAGGGTTTGAAAACATGTAGTGTGAAAAATATCTTGTATATTCAAGTAAAACTAGAATTGTCAGAGAATCTGGCTGTAGCCCCGATGCAGCGTTTTCATGCAATATAAAGGCCAAGTTCTAAAGATACTAAGCAAGAAAATCTAAAGATATTGAGCAGGAACAAATTCTGACATCAATAAAAGGACATAACTCTGTAATAAACTAGATTTTGTCAATATGAATGCATACTTAAAATTTGATGAAATTCTGTCAATTTGTTCTCAAGATATTGAGCAGAAACAAAATTTTGGCGAAAATCAAGTGCCATAACTCTGGTAAAAATTTGCAGAAAATGACGTGTACTGATCCCAAGATAGATGTTGTCAATATCAATGCATATTTAAAATTTGGTGAAATTCTGTCCATTTGTTCCCAAGATATTGCACGGAAACAAACTTTTGGCTTAAATCATGGGCCATAACTCTGGTACAAATTTGGGAAAAAATGACGTGAAACAATCCCAAACTAGATCTTGTCAATATAAATGCATATATAAAATTCGGTGAAATCAAATTCTTGTACAAATCTGCAAAAAAGGACAGGAAATATCCCAACTTAGATCATGTCAATATCAATGCACATACAAAATTTGGTTTTATTCTATAGAGTTGTTCTCAAGTTATAGAGCGGGAAAAAAATATGATGACGGACGAACAGTTGTCACACGTTTTACATAGGCTTATAAAGGGAAATCATTCAAACAATCTTCTAGTCAGTCTGAAACCACAAGGCCTAGAGCCTTGATATTTTGTATGAAGCATCAACTAGAGGACGTCTACTTAGTTTGTTCAAATGATGCCCATTGGGTAAATATGGCCCTATCCTGGGGGTCACATGTTTTACATAGGCTTATATTGTGAAAACATGAAAAAAAATATCATTTAATCTCAATTTCATGTTGGGTTTTATTGAAAGTGCTGTCAGATCCACTATCAAAACTGTTTGGTGGGCTATATGATGTTTTCCCTTTGACCTCTTGTTTTTTGTAACATTTAAAATCAAAATACTAAAATCATTATAGAAACCTTAAGAATAAAGAAACTAGCATGACTTTTTGAAGATTTTTGGCATTTGCTATTAAAGGTGTAAAGTATCTCATCATTCACCATAGCAACCATTCTTTTGCTGACACAAAAATTAAAATACTGTTCCAGTCTTCTGACAAACATTTTTAAAGTAAGCAAGGGTGCAAAGATCGAAGTCGATACAATCAAGTACCACACCGGGCCCAGGATACCAATGAGAAAGTTACAAACTCACAGTTAGACACCACAAACGAGAGCCAAGAGGTCAGCCCTTTCCCAGCAGGTGACCACAAGGCACACATAAACAGACAAACACAAAGACATAGCAAACATAAGACAGAACAAAAACATAAAAGATCCACAAAAGAAGTACCGCCTTGGAACAGTCAGTAAAATATTTTACTGGAGGGCTTAAACCGGTTTAACGGCGCGCCAACCTCACCCTTAATTCAGATGTGGATCAAGACACATAGATATTTAGTTTGCATGAAAGACCTCTAACTTATCAATGCATCATCTCCTAAAACATATAAATCAAGATATAACAAAGAGATAAAGCAAAGTTAAGGACTCAACAGTAAATAAAACTGAATACCGGAGCAAAAGAAATCCAACAGGTAAACCCCGGAGGGCCAGACAAACAGCCAAAGCATCAGGCCCCTACCATCTCATCAATAGATACGTCTTTAAGTCGGAACCATCATAGAGTTTGTAGTCCGACCCACCGGCGTGCAATTAAAGAGGAAAGCAAAGTTGCCAACCGTGATTGGGTTGACCACCAAGCATGCAGTCTGTTGCAATACATTAATGTTATAGCCAATCTTTTTATAATGGGATATTATTTTAACGAACTGCGCTGAAAAATTATTAGAGCCAACAATCTTCTTCAAATTATACACCAAGTCACCATAGAAATCAGGTCCCGAAAGTCCTTGGCGCAAAAGAGATTTAAGTCCAACTTGGAATTTAGAAATCAAATCATAGTATCGTCAATAAAATTTTGAAAATGTTTTGCAAAGTTTATGATACCGATAGCCTTGTTTAAGAAGTTTCTGAGTTAACAATTTATTGCAAGTGTTGAAGTCAGCAACAATGCTAGATGCTCTAGCAAAACAAATGAGTTGAGAAATATAGACTCCATAGGATGTAGAACGAGGAACATCACCATCTAAAAATGGGAAATTGACAATTTCAAAATCAAAGTTGTCACGTTTATCATAAATTTTGGTAGAAACAATATCATTAGAAATTGACAAATGCAAGTCTAAAAATGCGGCTTCGGTATCAGAGGTATTAGCTTTATTTAGTTGGAGCTCTGAAGGGTATATTTGACTTACCATATTGTCAAAATAAACATTATTAATATTCAAAATATCGTCCAAATATCTGGATGTAGTGTTAAACGCATCAATGACATCAGCCTGCTTATCTTCAGAAAGAGACATCATAAAGTCTCTCTCATAACAAAACAGGAATAAATCTGCAACCAGGGGAGCACAATTAGTGCCCATAGGAATCCCAACTACTTGTCTATACAGCTTGGTGCCAAATCAAATAAAAATGTTGTCCAACAAAAAGGTCAGCGCATCTCATACATTTTGACACGACCATGCATGATATTTTTTAGGTTTTTGTGAAGTAGAAAATGCATTTCGGTCATTACATGCAAGGTAAGGAGAGCCTTCTCTCCGAAAACATCGTATGTTGTCATTTTTTCAAATCTGCCTTTTTGGTCAAAATCTCAATTTATTTGTACCTTTTTAAATCGATGGGTGGAGTAAATTAGAGCCTGGAAGATGTAAAGAAGCTCATTTTCAATGTCAAACCTATATTTGCAAGCTCTTAATTCAAAGTGACACAATGTTTAGGGGGTGGGATGGGTTACCATTCTATTCCAAGCCACAAAAATTGATCGTGGAAACATTGAGAATAAAAAAATGACGATTTTTTGAAGTTTTTTGTGGTTGCTAAGGCACGACCAGGCATAGTTTTCTGCCAGTTACCATAGCAACAATGTTTTTGTTTTCAACACCAAATTTTAATTGACCATATACAATTATCTTTGTAACAGTTCAATTTCTATAATATATAAAATATGTTTTATTTCAAGAAAACTATATACATAAACAAGGGTTTTCATATGTTGTATAAGTGGGTGGGGTAACAAGTACCTAAATTTAAGGTCAAGACTGGATAGATTTCCTGTTTCTACCCTTTTTATGTTTACGATAGTAAGTTTGCAATAATGTACTTTATATATGACATCTTAAAGTTATGTTATGTAATAAATATATCATTTGTTTGGTTATTTTCTAGTTGAATATGGAAACTTTTTTAGCTTCCATAGGAATAAAATGACTCAAATGCCATGGCAACCATGCTTTTATTGAGGTTTAACTAAGAACGAGAGAGAACAAAATGTTACACATCCATTTGCTCCTCAAATCAATGACATAACATTGATGAAAAAGGTATTTATATCAAGTTATGCTTAAACAGAGTTATTTGATCATTGTTAAGGTAACATTATTTTTGATAGTTACCATAGCAACCAGATTGTTAGTAACACCAAAATTTAAAAAAAAATCCTGGGAAATTTATTCATATCAATTAAAACTTCCTGTTGTCATAAAATTAGTTTGAAATGTCCAGTTTTAAGCAAAATAGCATTTAATTTTACATTTAACATTAGTGGGAGGGTACTTTGATCCCTAATATTATATCGTTATAAGCATTTAACCACCATTTAAAGTATTATTTAGAATTGCTACACGTTGGTTGTGTGAAACGGTACTTTTTTTGTGACAGATAATCACTACTTAGATAAAATACAAAAGATAATAATCATTTTGTTCATCTAAAAACATCATATTTTTGCTTGGACAGTAATAAACTTCAAATAAAATTTATTTCAAAATAAAAAATAACCCGATCCCAATTTTTCAATATGGTGAAATATAGGTATCAGTTAACTAATTGAGAGAAAAACAAAAAAATCTAATGTAGAAATCTTTAGAAAAATGATATTGAAAATTGCCAAGTTTTAGTGCATTGAAAAATGCATAATAGCATGTAAAAATCCATCATAGCACGTGTTACCATGGAAACGGAAAAGTAACAAAAGCAGTACAAGGGTAAAGTAATAAGTCATGTTTATTGTTTGAAAGCACAAACACAAACATTTGCCACATTGCCTCTTGGGTAGGGCAGTCCAAAATATTGTAATTTTTAGCTCAAAATATTGCTGAAAAATGATTAAAATAGAAAATCGTGGTTGCCATGGAAACGGAAGTGAAAAATTGAAAAAAATATGCATTTTTGTTCATCTCTCGACAGAAGTTAAAAATGGGCAAAATTTCAAGAAAATCTATTTTTTCTATTTCCAACAGATTTTGACGCTCTCAGATAATGACTCTTAAAATGTTCACTTAATTTACCCATCCATTTAACTTTAGATGTTAGTCCTGTATATAGATCTTTCACAATAGACCATAAAGATGGTTGGACTCCACATTCATATAACTTATTGAGCATGATGATATGATTTACCACGTCGAATGCCTTACGGCTGTCTAGTGTTACTAGGAATAATGGTTCAAAAGTGTTCATTTTAACCTCCGCACGGGCTTCCGAGACAATCAGCGCAGACATTATTGTGAAAAGTCCTTTCGTAAAGCCAAATTGAAGTGACGATCGATCAAACGATTCTGTCAATCTCGGCAACAGCACACTTTCGAACAGCTTTTCCATGATTGGGGTCACAGTGATCCCTCGATAGTTATCCAAGATACTTGGGTCTTTTGCCTTCTGCAGCACAGGTGTTAGTATTCTACTTTTAAATGCCTCTGGGACCGTTCTAGATTCCAATATTTGGTTGAAAAGCATAGTAATGTCCTCTATGAAGGTTTCACTTGAGTGCTTCAGGTGTTCTGCAGCTAGCCCATATTCATCTGGGGCTTTTTTGTTGTTCAACTTGGAAATGGCTAACTCGACTTCCTTGACGGTGAAGGGGCGTACTGTTTCTGCATTTTCTTGGCAAAGCTTGGATATCATCTTATGACGGACTGTGCATAACTCCAGGTAAGCCATATCATAGCCATCGTCTTTAGGGGCTGCAAGGTCTTCGTAATAATCCGCAAATGCATGGTGCTGATCGTCTGCAGAGTTCATTTCTTTACCATTTACTATCAAACACACTACATTCTGCGTCCTATTGCTATTGTTTTTCCTGATTAACTGATAAAACTTGTCCGAACTTGGATTTGACATCAGATCAGAGTAGAAACTCTTACGGTCTGCGTATTTTTCTCGTCTGAGCTGCTTTCTTAATTCACGTTTAGCCATAATATTGTCCCTACGTAGGATATTATCCTGCCTACCACTAGCAACCCAGATACGATATCTATGCTTACATTCAAAAAAGAAGTTTCTTCACTTTAGGGGAGGCTCTCCAGCTAGGTCCTTTCAGTCTTGATAACTTAGACGGAACTGCTGCAGCAGCAGCTATGTGTAGTGCTTCAGTCAAATTCTGTAGCTTCTGTTCAATCGTGCAGGTACCTTCTTTTTTCTTAATTTCCTTGTCTAGAACTGAATTATAGACCTGTTTATTCACTCTCTGCCAAAGTAATTTCTTAATAGGTTTGCTAGGTTTTTTGTTCACAGGCGCTGCAGTCACAACAGTTGATAAAAGTATTGCACTAACCGCAACATGACTTGAAGTATTCTCACAATCTTTGTTCAAAATATGATGCCTGTGCGAAAGTCTATTGTCAGTAGACAGTACATAGTCAATTTGTGAACTTGAATTGCCAGAGTGGTGGAAGAATGTATGACCCTCAGTGTGCGTAAAACTAAGAATATGTTCCTTCACGAAATCCTGTAGAAGTTGATCATGTTTATTATATGGTCTAGGTGACAAAAGGGTGCCATTAAAGTCCCCGCACAGTACCAGCTTATGACTACATCTGAATTTTAATATCATGTTGTCTAAAATGTCCAGGCTTTTCGCATATTCGATATGTGAATTCACTGAGGGGTTATTTGTCGGTAAAAAAAGGTTAATGATGCACAATTTCTCTGTTCCGGATAGCTCAATCCCAATGATTCTCTCGTTACCATCCTCTAGTTTATTTTACCTTGCTTGATAAATAGGTTGGCCAAAGGATTGACACTTCTCTCTGTCCCCTTGGGAGCCTGAAGCCTGTGAGTGGTTCGGTCGAATCATAACAACGTATATGAAAATCCTTATTCAATGACAGCTATTTGGAAGTCCCACAACCAATGTTGCTGCACACAAACAAAGTCATAATCTTTACATAGCTTTTGAAAGTACACAGTGTTAGATTTTACACCTTCGATGTTACATGTTGCAATACTTAATCTCTCTGTTCCTGCGGTGCTATCTCTTGCAATGGTTCTGGCGGGTTGTGTTTCACTGGGGGAATTTCTGAAAAATCATCATTTTTATCTTGAACCATTTCCATTTCATGTTTTCTCTCTATAACCCTATGGTTTGAGTCTTTTTGAGGACTAGCATTTATATATATGGGTTCTTTTGAAGACATTATGTCATTAGTTTGTACTTCAGAATCATTGCGTAGAAAGTTATCAAGACCAATTTCCAGTTTTTCGCAGCGTTTTTTCCCTTCACTATTTTCCTTATTTTCCTTGCAATTTTGAGTAGAAGTTATGTGTCTTTTCCTATTGCCACTGCCAATGTTACTACTTTCAGTCCCTTTCTGGGAAATATTTTCTTTTTTGGAGAATGAAACTGTTTGAGGTTTTTTGGTGTCTTTTAAAATCAAATCACGTTGCCTAACGACAGGTTCACTAAATCTTCTCAATTGTTCATTATTACTTACTGTTTTAGCGTTGACACTTTTCTTGTTCATCAGTCTTGGGTTTGTGGCCGTATGAGTATAACTAGCGCTTGGTGCAAATGTTGACTGGGTACCAGGAGCGGGTGTTTGATGCGTCAAACAGGCTGCTGCTCTGCAGGATGCATATGATATGCTGGAAGACGGATAGGCATCTGGCCAGGCTGTAGTTGTTGTCCATAATGAGGATGCCAATTATAGGGAGGTCCCATATAGGTACCATAAGTCTGCATCTGGAGACCACCAAAATAATGTGCCTGTTGATGCCCAGGAATTGCTGTCTGAACATAACCGGGTGGATGTAAAGGGTTAGCGGCTGGTATACCATATATATTGCTCTGCATCTGCGTGTATGGTCCATTTGGGGGTCCCAAGGGACTCATATGATATGCTGGTCCTGTTGCATGCCCACATCCAGTTGACCTCATCTGAGACACTAACTGAATATGCATCATGTTGTTGATATGCATATTCTGCATCATTTGTAATTCTATGGAGCGCAACCGACTTTCTTGGATTTTCTCTTTTAGATCGTCGCAGCATCTATGCATACAGCTGGAATACGAATCTTTTGTACCACTTGTGTCAGTTTGTATTGTTTGAGAGTTATTTGCTTCACTATCGCCATCCCCTGATGACCTCCTATAAAGGTCCAGTGTGGATTTGAGAACTTTTATCTGGCTTTCTAGATCTAGAATAGAAGTTTTATCAAAGATTTCCTCCTTCTTTATTTTATTTTGGCCTTTATTCACTTTTTTGGGTTTATTCTTCGCCGTGATGCTTGACAGGTCTTTAACATTGTCACTGTTCAAAGGATTTATACATTGCACATTGCCTATTTCAGCAGGGTCAGTTACAGGTACACTAGCTGATTGTGAGGGCTCACAGGAAGTCAAACCAGGGACTTTAATTATTGGTAGATTTTCCTTTAAACATGTTTTTTTCCCAGAGCAGATTTCTTATTTTCTGATTGGATTGATAAGTCATTTTCTTGCGTTTGTAAGTTCACAGTTCCTACATATAGAAGTTCATCAGTGCACGCGCGACAGACAAAATCATCTTCTCCTAATGTGTCAATTGTATTATCATTGATATTTATACAGACATAATGGTACAATCGCCCCATCCCCCACACTGTACCACTTTGCCATATGCTTGATTACCACAAATTGGACATAACTCACAAACCTCACCATCAGATTGCTCGTCATCGCTATAATTTGCAACATGAACCATATCTGGAGTGTCATTAGTTTCATTGTCATTTTTGTAATTTGTACTGTTGACTGGGGTTTATAACTCAATGCTGAAGCAATATTTATATTAAGAATGTCAAGCTGTGAACATTTTTCCTTCATCTCTGAACAAAGTTCGTCAAGAATATTTGAGATAAACAGATCAGTTTTATTTCCATTTACAAGAATTTGTGAAGTAGTATGGCTAAAATTGATAACAAATTTAAGCATTCTTCCACATGACCCATCTGCTTTTTTGTTGAATATTTTGATACAAGAATCTACGTTTGCTCCACTTAGGTCCAGGCTGTTTCGGTTTTCTACTGCACATTCAAAATTTTCACTTTTTACCATTTCATAGAGACATTTTTTGGCTAGTTCATATGCAGCAGTACTAAATTCAATGACCAAATTGTTCTCTTGTTTAAGTTCATATTTCATATGCTCTTTCATGCACCCGTTACCTTTCTTTTCAAGAGATTTAACCTTATCAAGGGTACAGTCTTTTACTTAAATGATGCTTGACGGAATCCGTCCTGAGTTGTAGGCTACTAAATTTGTAATAGAGGATTTTCTTGTCAGTCTTTTCGGGATAATCTGGTTATAAGTTGCCATGTTTCCAAAGAAAAACATGTGACTATGTTAAACATGTGACCCCTGGTGGTGGGCCCATTTTGGCCCCAGGACTATAATTTGAACACAGTCGGCAGTGGTCCATTAGATAATGCTACATACCAAATATCAAGGCTCCAGGCCTTGTGGTTTCAGGCAAGAAGATTTTTTTCATGTTTTCCCTATATAAGCCAATGTCAAACATGTCACCCCTGGGGCGGGGCCATTTTAGACCCCAGGGGCATTATTTGAACAAACTTGTCAGAGGTCCAATAGGTGATGCTACAAATCAAATATAAAGGCTCTAGGCCTCCTGGTTTCGGACAAAAAGATTCACAAGTTTTCCCTATATAAGCCTGTAAAACATGTGACCCCAGGGGTGGGCCTATTTTTGGCCACAAGACTTTAATTTGAACAAACTCAGTAGATGTCTACTAGACGATGCTAAATACCAAATATCAAGGCTCTAGGCCTTGTGGTTTCAGACAAGAAGATTTTTTCATGTTTTTCCCTATATAAGCCTTTCTAAAACATGTGACCCCTGGAGCCGGGCCATTATTTACCCCAGGAGTATAATTTGAACAAACTTGGTAGAGGTCTACTGGTTGATACTACGTACCAAATATCAAGGCTCTAGGCCTTTTTGTTTCAGACGAGAAGATTTTTAAATTTTTCATTTCGAAAATCTATTACAGCCTCTGTGACCTAGATATGCAACATATAAATCAAGATATAACAAAGAGATAAGGCAAAGTTAAGTAAATAAAACTGAATACAGGAGCAATAGAAATCCAACAGGTAAACCCTGGTGGACCCGACAAACAGCCAAAGCATCAGGCCCCTACCATCTCATCAATAGATAAGTCTTTAAGTGGGAACCGTCATAGAGTCTGAAGTCCGACCCACCGGAGTGCAATTAAATAGGAAAGCAAAGTTGCCAACTGTAATTGGGTTGACCACCAAGCATGCAGTCTGTTGCAATACATTAATGAAATAGCCAATCTTTTTTATAATGGGAAATTATTTTAATGAACTGCTCTAAAAAAAATATTAGAGTCAACAATCTTCTTCAATTTATACACCAAGTCACCAATGAATTCAGGTTCAGAAAGTCCTTGGCGCAAGAGAGATTTAAGTCCAACTTGGAATTTAGATATCCAATCATAGTATGGAACAGGTTTTGCAAAGTTTATGATACCAATAGCCTTGTTTAAGAAGTTTCTGAGTTAACAATTTATTGTGAATGTTTGAGTCAGTAACAAAGCTAGATGCTCTAGCAAAACGAATGAGCTGAGAGATATAGACTTCATAGGATGTAGAGCGAGGAACATCACCATCTAAAAATGGGAAAAATGGGAAATTGAAGTCGTCACGTTTAGACCAATCACAAAAGCTCATCTTGTCACTTCCTGACAGGTGAGCTTAAAAGGCTGGAACTAACTAATTTTAAAGGGAGACAGGTTAAATGCAGATGTTACTGTTATGTCGCTGGATTAAATACCAAAGTTCATTAGTGTGAATTTAATCAGTCATTACTCTAGTATTCCATTACAGATATTACGTTAGTAACGTTAAGTTGGAAACAACGTCATCTATAATCAAAAAGTCTATAAATATCACAATAGTAATTACCACATTCCTCCATAATTATAAAAGAAGAAACTTATATAAAAGAGGGTCTGGATAGGGGTCTGGTATTCACTATTTATTAAAAAAATGGCCCATAATTCATCTCATTAAAATTTTGGCTTTTTCATTAAAATAAGACCAATTATTCATTAAAAGTGAGAAAGGTGACAAAGATATCTGATTATTCACTATTCATTAATGTTTTCTTCTATTCATTAAAAAATATGATTATTCATTAATTTTTAGGCCCTCGTTATTCTCTTATTCATTATTATTTTGGCTTATTATTCACTATTCATTATAAAAAAGGGTCATTATTCACTAATCATTATACCCCATCCAGACCCTCATAAAAGTTAAGACTAATATCACAGTTGTGTTTTAAGAAATTATATATAAAGGAAAATTAGTATACGTTAAAAGTTATATGAACAGTTTTAGATTACTTGGACTATAACATAGTCTTTTTGTTTACATGGTGGTCTTCGTGTTCTCAGTGGTTGTTGCCTTCTCAGAGGTTCTTGTTACCTGTTGTGTTGTCTTCTTACTTCAACATCGTGTTGCTCGTAGTTTCCATTTTCCTTGTTTTTGGAACCCTCTTGCGTCGCTTCATTCTCTCCCTTATTTCTTCCCACCTGTGTAGGTATCACATTGGCTGTGTTAGGGATTCTTATCTGGCTGGGTCTGGATGAGCGCAGCAAGTATTCTCGCCAGCCTCCGTTCCTATCTTCATGGAACAACTTAAACTTTGAAGCATCTCCCTGCATGGTACATCCATCTGATTTCCTCTTTGCCTCTATTGTTGATCCGCTTATCCCAATTATGAAATAAAATTCATTTTCACAAGCTGATGACCATTTACTTTGCTTTTTCTTCTTCAACAGAACTCTGTCACCAATCTTAAACTGGTGATTCTCAACTTTTGGATTTCTATGTTGATTATTCCATTTCTACTTGTACTGTTTGTCTCTTTTGGTAATCTCTCTTTCCATTTTGTGATATTTTCTACTGATGGAAAAAGATCCATAATCAAGTTAAGTTCTGACATTTCTTTTCATAAGGGATAGAAAGTACCCTGTAGCTGGATGCGGTGTTGATCTGTAACCCATTAGCATGTGTTCTAGTGCATAGTTGCTTGATCTCCCTTCGTTGTGTGCTATTTGTTCAGCACCTTTATGAAGATTTCTGCCTCTACGTCTGCACGCAGGTGCTCTAGGGTAGCTCTGTGGTGCTTAAAACCCACTTCACTGGCAAAGTTTCTGAAATCTAAGGAGTTGAATGGTGGCCCATTGTCTGATTTGAGTCTCTCAGGTATTCCATGCATGGCGAATAACTTTCTCTGTTTATCACATGTAACCTTGCACGAGGTTGACGTTAATTGCTTGACCACTGGAAATCTTGTCCGCTTATCTATGATAACTAGTTTGTAGTGACCATCTGGGTAAGGTCCACCGAAAACAACAGACAATGTATGCCAAGCTGTCTCTGGTATTTCTGATGGTTTTACTGGTTCCTGTCTGTGTTCAGTATTGCATATCTGACATTCAAAGCATTTTGATACCGCGTCTTCGACCATGCTGTTGAGTCTTGGAAACCAATACTTGGCCCCGAGCATCTGTTATGTTTTCGTCATCCCAAAATGTCCCATGCCGTGGGCAGCTGTTATAACTTTTTCTGTAATCTCTCTGGAATTACTAGCTGTCTTCAACGTAGAAGCAGTCCTTTAGTTTTACGCAGTCCATGCCTTATCAGATCAAAGGCTTTATTTAAGGCCTATCCTTGTGTTTTTCCCAGTCATTTTGCTTCATTATTTTCAAGATGTCTTGCAGGACTGGATCTAAAGATGTTGCTTCTTTTATGCTTTTCATTACCACCCCATGTTTATTGCTGACTATCAAATTTATCATTTTCTCTGTGTCGTCTTTTCCAGTTTCAGGTCGTGGGTGTTGCGACAAGTAGTCCAGGGGATCTGCTGCGTCCTTGCCTGGTTCATACACAAGCTCATAGTCAACGTCCTGCATTTCCATGATCCATTTCTCTATTCTAGGTGGTAGTTTTGTACAGGATTTGTTGAACATGGGGATCAGCGGTTTGTGAGAGGTCATGATCTCGAATCTTGGCGCTCCTAGCAGTTTCATGCTGAACCTTAATTTTGCCCTTTTTACAGCCAACGCATCCTTTTCTGTCTGGCTATATCGTTTCTCCGCACTGGTCATGGATCTGCTTATAGAATGAACTTGCTGTAGTCCCTTTGCTGTCCTCTGGAATAACCCAGCAGATAGTCATTAATGGAAGCTAGCTTCTGTGCGAATAACTATTGGTTTTCTTGGGTCGAAAAATGCCATGGATTTATCACTTGTTATATTGTCTTTTAATCTTTTAAAAGCTGCATCTTCCTCAGGCCCCCATGAGAAGGGAACGTCTTGACTGGTTAGTCTCCTCAATGATGCTGTAAGAACTGAGTAGCATGGAATGAACTTTGATAAGTAACCAATCATGCCGAGAAAGCTTTTCACTTCATCTCTTGATCGTGGTGGCTTGCATTCTTTCACTGCTATTACTTTCTCTTTGTGTCGGTTTCAGCCCCTTATTTGTAATTCTATAATTTGCTGCAGAATTTCCCATAAGCTGGACAAAGTTCCTTTTGCATTGGATGTGTTTTCCCACAATATTTGCATGTTTTATTTGACTCCTTTTGTCTAACGTCATTAAAACTCTTGCTTTTTCTCCTTTTTGTGATTACAAATCTTTGAAATACTGTTTGAGTTTTGCCTACCCGTAACTTCTACTTGTTCAGAGGTATCCTCAAAGAACCTGCATTTCCGCCAAAGTTTCTTTAAATGTCGTCTGTATTGTCAGTTGTTTGGATAATACACTGAACCGAAGTTCTAAGTAGCCACTTTTCAATTTCTTTTTGTCTGACTAAGCCCTAGTGATATTGAAATGAATTTTTGTCCAAGTGTGTGCAGTGTAATGGACTAAAGTTAAGAGGTGCTTTGGAAGAGTTTTCTATCCATTCACGATTTTTGGGTTCAAATATGCAAAAATCAACTTTTTAAAGAAAATTAGCGTTTTTAGTGCAGTTTTTATCGAGATTCAAGTACAGGTGATTGCAACCTGCCTAGTCAACTTGAAAAAACACAAAACACTTGACATTTTGCTTATGACTGATTTTTTATGATTTTTTTAAAAATTGATTATTTTCCGAATTTTCCGAAAATTTTCGAAATCATCAGCTGCACATCCTAAAATCATTGTATGCGTTTTATTTTATGTTAATATGTTTGACAAAACACCATGCAACTTGATGAGCCCATTTTCTAACGATATTTTTTACTAATTCGGTATCCACTTCCGATTTTAACGTGAAATATTAAATGTCATTTAAATGGTATTTGTTAAAGATTTCTTTTAAATTTTAAGCAGAACAGTCACGCCAATTCATAATGAAGAACCTCTGTAAATTACACTGCTGTGCCGCAGATAATAAAGCGTACAGAGCAATGCAAAGTGAATATGCAAACTGCATGGTTAAGCGAAAAATCCTTTGATTAAGTTGTTGACCGTGGCTGTCTTCATGTTAACGTAGAAGAGAAATGGAGTGTTCAATTGTCAAAAAACGTTTTGATTCTTTACAATGAATATCACAGCTGTTATAAACATCTTCAAACTAACTAAAATATAAATGGATAACGTACCTGATGAATAGTTTATATCACACTAAAAAGTGTGACTTTTTGAAATGAGGGTACCTTTATTCGGACATCGTCTGTGCAAGGTCTACCAGTCATTTTGATATGGCATAATTTGAAAAGTCTCAACAAAGCCTTGGACATTTTTATAGAATTTGAATTTTGTGAGAGCGATTTTTACTTTCTGAACGGGATCAAAAATTGTATGGTGGCTACTTATAACTTCGGTTCAGTGTATACTCCAATATTCTCTCGTCGTTATCATGGAAATCACAGCTCTTGGATTTCTCTCTCATCCGGGTTTCATATGACACTGTACCTTCTCCTGCATATGACTTCATTTTCAGAAATGCCTTATGAACATTCAATTTTGCTAAGAGTCTTTCAAATTTATAGCGGTACCACTCCCTTTGCTTTATGAAGATTCAATTTCAAATTCAAGGCAGTAGAAGTGTGTTATATCAGGGTCTGGATGGGGTATAATGATTAGTGAATAATGGGACTTTTTTATAATGAATAGTGAATAATGAGCCAAAAAAAATAATGAATAGTGAATAATGAGGGCCTAAAATTAATGAATAATCCTATTTTTAATGAATTGAAGAAAAAATTAGAGAATAGTGAATAATCAGATTTCTTTGCCACCTTTCTTACTTTTAATGAATAATTTGGCTTATTTTAATGAGTAACCCAAAATTATAAGGATATGAATAATGTGCTAAATTTTTAATGAATAATAAATACCAGACCTCCCCCCATCCAGACCCACTTATATACGAAGCCCCGTGACACATATATACGCGTAATGTGTAAAAGCAAACCTTACATTATCTAGTGAATTTACATTCCATTTTTGTATATTTTAAAAGGAATCATGACCCTTAAGTAATGTGACCCTTGCGTTTAGCTCAATATCTTTAAACATAGTTGTCGAATTTTGATGGTATTTTGTCAAAAATTAAGTTAATTTAGTTTAGTCTTCAATATCATTTTTAGTCACAAGGCCATATTTGTGACAACAGTCGTTTCTTAAACGTGGATGCACAGCTATACATTGAACCGAAGTTCTAAGTGGCCACTTTTCTTTTCTTTTTTCTTACTAGTGATATTGAAATGAATTTTCGCCCAAGTATGTACATTGTAACGGACTAAAGCTAAGCTGTGCTTTGGAAGTTATTTTTGGGTTTAAAAAAATGCAAAAATCAACTATTTGAATAAAATAAGCGTTTTGAGTGCAGCTTTTAATGATTTCAAGTACAGGTGATTGCAAACCTGCCCAGTCGACTTGAAAAAAAAACAACAACACCGTACACTTGACATTTTGCGTTTGACAGATCTTTTATAATTTAAAAATTGATAATTTTCTGAATTTTCCGAAATTTTCGGAAATCCTCAGCTGTACATACTAAATCCTTGTATGTTTTTTATTTTATGTTAATATGTTTGACAAAACACCATATGCATGTAACTTGATGAGCCCATTTTCTAGTATCCACCTCCGATTTTAACGTGAAACTTTAAAGGTCATTTAAATGGCATTTGTTAAAGATTTCAGCAGAACAGTGACGCCAATTCATAATGAAGAACCGCTGAAAATGCACTGCTGTGTCGCAGATAATAAAGCGTACAGAGCAACATACTGCATGGTTAAACAAGAAATCCTTTGATTAAGTTGATAGCCGTGGCTGTCTTCATGTTAACGTAGAAGAGATATGGAGTGTTCAATTGTCAAAAAAAACTTTGAATTCTTTTCATCTTATATCACAGCTGATATAAACATCTTCAAACTAGTAAAAGTATAAATAGATAACGTATCTGATGAAAAGTTTATATCACACTAAAATTATGACTTTTTGAAATGAGGGTACCTTTACTCGGACATCTACCCGTCATTTTGAAATTGACAAAATTTGCAGAGTCTCAACAAAGCCTTGGACCTTTTTATAGAATTTAAATTTGTGAGAGCGATTTTTACTTTCTGAACGGGAGCAAAAATTGTATGGTGGCCACTTATAACTTCGGTTCAGTGTATATCTGGTGTGGACAGGTGTCCAGGACTTGATCTGACACTCCATCTTCCCACCGGCTTAGTGTGTGTTAATACACTGTAAAAATAAGGGTAAGTTAACACCAAAAGGGGTGGCAGCTGAGCTGCCATCCCTTTTGGTGTTAACTTACCCTTACGTTCCTACTGAAAAATATTAAGGTCAACAATTCTCCAGTGATGAATATTCAAACATTTCTACCTGTTATTGATTTAGTTATTCTCCGGGTCAATACAATATAACAGAACATAGCTTTTAAAGCAATTAAAATGTTAGACAACAGCTTTTAAAGCAATTAAAATGTTAGACAACAATCAGTGGCAGTCCAGCTGCCACCAAATTTGGTGGTAAGTTATTCTTATTTTTCAACAGTGTCTAGTAAACCGCTGTCGAAACTGTTTGCATGTGAGCAGGCTCGTCTGAGCATTCGCTGGTCGCCTATAGATGCGATATACCAAAAGCTCATCGATGGCTTGTATGTAATGATAAGTGTCTGGTCTTTCTCTCGGCTTCCGATATGCAAATAAACCCTCTAGAGAACATTTGTTTGGCACAACTTAAGACTTCGTGTCGAGAAATAAGCCATTACTTGTCAAAACTCAACGGCGCAAGATGGGGATAATTATATTTTCAAGCGTTTAGGGATCCCTCAAATGTTATCATTTGGTCTCCAGAGGGCGTGATGGAGAAAAGTGTCGATGTTGCTTTCCTCTACGATTACTTTAAGGTGATTCGACAAGCTTCCCGTTTTATATGCCAAGTTTAAAGAGGAGACAAAAACTATAGCGTCATCCGGTATTCGGTCCTTAAAAATCTAAATGTGTAGGCTACACTATAAAGTGGTACCACTGCCCGAGGGTTATTCCTAGTAGATCAAATGCTAATCTTTATCAGATGATTATGACCTCCTTACAGGTTTAATGGTTTAGTATTTTTCTGAAAAATATTGATATTTAGACATGAAGTCTCCCTCATATCATAAACTATAACAAATCTGCAACAAAAGAAGCACAATTAGCACCTATAGGAATACCTACGATTGGTTTATACACTTTTGAGCCAAATCTTACAAAATATTGTCCAAAATATAATAGAGAGCGTCACAAAGTTCGAAACCTGAATTATTTGAACCTTCAAAAACTTGAAACTTGATCTAGAATATGGTTTTCATTGCTCGTCAACACCAGGACGGATGCAAAAAAGTAAGTTAGTATGATCAGGAAATACCACAATCACAAACTGCAGGCCAACCCACAACACCGTGAAGAAGAACTACAGGACATTTACAATAGCAAGACATTCAAAAGACAATAAAAGCAAAGCAGACAGCCCTCTCTCCCCCTTTAAGATGATTGCTAAACTAGAAAGGACATATATTAATGCATACCAAAACAAAGACCAGCACAGAACCCCCACGAACAATGGGAGGTACATAAAACAATAAATCAACAACAGCAGAACCACCGTCTTAGAACGGAAAGCAGCCTAAGCTACCGGGTGTGGGGCTTAAATGCATTTTACTGGCGCCACATCTTCGCCCTAGATTCTGCTGTTGTTAATACACAAAACTGTTTAGCTCGCATGGAGTCTTCCTAACTAATGCAACGCATTATCACAGAGAAACAATTCTGATCAAATTAACAGGCAATGATGAAACAAAGAAAAGGGCTCATGACTCACAGATAGTCAGAGCTAAAGAAAACCTCAAGTTGAGCCTCGGCGGGTCCAGCCAAGGACAAGCATCAAAGATCACTAAAACTAGACTTTCCAACGATTCTTTTAAATTTACAAACTAAATCACCATAAAATACAGGTTCTGATATGCCTAGTTGCAGAAGAGTTTTTAAACAAGTATTGTATTTAACAATCAACTAAATAAAATTTAGAAAAAGCTTTATGAAATTTATGGTATCGATGACCTTATTTTAATAACTTAGAAGTTAAATAATTTGTTTCTGTTGTTAAAGCCATCAACATTAGAACATAATCGCGCAAAACGAATAAGTTGCGAAGTGTATACACCATAGGAAGGGGAGCGAGGAACATCAAGAAATGGAAAATTAATTATTTCAAAATTAAAATAATCCCGTTTACAGGGCCGTGGTCGGCTTTTAGAGAGTGATACGGCAATTGAACACCGTTGATAGGCCTTGAGCTGGCTATAGACCCCCTCCCCCCCCCAGGGGGAATTTTGTACACTATGATTTTCTAAAACTACATTATATAAGACACAAAATAAAAGATGTTAGCCCTCTGAGAGTGGCAGCGTTAACGTGTAACAGCATGTTATATACGTTACCCCCCCAAAATAGCATTAAACGTCCCTGATAATGTCTCAACCATGAAATGTTCGTACATATTTGCATGCTGACACAGGTTTATGAACTTTTTATAACACAGTTACATATTTTTAGTATTAATTTTATAAATGTCTTGAGTAATTACCGTTGTATATGTTACGTAGTGTTTCCTGCGTTATTTCCGAGTATCAATATGGTATTTATTGACTATACGTGTATTACATCTGTCACAGAATATAGTAAATCTATAAGGCTGCTACTTAAATGATTTAAAGTTCTTTGTTATGGTCGCTTTCACTATTTTTCAGGTCCATGTTATGTATGTTACCTTCAAAATAGCATTAAACATTTAAGTTAATGTCTCTAACAAGCCCTGTTTATACTTATTTGCATGCTTGCACAGGTTTATGTACTTCTTTTAACAAGGTTTACCTATTTTAAGTATTCATTTTAAAAAATGCCTTTGGCTTTAACTGTTATGTGTGTTACCAAATGATACATACGTTATTCTGAGTATCTGTATAGAAGTTGTTGACTATACATGTATAAAGTCTGTTAGAGAATTTAGAAAATTTATAAGACTGAAATAAATTGAAGTTCCTTATTAATTTATGGTGACTTTAACTGATAATATAATGTGATCTATCAACCTTCGCTGTTTGCTCACATAAACAGTGTAGATAACATGCATTCAAATCGGAAGTTCTGAAAGACAGTCACTGTGAAACAGCTCAGTTTTGGGCAAGGTATATGGATATGATTCAGATGGTGTTGACACTGATTAGGGCTACAAGGAAAACAACTTTGAATTGCATGTCATCTCTATCTTATGCCTTGTTCCCAATGTTCATTGCAAACGATCACAACAACTACGCAAAATATGTACCTGTGTATCTGATTACACTCATAAATTTGTCTGATGCACATCACAGATGCAAAGAACTTCTCGAACAAAATGGGTTTGGTGTGTCACAACCTCGGTTCTTTGCTTGAGAAATGCTTTTGACATAACTATCAGGCAAACAATAAAGAGGTATTATATGCTTCAGCAACTAGAACTACGCTTCGTACGACAGATAGAATGGTGTATTACTCATCACATCAGAGCTCAATATATTCAATCAACTCTTCAATGCTCTGAAATGAACTATTCAATCTGCTCAGATGCAAAGTAGAATGAGTACTAGAGGCAGTTTCAGGCTTCACCAATCCTTTTAGTTCTAGTTTTGAAGACAATGAGCTGTACTTTTTTTCTTTCGGTGTGCCTGCTAAGCCTGGCATAGCTAAGGATCTTATTGAGGCTGATGGCAATGGCAGGAAGGCTGTTGCAGTCTTCATTGACTCACTTTTAGTTAAAAGATTCTGTCTTTCACCTACCCTATAAAATGCTACAAGCTAATGAGGTTTTGATGCTTGCGAGGTCAAGCAAGAAGAAATTGTCCAATTTACAAAACGTAAACAGCCAGATGAGAGCTTAAAGGAGCGTCCTTGGTAAGCATGACCTTCTTTCTATTGGACATTATGTTGACCTTGAGACGAAACTGCCGTTCCTTCTGGGACCTGTACCATGGTTATTGTCAACTCCTGATAGAACTTCCACCAAAACTGACAAGTCCAAACTTCAGCATGGCTTGCAATCACAAATCGAACCATAATTAGATTGGCCATGTAGTGCTGCACATAACGTTGATATTAATGCCGTAACTACAGAGCATAGTAGCTTTTCCTGTCACCTTCATGGATCTGATGGCACCAGTATTCAACCAGGCACTAAAGGCAGGGCACGTTGGTTTTGACACTGATTCATATATACAATGTATGAGCAGCAGTCTATAAAGTCTTACAAACATTCTCGCAGAGGATAACCTGGGTGTTTTGTTCATCAATGGTGTATGCAACAAACGGTGCACCTTCTGAATGTCAACAGCATTGGCCAGAATATGGGGGAAGAGATCTACAGTAATACACTGTTTAACAGATTGTGACACTACCTATGTGCCGATGTGTTAGTACCAAGGAAAGGTTATTCCTATCAAACTGACAGAGAACCCCTCCCCCACTAGTGCATCAGCATTCTAAGAAGGGTCGGAAAACAAATAAAGAATTGCTCTAGGCACTCATCAGTGATATGAAGCCCTAACATGTGCTATTTATGTAATTGTGAATAAGCTGCAGTACGACATGTCCCTGAAAAAAGTACCAAAGCCATACACATATACTGACTATTTCAAATGGCATGAACATGAGCTTACCTCCACCCTGATTTTCTGTCCTTATGATGTACATGCAAAGATTGAACTATCAAGTCTTTCCCTTGAAAACAAGTGAGGCTTTCCAGATATGGACAAAATGTGTGGAAAATAAATGGGAAGGAAATCGAATACCTCTGGGTGAAAGAAAACTTGATTGTACCCTAACAAAAGAGCCACATACATATATTTCACATTTCGTGTGATATGGGGTTACCATGTTCAAAACTCAACAACTCAAACCTTATAAAAGATAGAAACATAATATTTGCAGTTTCCAAAAGGTATATAAACATTCTTTAATACAAAATGAGTTAGTAAGCACATTCACATTAAAAAAATATCAAACTATATTAGTTTCATAAATCATTTATATAGGAATAATGAAGAAAAGTAACATACGTAACACTTTGGGTGCATATTTGTTTTCAAAGGTCCATATTTGTGTTGCAAAAATAGCTAACTTGGATGATATAGCCAATTTGGCAATCTTACCTTATGGTTTGCACTTTTCAGAAGTCATGTCATTTACTAAAATTATCAAAGATGTTGATGGGTAATATATATAATTGGCTGTTACAGGGTAATGGTGCCATTACCAGAGTGCTAGCATATTGCAAAATCCTTGCAAGATAAATCTGATAGAGGAGTAATAAGTTGTATAGGAAAATTCTTTAAAACCCTTGGATAATATATGAAGATTTGCTCTATAACTTCTACCTGATGGGTTTTCTTTGATCTTTTAAGTTGATACTCGCACATTGCACTGAATGTTACAAACTTTCCATGAGTATTATGTCAACTATATTTGATGTCTCTATAAAAGAAAAGAGGGTTTATGATAGTTTATGTTTTGAGTTACTTCCTCAGCAAATGAGCCAGAGTAAAAAGAAGTACATGAACTTGTGCCTGCATGCAAATCAGTACAAGCAGGTCGTGCTGGAGACCATATCTTGAATGTTTAATGGTATTCAGAGAGTAACGTATGTAACCTGGGCTGTAAAATAATGTAAGACGCCATAATAAGGAACTTTAATTCATTTGAATAGCAGCCTTATAGATTACTATATTCACTGACGGATGTAATACATGTATTTAGTCAATAACTGCCATACTGATACTTGGAAATACCATATGAAACACTAAGTAACATATACAATGGCAAAAACTCAAGACATTTATAAAATAAATGCTAATATTATGTAACTGTGCTATAAGAAGTTCTTAAACCTTTGCCAGACTTCAAAAAAAGTGTGAATATGTCATGTTGGAGACATTATCAGGAAAATTTAATGTTATTTTGCGGGTAACGTACGTAACATGATGTTACCCGCTAACTCTGCCACTCTCAGAGGGCTAACATATTTCATTTTGTGGCTTATATAATGTAGTATTTGGAAATCATAGTTTACGAAATTCCCCCTGGGGGGAAGTGGGGTCTTTAGCCAGCGCAAGGCCTGGAGAATTCAATTTTACGTTTCTCTGTGATATGGGGGTACCATGTTCATCATCTAATAACTCAAAAAGTATATAAGTTAGAAACGTAATGCTGGCAGTTTTGAAAAGGTTAATAAAAACTCTTTAATGTAATACCAAATTAATGAACATAAACTGGTTTCAATAAAATTTAAGACAAACTATATTAGATGCATTTATCATTTAAAAGGGGGTTCAATGAAAAAGTGTAACATACACTACATCGGGGGTGACTATATTTGTTTACAAATGTCATTATTTGTGGCCCAGTAATAGCTTATCAAGAAAATATAACCAATTTGGAAATCTTACCTTATCTTTTGCACTTTTCTGAAGTCTTAAAAAGAATTTTAATTATCTAATATTTTGTAGGGTAACGTATGTAACAGGCTGTTACAGCTTAACGCTGCCATTTTCAGAGGGCTAACATGTTGCAAAATCCTTGCAAGACATTGAGCTTCAAGAAAATTATGGTCTACAAAATTCCCCCTGGGGGGGGGAGGTAAACCATATCCAGCCAGTGGCCTATGACGTTCACCAATTGCCGACGACACGAAGGGGGGAGAGGACGAGAGGGGGGTCAACCCCCCTCTCGTAAGTGGGGTTTGGTGGACCTCCCCCAAGAACATTTTCTAATTCAAAATGACCATAGAAGCGATTCTGTTGCACTTTGAGACCATTTTTGCTTGTGAACCTCAGCTTAGACAGAATCTTAAGTAAGCAATCTCGTTTATGAATCTTATCCTCAGCGTGTTTTGTCGACAATGTTTCACCAATGTCTTTGGTTGTTCTAGGTAATGTAAGCACAATATCAACTGATTCACGGCAGCACTTAGAGGAATCGTGTTTCTTAAATGATACACTAGCATCTTTCCAGTTAGAAAATCCATTGATAATAAACGCTTTGTCAAGGGTATGATTGTTCAGTTTTCCGTTTTTGTAGGCAAGCGAGCATATGAGGCAGAACTCAAGGTCATTTGCTTCACCATAATGCAGCCATGTTCTGTTTGAAAACCACGAAGCCTGAAAGCTTCTTTTCACAGGATTTGTCTTGCCAAAGCAACGCTGTGGAAATTTGAAAGTCTTAGGTTGATTGGGAACCGGTGGTATATCCATGACAGATGGATTAAGCATGCATGGTTAATTGCAAATTTTATCATAAAGTTTAGATGAAACTATGCCATAAATTAGTAATGGACACGGACAAGTCCAAAAAGGCGGCTTCAGTATCTGACGAATTTGCCTTATTTAACTTGAGTTCAGTGGGATATATCTGACTTACCATTTGTTCAAAACAAGTATTATCAATATCACGCTTAGGGATGTCAGTTACAACGCAAGGTGGTTCTGGACGACAATTCGTTACGGGCCCATGACGACAGCTTACCTGTGCTGGACGACAGGTAACGGGTTTTAGATGACAGATTTGGGGTTTTGGACGACAGTGGAGAGGGGCAACACACACAGACGTCGCAGAAAATGATAATATAGTGTGTTTGGCTATTTTAAATAATTCCTGTCATAATAGTGTTTGTAAGTTTGACATTAGAAGTACAAACACCATAGATATTTGTAGTTAAATTGTAAAACTCTGGTCTGGAAAAGAAACTTCAGAAATGTGTAATTTGTGATTAATTACTTGCGTTCTCATTATGAAATAAGCATAAATGGTCAGACAATAGATCTCACATGATTTTTCAGTCAATTGTAACATGTCCTTCTTAAAAGAAAACCGAAAATCTCAAAATTTCATTTTTCTAATGTTACTGGTTAGAGACGACTGTGTAACAGGCAATAGACGACGTCAGTTTTTCTGTAACAGATGTGAGACGACATTTTTCTTCCTTTCATGAACACTTGAGTAGATGTAAATACTGCTCTGAAGCCTATTCAACGCCTGAACAAGTAGATCAGCATTTTGCGACCTCCCATTGAATGTGCATACCAAGGTAATCAGAAGAATGTAAAGGTTAATACCGTATATGGGATTGGTGGCATATTAGTCTTCTGGTTCCAGAGAATATTTAAAAGGGGTTTTACCTTATTTGAGCATGGCGGCATCTTGGTCAAAAGACCAAGAAGTTAGTGAGTATGATCAGGAAATACAACAATTATAAACTCCCGACCAACCCACTACATCATGAGGAAAAGCCACTAAACATTTACAGTAACAAGATATCCGTAAGACAATAAAAGCAAAGCTACCAGCTCTCTCTCTTTCTCTTCAAGATGATTGCAAAACTAGGAAAGGCGCAAAGTAATGCATACTAAAACAAAGACAAACACAGAACCCCCATAATGAGAAGTACATTAAACAATAGATCAACAACAAGAGAATCACCGCCTCAGAACAGACAACAGCCTAAGCAACGGGGGTGCGAGCTTAGATGCATTTTAAGATCATTCAAATAACTTTCACCCCTCCATCCTAAGGAGTCTCCATATGAAATTCGATTGACGTTGTGGTTTCAAAGGAGATGTTTGAAAATGTTGATGAACAGGCAGACGAATGGAGGTTGAAGGCATTTGTATACTATTAGCTCACCTCGGAGCCTTCAGCTTTGGTACGCTCAAAACGTTATTTTACTCAACCATGTATGATATGTGACTTACACTTAGTCAGACCTGCAGCTTATTAAGGGCAATTGCGGGTAAAACTTCCCACATTAAAATCTTTTTAATTGTTTGCATACAGTTTGTTATAATATGTATGGACTGTCAATTTATGAAATAAAAAGGATATGTCACCACACTCAATTTTTCATAATATCACATGGAAGTTTTCAGCATTTCACAAATTTTCTGAAAAAATCCAAGTCCTTTATATTAAGCTTAAGTATTTGTAATCGCCATCCAGCTTTTTTTTTTATTTTAATAATTGCTCATGACCTCAAGCTTTCTAGAAAATGTGAAAATATATTTGTTTTCCCAAGACATGTCAAGATACTGCATGATATGTTGTGGGTATACCCCCATAAAAGGATTTTGATTTTTGGAGTAAATTATATATAAAAAATCTGACATTAAAAATCTTATTTATTGTTATTATTGCATGGACTATCATTTAACATTTAAGAAAACATAAAAAATGCGATCACCAGACTAATTATCTTGCAGGAGGGCCTAAGTAAGCTCCTACCCCACAAATTTCGAGGATAATTCAATTTAAAAAATTAAGGAGTGTAATTTGTGTCATTTGTATAATTCCACATTTCTTGTATGAAGTAATTTTGCATTACAAGAGGAAAAAAAGAAAAAAGAAAAAAAATTGTTATAAGTGCCCACCCTTGAATCGACCCTGGTCCTCTGGTTCCAAAGTCTGACACGCTAAGCACAAGCCCACGATGTCAAGTCATGCGCGTCTCGAAATAACTGTACATAATCCGAGTTTTGGCCATATTCGTATTCTCAAACAGAGTAAATGACATTTCACCCTTGGTCAAAACAGAAGATTCTTCGGTGAAAGATATATTTAATAAATCCATCACTGTCGTCTCCACCTGCTACGCTGTCGACAATAACCTGTAACAAAATTTTTGCAGTCGTTACACATCTGTAACATGGAACAATGACTGCAGTACATTCGTTTTGGTTTTAAAAACGCGTTCGTCTAAAGTAAGTAGATTTATAAGAACGTTCTTTCTTGGTCTATGTGATGGACAATGCAATGTTTAATCACATCAAGTTATAAAATGTTCAAAGAAAATGAAAGTGAAAGTACTAAATAAGGATATGAGGACATGTTTAGTAGTAAAATACAGTTTCAAGAATAATAATGTATCATATACGCGTTAACTGGATACAGTTGAATGCTCTACATGAGTGATTAAGTTTAGATAAGTGTCGTGGACAAATATACAAAGACAAAATAAGATGCTTGCGGTTTATTGTGTCTTAAGTCTCCCAAAAACGATACACATTCAATAGCACAAACCTATATTTACAAACATTTCGTCTGGAACCCGTAGCGTACTGTCGTCCAGAACCACCTTGCGTTGTAACAGACATCCCTAAGCGTGAATATTAAGCAAGTGATCTAGATATCTTGAGGTAAAGTCGAATGCTATGAACAACAACATTTGCTTGATTATTGTCAAAAAAAAGACAACATGAAGTCTCCCTCATAACATAAACTAAAACAAATCTGCAACAAAAGGAGCACACTTAGTACCCATAGGAATACATATACAATTTTGAGCCAAATCTTATATATAAATATATTGTCCTAATCATAGTGGAGAGCGTCACAAACTTTCTGACATGACAACAATTTAAATCTTTTAGGTTGTTATATTGTAAATTATTTATATTGTTTATCTAAAATATGTACAAATAAGAGTGATATCTAAGATTTTCGTACATTAGATTCGTAATGAAATGGCACCAGGGTTGCATGCCATTCCGATTCATTAACAGGATGATTCATGTAGTAAACTAATGAAACAACGGACGCAATGAAGCACAATAACAAAAATCCATGAGAAAGTCTGAAGCCATTTCCGGTCAGTGTCGTTACAGACGGAAATGTTATTGTTTACGACATTTGATGTGGACCAGTGTGCGTTACACCCATAAGTCATTTTACAGCACAGATGTGTTGTGAATGCGAAAGACTGAAGATTTGCAAGTTTATTTGATATTATGCCTCTTTGTACAACAAACAATAATGATTTTTTGAGATAATTATCTTCTCAAGCACTGCACTTGATTAATCCTTTCCCTGCTGATAACGATTTTTTCGTCTGCTGATAAACAATGCTTTGCAAACAGTTTAGACCCAGATTAGTCCCAACACAACGTAGGGTTTGATCCGAATCTTAGATGGTATTCCTTGAAGGCATATTTATAAAATTTTATTTTTAAAAAAATATCCGCAGACGACAAAAGAGTATGAAAAATACCCAGCATAGAAAGAGTTAACCCATAATGCGCCAATCGTGACTGCAGCAGACGGCAGCGTTGTGATATATAAATCTTGATTTTCAAGGAAATAAGGCTTGGAATCTCATGTCTGCAGACAATTCACATGAGATTTCCAGCCTTATTTATTATTTTAAAGAAATGTGACAAAATTTAAAAAATGTCGTCTGCGGCGAATTCTTGGTGGCGCATTATGAATTAACCCTGAAAGCGCGAAGAAAAAAATGCATCTGAAAATGTCGTCTGCTGAAGTCGTCTGCTGCAAATGATTGCATAACATTATTGATGAATTAAGTATAGAGGCAAACAGCGTGGACCCAGAACAGACTGCTCCTATAGGAGCAGTCTGATCTGGGTCCACACTGTTTGCCATAGAGGCTTCTTAAACATTTCAGCAGACGAGAAAAGCAGACGACTTTTGTTGAGATTGGCGCATTAAGTGTTAACTGGTTTGATTGACGCTGATAGCACTATCAGACGATATTTTCGATTTCGTATCAATTCCAATTGATGATTTAGGCTGATTTTCTGTAATATGATGTGACAGTGTAGTGTATAATAATGCTCAACTCTATCCACACGTTCTGAGAATGCTGCCAATGACCAATTGACAATATCTGGGAACCAGTCCGTGAGATAACGACACTTTTCGCATACGCATTAAACCCACTTTTAAACATGCGCGCGCAGCTATCCAGAAGGACCAGAGGTTTAAATTTCGATGTGTGCCTACAGATGCGTCCATTATTTGAGTATGCGAGTAGCGAAGGCTCTGACGAGCCTGTGCAGATGTACAGCTTCGCCTGAACCCTGGTTGCTTAACGATATGGTAAGTACCATAAATCTCGTGCTGGCTCATTTCATAATTTTTGTTCTCATGTATTATGGTATTTGTCATTACTATGGCATTTGGTTGCATATGCAATGTACGTGCTTTTTAATAGTGTCATATTCCGTTTAAATCAAGGCTGAGCTCAGTGGAAGCTGTGTACTCATTGGCATAGCTTACATTACGCAGGTTACACACGTGCATAATAAAAATAGTAACATCCAAGGGAGGTCACTTAATTAATGCGATAAAAGTGATTTTCCATACTACAAGGAACTGCTCATAAAGGAAAGAATTCGCTCCCTCTGGGAGCGATTTCTTTCCTTTAAGAGAAGTTCCCATTTTGCAAAGGGACGCAATTTAAGAGAATCATTGCTTGGTATAGTAGCCTCCTTTTGATGTGCGTAGTTTTTTTAAGTTCTGGCTACACCATTGGTACTGTATATTCTGGAAGGATTCATATTGGACAGACAATGAGATCTTGTGCTTTTCATCAGCGGGCAACGAAAGCTCAGGCGAGTATCAGTTATCTCTATGATTTTGCTATGGTAACAAAAATCGCCACAAAAAAGGCTGAAAATAGGAAGTTGACCATTTTGGAGCAAAAATGAGAGGTTTGACAGAGACATTAACATAGAGCACAAGCAAATACCAAAAAGATATTTTAACAGAAGATGAGAATTACCACGGCACATATCATATTAAAAGGATTTTTAGTATTTAGCTCTGCTCATATCTAATTCTTCGAAAATCGTCGGTCTCCAAAAGCCTTAAATTTGGTCCACAATGGTGATATCTCTGTTTAAATCATATTTAGTCGGCCATTTTTGTTACCATAGCAACGGTAAAATTTAAATATATGCCAAAATTTTACACTTTAGTTATTCTTCTAATAAACCAATTTAAAGAAATTGGCGAAAAGCAATTTTGAGTTTTTGGCTCTAGAGGGGTCCAAAATAGCCCCTTAATGCACGTACCCCTTTCAGCTATCAGTTAACCCTCATCATAACTGGCTCGATAACTGGCAAATACGTTCTTTATAACCTAGTCAATATCACAATATACCCACGGGGAGAACCAGTCCAGTATCCAATAGATTGAATTAGCCCTTTGATAGGAGTTTTATAGCTTTAAACCTAGCTTTAAGTACCGTAGCACCGTTGTTCTGAATAATTTGTCACCTTTGCAATAATGGAATTACATTGGCCTTTCCAATATGCAAATAAGCTGCGACTCTGGTTCCCTACGCCAGTGCTTTTAATGGTATCGTAAGCGGCTGGGTTGACCCATGAGAGAATTTCAGTAACGACCGGCTCTATATAATTATTGAAACGACGGTCTGTCGTGCAAATAAAGACCTCATTGTTTCCACTTCGGAACAAAATAGTATTTTTAATATACTCTCTGATGGTACTCTCTACTTTCATCAACTCGAAATCAACGGGACCTGGATTTTACCTTGAGTCATCTAGCTAGAACTACGAGTGTAAAACAGCCACTTAAAATAGACAAAACGAAGATCTTAATGACAAATGGTAGCTTAATGAAGGTCAAAAGTATATCAAAAGTATACTTTTTCAAAAGTATACTTTTGATATACCTTTGACCTGCATTAAGCGATAATTGGTCTTGAAAACCAATTTTCGGTATTTTTGAGAGTGGTCGTTTTACACATGTAGTTGCCTAGAACTAAATTCCGCTGTGGTTGGTTCATTATATTGCTCTTGCTCCCAGTGTGTTTGGGAATTATGTGTTATGTCCGACTTTGTGATATAGTTCTGTATGTCCTTTCAAGTTTGCCAATCAGCTCGAGGAGGAAGAGAAAACTGGTTGCTTTACTTTAACCCTTAAAGCGCCAATCACAACAAAAGTCGTTTGCTTTTCTCGTCTGCTGAACTGTTTAAGGAGCCTCTATAGCAAACAGTGTGGACCCAGATCAGACTGTTCCAAGTCTGTTTTGGGTCCACGTTGTTTGCCTCTATACTGAATTCGTCAGTAATGTTAGGCAATTATTTGCAGCAGACGACTTCAGCAGACGACATTTTCAGATGCATTTTTTTCTTGGCGCTTTAAGGTTTAATTGTATTCTTTTATCTGTCTGTCTGTGTCTCACGATGCCATGGGTTGGTCTGTGGTCTAGCTGTGATTGTGGCATTTCTTGGTCATATACACTTGCTTTTTTTGGTCTCTCATTTCATCTTCGCAATTAGGTAATTAAAGCACTGACTTGTCTTCAAATGGACGTGAATTCAGTATATAATGCCCTTAAAAAGAATTTAGAAGTACTGTAAAACCTTAGTAAAACGGTCACTCTCAAAAAGACCAAACATTGTTTTTCAAGACCAATTATCGCTTAATGCAGGTCAAAAATATTGCAGAATGCCCAACGGGAGCATTCTGCAATACTTTCGACCTACATTAAACTAGCATTTGTCATATAGGTCTTTGTTGTGTCTGTTTTTGTGTGGCCGTATACACAGGGTTTACTGTAGTATGTTATAAAAGGAGCCAATGTTTAGCATTGGCGACAAGCGAAGACTCAGTCGACAATGTACGAGATGCCCAGTAGTCTTGCTCTAGAGACTCCACATTTCGCAAGTATTAAATAAGTAAGAAGGTACACCCAAGGGTCAAGAGTAATTCCACAAAATTTATTTCCAATAGACTCTAAAGAAAGTTTTGTTTAAAAACAACAACTGCATATTGTGTGAAATCAATTTCTTATTACCATTTTTGCATTTGTTGTAAAATTGAATAATAGGTGCACAAAGTATGCAACATGGAGGAAGTTTTGACTTCGAAATTTCCAGAACAATAGTATAATTCTTTATCGAAACTTTAAAGTGTTATTTTCTCCATTGACGTCAATGGAGACATTGCCTCAAAATTGTCCAGAAAATCTTAGATTAAACATATTTTATTTCAACTTGGTAAGATACACATACAAATATATAGGAGATGACTTATAATATAAGCGCTTGCTGACTGTCAGATCCTGTACCATGATATTTCTGTACTGTAATATACATGTCTAGTTACAAATAAAATATTGTTTAAACCAAATATATACAAGATACAAAATGTAAAAGGATTAGAACGAAAGCTGGAAGCTTATGTTATTCTTCTCCTAGAAGATCTTGCAAAACGTTTAAAGCTCTGCATCATCATTTAATGAAGGAAAATGACAATACTACTTTCAAATGGTAGAAGAAGCACGACAATATGTAGGCCATAAGAAGCATAGTCGATTTTCTTATAAACACCAAAAAAATGCAATGAATCTTAGAGGGAATTACGTTTGCTCCCTGGCTGTGGTTCACGGAGTCCCAATGCAGGAAACAATACCTGATGACATTTTCAAAATATTCGTCGTCTTGAATGCTGAGCTAGGCTTTTACCATGGTGCGATCTGTTTTGATATCCGCATATAGATTTTTCAATATTTCTGACAAACCAATTGTTTGGATTTGAAATTAAAATTCTGATCAGGTTATATGGAAATGGAACTTATCGCACAAGCGACCAGTACAGACTCGGGCGAGCCTGCGCATCCGCGCAGTCTCGCCAGAGTCCTTGCTGTTCGCACATGCAAAGTATAGGAGACGATGAAGGTTGAGACAGAAATCAAGGCATCTTTACCCACTATATAGCTGTGTCGACATGTTTAAAGTTGAAGATGGCACCTGTGTAAATTGACACTTTCATTTGGATCTGCTCATTAAATTTCATGCATCATTAATATGCAGTGCTTTGAAACAATGTCATCCTATGCATAATTGATAGATCCATCGCGACAGGACGCTTACTAATTGATATTTCAACAAACTAATTGATTGATGTCTCGATTAATTATTGGAGGAACGTTCTGAGAAAAAGTACCTCAACGGTTTTTTGCCCCTGAAGATATTGCAGTATCCGTTGAAGTTGCATCCCTTATATTGCGCTGCACACGGCTTCTTTGTTAAATGGATATGGACAATACAGCCTCATAAAATGCGCAAAACATGAAACATGTACAGTATGCACAGATTTCATATAGTATGTACAATAAGAAACCCAAACCTAACATAATGTTTGACAACAAGAGATATTTTAAAGGAAAGTATTTCAAACTTGCTGGATGCTTACAATGATATTTCACTAATTACGAGGGTCAGTCAAAAATAACTGAGAGTTGGTATATATCTTTTTACTGGGTCGTCAGTTTTGGCTGATACTTTATACGCATATAGAATGAACCTTCGGGCTTCATTACATATAGAAGTTGACGGCATATCATCTTCAATGCGCTGTTGCTAGGCAACCGAAGACCGTCTTTCAGCGATGTGCGTTCACGCTGACGACACTTCTGACTAAGCAGCCATGAATTTAAAATCTTTTCAAATCTAAAACAGTATTATAACGGACCTCTTATCTCTCAAATTGTATCAAACAATGTGTTAGCAATGTTTTGAAGAAGTGAAATAGGTAGTAAATACAATGCATGCAATGTTCGTTGCCTAGCAACCAAAAACGATGGATATTCCAAATTATAACTATAAGACCAGATTTTGTTGCTATGGCAACCGTTTATTCCTGGGAATATTCAAGATATGCATTCAGATGTCAAAACAAATAACTAAATACAATGAAATGGTCATATGATATGATACTTAGTTGATAATATTGCTCTAAAATGAATCGTAACTGGTGGTTGGGGTATATTTTGGGGTTAAATTTTCCTAAAATTTAGTTAATTTTCCTCTTAATTGTGTAATAAAATTCAAACGCCTCAATCTCAGTTGTTGCATTTCACAAAATAATTTCACATACTTTATTTGCAACAAATGCACAAGTTGATGTAACTTAAATTTTGTATAGTGTTTCCATGGCAGCGCTATATTCCAGCGTGAACGCATGACGTTAATTCACATTCTTCGGTTGCTAAGCAACAACAATCTATACGTTGCATGGTCCTGTATATTGCATATTCTGACGCAGGACAGTTCATTGCATGCATGTGCCAAATTTCACGGGTGTACGTTAGCCTACGTCAGAGATATGAATCAACTCTCAGTTATTTTTGACTGACCCTCGTAGAAGGCCGAATTCCATGTTTTTTTCAGACACTGTAAAGTTGTGTTTTCTGTTGGCATACAAGGGGACCCATCACACAAAAAGTCACAAACACAATGTGTAATTAACAGTTGACTTACAAACTCCTATACCCAAACACATTTGGGACGATTTTTCATCTTTCTCCCAATGCTCCTCTGATATCATAATAAAAATTGCGAGTCACTTAGACAAACGCACATCGTTTGATCCTTTACTAAAACCAGTGTAAAGAAGATAGCCACAGAAAGGTCAATAAACGGTCAGCTTGAAAACACAAAATTTCTGACCATTCTTTGGCCAGTCTATGGCTATCTTCTTTTCACTGGTTTTGGTAAAAGATCAAACGACGTGTGCTTGTCTAAGTGACTCGCAATCTTTACAATGATATCAGAGGAGCTGTGGTGTAGTGGATACATGTAAGCGAATCTCCTTGTACCCAGGGGTCCCGGGTTTGATCGATATCGCAGAATAATGAGGGAATGGCGGTAATGGTGATTTGAATCTTTACAACCGACTTTTTTCAGTTTTACCCCGAATGAAGGTCCCCATACTGGCACCAATTCTTTCATCTAAATCTGAAATTTATTTGCCATTATATGATTAACCATTTTTGTGCTGATCGCTCTTCCCATGCACCGTGATGATTGGTACAATCTGGATCGGGTCATGCCTTATGTATACAAGACCAAAAAAGAAACGCAACAGTAAGATTTTCCCTTTAATTGCGAACATGCTACACATATTAAATTGTCCCAAAATAGTTATTTCTGACCAAATCTTACTGAAACGTAAGTTTGGCTTAGATAGATATCTATTCCTTTCATGTTATTAGCATCATACATCAATCATCGGTAAATATAGGTTGGAGGCGTTTATTACATGGAATTTCGAGTACACTTTACAATTATTGCATTGTACAAAAACGACATATTTTCACTATTTGAGACATCGCAGAAGTTCTTTTCGCACCTTTGTCTTTCCAAAATCCATTTACATAAAACAGGACTGTTAAACTTGATCCAAACTTTTCTCAATTTGTTTCGCGTTTTGTAAGGTTTATCTCCAGTATGGAATGATTAATGAAAGTGTAGATACAATACAGGGGCTACCAAGTGGCAAATAAGTGCATATGGTTAAATAACAGATATAATTCGCAAAGAATAAATGTTAAGTATTATGCCGTCTACTGCTGTGATGATTCACATCGCGTGAGCTAATCCAGCGAATGAGCATAAAAAGACATATATTATATGTCACTTTACAATTTGGAGCCACCAACTGGTTTGCTGACATTTTGAGTGAACACAGTTTTAATCCCTGGTTGCAAAAGATGTGCAATGCAACAGTAACTGTCATGCCTTTGAACCTATGAAAACGAAGTTGGCTCATTACCTGTGATCTTTCTGAAAATGTTGCGCTTTTAAACCGGGGTAAATGAAATTGTCCTGATCACCTGTGATCTTTCTGAAGATGTGCCCTTCTTTATTTCTTTGGTATAAAAATCCAAATCTCCCTTGTTCAGTGTTCACTACAAAAGGTAGTCATGGTTAATAGTTTCTTTTCTGTTTTTCAGCCACTGTGTCTGAGAGAAAAACACTCATTAAGAATAGCAGATAAAATTCGGAAAGAATAAGTGTCAGAGTATCATGATGTCTACTGAGGACATTCCCATGGTGTAAGCTATTCCAGCGAGTGAGCGTTAAAAAGACTGAAGTTTTATTTGACCCCTATGATTTGGTTAATGGCATTTTTCTTGAACGTAGTTAAACACTGGTTGCAAAAAGATGTGCAATGCAACAGTTATTGTCATGCCTTTGAACCTATGAAAACGAGATTGACCCATTACTTGTGATTTTTCTGAAAATGTTGCGCTTTTAAACCGACGTAAATGAAATTGTCCTGATCACATGTGATCTTTCTGAAAATGTTGCGCTTTTAAACCGAAGTAAATGAAATTGTCCTTTCTACCAACGTAAATGACATTGTCCTGATCACCTGTGATATTTCTGAAAATTTAAAAGTTGTACGGTGTACGTTTTTAGCTCACCTGAGCCGAAGGCTCCGAGGTGAGCTATTAGTATACCAATGACTCCGGCGTCCGTCCGTCCGTCCGTCCGTCAACATTTTCAAACATCTCCTCTGAAACCACTTGGCCAATTGAACTCAAATTTCGTATGCAGACTCCTTAGGATAGGGGAACGAAAGTTTGTTCAATTAATCCTGGTCACATGACCAAGATGGCCGCCATGCCCATATATGGTAAAAACCCTTTAAAAATCTTCTTCTCCAGAACTGAAGGCCGATGACCTTGGGACTTGGTATATAGCATTGAGAATGTGGGGCCTAATAAGTTTGTACAAATGATTATCCTGGGTTAACCTTGACCTACTTAACGTCAAGGTCAAATTTGCTTCCTAATGCATTTAAATGGGGAAATTTTTGAAAAGTTGATATTTTGAAAACTATTGAAACCAAAGTCATTAATCACACTTGAAATGGTTTATCTAATGTGACAATGGCTATAAATAAGTTCCAAAGGTCAAGGTTGACCTTTGACCTTTCAGCCAATTTTGCTGATATTGGAGTCCCATCAATATATTAAAACATAGTTATCTCAGAAACCATCGGGCCAATTGAACTCAAATTTCATATGAAGACTCCTTACAATAAGTTAACCAAAATTTATGCAAATTGTTCTGGTCACATTGCCAAGATGGCCGATATGCGCATATATGGTAAAAAAACCTTTAAAAATCTTCTTCTCTAGAACCAGAAAGCTGATGACCTTGGGACTTGGTATGTAACATTTGGAATGTAGGGCCTACCAAGTTTGTTCAAATGATGATCTTGGGTTGACCTAGACCTACTTAACATGAAGGTCAAATTTGCTTCCTTATGCATTCAAATTGGATTTCTTTTTTTTGAAAAGTTGATTTTTTAATACTTAGAAGCCAAAGTCATTGTTCTCACTTGATATGTTAAGAGGCAATTCCAAAGGTCAAGGTTGATCTTTGACCTTTCAGCCAAGGTCACTCATATTGGAAACCATCAATATATTAAAACACAGTTTTATCAGAAACCACTTGGCCAATTGAACTTAAATTTCATATGGAGACTTCTTAAGTTCAGTGGAGTAAATTTGAACCAAATGTTAATGGTCACATTACCAAGATGGCGGCCATGTCCATATTAGGTAAAAACCCTTTAAATATATTCTACCCTAGAACCAAAAGGTCAATGGCCTTGGGACTTGGTATATAGTATTGGGGATGTGGGTCCTACCAGGTTTGCACAAATGATGAATCCGGGTTGACCTTGATCTTTTTTACGGCACGGCCAAATTTGATTCCTAATGCATTTATATTGGAAAAATCTTGAAATGTTCATTTTCTATATAACTGTTTAAGCGTAAATCATAGTACTTGCGAAAAATGTTAAACCTATTGAGATACTGGTTTTATATGAGCACCCAAGGTCAAGCTGACCTTTGACCTTTCATCCAAGGCTACTCCTATTAGACTGCTTTATACATATCAAAGCATCTTTTTCTCAGAATTCACTAGGCTGTTTGAACTCAAATTTCATATGGAGTATTCAGTAGATAAAACAATATAAATATGATATTATTTTAAGGTCACTTGATCAAAATAGCCACTGCCCATATATGGCAAAACAAAATATGATTGAATAATAAGCCTAAGTTGACTGTGACCTATTTTAACATTATCAAGGAGATCAGGTGAGCGCTTCAGGACCTTCAGGTCCTCTAGTTTTATATTTTAAGGAGGCACGAATTGGGATTCATTTCTGTCCATGAAAATTTCATTTCTTGCACACCGGCCATCTGAAAGTTTATCTTAGGCAGTGATGTAGGTGAGTCCCCTGATCTGACCCCGGTCAAAGTGACGTCATTATTTTATGCCGCATCTAAGCGTATTCTGGAACTTCTGGGAGCCTCTTTATTAAAATACGAAATTTTATAATGAGCAATGGAAATTATTTTATCCTGGATGTGATAGAAAAATCGCTCCCTCGTGATCAGCGTTTATCATCACTCGGCAAGCCTCGTGATGCCAAACGGTGATCCCCAGGACTGATTTTTATACCCCGCCCTATAACTCACGATATAATTTAAGCAAACATAGCAAACAGTGTTGGTCATAATGAAATGCCAAAGTTTCCGATTTCCCAAAATAAAAGAGTAAACAAACAGAATACGTTGTAATTTTCTTATTTCAGCTCAATAAATAGGTCGTGCGAACTCATTAGGACCGTCATAGTGGTGCGGTTGCAAGCAAAGCGTGATTGATTTATTTCTGCTCAACACATATGTCGTGCTAACTCATTAGAATCGTATCGATGATCATATATACTACACACAACCTGGCAATATATTAAACATTTAAAATAACACGATGAAAATATCAATACTTAACTAAGACGTAAAAGGAATTATGAGCGGTTTTCTAATCTTGATATCAGACAAGAGACTCTCTCTTAGTTTCCAAACGCCAAATTAATTAAAAAAATTCTCTCAAACCATGCTATTTTAAATAGTAGACAATAGATTAGACCACATGTTTCACACTAGGTTGGGATCAGAGTGCAGTTCCCTTAGCGAACACCTTTTCAACAAGACTCTTGATGCTAGTCTGAACTGCACATGTGGTGAAGTTGAGACTGCCACTCACTTCTTGTTTGACTGACCAAGATTCGTAAAAACCAAGACGTGATCATATCGCCAACGTGTTGGTACGCTGCACAATTAAATACCTTATTTGGAAAGGAGGCTCTAGATAATCACCACACAATGCGCTTCAGTAATACATAGGCAATATCTATGTCTTGCTATATGTACCCCGGAAATGTATAATTAGAAGTGTGTTGCCGTCAATAAGCATCAATATCTGTCTGTCTGTTTGTCTGTCTTGTTGGTTTAGTCTTTGTTTGTATTTACGCATCTTGACAAACACCCGTACAGCCCGAAGGTGTTTCACATTCTATTATATCCTGTATTTTTAGCAAGGCGATGATCAAAACAAGCACTTTATGCTTTCGCTCAAATCATTTTGATATGTCATATTGTACTTTAAATGCTGTAATCACCGTTGGAATAGATATTGCTTAAACTAAACTAAACTTGATTGTTAGTATCGAGTGAAGCAGTGAGTTGTCAATATGCAATATACACCCGAAAAAGTGCTCTGGGAATTCAGTTTCTCACAAAATTTCAAGCACATCGAAAAGCTTTCTCTTGTAAAATTTCTTCTGTTTGTTTAAATTTCCCCTGTGGGGTCACATGTTTTGTTCATTAAGTGATATTTTACGCTGAATCGAGCGAGACATGAAAATATCGCTTGGGAAATTATGAAGCCCTGGCTTTTATCAAAGTCTGCTTTGGACCAGGTTCACTGGAATATCCCTGTCGATGCTGATATACAGACAATTACAGATTAAGTGAACAATTTGCGGAGACACGAAGTATCCATCTATACGGCCACACTATTCTGGCACTTCTCGATAATACCAATACGCGGCAACATGTTTAAACTGTAAAATGTAGTCACCTAGTTCATAAGTTGGCAATTAGTGCATAATTGCAAGTAATTCTTAACCCATATAAGCCTAGCGTAATTTTTGTGGGACTGTGATCGGCAAACAGTGCAAAAGCAGATCAGACGCCGCAAAATGCGGCATCTGATCAGGTTTTTTTTACACTGTTTGCAAACAGAAGTTTCTTTGAAGATTTGAATAAAAATGAAAAAATACCACCCGACAACCCTAAAATAGGAAACGGACTCGTCCAATTGATACGAATGGGAAAATACATTCGGCATAAATTGGTTAAAATACAATTGCAGACTATACTAGCCATCATATGAGGTTTTGCTACGTATCGCATGGGCGAGTAACGGATGGTCAGACCAGCCTCCGCATGTACAACCTCACCAGAGCCTTCGCTACTCGCAATCGCAGAGTATAGAATAGATGAAGCCTTTGACTACGTAATTTCACATGTGAAAAATCACAAAAATTTAGGGTTTCTTAGCAATACTGGTCCGGATCCCCTGAAAATCACAAAGCCAATGATGGCCCGCTTAAAGTGGTATTTGAATCCTTCCTCCCCTCATCAACTAAAAAAACCTTTGTCAAAGTTGGACCCCCTCTGGCAAAACTTTCTTGATCCGCGCATGAGTATGACTGCGCATATGTGATAAATCTCATTATCTCATATTTGGGTACATATATTTGAACCTTTTTGAGAGGAAAGAACAGTCAACTCTTCTCGGTACACAAACAAGTTTGAATAAAACATGTTTAAACTATCAGTCCGACTTTGAATCCTTGGCTGTTTGCATTTGCCTGCAAATTATGGTTTAAAATCTATCGCAAATATCTTTCAACGGAAAATTTAGAGTCTCGGTAGATTGGGCGAATGCCATTTTAGCGCAATCAGCAAGACTCATTTGGTCCTTTAAGCGGGTTTTAAAGTTGACACTGATTCGAAATTGAGTGTTGGTAGATTGAGCGTATGTCATATATATTAACGGAAAATTTAGGGACTCATTTTCAGATTTGGGCAAGATTGATCTACAAATCGCACCAGCGAGCAGCGAAGGCTCAGACTAGCTATACACAGTCTCACCAGAACCTTTGCTGCACGTATACATAAATTATGGAAGCAGATGAAGATATCAAACACAATTTAGACCCGTATCTCAACTAGGTTGTACATGCATGTTTAAATAGCATGCGCGGATCCAGAGAGTTTTGTCAGAGGGGAGGGTGGGGGTCCAACTTTGACAACTTTTTTTGTTTTTGTTGATGAGAGGATCTAAATAACACTAAAGGCGGGCCATCATCAGCCCGCCAATGAAGCGCTATTTAAATGGCGTTTCGTTGGCGTGTCGATGATGACCAAGATTGAAGGCTGGCTTGGTAGCTTTATTGATTTTTCAGGGGATCCGGACCAGTATTTCTAAGAAACCGCATATTTTTGTGATTTTTCAGTGTGTGGGGGTCCAGACCCCTGCCCCACCTCTCACGATCCGCGCATGAATAGTAACTTTACGCATGTGTGATACATTGTAAGTGCAAAAATCTCGTGTTCTGACCTACATTGTATTTTAAAACAGAAAATGAGCCGTGCCATATGCTTTCCATCAATGTGCCAGTTTGACAAGTGTAGACTCAGACGAGCCTGTGCAGCTTCCGTTTAAGCTTAGAAACTCCAAATGATGTTCATTCAGTAGCTTAACAGTCATAGAATATTCAAGCGACTAGCAAAGGCTCTGATCAGACTGCGCGTATGCGCAGGCTGGTCTGAGCCTTTGCTGGTTGCACATACCACATTGTTGGAAATCTCATGTCGCGGCTCAAATGCGTCCAAACATTTAGGTTTAATGCAGTTAACCAATTGGACGTTTTCCTGTCTTCCTGGGTTGAACCAATACTAAGCAGAGGATAACGTGTCTTGCTCAAGAACACAACACAGAGCCTCAGGTGAGACTCGAACATACAACTAGTGTAAGTGATTGCATAGTTTGTGCGTCTGAGCGGTACGATAAGCCAGGAGAATTATCGAGTGAATTATTGTATGTATATGAACAAGCCATGCAATAGCATTATTGTATTGTGAATCTTCCATATCACATATTTTAGCCAGCATTTGAGATTTTGGAACTTATTGCATCGTCGAACAACGAATACCTAGGCATGCTTGAGTATATGAGCACATTCACCAATCGTATACACAACCTATAGATGGAGATTAAGACTCAGACCAAAAGAGCTACGTGGATTAAGGGGCAAAATTTGCCCCCCTATGAAGCATACAACTGAAAGTTGCATTACACCAATTTCGACTGATTGTTTTTGGAAGAACAACGCAAGTGTTAAAGTCTGGTATTAATTTAACTTTTACAGCTGCTTTTGTAACAGAAAATGGCGGCAAAGTAGGCTTTAAATAGAGAAATTTGCCATTTTGGACCAAAGTTGACGCTATGGCAGCCTGTTTTTTAAAGAATTAAATATCAGCACAGCGTAAATAACGAAACATATATTATGTTATGCGTCGTTATGATTCTTATCATATCATATGTTAAATTATCTTTTGTTTGTACTTGCCTGTGCTCTTTGTTAATTTCTCTGTCAAAAGTCACAAATTTGTTCCAAAATGGTCATTTTTCTATTTTCAGCCTATTTTGGCTGCCATTTTTGTTACAATAGCAATGGTCAAAGTCAAATTAATACCAGACCTTAACACTTAGGTTGTTGTTCTAATAGACCAATAAGACGAAATTGGTAAAAAGCAACTTTAATTTTTGGTCTCACAGCGGGACCAAAATAGCCCCTCAATGCACATAGCTCTTTAGACTTCTATCTCTGCTAGATACGTCAGTATGTGCGTTTATTGGAGGTTTTTGCCCATGTGCGATACATTTGTTTACCCCATGCCAAGGCGGGGGCCAAGATAAGAAACGCTTACACTTGACATACTTCAGCTTAGGGTCATGATGTTGCAGACATACAAAGACAGCTTGAAATCGCTCCAGTCGTTTTGAAAAGATGATGATGTCATCAAGGTAAATGAGACACAAGCCTCTGAAAAGTTGCTGGCGCATTGCATAGACCAAAAGTCATTCTGTTACATTCATAAAATGCGAGTGAGCCTACTTGGAAAACTGTCTTGACTTTATCTGATTCCTTAACCTCCAATTGCCAATAGCCACTTTTCTGGTTCAATTTGCTAAAATACTTTGCTCCTACAAGTAATTGCAAAGTATCATCAACTCTTGGAATGGCATTATTATGCATCTTTTACAGCGCGCTGATTAGATTTCTTGTAATATATGCAGAAACGAAATAAGCCATCATTTTCCCTAGCAGTTATCACATTGGGTAGGCTGTCAGACCTGTGACATAAGTATTATTTGATGTTATATTTTACATTATAGAAATTAGACACGAATATCAGTCAACAAATGTAAAATACTTTTATTCAAGCAAGTTACAAATAAACAAAGCAATATTTTTTCTCTCTCCTTGTATGAATTTATATACATGTACATTGCAGTCTCTCTTATGCATAAAGTAACATGTGATTATCTCCTGACAAAACATAGTAAATTTACACCTTTACCAAACATAGTTAATAACACCCTTACATACATTATGTAACACTATTATTCATGCATAGGCCATGCATGAGATTTGGTACTTAAAGCACTGGCGAGCAGCGAAGGCTCAGGTGAGTCTGCACATATGTAGACTTCCCAGAGCTAACACTGCTCCAATTCACAAAGTCCAAGCTTTAGACATCTAGCCTCACTGAGCACGTCATCAATGGCGTTTAATAGATACATTTGCACATATGTGATAAGCAACAAAATCTCATTCATATCCATAGGTAAGGCTTACATTGCCTGAAACGCTCATGTGCAAAACGTACATAGTACACTTACAAACAGAGAGGCTTGGGTAAAAAATGATTAGAGAAAACAAATAATCTAGTTTGTATCTGACAGATTGGATAGCTTAACACTTTTCATATACATTTATGAGAAACATAGTATCTACAAAATTTGAAAACAGCATACTCTGTTTTATTGTGTCTGTTCATGAGAATTAATGGTAAGTGCAACCACTCTCACGCCCCCTAGTACTTATACCAGCTTAGGAGGTATTCTGCTTTTTGCTAGAATGCAATATTCTTGAATAACCAGAATATGGAAAAAACATCATTTTGGATATGGTAAAAACAGGGTAAGCCAAAGGTAATTATTGCTAAAACTTAAACTTTAATCCTTTTCATTCTGATGCATTATCCCATTCAGGTTGATAGAATAAGTATGCAATTGCCCATTTTGTTTTACGGGGTTGCCTGTCAAAATTTCTATAATTTTATATTCATCCGTACCTGAAGATAGTTTTTATCTTAGCAGAGCAGACCCTCACGTGACATTTCATCTGGGATTTTACTGGTTGCCAATGTACCTGTTTAATGGTATCAGAATGAAAAGTGTTAAGTAGACTATTTTTCAGTGGCTAACTGTCTATTATTGCTATTGACCTAGATTATTCTTCAATCAAGAACTGTCTTAAATTGTAATTTTGAGTACATCTGCTAGAAAACGGTATTCTCATTCAAATCATACCTCAGGCTGTCCTACAAACTTATTATGCACCAGTGCGCCTGGCCCCTCTGTGGCCCAGGATACTGGGGGCATAGTAGGGCTTTAGTTGGGTTTTCCATGATATAATACGGTGTATTTGCCAGGACTTCACTCTCACGAGACCCGAGATTTCATCATTCAATACAGACATGGCAGGAAAAGCTCCTCTTTTGAAGACTTAAACTGGTCTCTGTAGCTGAATATGCTAGTTGGAATTGTTATAGGATTTCTAAACACCAAAGACAGGTTTACTCATTGCTCATGGTGTGGTATTGACATAAGCATTTTGCTTGGTGTGCCTATTTACTTGCATTTTACACATTTGTATGTTAAGGTCCTTATTTAATGTTCTAATGTATACATACATGTAGAAAGCCTCATAAGCCACTCCCAAATTCTTTTTCACTTGGAACAAATCTCATTTGTTGTGTTCTGGTGTTCATGAAAACAGGGACATATATAGCTGCATTACTTTATGGTAAAGGCGCTCTAGTTATAGTTTGTGTGTGTGTTCAAATTCTCTGAAACCACTGGGCCAACTGAAACCAAATTTCACGTGGCACCACTATGGAATAGGGGAAAAGATGGAAAACTTATTCAAATGATTTAGGTCATTTGTTGTTATTTATAATTGTCAACCTGGGGGTGGGGGGATGGGGACATTTAGCAGGTATTTTAACACAAATTTGGCCCCACAGTACAGGGCTTTTAGCAGGGCTTTGAAAATTGAGGGGGAGGGGAATACAAATGACTGGTGCATTACAAATACCTTGAAAACTATATGTAAACTATATGTAAAAAAATATACAGACCAAATTGAGTCTGATTCACTAATTTTAACCAACGCAAAAATACATAAATGTCTATTCTAAAATTTTGGGCTCACTGGTGTCTTATAGTCCATTTCTTTCAAATGACAGTATTTTGGGGACAGTATAGCGTTCAGCAATAAATAATCACCAGACATTAAATTTAAGATATTTAAATACCATGATTGATCAAATTGTGCCATTATTTGAATATCTTTTTTAAAGATTTATTTTTTTAAGATAGTTCTTGTTAAATTTTCAGTCGAGACACTTCAAATATTTTCATATAAATAAATGGAAAAGTTATCTAACGTGTCATGATTTTACGAGGATTACCGACTTTACAAGGCCAAGTCACATTACCATAATTATATTGATGTTGGTCTGATGGTGGCCTACTATGTTTAGCTTGTTTTGACTGACACAGACACACATGTAAACAGACGCATTGCCGGAATTGTAAGATTGAGACTAAGAATTATGACGAGATAAAACATACAAGCAATAAACAGTCCTTACAGGAATGAATAATTTAATTATGACGAGCCAATCATAAAACTGAAGTTTGGGGGATGGGGGGATATGTCAATGTTTATGAGTGGTTTGCCGCATTTATCCATCAATATGTTTTGTTAAACATAATACATACATTTAAGTCATTCTTTATTATTACACGATTATCAAGTCATACCTATTTTTACACATTTTACGTTAATATGAACAGGCAGAAGTAATATAGTTCCGCTATAATACCTTTTACCAACGAGGGGTCGAGGTTATAACACATTTTTGTCATGCTCAACTCAGCTAAGCATGACAATTATCCTGCACATAAATGTTAAAATGCCAACAATTGTTATCATTTTATCATTTATTTGCAGGATAAATACAATATCTGAGAAGCTTAAAGCAAGAACAAGCTTTATTTTTCAGCATTCTACTTTTTATTAAAAGTTCAGTAACCTCAGACCCAGTCAACATGATTGAAGCATAATGATAAGAATGTGGAAGTATTAGAAATCGAAGAAAAGTAAAATATACAATCTAGACTGGTCTCCCCTCGTTGATAAAAACCCCTTCTGAAGGGGATTTTATCGAACTAGGGGACACCAGTCTATATACAATCACAAAATTTTCAAACAACGCCCTACCTACCTGTTAAAATGACGCCACAGGAACATGACACATTAACTGGGAGTATTAATTTACCGGAGTGGTACACGTGATATGTAACTTCATCCTATGAAAACTGTGAGCTGGCCATTTTGAAGCTTGTCTACACTTTTCGTCAGCTCTGTGTCTATTTAAAATATGATTAGTGCACGAAGCATACTATTTTGCAGCTGTGCTGGTAACAAATGCACTGTATGCTCTATAATCTGGTGAAAACAAACACTTGACACAAATCATACTGTTACATGACAATTTACACAATGACCTAGTTAAAAAACTTGTATCAAAATACAAAAAGTCAACGATCAGCGTGTGGCCACAAAGTGAAAATATTTATATTGCATAAGCTGTGGGCTAGCTCATAAAGCTGTTGCATGCTTTCGCAACGCTTGTGTTAGAGAGAAAAACAAAACAAAAGTATTACCACACACGAGGACAATTTCCAAGACGGCTACGCCCTTACTGCAACAAATGTGACGTCACAAGTCACGTGAACCATAACTCAGTAATTGTTACAGATAACATTGTACATCTATATCATGTATATTAGCAAAAAGGATGACAATGTTGTATAGACAATATATACATACTTACAAACATAACATTTACATGTACATACCAAATAGCATTTAATGAATGCTGTCTACTTTATCATCATTTAAATTGCCTCAACGGCTCATGCTTATCTAATATCGTGTAACCAAATCCCATTAACGGACCAACAGCTATACAACAACTTCTTAAGTCACGCCTGATGCATGAGTGACACCATGACGTTCGAGGCTCCGAGGTTACAACAATTTAAGAGGCTCATACGTGTTAAAATGCCAGCCATTATTGACATTTTTACATCTACAGTGGTGTCAGGGCTAAACTTGTCATTCTCTGTGCAATTTACACTCTAAGTTTACTAAAGTTAACACTCGTGGCTGTGCACCATGATTACTGTGTGAGTCCGTCTGTCTGCCCAATTTGCTTTCCACACATTCCTTCTGGCACCGGATATTGATTAATCTACGTTACCCACGGGTCGTGCACATAACAGTCAGTTGATTTACTATCATTCTTTAGAAGTGTTATGCACCTCTATTGCTGAACAGGTGTACTTACGTGCAGACTTTAGTCCAGACGTAACTGTATTAGCATGGTAAATACAACATGAGCTAGAAAAGTCTTAATCTCTTAGCATTTTAGTTTTTTTATGAGCAGTAAGAATATCATACTCAGTTGAGTTAAGATTTTTTATAACCTCAGGGCCAAGGCAAAGCTACATGTAAGTAACCCTTAGATCCCAGACAAGTCAGTTGTCTACAAAATCAAAAATATGAACATTGTGCACTTGGTCATATTTGATATAATCAATGAAAACTACAGTAGAATCTCGTGAATTCAAAGTTCTCCGGGCTTGATGTTTTATTTTGAATTATCAGTAGTTCGAATTATAGGGAGGTAGACATAAACTACATAATACCAAAAAGGATTATTATCAGTTTTTCCCCTGTCAAAAAGTATGTTTTGGGTGCGTAAAAGAAACGTCTCAGGGAGACGTTTCTTTTACGCACAAAAAAACATTTTTTTAATTGTGTGGCTTTTCCTTGGCAGTAACCAGTACTGAGTGGGGAGGGTTTATGATTTTTTTCGTGTTTATTTTACATATATATCGGGAGCACCCAGAGGCTCAACCGACTGTAGTTCTGGAGAAGCCGAGGATCGAACCTGCGACCCCTGGTTTACAAGGCATGTGATTTATCCACTACACCACGGCGGCTTCCAACATATGTTTTTATAGACAGTTATCAAAATAGTTCATAAACAGGCCCTATTCTCTGGAATCTAGTGTGTGCCAGATTAAATTCGAATCAGCGAGTATTTAAAACAATGGGAGTTTGAATTTCAAGTTTTTTTTGCTGTATTGCAGCTGACAAAGTTGTCTCCCTTTCGTTAGTTGTTTATTCTGAATACAGAGAATATAATAGTTAGAGAGAAACTGCAATAAACCACTTTCTGCTATTTATGATGTTCCCAATTCATTAACCCATTTATGCCGCATGGAGTTTCAAACCGTTATCTGTTGGAACAGTCCATTTTAGTTTTAAAGGATGGTGATGTTATTTTTCATTTTTATTCAAAATTTAATAGAATATTCTGCAAGCAAACAGTGGAGACCCTTATCAGACGCCGCATTTTGTGGCGTCTGGTCTGGGTCTGCACTGTTTGCTTATGTCCCACAAAAAGGACGCTAGGCGTATATGGATTAAAGGGGAACACATTTTTTTCATGTAAGCTTGAACGTTCCCAAAACTATTTTTTGAAATACCAGCAAAACAAATTACACAGAATGGTTTTCATAAAAACGCCTAGGTATATGCTTAGCAACAAATGAAAGCTTTTTAAATGTTAAGGTTTATCCTTTGCAACAGATGTAAGGTTTTTAATTGTCTAGGTCTATGTTAAGCAACAAATGGAATGTTTTAAATGTCTAGGTCTATACTTAGCAACAAATGAAATAAACTTAAATGTATAGGTCTATGATTAGCAAAAAATGAAATGTTTTAAATGTCTAGGTCCATGCTAAGCAACAAACGAAATGTGTTTAAATGTCTAACAATTTCTACATGTCTGGGTCTATGCTTAGTAATAAAACACAGGTTTTTAAATGTCTAGGTATATGCTTAGCAAAAATGAATGTTTTAACTGTCTATGTAAATGCTTAGCAACAGATGAACGCTTTCTATATATCTAGATCTATGCTTAGCAACAAAAGAACGTTTTCTACATGTCAAGGTCTAGCTTAGCAATAAATGAAATGTTTGTGTCAATGCCTAGGTCTATGCTTAGCAGCAACTGAAAGGTTTCAAAATGTCAAGGAATACGTTTAGCAACAAAAAGGAAGGGTTTTAAATGTCTAAGTCTATGCTTAGCAGCAAATGAACGTTTTCTAAATATCTAGGTCTATGATTAGCAACAAATAAAATGTTTTTAATGTCTAGGTCTACGCTTAGCAATAAATGAGTTTTTTAATGCCTATGTCTATGCTAAGCAATAAATTAAAGGTTTCCAAATGTCTAAGTATACGCTAGGTTTTTAAATGTCTAGGTCTATGCTTAGCAACATAAATGAAAGGTTTTTAAATGTCTTGGTCTTTTCAAAGCAACAAACGAAATGATTTTAAATGTCTATTTCTATACTTAGCAACATAAATGAAAGCGTTTTAAATGTCTAGGTCTATGCTTAGCAACAAATGAAAGGTGTCTCTGCTTTGCAACATAATTAAAAAATATTTTTAATGTCTATGTATAAGCTTAGCAACATAACCGAAATGATTTTGACTGTCTAGGTCTATAATTAGCAACACAAAAGAAAGAGTTTTGATGTCTAGGTGTATGATAAGCAACAAACAAAAGGTTTGTTAAAGGTTTGTATTCTTTTTAGCAACAAGCGAAATGTTTTAATATATAGGTCTATTCTAAGCATCAAATGAAAGATTTTCAAATGTCTAGGTCCAAGATTAGCTTTTACAAGTTTTACGTCTATGCTTAGCAACAAATGAAAGGTTTTTAATGTCTAGGTCTAAGGTTGAACCTTTTTTGGTTTACATATAAGTAGATCCGCAAAGCATGTGTTCTTAGACCTACATTGTATTTTAACATACAGAAACTTCGTAGTTTTGCTAGCAGTGTGTTTTCGAGTAACTACGGAGCATGTGAGATGATAAGTATTGGCTGATATTACCAACGCATATTAACATATTTCCTTTGGTATTGAACATTATAAGTAGACAATATATAGGAGAATTTGAGCAAAAAATAATAATAGGATACAAATGATCCTATAGCTACGTAAATATTATGACATATTCATCGCCTCTTAAAGAGGAATATGGTTCTAAAGTAGTTCTTACTCAACCAATAAATTGCCCAACACGTTAGATTATGCTAATGATCAGCATATGCCAGCAATGAAGGATTAGAAGAGCCTGCAATAAGCGCAGCAACGCAAGAGCATTCACAACTCCCAAAAAGTTATGTAAGCTTATGCACAGAGGCGTATCACGTGATTTGTGACGTCATTGTATCAACATTGTGGACGCGGCCATATTGAAGATTGTCTCCACTTCGATGGTACATTTTTTCATCAGCTCTCTGCCTATCTGAGAGGTGAACAATTTATGATTAGTGCATGAGTCGTACTGTTTTGCAGCTGTGTTGGTAACAAATGCATTATATGCTCTGAAATCTGATAAAAGTAAACACTTCGACACAAACCATACCGTTATGACAGGTAACACAATCAGGTTACAAACGTGTGTCGAAATAAAAAAAAAGTCATCGAGCCATGTGTTGTCCCAAATTGAAAATATTTAAATTACATAAGCTGTGGGCTAGTTCATGAAATGGCTGCTTGCTTTTGCAACGTTTGTGTTACCAAGACAAAATGCAAAAGTACCACATATGCGGACAATTTCCAAGATGGTTACATACTGCAACAAATATGACGTCACAAACCACGTGTTCTCTGGGTATGCGTTATTTTTGCTAACTTGAATAAATATCAAACGACAGATAAAAACAAAATACATGTAAATAGGTGAAAGTTTAAACTTGCCAAAATCCTAAACTTTAGAAATTCTTATCTTAAAATTAATAGTACGCCTACAGAATATCAGGAATTAAAGCTTAATTGTCATCTGAAAATAAATTTAAAAAAGCAAGTATAATCTGCCTAATTCAGTATTTTGAATGAGAAAGGTGGCAAAGATCAGGAATCGATACAATCAAGTATCACACGTGACCCAGGATACCACATGGGAAAGTGACAAAAACACAATTAAACATCACAAACAAGAGCCAAGAGGCCAGTCCTTCCCCAGCAGGTGACCGACCACAAGCCAGCAATGAACAAATGTGAAAGCATGACAAACACAAGACATAAATAACACAAATGATTCACAAAAGAAGTACCGCCTTGGAACATATTTTATTCGAGGGCATAAACCAGTTTCACGGCGCCAACAATGGAAATTCCCCCTCAAAATACTGAAGTCAGGAATAATCCTGAAAAAAAGCTCAATCATGAATTGAATATAATTATGAAATGCAAGCTATGACACCTGAAATGGTGTAATGGATCGCCTTTTAGTGCATTAACCTATCTATGTTTAGAGGCCTCTAAATGAGTTATAGGTAAACGTGTGGACCCTTATGAAATGTCGCAAGATGCAGCATTTCACCAGGAGCTGAACTGTTTACTGCCATAAAAGCAATATGCAGCAGTATTTTCTACAAGCACACTGGATAGGAGCATGAGAGATTTTACTCTAGGATTGAATTTCGTCACATCAAAGTGACGTCATCATGTTTTTATCGCATCTCTGCGTATTCAGGAACTTTTTTTTTAAATAAAGATGCGGAATTTTAAATGATGAGCAAGAAAAATCCATTATTTGTGTGTCCGGATGGGATAGAAAAATCCAATCCTCGGGATCATCGTTTGTCATCACTCTGCAAGCCCCGTGATGCTAAACGGTGATCATCGGGGCTGACTTTTATGTATTACACTCGCATACATGATAAATTCTTACAGTATTAAAAAGCAAGAAAACAATTAATATGGACGTTTCAGTAAAAATGAGTTAAAGAAGGTAGTCGACTCTATCAGACATGAAAGGTTTAACTCTGCATGCTGGGTAATTTTTCAAGATTTTTTGTCGTCTGCGGACGCTTTCAAAATTAACTTTTTCAAAAAAAAATCAGGAACATTATCCGAGTGCCAAACAGTTTGGATCCAGATCAGGCACGACGTTCTGTCGTGCCTGATCTGGGTACAAACTGTTTGCAATGATTAGCAGCATACGACAATATTTGCCACTGGCAGGCAAAGAGTCAATCATGTTAATAGTTAATAATCCACTTTAAATCCCTGCCACAGAGGCCAGTCCAGTGTTTACAGTATGCCACAATGTAATACATTTATAGTCTATTTCAGTAAATTATCTGTAATATCGCATATTGTAAAGCTGGACTGACCCCTATGCACCCTGCTTGCAGTCTCATAAAGCTATTATTACCAGTAAAGAATTTATTAAAAAGGCAAATGCAACTAGCAAAAGTTTCGCATGAACACAAGTAGTTCCACTTCTGGATTTGTCAACTATTGATTGTGGGCTTGTATAATCGTGATAATACGGATTCTGAGTTCGTCCAGTGTCAACTGGAAACACTCCACGCATACTCGTGGTGGTGACCCTAGAAGATGGTGTGGTGGTCCGAACAATTGGGGCCACCTTTCCTCCTAAATACGGACAATTTTTGGGTGACTCTGGTAAAATGTATGTATGTTTTGGTGTTAGGATTCCATACTTGAGCGAAGCTACTGCAGCAACGTTACAATGAGCAGGATCTAATATAAACACTCTACCTTTGCCAGGGAATTTATCTTTATCACGAATGAACATCCAGCATAGATACTGCTGGTGAACGTGTAGAGTTCTCGTCACCACAGCATGTGTATCTTCGTCAATAGGAAACTTTGCTATACATTTATAATCTCTCTGTTTGTAGTCATGCTTTCTTGCACTGCAGTTAAGAGGTACCTGCATTATCTTATCAGAATGGTCTTTCACGTCATATACCAAACACATATCACACACTCCGTCCTCTTTAGCGTATAACTGACCATCCTGAAATCCTTGCCAGATATCCAATTCACAGTGTTCACTAAAATGGTGGGCAGGGTCTATAAGAATATTCATTGGTTTTTCTTCAACTTGTTTTCCGTAAATATGCTTTTCATGTGCATTTGTTCTAAAGTTCGATTCATCACAGACAATAGATTTCAGATTGTCTAAGTTATCTAAACTTTTTACAGGCCACTTTACCCGGTTTCCCATTCTATATTCAAGGGTTAACGCCGATTGTTTTGTAAGGTCCAAGCACGCAAACCGTGGGAAACAGCCATTTTCGAATGTCTGAAACATGACAGAGATGTTTGTAAAATCGTTTCCCTCTTTTTCTAAACATTGAAAGCGTCCTTCATTGGCAATGCTTAAGTCATAGTAGGTAATATTAACGTCGTGTTGTTGTTCTGTTGAAATGTCCAGCCAATGTCCTCTGAATTTCTCCGGAAATGAACAAGGTCGTAGCTCTCCAGAGCAACGGTTGCATGCTTTTGGGCAGTAAAATCCTATTTCATGGCCACACAGGCGATTCTCATCACAAACTTCTGACTGATCTGCACATATCGTGTTGACCACAAGCAATTCAAATTCTAGGAGGAGATAATTCGAAGTTTCTCGAATGTTACCACTTCCGTCTCCTGGATCACATACAAAATCCAGGAAAAGATGACCTTGTTTGATATAGCGCAGGTCACCAGTTCCTGTAATACGTAAACACCATGCTTTAAAATCTTCTTCTTGCGGTCGGACAATTATAAACGTATAATCCCCGTGTTCCCACGTCGCTACACAATACAGTGTCTGTATCAGATCCATCTCAAGGTCGGGTTCCAGACAATCAGACGTCCGGAAGTCAATGGTTATCCCATCACCAGTCTCGCATTCACTCTCAAGTCGCGCGGGAATCAAACGAGAAGCGCACACCAGATCACCATTTGACTTCTGCATTCTGAGATTGTATCCACCTTCGAATGGACACTTCACCTTTCTTTTATAAAAATTATCCGATGACACAAGTGGCCAATTGTCTAAGGTTAACATGTGGTCACGACATGCATTTGGATTTCTAAAGTAAAGTTTTGAAGACTCTTTCATTTGTATAATGCTGTCTGTTCTGCGTAGAAACTGAACACACAGATATTGTGATGGCGAGTCTTCATCTTTGTCTATATGCTCCACCTCAAACTTGTCCTCATTAAGCTCAGAGAGACATTTTAGTCTGTATTCGACACATGTACCTTCTGGATTACACCGCGAGGCCTGGATATAATTCCCTTTAAAATAGGCCTTAAGTATGTTTCCATCTTTATAGTTTGTTGACCACACGGAATTCGTTTGAAGATACCTGGGGAATTTGCAGGCATCTAAAAGAAACACAAAGCAAACATGGAGTACAATGGCCTCTTTGATAATTGTTAGAAATGGCGGTAGCATTGTCTTTTAGCAGCGAGATAACACTGATCACTGTTTGGTTCCCGGTTGATTTTTGATGCTTGTCATGGATGGATGTCTATGATTGGAGGTCTGCTCCAATTCATTTCCTGAAAAAAAATAAAACAATACTTTAGTAACATACTAACATACTCAGCAATTATATTACTCGCTATTTTTTCAGTAGACAACGCCAGTCCATAAAAATGATCACACGTTTCCTGAAGAGCTACGTGCATTAAAGGGCTAATTTGGCCTCATCTGGAGCCAAAACTTGACAGTTGCTTTTCACCAATTTCTTCGTTGTTTAGAAGAATAACCCAAGTGTAAAAGTCTGGCATTTATTAAACGTTTAACATTGTTATAGTAACAAATATGGCCTCCAAAATAGGCTTAAAATAGACTCTGGGTCCGAGAAATAGAGAAATTGTCATTTTGGACCAAATGTACGGCTTTGGGAGACCAATTTTATAAGAATTAGATATCAGCAAAGCTTAATACCAAAAGAACCCTTTTAGTCATCTGTTAAAATATCTTTTGGGTATTTGCTTGTGCTTTGTGTTAATTTCTCTGTTAAATGTCTCCAATTTGTTCCAAAATGGCCATTTTCAGCCTATTTTGGCGGCCATTTTTGTTACCATAGCAACGATACAAGTCAAATTAACACCAGGCTTATACGCTTGGGCTTTTGCTATAAAACCAATAAGAAAAAATTGGTTAAAAGCGTTTTTTATTGTTTGGCCTTATAGGGGGCCAGAATAGCCCCTTAATGCACGTAGCTGTTTGCCGCGAATATGAATCTGTGCAATTAGGAAATTCTTTAGATATCATTTTGACTCTTGAAACCGAAAGCGACTGCTTTGGCAAACAGTAAAAAGAAACGGATTTCATTATGGTCTACGTACTCTGGTTGCTTGAACAAAACGATCTTAAGAAAAAGAAATACAATATCATTTGGAAATTACAACATGTGACCCCTTGATGCATACACTAGACTATCCTAAGTTTATTGTTGTAAACCAGAAGGAATAATTCATTAGTACACAACCAAGTAAACATCTAAAAGTGGACCATCATTCTAATGGCGTTTTGCTGGTGGGCCGATGGTGGCCTGACACTGTAAGCTGGCTGGGAAGTACATGTAGGCATGTGTTTGAAACCGTGAAGTTTCCACATCGCTATCAGTGAAAGCCACATAACCCAAGTGTCCGTCTGATCATGCCCTAATTGTTTCTTTACAGAACGCTCCATTGAAAACGAAAAAGAACAGAAACACTCTTTGACCTACTTCCAATGTTGCCACACTTGTTACAACCGGGCTCCAGAATAGAGGCGGTAATTCCGAATTACATATTTTATTTCTCATTATAGACTCTCGATGAGACGGTTCTTTTGAACACCCAAAACATATGTTTAGGCCGATATGCATAAGAAAATAGTCGCAATTTTACATGAAGAATATCTGCTTATCTGTCCTATGACTTGTACTTGCGGTAGTTCTATTGGAAATCTGTCCCATATGCCGTAATTGATACATCTGACGAGTTCCAATTTTACAGAAAATTTGGGTTACTAAATCAACTATAAACTTGAGAGCGTACTAATTATTTCTTCAATATAGCAATTAGGGGACCAGTGTCACATAAAAGAGGACCGACAACTCATATGTAAAAAACAGTTCAACATGTACTTATCACCTCGGTGAGCAGACTTGGTTACTAAAGGCGAGTCTGTGCATATGTACATACTCATCAGAGCCTTTGTTTATCTCATACACAATGTATGGAGTTTGAGAAAGGACCAAAACGTAGACATAAAATACTTCATGATACTTCAGCACGGGCGCTTAAAGGAGACTTACACAACTGCCAAAAAATACCATAGGTTCGTGCGCTGGCACAATTATCATTTTAATCACTTACTAATTTTTTTTACACTATAAAAGTGATACCACTCTCCCTAGGTGGTGGTATAACTCGCCCTAGGCGCTATGCCAGGCGGATCAAATGCCTATCATACTGAGGGGATTATGAGGCTGAGGCTGATAAAATTTCGATTTGTTTCTTGGTGAAAGAAATTTTGTTGTATACAGGTTAGTCCCCTTTTGAAACGACTTTAGTCAAGTTAGATGCTGAAATACACTTGGGCATGATTTAATCTGCCCCCTTGCATTTGTATCAGTTTTTCCACTAATGGCCCCTCATAAACCGAAACATAGACATTTAAAAGGCCTATATTTCAGTTTATGAGGGGTCATTAGCGGATTAACTGATAAGCAACACACTTAATCAAGGACCTATGACGGTGGTAATGGGAATCACAGTGTATCGCTGCCTATTATTTTGATAAAAATTAAAGTCGATCAAATGTTTCCATCTTCATATATAAGCTCGTTATTGGTCTCTATTTTATGATTTTGCATTTGATTTCCTATTTCCATAAATGTACTGCTTTATTTTTGGGCTAAAATGGTGACTTTTTCTATTATACATATAGGAAATAGCAAAATATTTTTTAAACATCATTCCCCCCCGAGTCCCAACTAATCCTTTTGCACATAAGTGTGTTCTCATATTTTACATAATATATGTGAAAAGCTAGTTGGAACTTGGGGGGAGATTTCCCACAGCCCAAAATGTGACGTCTGGGCGAGTCCGGACGTTAGCATTTGGATTGTTGGTGTGCTCTCTTGAAAATCTTTTTTTCTAGTTTAATGAAATAATTAGTACAAGTGAGCTTCTTTTTCATAACCCATTAGTCATGGAATGTTAAAACGTTTTAGCATAATTTTCTTTAGATTATGAAAATTGTTATTTTACTAAATTCAGTTGGTAGATTATTTTGCACATATACTGTATCTATCCAATACACATAAACAACATAGCCATTGACTAGGTGTACTCTACGCATGGCTGAATGGTTAAAGTACGTTGCTGTATAATATTGCACCAGGTAAATACATTGTCGTCAAGGTTGAATATGGACTACAGTTGCACTTCAAAATAGTTCTTAACAAATCAGATAGAAAGAACAACAACAAAAATAACAATTAAAATGCTCATGATTTTGGACTTTAAAATACGTTCACTGTGATTTGTAATCGAGTATTGATGATATAATACCCTTACACGTGAAAATAATTGATTTATAAATGTTTTGGTGGAGTCAAATTTTGCAACCCCTACCCCCTTTGGTAGCGTCTCCTGTTTTGTCGTAGGGATCTGCCTGTCTTATTATAACCTTAATTCGTTCCTACTACACCAAGCGTCTTATTCAAAAGGATGTCAGGGATATCTTATGCATAGGGAAAATTTGGGAAGCATAGGCAGATACCCTTTTAAAGTGTCAGAGGTCCTTTCAATATCTAACTAGATTGAAGGCGCTCCAAGAGTGGACTTACTTGTACACAACAGAACTACTTTCACCAAGATAACTATCAGAAATCTTAATAGGGCCTCTTTATTACCCTATAATCATTTCATTTAGATTAGCTTTGTCCCTAGGAAGCGGTACCACTTTTATAGTGTAAATATGTAGGGCTTTAAAGCAGGTAATCACCAGCTTTAAAGCAGTAAGTCATGTCCTAAGAAAACCCAAAAAGAGATTGCCACACTTTTATGTATTAAATCATAGGCCATATGGTCTTTTATGAAAGTAAGGTAATCAGAACAACATAGGAAGTTTGTCATGATTCTCATAAACACACACACCACTTAGCTAGGGTGGGGAATCACGTGGTTTTGGTATGATACATTGCAAGGACAAATGTTTCTTTCCATCAGTAAATTTACGTATGTCTCATTTTAGGCAAGCTTATTCATCGATATAATATGCACCAGAGTCTTACTCTAATTATTTCGAATCATTTGAAGCCATATTGATTTTAAAAATGTTTACTTTTAACAAACTCTATGAAACAAAAATTTCCAGTAAGACCGTCTGAACAGTGTACCCCAGCATATAGTACTTCAAATTCTGTGACAGAATGTATCCCAAATAAGGCTTTTTTATGAAAATAGTATGTCATCATTAGATCCGCAAGAAAGTGAGCTAAAATGTGAGGTATGTATTAATGGATACGAAAACCAGAACAAAGCTCTGTCATCGAGCAAATGACGTTCATAGGTTTTAGCATTGCTAATTTCTTGCTTTAGGATGTCTGATTAAGTACATTCTTCATACTACGACAACAGCATTGTTAGAAGCCTTATCTGCAGGCGCTAATATAAACGCCCGATAGTATTCATGGACGCCTTTCTTCAAATGTCTAAAAGTAAATTTAGTAATAGGAGGGTTAAGATCTCAAATATTTTGATTAAATGAAATTCTTTTATCAATAATATTACACATATTTAAATTTTCAAGTATTTATAGCATTAGATTCAACATGCTCTCGCTTGCACTATCGATTACAAAATTCTTGTAAAGCAACAGCTATTTCTTTATGACATTTGTTGAAGCCTGTCAGCAAAGGTAACGTATATTTGAGCCAGTTTATGAGATTTCCAACAATGTGGTATGTGCAACCAGCAAAGGCTCAGACCAGCCTGCGCATATGCGCAGTCTGATCAGAGCCTTTGCTGGTCGCTTGAATATTCTATGAGTGTTAAGCTACTGAGTGAACATCGTTTGGAGTTTCTAAGCTTAAAAGGAGGCTGCAAAGGCTCGTCTGAGTCTACACTTGTCAAAATACCACATTGTTGGAAATCACATGTCGTGGCTTATATTTAGGTTTTAACAGGTAATAGACCTAGTTACAGAATTGATAGCAGCACCGAGAGTTCTTACATTATCAAGAAATAGGAATAGAGGCTTCAATTTCAAGTTCAGTCATTAATTTGTTACCATTAAATATGTATAGGTTTTATTGTACTTATACGAAGGACATTAGGAAAGGTCTCAGCATGGCATCATAACTCCACAATGCGTTGATAAAATGCTATCAAAAAATACATTTTTGGAAACAAGAATTCAACGGCTACTTGATGGTTTAATTTTTGTCGAAAAAGGACTCGGCGTACACGTGCGGCGTATGCTCAAAATGAGTAGGATTTATACACTGGCAGAAACTTTAAGCAAATTATTTGTAAAAAACGAAGGAAAATTGGGGATCTTATTTTCGATAAAGGCTTGACAAATTAACGATTTAGTGCCAACTTAATTTTTATTAAAATATTTTATGCGATCACTGCTTGTATGACTTACACCTATACATTCGGAAAATGTTGACAAATAGTGAAATGGTAAACTTTCAAAAATTGAACTTCGATTTTTCTTTATTTATATTTTCACTAAACATTGTGTCACTACAAGAGCACGAAAAATGCCTATTGAGTATAAGCCGTAACATGAGATTTCCAACAATGTGGTATTTGCGAGCAGCAAAGCCTCAGATCAACCTGCGCATACGCCCAGTCTGATCAGAGCCTTTGCTTGTCGCTTTAATATTCTATGAGGGTTTAGCTAATGACTTAGCATCATTTGGAGTTTCTTATTTTTAAAAGGAGGCTGCACAGGGTCGTCTGAGTGTACATTTGTAAAAATGCCACACTGTTGGAAATCACATGTCATGGCTCGTATATGTTTTGCTTTATTTGTAGCAAATAAAAATCATTTCGTCGCGCAAAAAGTGTGTCTAACTTACTTCTGTATTCAAGAAAATTATTCCAAATAGCACTACCCCTACTTTTCAAGAAGTGGGTGGGGTTACTTAATCCCTCACATTTTCTCGATGGCATACGGACTTCTCATAGTATCGCGTTAACTATCTTAAAATTGACTGATTTCTACTCTCGAGGTATTTTTACTTTTTTGTTTGCCACCGTTTTCAATTTAAATGAACCAGAACGTCAACTCATAGCTAAACTAACTATGCCCCATGGGAAGATTATAAGAGTTATCATCCATTTGTTCTGGTTTACAAAATTTCTTTTGGTTTCAATACAAAAAGAGTATAAAGTGTGCTTGACAAAAATGTGAATGCACGGAATTTTTAAACTACTGTCTGTTATGTTTTTTCAAAATATGTGCATTGTGACATGTGATTTTAAGTCGAAAACATTAGCGCATTGCTTTGCTATCTAGACGGTTTTGGTATTGCTGTCGCAGTATTTAGTTGTTAGAAACATCTCATTCGATCATCAATTGTATAATAACTGTAACAGATTGTGGCCTACCAAAAGGTACAATGTTATCTAAGTTCATGAACTATTGTTAATGTTCTGCACACTTTTTAAAGGGTAAAATGTCATATTTTCCACTAAAATTTTGCGTTTTCCAGTATACAAACAATTTCACAATAATATTATTCGTGTCTGAATTATAATATCCTCATGAAATCTGTGCCATAACATAGAGGAAATATAGCTCTTTAAATGATACCAAACACGATAGGGTTTGTAAATGAGTAATTGAGATAAAAGACCATGCTAAGAACTTTCCAAATGCCCCTCGTAGTAGGTGATTCCTCATTTACAAAATAAGTAGGAAATAAAAGAGAAAAAATATTTATCTTTAAATATGCTGAGTAACTTTATGAATTCAATCATTTTGCTTATGCAATTAAATTTTGATAAAATACTTTATTAGATTAATTTCAAATTCAATATAGGGACGAAGAGCATGTTGAGTATAACACCTTGTAAGAAGTACTGTATTATATAGTCAGTGAGCTCTCTCGTAAAATGTATTAGCCTCATATCCAAATTACGAAGTGAAGAGATAGCGTGAAAGTGTCATTATTCTGATCTGATTGTTTTAATGTGATACTTAAATCAGAAAGTGTTGATTTTTTTTATAAAAATAGTAATCTAGAACCAAATATTAAAGCTCTGTGGGAGCAAGCACTCTGGACATCAAATCATTTACTAGCTTTATGTAAATGGATGAGCTTTGATATCAAAACTAAACTTAAAGACATACAGGTATGCGGCTAATTCCCATGCCCTCCATTCCTGCATCGGATAACCCAGAATGAATAGAGAGTGTTCACCTCGCCTGTCTTTCGATCATTTACAAATTCGGATCACAATGTCCAAATACTCTTAGGTGAGGTCGACGTTCTGACATTTTTCAAAGTAAATCAAATTGTGCCTGAAATATGAGTCTCAGTACTAAGACAGATAGATTGGTTTAACAAAAGTTTGCGTCGTACACAATTTCCAAGTTTTAATTCTTTTCACAAATATAAAAGATTATCTATTCTCCATATATGATTATTACGAGCCGCAAATGACTTGACCTCCTTGCCTATTGGTAAGCGTGTCGGTCTATGAACCCAGATGAACAGGGTCGATTCCCCTGTGTGTTTTCCCTTTTTAGAGTTTAAATGCTGTATTACTTCATACTAGTAAAATGGAATCACAAAAATGACAAAAAATCACCTCAGAACGTTTTATATTCAATTATGCACAAAAGCTGTGGGGGTGGGTTAAATTTGACCCTCTTGAAAGATAATTAGTGTGGTGACACCCGATTGTTTGTCTTTTTTCAAATAGGTATTATGATAGTCCATGAAATAAAAATAAATTTTTAAGATTTTTAATGTTTAATATATAATTTAAAGCTGCATAGTCTGTAACTTTTGATCTATTAATTTTAAAAATAATGTTTTTATTTTTCAAGAACGCAGTAAAAAATACTCAAATTCAGGTAAACATTTTACCATTTTCGTAAATCTTAACAAGTTATCCCTATCAAAACAACTGCATTTATGCTAATATTCAACGGTCTATAATTATTGGAGGGGCGCAAATAATTACCAACAAGAGAAAAATACACCTATTTGATAAGATAATTCACTTTTCCATGCAGTTTTCAGCTGTACTGAACATTTTTATTGTGAAAACATAGCTTAATTTAACTTTTACAAATGATTCAAAAAGAAAATAATTTTTTTCGAAAAATGTTCAGTTACAGAGTATGCAGCTTTAAAAAAGGAAATCCAATTTTTGAGGAATTACCAAAATATATATCATGAAGTATCTTGTCATGGCTTGGGATAACAAATAAATTATAATTTTGAACAGTTTCTAGAAGGCTTGAGGCCATGTGCAATAATTAAAATTAAAAGAAAGGAGCTGAACGAAGATTACAACTACTTGAGCTAAGGTTATTCTTTCGATGATCAAATGCTGAAAACTTTCATATGATATTATGAAAAACTGAGCATAGTGACATACCTTTTTTATTTCATTGATTGACAGTCCATGCATAAAACAAACCGTATGCTACATTGTAAGTATTGAACAGATTTTAATGTTGGAAGTATTTCGTAGCATATGTCCTTAAACTGATTGATTCTCAGGGGCAGATCCATGATTTCTGGAAAGAGGGTTCATGTGTATAAAGGGGAGGGGGTTCGCTTTGCTGATTTTTATCTCATTTTCTTAGCTTAAAAACTCACTTGAAATGAAATAAGTTGGTCTCATTTATAGGATATTCAAAAACGCAGGGCAGGGAGGGAGGTTGGAGCGAACCCCCTAACCCCCCTCTGGATACGCCACTGATCTCTCATGTTTTCCCCATCCTTCTATATGCATCAGGGATATGGAAAATATATTTTAGCACGAACATATATATATTTCATATTACCCTTTGTATTTTGATGGATTTCCCCATGCACATTGATAAACAAATATGGGAAAACCCATTTTGTACTTTAAGGGGTCATAGGTAGCAGTTTCTGAAATATGATGTATTTCTGTCCTTGAAGGTTGTTTTAATCTTCGCAAACAGTGCAGACCCTGGGTCTTCATTGTTTGCCAAAGTACCTTGTTTAAGGGTTTCCAGTATACAAAGAGCTAAGTAAAACACGAACATACTTTGTGTGAGAGCATAAGCATATCTGCAGGAGCTACCCACTTCGGTATTTGCCAAAGAAAGGTCACCTACATATTGGCCAAAGATGTTTCAAATAGCAATTTAATAATATTTAACACAGATTGATACTATATGAGCCGCGATATGTGATTTCCAACAATGTGGCATTTAGACAAATGTAGACTCAGACGAGCCTGTGCAGCCTCTTTTGAAGCTTAGAAATTCCAAATGATGTTCAGTCAGTAGCTTAACACTCATAGAATATTCAAGCGACAAGCAAAGGCTCTGATCAGACTGCGCATATGCGCAGGCTGATCTGAGGCTTTGCTGGTTGCACATACCATTGTTGGAAATCTCATACGGCGGATCATATATAAACGTGCACACACACAGCCAAATAGACTTAATCATAACACAATGTTAATAATCTACTAGAAAATCTTGGATTTGGTCAATTGTGACTTAATCAATATTTTTACTCCCATTGTTTTGTGAACTTTTTGTGTATGGTCCTTGTTTTGTTGTACTTAGTGTCGTTTCTAGTTTTGCAATCATCTTGCAGGGGAAGAGAGCGCTTATGGCTTTAATTTTCTGCCTTTTGATGACATGTGACTGTTGGTCCGTGTCTCTTCCTTACGGTGCCATGGACTGGCCTGCAGTGTGTGATTATGGCTTTTCCTAGTCATTAAAAGAGGCTTTACCTCGTTTTTCTCGGTTGCCATACGATTCGGTAGGCGGCGATATCATTAAGTTAGTCACATAATTGGAATAGTTTCAAACATACTGTCTTATCGACGAAAATATTATTCCAGCAGATCGATCCTGTTTTGACCGACTATACTAAAGCATTAAATATACTATATAAGGGGTAATTCAATTGGTAGCCATGGAAACGCCGCCATAGTTCCTCCCTAATAGAGTCCCATGACGAAAAATAAACACATTAGATAAGACGGGAAAATGAGCAACAGAATAAGACTGCCCCAGGGACTTCTAGATATTGTTAATCTCTTCCCAATAATAATCGCTTATTCTACAGAACCAAAAATAAGTGATTCCATTATATGGTTGTCTACAGTATACTGAAAAACGGTCACGTATTAGCCGTAATGTTTTATTACGAAATCAGTCTACATTCTACCGTAAAACGGTCGTATACCTTGTTTTTATTACGAAACAAACCCAAATTATGCAGGAGTCATATTTAGGTCACAAATATACAGTACCCCCATCAATAATGAACGTACACAAGGGAATAAACTCCCCAGTAAACACATTGAAATGGCCAACCATCGGTCCAGCTGCGAAACGCAATTCGAATGTAAAAGCATATAAAGCATGTAGGACAATGACTAGCCATACAGAATACAGTCAAATCTTGAAAATTTGAAGTCTTACAGACTAAAGGTTTCATTTCGAAGTATCGAAAACTCGAATTATAGGGAAACTATTAACCCTAAAACTGATTATTTACATGTTTCCCCTATCAAACATGCTGAACGATGGCAAGCTTTTTTGAAAAGCTTATACTTGTGCATTCTATTCTGATCCAAATCTTGTTAGGTCATCCTTTATCCCGCCTGAAATTATCGGTTGGTGCATATCTTCAAGCGCAGTTAAGACTATTTTTTATCATGGAAGCAAACATATGAACCCTGGTCCTAAGGGAGGAGTCTGCTCTGGTTCAATATTTTTTTGCAATATAGCCTACTTATGAATGTAAGCAGACGAGAGGAGCAGACAATAAAAGACGTGACTGGCGGACTATGGAATAACTCTTTTCGTGTATCATAGGTAACTTACATGGTTCGCTTGAAAAGTATTTGAATGTAGAGGGATTATATGAAAATTTCCTTGAAAATTAAGCGTGCTTTGAAAAATCAGCATTTCAAATGGAATGATGATACCCTCAGGCATTTTTGACTATTTATATAAACTTACCGAGGACTTGTGGGAAGAAGACGTTTAAAGAACCAATATTGATCCGCAAGTAAAGTAAATACTGTTAGCATAGACGGGCGTAGACTTTTTAGAGCAAAAAAGCGTCCCCAAGTAATCACACCATCAATTGAAAACAATGTCGTCTAAATGAGCCTCACAGATATGTGATTTTCATCTACATCGTAAAAGAATTAAAATGATTTAAGGCACTGCCTTCTGACGGACATGAGAGACAGTTTTTATGCGCCCAAACGTTGTCTCCCATATTTGGGAAGTGGAATGTTGAATACTGTTTTAGGCTACTGTGACCTTAACCTCTGGCCTCAATACTTGAAAAATTGTATCCCCAACATATACTCCACATTTTTTTTTATTTACAATCTCAAATAAATTTCGTGTGTGGATGCAACTTGATGCTGGAGATTGTAGCATACTACTTTTTGAGCATCTTTGACCTTGACCTCTGGCCTCAGTTGTAAAAAGTCGTGTACTGAGCACATCTTCTAAATTATATGACACAGAACTCACATATTCGGTGTGTAGATGAATTTATTGGCAACAGTCGACCTACTGTTTTCGGGTCTCTGTGATTTGACCACTGGCTACAGTTCTAGATAGGTTGAGCCTGGACAATATCAGTATATTACGTAAGGTAGGAATCCAAAAGTTGGTGTGTGGATACATTTTGGGGTGGCGGACTGTCGCATACTGCTTCTGGGTCACATTGGCACTGGCATCTGGACTTGGTTTAAGAAAAATCGAGGAAAAGGTATGTCCAGAGTTGTCAAATAACTTTTCGATAAATGTCTTGCATTCGTCACGTAGCTATGAAATATCCTGTTTACTATTGACTGTAAATGGTCTAGCATGAGCCTGAGTTTTAAGATCGAGCAATATAAAAAGAGTAGGGTACTTGCTAGAGGCCCAAGCAGGACTTTTTCTCATCCTTTTCAACATCACCGTCTAAATGCAAACACTGTACATATTCAATGTTTGACTCGCATTCAAGAGTCGCCTTCTTCTAAAAAACATATAAAAGAATCTAAGGTCGGACATGGCTTGGGACTAGTTACTGTGGTCTTGGCAGCATGAAGCCTCCATAAGAGCTTTACATTTGTGTGCTTCAACAATAGCAGAATCGAGGACGAAGAATTGGTACCAATAAAATGCATTTAACCCCCCAGTGGCTTAGGTTGTTGTCCGTTCTAAGGCGGTGGTCCTGTTGTTGTTGTTAATTCGTTGTTGATCAGTACTTCCATTTGGGGATCCTGTAATTGTTCTATGTTTTGCTGTGTGTTATTTTATGTCCAATCTAGTTTTGCAATCATCTTGGTGGGGAAGAGAGAGCTGGTTGCTTTGCTTAGTATGTCTTCTTAGCGTCTCATGATTGTTGTGTTGCTCTTTCTCGCGGTGTCATGGGTTTGTCTGCAGTCTGTGATTGTGGTATTTCCTGATCATATTCATTTACTTTTTTCTAGTACATGCATGCTAAGAATAAGAAGTTTTGCACTTTTTTGGTTTATTTATTTAAAGCAATCAACTAGGCAAGCCATCCTTTTAAAAAGGAAAATTTATTCCGTGTAGAATTTAACACTGTTAATAGCGACCTAAATCAGTAGAAATTGCTGTGCCTCAGTTTATTTGGTGCAACATGCCAAATAAACGCACATTATTTTATATTTTTTACTAATCTTCTAATAATAATTTCTTCATTATCTCAATCAAGCATGTCAGAAGTAGAATTTCAATGTGTAAATCGGTGTTTTTCATGACATTGTAGTCCCTGAGAACCATAGAAAAGGCTTTTAGAAGTCCATGAAAAGTACTTGAATTGTACACAAACATGCCGGCAAGCTATGTTGGGCATATTCATTATGGCATTGTGCAATATTGCTTTTTTTACTTTATGCACGTGACTGCGACCACAGATGCTCGCTTTCAAAACTAACCCAATATCGGTGTATTATACGCGATAAGCTTTGTTTCAAATCAAATGACATAAAACGGAGTGGTTTATAGAAGACAGACCCATTTGTCTCTGAATAGATCATAAAAGAAAACAAAACAACAAATTCTTAGAGCAGAGTACCAGAAAATGCAACATCCACTTCCTATTTGAACCAACTCACGTATGCAATTGCCTTCAAGTAACTCGGCCGCTGATCATTCCAAAACATATACAAATTCTGACAATGAGCAGTGTAGATTGTAACCAGACTACTGCACATTAAGCAGTCTTCTCAGAGCTTAAATTGCTGGTCAACTATAAAATAATGTTGGTAAGCTGTGTCTCGGCTTATAACTATATTGCTGATTCTATCTCAATTTGCCTAACTTTGTCTTATGACTCATCTGGGTATCTCAAGAATATTTCCATTACATATGCTAGACTGATTGGCATGGAAACAAGGGGTGTTAAGAAAGTTTATTCCGCAAACCAAACTAAGATTTTAAGCTGTTAAACAAATAAACAAATTCAATGAATTGTTATCCCCTATAAGGCACAGATTATATTTGTGAAAAAGGCAGATACAAAAATAAAATGAGCTTAGAGTTATTGCCTTTGTAAACTGCAAATAATGGAGGTCCGTACTACTCTCTTTGACATAAGCACCCCTCTCCACCCTGGCGGAGTTTTCTGGATCCGTCGATGTTAAATTTAAAGTCATATGTCAGTAACTGTAATACTTTTAAAGTAAATTGCCAATCAAGCACAAATTTACTTGTGAAAAGGGGAATTTACTAACAATATACTGTAATAAGAGTTATGGCTTCTGCACACGTTTATCTGTCTGCATGTCAAGCTATCCACGCTCGCGTCAGTAGCTGTAGTACTTCTAGAGAACATTACCAAGCAAGTTTCAGGTGGAGAATGAATTTATTTTATCGAGAAAGGGGAGTAACTCAAACTATACTGAATTCGAACAGTTGTGGCTCTTGCCGTGCACTTCCTTATGTTTTTCTGTAAGCATGTAAAGGTATATGCAAGTTGTTACATTTATAATACTTTAAGAGATTGCTTTTTTAGTGTGCCCTACATTCCAACAGGGACCAGGCATCTTACAGACCGCCATGTGGGGAGGAACACTGCAGGGTACACTGCATTAAATATTCATGAGATCTGGAACGCCTTTTGTGGGGAGAGCATATACTTTACATAAGAGCTAAGATGGCGTCATTCTTCAGTATACGTTGATTGACAGGTGTTATGGCGTGTTTGATTAAAAGATGCGAGCCATAGTCCGTTTTAATGGAGATGGCCAAGGTGACAAATTCCGGTACCGGGTTGATACAAGATGGGTTTTGCTTCTTGGGGCCCCCTTGAAGAGCTATCTATATTATGAAACATGTTGTTTCATAGTATGTCAGCTTAAAGGGATTTAGTGCGGGATTGAGCTGGTAAACATGTAGTTATTATTCATTAAAACTAACCAGCAAGGATGATATTTAAAAATGAGGCCAGATTGGTAAATTTTGTATGTATAGTTTTCGAACAAGGTGTTAAATGTTAACATTGTCGTCAATGGAAAACCTAATATTGGAGTGCAACCTAAACAAAGATCCATAACTCTGGCATCAGTATATTTAGAGTAGATCCCCATTTTCACGGAAAATCATTTTTCATTTTAAAGCTTATTCACCGGGTACGTTCAGGTCGCAGGAAGTTTCTCTTAAAGCCAATTTTGAAAAGTGGTCTTTATCGACATTTATCTTCAGACATTACTGCAGACGCTAGGACAGCTAGACGATTTAGAATCTTGGCACTTAAAATTTATAGACCGCTCGAACTTAATTTGAAGCACTTTATTGGGTCGCACCATCCAACGAGGAACAATATGATATTGGCGGACAATGATGGCTTTGACCAGGCTGTGCTTTAGCACAGCCTGGTCAGAGACATCATTTTTTCCATAAGTGCAGACACTATTTAGTTGAGAATCTTGAAATACAAAAATTAAGTTAATGTAAAGAAAGCGCATGTATGTTTAACTATTTTGGCATTGGTAGCACTCTTATGCCCTAGTGACCCTTTTCGCAAGATAGTATCAAATATCCAGTTTAAACTTTAGAATATATTGTCCATTATTAAATAAGCTTTCCGAACCAGATACATTTTTCAGACGTTAAAGGAGAATTGGGACAGCAGACGATAATTAGGTACTTAATGCATATGCAAGCAGCGAAGGCTCGGGTAAGCCTGCGCATTCACATAATCGAGACTATAAGCATGCTGCGTGTCGGCCGGCTTAAAATGCGCGTGTCTGAATGCCACTTTCAGCTGATAGACAGCTTTATTTTTCTCAAGAAAACAATCATTGAAAAAGTCATGTAAATCGTAAAAGCTCTGTGAGACTAATCCGCGAAATACTGTCATGGCTCTAACACGTTCTTGTCGATTTATTTTAATAATGCACAATGTTTTAAAGCCTTTTGCCACTTTATGTTATGTACTATTTGACGAAGGATGCGGCATCTTCGTTTAAAGGGACTAAGTCTGTAACTATGAACATTTTTCGAAAAAAAATATCTTTAAATCATTTGCAAAAATAGAATTAAGTTATGTAATCACAATAAGTATGTTCAGTACTGCTGAAAACTGCATGGAACAGTGAATTATCTTATAAAAACGGGTGTTTTTTCTCTTGTTGGTAATTATTTACGTCCCTCCAATAATTCTAGACATTTGATTTTTAACATAAATGCTGTTGTTTTGATAGTGAAAATATGTTAAGATTTATGAAAATGGTAAAATGTTTACCTAAATTTGAGTATTTTTACTGTGTTCTTGAAAAATAGAAACTTTATTTCTAAAACTAAAAGATCAAAAGTTACAGACTATGCAGCTTTAAAGGGAAGTGTCGCAGATGGCAAACGTATACTGAATAAAGAGCATCATATAATCGTTTGCTTTCTAAATTTGAACAATCCTTAAACTCAACATATATCCTAGATCGACTAGTTTCATAATGTAATAAATACGAGGGACATTCAAAAGGTCCTTAAACGTTATCCAAGCTACTTGCTTCGATTTTTTCTCTCAAACTAATGCTCAGCTTTAGAGACTTCCTATAAACCTTAAATATATATAGATCATGGCATGAGAATTCAGTATTTGTATCATATGCGCAGACTCGTAAGAATCTTCACTGCTAGAATACGCAAAGTTTGGATGTAGATGAACACTAAGATCTTGCGTCGCTGGAGAAGTCAGCATGGGCGTTAATAAGAGGCATTATCGCATATGCGATAGTACCAAAATGCCATGCACTGCATGCGTGGATCCAGATTTATTTTCAGAGGGGGTCCAATCTTGACAACATTTTTTTAATTGATGAGCGGATCGAAATACCACTAAAAGCGGGCCATCATCGGCCCGTCAGCGAAACGCCATTTCAATGGCGTTTCGCTGGCGTGCCAATGATGGCCCAACATTTAATGCTGGCCTGGTAGCTTTGTGATTATTCAAGGGTCCGGACCAGTATTGCTAAGAAATCCTATTTTTTGTGATTTCAAGGGGGGTAGGGTACGGACCCTCTGCCACCCTCTGGATCCGCGCATGCACTGACCTGAGTATATAATATTTAACAATTATAAATGTACAAAGGCGCTGATCAGACTGCGTGAATGCACAGGCTGATCTGCGCCTGTGTTGTTCGCATATAGCATTCATGACGTTGCTAATACGAAGAATTTACATACCGATGAACGTATAAATCCATTCCAACTTCAGAAAGTAAACCTATCAGGAGTACAGTGTATATAAGTGAGCTAGTATTTGAGATTTTGGTGCTTATCATATCGGATCTCAGTCGAGCCTGTGCCAATTCACAGTCTCACCAGAGCCTTCATTGCTTGCACATACAAAGTATGGATCTAGATAAAGGCTCAGACAAAGAATCAGGCCTCCTCTAGCCCAGCTGAATACGTCAGCATGGACTTGTAATTTAAGGCAGATTTTGCGCATATGCGATAAGTACCAAAATCGTATGTGCTAGCCCACGGCCAATATGTACATGGCCATATCTACAGTTAAAATAACAGATATTGCTCGCTGTTTCACTCTTTGTTTCAATAATTCAAGAGGAAGACGGGCCTTCTGTAAGACACTTCTTATGACAGATTGTGTAACTCAATCATAATTGATCAGAAAGTCTGCGATTTCCAACCCTTGTGAAAAACTCCCATCAACCGCACTGGTCAGTGTGATTTCAGTAGAGGGCATAATGAGGAACACTTCTGTGGCAGTATATTGAATTGGGACAGCCAGTGATTAAGGAGATGTCGTGTATAGATAATCTCGTTTTAGCTTTGGTGGCCATTTTGTTCAACAGAGCAAAACGGTTTGTACAATTTTGGTAGTGGGTATTTTGAGGAGCATTTTGATTTGGACCAGATGTCGTTTAAAGATATTTCTAATTTTAGCCCTAGCAGCCATTTTGTTTGATGGAGTCGAACGGGTGGTGCAATTTTAATAGAGGGCATTATGCTGAACTCTTCTGTGATTGTTTTTGAATTGGGCGAGTGGTTAAGGAGAATATGCCGTTTGAAGATAATTCTGTTTTTAGATCTGGTGGCCATTAGGTACAGCGGAGTATAACGGTTTGTGCAATTTTGGAAGAGGACATCATGACTTAATTGGGAACATTGCCATGAAATTATATTGAATTTGGCTAGTAGTAAAAGAGAAGACGCCTTTTAAAGATATTTCTATTGTTAGACCTGACGGCCATTTCGTTTGACGGAGTGGAATCATTATTGCCATTTTGTTAAAGGTCATTGTGAGAAATATTCATGTAAAATGATTTTAACTTTTGATCAGTGGTTTAGGATATGTCGTTTAAACATTTTTTCTTATCTACAGCATTTGTGGCCCTATTGTTCCACGGAGCAGAACTGTTTGAGCAATCCTGGTAGAGGGCATTATGAGGCACCTTTCTGTAAAATTATCTTGAATTTGGGCCAACGGTGTTGATGCTTAAAATATTGTTCATAGAAAAATCTATTTTTAGCTCTGGTGGCCATTTTGTTCGATGGAGCCGATCCCTTAATTATGTTCGGTGGAGTTGTGCAATTTTGTGAAGGGCATTCATGATGGTTAAAAATCCTGTGAATTTGGACCAGTGGTTCAGGAGGAGAACTGATGTCGTTTAAATAAAAAGCTTACCGATGCACAGATCACAACTGGTGGGCTAATGTGTAACACCCAACAATCTTGAAAACTAAAATAAACTGATCAAATCAAATTGATACATGTAAGAGTGGGAAATTCCATTAAGCTGACTACGTCAATGCATATTTGCGCTGCTAAACCAAACCGGATGTTTCTTATAGAATACATATAGTCAACTTGAATCGCCTTGAAATAATGGCTGTACAGAAAACAATCATTGCCAATGCAGCGGCTCCAATATATTAATAATTGATCTCTGTACTTGAACTCTAGAGCCAATAAGTCCGCAAAATATTGTCAAGCGACCAATAAGAAAGTTCATGAACGTGGGTAGTTAGATAAGTAAAGCAATTAACCCATTGATAATTAAGTACATTTTCGTCTCAGAGGACAGGTGTGCATCGATAGGTCAGAGTCATGACATCGAAAGACTTCCATAATTAGAGCGATGGCCCTCGATGCGAGAAAACCTGTTTTCTGTGTTTGCGAATAACAAAGGCGCAGACCAGCCTGCGCATCCACGCAGTCTGATCAACGCCTTTGCTATTCGCGTAATATAAAGTACTATATCTAGACCTGCTACAAGCGAAATTTCTATTTTCTAGATAGTCTCTGTAGCTATGGAGACTGGTTTGAATCTAACTTTGTCGGATACCCCGAAGACAGGGTTTCTCGCGTCGTTGCCAATTAATGATCTATAAGTATTCTTTAAACGACGATATTTTTTCGTGCCAGATAAAAATGTTTGAGCCAAGTCGGGACATTTATCTGTCTTTCTAGGTTAAAACGATGCAAAGCAGATGATAAAGTAGACTGATATCAGTCCTAGATGTTAATATTTTGTCCCCCTTCGAATCCATACCAACCGATGTCATTCCACATCTCATCATAATTATGCTTACATTTCAGTCCAGAACTTAAATTTATGCTGGCTAAAACATGTTGGGATAGCAGAAGAAAAAGTGTTTGAGAGGAATGATAGATTTAGTTTAAAAGCATCGATATTAATAATAATAATAAAAAACACATATATATGAATAAAATTCATTCATATCTCATCAGACTTTATAAATCTAATGATAAAGTGGCTTGCTCAAGAGCACAGAGCAGTGCCTCTGGTGAGCCTCAAGGTTCTACCAAGGGGCCATCTTTCCTCTACAAGTCCATGTAAATCCCATGTTAAGTGGTAGTAATTGCATCTATACGCGTTAAATGCGCACTCGTAGTTATCCAGAAATGCTTTACGAAGCTTATGATGTCGACACCTTGTTTCAGCATAAATTTAGCAGTCAAAAGCTGGTAACAACAATCCTTAGAATGCATTATATAAGTTGTAAATTGAACATCACATCTTCACCCAGAAATAGAGTATTTCTAAACAGTTTCGGAAACAAAACCATCTTGTTAATTGTATTCTTGTTAAAAAATATATGTTACAGGTTTCACACTAATGGACCCGATTGTAATCTGAAGTTGCAGCAGGCAGGAACTGAGTCGATGAGCGCTATATGTGATGATCCTGCTTAAGTGCTAATGTCCACAATGGGGAATCTATGTCGTGATTAGCAATTAGATGGTACTTGGGATAGCAAGTGGTTTTAAAAAAGAGTAGCCTCTGCGAATGCATTATGATTAACTGATTTATTGTTAAAGAGACTAGGTCTTTAACTATGAACATTTTTCGAAAAAAAAATATATTTTCTTTTTTAATCATTTGTAAAAATAGAATTAAGTTATATTTTCACAATAAATATAGTCAGTACAGCTAAAAAAAAGCAAGGAAAAGTGAGTTATCTTATTAAAAGAGGTGTTTTTCTCTTATTGGTAATTGTTTACGTCCCTCCAATAATTTTAGAAAGTTGCTTTTTAACATACTGAATGCTGTTGTTTTGATAGCGTTATTTACGACAATGGTGAAATTTTTACCTGAATTTGTGTTTTTTACTTTATTCTTGAAAAATAGAAACTTTATTTCAAAAATTAAAAGATCAAAAGTTACAGACTATGCAGCTTTAATTAAGCGAGACCTGTGTGTGGTATGTATTGTTTAAAACATGTCTAGAGCTTATTTGTCTATTTGTATATAATTCTCAGTTCAACTTTCAACATGCTTATTCGAACAAAGTCTTCATTTTCAACCATGTGGAGGCTATTTAGCAATATCACTGTTGCCTCTGAAATGTCAGGTGTGCATTATTTACTTAGCGTTATTAATTACATAATCTGCAGTGATATTTAGATGTACATTAACTACTTAAGCAAATGTTTTCTACGGTCTTCAACTCTTAATATCTGTTTAGAATTTTCCTAGACATGGAAACGTATCTCCAATTAAGACAAACTGAAGAGTACGTGATACAGTCTGATGTTAACCTTTGCCATGCTGATGTTCTACACTCTCCCTCCCCAATATTTATTCCGTCAACCTACAATATACCATTTGTTAGCATTTTTTTTTTTTCAATCAGGGTGGACAACACTGTGGATCATTTGTTTGTTTGTTTGATTTTATTCTTTACGTCCAATCAACAATATTTCATTATAAAGGGATGGGTCTTCCTGGGTTGAACCAGTGCTAAGCTAGGGTTAATGTTCTTGCTCAAGGAGACAACGCAGCGATGCCAGTGAGGCTCGAACCAGCGGCCCTCGTTTTCGAGTCAAGCACTCTACCACTATTCCACTGTGCTCCCTGCACTGTGGACCATAAACCCTGGTTCAGCAGGACAAGGGTGAGCGGTTTGTCTCCATTAAAGATGTATAACTTCATACAATATACATAATATGAAACATCTGCAATTTGATTGAAAAGTACAAAATATGAAACCTGTGCAATTTGCTTGAAATCTACAAAATATGTAATCTGTGCAATTTTGCATTAAATGTACCAAATATGAAACCTGTGCAATTTTGCATGAAATGTACCAAATATGAAACCTGTGCAATTTTGCATGAAATGTACCAAATATGAAACCTGTGCCATTTTGCATGAAATATACCAAATATGAAACCTGTGCAATTTTGCACAGGTTTCATATTTTGTACATTTCCTGCAATTGTGACAACATTATAGATATATCTCATACATATTCAGCAGCATACCTTTGTTGTCAGCTCACCTTAAAATGTTTTCGAAGTAGTGACTTAACTACGACTTATTTTCTCCCTCTCTTCGATTGTCCGAAAATAAATATTGTCTTTTCTAACACTCTAAAGGCTAGATCTTGTATTGCAAACCAGGTTCACAATTCAAAAACTACTCTCTAGAGAAAATGAAACAAAACACATGTTTTGAAATGCCGCTTCTGCTTCAGATTTTCGACATAACTTTTTATTTACTTATGATAAGTACAAAAACAAATTCCACATATACAAATTCTTCTCAATTCTTCTTGCTCGTCTTGCCACACGTCTGTCAATCATACCAGCCTGAAAAACTTAGAAATCCTGTTCAAAAAAACGCTGTTTTCACATATCTCAACACTTCAGAAATATATCCCAATACGCTCGTGCTCATAGTATTGCTGTATTTACCTTAATCTGCGAGCGGGCTACCCAACCCTAACTCCCTGTGGGAGGGGGAGGTAGGATTTTCCCATGCTCTGACCAGCAGGACGTTCACACAGAGGAATGTTCACAAGCTAGAATTTTAAGCTTTTATATAGAACCTCAACTCCATGCTCCCGTCCCAGGAGTGTTTACTCACTCTTTAATTATGTTTACTCTGTTTTGCCAAAAATTAAATTCTTAAAACCACCAAGGAAAACTGAAATGCTTTATAAAATAAAACTACGTATAACCGAATTTCTCATATTATAAAATGCATATATCCCCCTTTTTAATATGCTTAAGAACACTTATGATCCTAGAATACCGTATATACAGGTTAAGTAAAGACATATATTTCCTGCTATTCCTGAAACGCATAAAATCGGTACTGTCCACTAAATTATTCTTGAAAACAACTCGATACAAATGATGAACCAGAGACCATCTACCAACTCTAACAGTCTATGAATATTTAAACTTTATAATAAACTTAAACATTCATAAAACGGAGTAAAGAATGCAAAAAGAGTCTGATATGCTTATAATATACTGGTTAAATGAAAAAAAATTGACGAGCAAGGAAAATATAATACCTCGTACAGTTCTGTCTGAAGCAAAAACGTCGACTGATATCAATACGTCTTGATTTTCCTTATATAGCATGCTTCCTTGAACACAAGACTACTGAAAAGCGTGACTTAAAACTATAATTACAAACATATCTCCAGAATAAACGTTTAAAACCAAAATCCCGTGATAAATGCTTTAGACTGAACAATAATATCACAAGAAAGACCGACCGAAAAGAAATGAATTTATCTAGGCTTATCGATACGTTTCGTGCTATAAGAAGACAATCCCCATAATATTCCCAAATTGTTTTCTTTGCTGTAAATGTGTTGAAGAACGTAAGAGGTTATATCAAACTGAAGAATATATATCCAATACAAGAATCCCGGAGGACGACAGTTCTGTTGAATAGAAGAGTAGTCTAGACTTGAGGGCAGTTCCTCAAAACTTCGTTGTATTAACGAGTCTAACGCCAGTTACGAGTTCTGAAGTTTCCATTTGTTGGTTTGAATTGATGCTTTACGCCTCAGTCAACCATTTTTCAATGCCAGTTTCAGAACAACAGCATTTATTTCAGACTGTTTATCTTTTAAAACTATCTTGAAAGTATTGGAAAAGTGCATCTGTATTTCGACTGTATAATTGTAAAGAATGGTAAACCGCGAAATGACAATTTTGTACAATATATTTTTAATGTAAAACAATCGCAATCTAGGCTTTCATCAATTTTTTTTATTTGATTTGATTCTTTACTCCCATCAACAATCTTTCAGTTATATTGGGACGGGTCTTCCTGGGTTGAACCAGTACTAAGCTAGGATAAATGTGTCTTGCTCAAGGTTATTTACCAGCTTTACCCAGAAGAACATATATTCATACTAGAACAATTCTTCATAACTTTAGCTTTAGCGCCTACATGAGCGGATTCAGATATTTTTGTCAGAGGGGTCCAACACTGACAACATTATTTTTGAGTTGATAAGGGGAGAAAGGAACCAAATACCACCACAAATACCACTAAAAGCCATTGAAAGGGCGTTTCACTGGCACGCCGATGATGGCCCAACATTGAATGCTGGCTTGGTAGCTTTGTGGTTTTTCAAGGGATCCGGCCCAGAATCGCTAAGAAGCCCTATAGTTTGTGATTTTTCAGGGGGGGGGGGGGGGGGTCCGGAACCTCTGTTACCCCTTTTGGATACGCGCATGTTCTACTTATTCACAAAAACATTTAAAATTCCGTGAGAAGCCATAACTTCAGGTGGAAAATCTTAAATCGTTTACAAAATTAATTTGCTGCATCTATTCTGACTGTTAACCGGAACTATTTTATGACTGTATAAAGAACTATTTTATGATTGCGCCCACTGAAATATTAAAGCTCCAATAGCAGATAAACAGAGAAAAGCTTCCGGTAATTCCTATTGATTCTTAATTTGCAGATATTACTTAAACGGCTATATGTTCTCTGATGATTTTATTGTGAAATTACAGTAAAAGAATGCTTAATTTTTCAACGCTACCTAATGGACATTTTAGCTTTGAAATAATAATTCATTTACAGATAAATCGGTTCTTACAGAATAACAAATACATTTGTTAATTAGAAGGGGGTAAACAAACAGGAAGCTCATGGGCGGATCCAAAGGAGGGCAGGGGGTCTGTACCCCCGCCCCGGAAAGTCACAAGTGGAAATAGGTTTCCTTAAAAATTCTGGTACTGACCCCCCCCCCACCCCCCCCCCCCACTGGAGAAGCAATAGCTGCTCGAGGGAGGTCCGTACGGCCCTCTGTAAAATACGCTGATGACATGACTAAAAAACCGTTGTTAGGACCTCCCCCTGACGGAATTTTCTGGATCGGCGCATGAAGCAGCTGTAATGATCCAAATTACAGACCAATCCTTCTAGGTTCATGAGAAATATACATGTAGGTTGACATTATTTTAAACCTTAAACTCCCGCCGCGATTTTATTTCAATAAAGTACATTGTTCAAATTTGCTTGGTTGCTGTAATACTGAACGTTAAATTTTATATGGGTGTATTAAATTTGATTTGGCACCGACGACCCCCGAGTGTTGGTATGTTTGAAAAATGATATTATGTCCTGGGAACTACTGCAAAATCGTTGAAACTACCCTGATAGAATGGGAAACTTCCTCAGTGATCTGGAAACTACCCCACCTTATAAAAACGGGGTCTGATCCTTTTACATTGTACAAGTTGACACTCGATTTTTGTACTTTGTAGAACAATTTAGTAAATATTTGTGACAAGCTAAATTCCTTCAAACTGACACAGTACACAGAAAAGTGGTCTGATACCAAGTGCGACAGGATGTTTATATATTGATCAATCACGAAACACTTTACTCTCAAATATTGTCCTTATCTACCACCCACCTTTAAAGCCAATAACTACCCTTTTTTACAATTACAGGTTTGTGGTCGGAAGTTCCTAGGCTTATCACCCGCGCAATATCGTGAAAGCATGTAAATAGCTGCAGCCAGACGTCTTCCAAAAGCTAAAAGTCTGTGAGTTGACTGTGGTCTCCTGTCCTGAATTTGTGATAAGATGTGATACTATATGAAGAAAGTTAGACAGGCCCTATGTGAGTTTAACAATATATGTGTGTTTTAAAACATTCAGGCAAATATTTTGTCAGTAAAATATATCAAAGCGTCACCACATATAGGTGGGACATAGAATTGCTAGTTCCATTGTTTTTGCTTTGGTTCATGTTGATTTGTTTTATTATGTGTCAGGTTTTGTGTTAGGTGCAGTGATTTGTGTACATACTCGTTTGAGAATCATTCTGCAGATGAAAAGAGAGTTTACTGTTCCAACTTGTATAAATGTCTTTTAAGCTCTCATGTGTTCTTGCAGCTCTTCTTCTGTGGATCATAGTTTAGTGTAAATGATACTGTAAGGCACCTGTATTTGGCGATAATTTAAATTTGGCACTATAAGTTATATAAACGGAAATCACCAAAATGAAACACCGTGAAATAAGTTTCGAATTCAGCAACACAATATGCAATGAATGGTCACTCACAAACATCCATGGTATGTTGTTATCTGTATAAATAAATCAACTTATGAACCACAGTGTCTGTTACCCTGTGGAGTAAACCCATCGTGTTAAGGGGCACTCTTAAAGGAAAGAATTAGCTCCCAAATGAGAGCAAATTATTTCCTTAAAGAGTAGCCACAATGCGAATCGAAAATTACTTTGAATTTCATCAAATTAAAGAACCATCAAATTTTTCGACGCCAATATGTCACAGTTTCAGAATCGCCAAGTTTTGATGTCGCGAATATAAAGTGTTTAAAAGTATATTTGCATGCTTAATCATTATGATTAAAATAGTACAAGTAAGTTTTTTTTATCTGATTTACTGGAACACTATGTCTTGATTAGAGAATGATAATTAGAAAAAGACCATTCAAATGTGTTAGGTTTGTGTATGGTTTAAAGCTGCATAATCTTCTAATTTTAGAAATAAAGTTTCTATTTTTCAAGAATACAGTAAAAATACTCAAATTCAGGTAAACATTTTACCATTTTCGTAAATCTTAACAAATTATCACTATCAAAACAACAGCATTAATGTTAAAAATCAACTGTCTAGAATTATTGGAGGGACGTAAATAATTACAAACAAGAGAAAAACACCAGTTTTTATAAGGTAATTCACTTTTTCGTGCAGTTTTCAGCTGTACTGAACATGTTAATTGTGAAAACATAACTTGATTCTATTTTTACAAATGATTTAAAAAGAAAATAATTTTTTTTCGAAAAATGTTCATTAGTACAGACCTAGTCTCTTTAAATTTCGCAATATAGCTTGAAATTCATTAACCACAGGCTCGCAGCAATAGGTCCTGATTAGAGATTTATAGTTGGAGAAGATCTTTTAAATGTGTCAGGTTTGTGTATGGTTTAAATTTCACAAGTATAGCTGTAATTCATTAACTGCAGGTCTACAGCTATGCCCTGATAGAGATTCAAAATTGGAGAAGATCATTCAAATATGTCAAGCTTGTGTATGGTTTAAACAGCACAAATGAATCTAAAATCTGATTTTCCTTAGCACTATATCCTGATTAGAGAATCAGAATTGGATAAGTACCTCCTGTTACATCACAAATTGCAAATAAACCGTGCAGAATGAATAATTAATAGATAATTGCTGCCGCTGGTCATACAAATAATCATAGAATTACGAATCGATGTCGCCTCTTGGATAGCGCTAGGAGAAAAGTTATCTTCATTCAGGGAACATAGTGCAAAATAAGCAAATAAAGAGGTGCCAAGCAAAGCAGGGAGTGGTTGTGCCTTGTGGAGTGTTGTCAAGCCTAGTAGGTAAAGCACAGAATGTCAAGTCTAGTGGATTAAGTATGGGAACGATAGATCAAGACTAGTGGATAAAGCACAGGAAGGGGTGGTGAAGCCTGGTAGAACGCACATAGAGTGGTCAACCCTAGTAGGTAAAGCACTTGAAGGAGTGGTCAAGCAGGTGGATAAAGTGCAAGAAATAGTGGTCAAGACTACTGGTAAAAGCACAAAGAGTGGCCAAGCCTAATCGATAAAGTACAGTAAAGAATGGTCAGGCTTTATTTGATAAAGCAAATCAAGAAGTGGTCACGCATAGTCGATAAAACACAGGAAGGAGTGGTGAAGTCTAGTGGATAACGCACAAGAAAGAGTGTTAAAGCCTAATGGATAACCCACAAAGAGCACCTAAGCCCAGTGGATAAAACACAGAAAGGAGTGGTCAAGTTTAGTCGATGCAGTACGGGAACGATTGGTAAAGACTTATGGATAAAACACAGGAATGTGGTCAAGCCATGTAAGTAACGCACGAAGAGTGGTGAAGCCTAGTTTTTAAAGCAACATAAGGAGCACAGGAGAAAGTGGTCATGTCTAGTGGATAACGTAAACGAAGTGATGAAGCCTAGGAGGTGAGTACCCGAATGAGTAGTCAAGCTGGTGGATAAAGCACAGGAAGGCTTGATCAAGCCCATTGGATAAAGTAGAGGAAGGAGTGGCCAAGCACAGCGGATAACGCACAGGAAGGAGTGGTCAAAGTAAGTAAGGGTGCAAAGATCAGGAATCGATACAATCAAGTACCACACCTGACCCAGGATACCAAATGGAAAGTGACAAACTCACAGTAGACACCACAAGCGGGAGCCAAGAGGTCAGCCCTTTCCCAAGCCTAGTAGATAAGGCACAGAAAGGAGTAGGAAGAAACAAAGCTTCACTTGTGTGAGAATTTGGTCAAAATCCACATATTTGTTAAGAAAGAATGCAGAAAATGCTAATTTTAGGACAATGACATTGAAAAGGATGTCAATGTCAACATTATCATTGCTGTTAGTGTGCTAGTTTGATCAATTCCGTGGTTAAGTTATGGAGATTGAGTACAGACAAAGCTAAATTTTATAATATTTATAGTATTTTGGCCTTGAAAATTAGGTCACGTTCAACAGTATTTAATCATTTCGTTTTCATTGTAATAATGCTGTTTATGTACAAACTTGTTTATTTAAGGAAAACGAGTAAAGCCAAAGCTGATTTTAACAATCCGTATAAGATAGTGACGTTGAAAAAAAAAGTCAAGGTCATTAAAATCAAATCATCTCATTAGTATTTCCCAATGCTACAATATATAAAGTTTGAACAAAATCTATTTTTCGTTTAAATAGATACAGTGTAGACAAAATTTTTGGTAAACATTGCAATGTTCAATATACTGCTGGTTCGGCCTTGAAAATTAGGTCAAGGTCAATGATTCGGTTTACCTCTATTCTATGTACTATTGCGGTTCATGTTCTAGTTTGACTTAACTAGAAGCAGTTCCAGTGTGTACTGACATATATCTCTTCAATGAATAAACATTTTCACCTTATAATTTTTCCACTAATTTCTCAACTATGTTTCAGTGAAATGCATGAAGAAATTCACACGGTTACATGCACTTTTTACGTGTCTGACTACTGGGTGAAATCTATTGATAGCAAATTTATCCCTTTTCATTCTGATCGTTTATCCTATACAATTAGAATGGAATTGCCCATTTTTTAATTTAAAAGGCTCCCAATCAAATTGTCTATATAATAATGATGCAATTCGGTCCCTGGAATTTATTTTATCTAAGCAAACAGTGCAGATACTGATGAAATGTCGCATCATGCGGCATTTCATCTGAACTTTCACTGTTTTACCGATATCAAGAATGAAAAGGTTTTGTGTCATTGTCATATTATCATGAGACATTACATTGACGTGATGCTTGTGGGGTTTCAACTATGACAGCAGGTGCATTATCTTATTTTCATGAGAGCATAATTACAAAAATAGTGTTCACCTGAAGACAATCATATTTTATAGAAACGCCTTTCATAATGAAATAAGCAAGCTCACGTAAAATGGCACGTACCACAATCGTGGACACCTTCGAAACTACGCATCCAGGCAGATATGTTCATATTCATTCGAACAGCGTCGAATAGCATGAATATCAACAAAAAGCTAGATATATACTCCCATTTTATGAGAGAGTGGTGATTGGGGGTAAGCTGATAACTGATATTTAGAACCGGAGGGGGAGGGGTGGTAATTTCAATATTTCTTGCTACATAGGTTCAGTCTCAGCTTTTACTGTTAGCCCCCCCCCCCCCCCAAAAAAAAAAAAATATCAGGCAAACACCCCACTTCACCCAAATACTTGAAATTTTAGCATACCCCAAAAAGTGTTCCCAGTCTGTACCTTAACCTTAAAGGAGACCCTAAAACATAGGAGTGACCAACAAAGTTAGTCCAGGTGAATAGTGACCCCCCAAAATCTTCATACTTCCACAAGAAATATTCATTTTTCTGAACCCCCCCCCCCCCCAAATATTGAAATTCAAAATTTTTAAAAAACCTCCCAAAACAGACCAAGCCTACATAATATAACATATCTTAGTACCCCTGTTCATCCCCACCCCTTCTCGTGTTGTCAAAGGGAGATTATCGGGACAACATTTTATATTCCCACCTCACGCCAATGGTGGATTCTTATAAGCCAGCAAGATAAGGATTTATATCCCATGAAACAACTCAAATAACATTGTAATAACCGCCGTAAAATAATTTAAGAAAAAAGATAGAAACGCAATGACACAAAGGGTGAAAACTAATAAGCCTTCAAAGAAATAAAAAGCATAATTTTATAAGCACAAAAGATGAAAATGAATAATCATTTCAGAAACGTGTCTTTGACACTGGTAACCGAGTACTTTTACACTTGATGACATTTAGAACCTGTAGAAAGGTTGCTATCATAGACCATGTACAAATGGTTTCATAGACTCGAACTATTGGTAGAGGGGCCTAGGGGACGTTGTGTGTGAGTGGGAGTTGTAACTAGGTAGTTATTTTGGTACGTACTTTAAAAAAACCGCCTTGATAATATGATTAAGACCTAATGATACTTGCTCTTTTGAAAACTTTGGGACACATCACACATACCATTTTTAAACATGGGTCACATTTCCCCGCCCCACACAAAATGGCAGAGATGAAAGATCATACTGTACTACTTAACTGTACATTTATGATACATTGAATTCAAAAAAGTGAGTGAAATTCAAAATTGTTTAACATGCATATTAATTAGACGATTTAGTCAGATGGATCACATGTGTGTTTTATCTACAGGAGGGTCTGGATAGAGGGGGGGGGGGTATTCTCTAGTCATTAAAATTTCGCCCATAAAATAGGTTTTCAATTATTCATTAAAAATAAATCCATTATTCTTTATTTTATATCTTATATAATTCAGTATTACCAATTTTAAATCCAGAGGTAATTGCCCTACCCTTGTTTTCCCACACCAGACCACCAGGGATGGTTCTATTCTCCTTGCTCTCCAACTTTCTAATTTTTGAGTAATATTTGGTTTAGCTTTTAATATTCTAAAACTTGTTATTCAGTATTTTTTTGTATTTTTCTGCTATTCTTAAAAGAAATTAAGCATTCTTTATTTTTTATGCCTCATTATTCTCTAATTATTTTTTGCTTTTTATTCTCTAATCTTTATGAAGTAAATCCTCATTCTCTAATCATTAATCCCCTTCCAGACCCTCATACATGTACATGTACTGACGGACAACAAAATTGAAAGCACAGGCTGATCTGGCCCCGAGGCTATAAAACTTTTATTCATTCTAAACTCAATTGAGCATAAAATTTCAACTCCTCATAAAAACTAAATTACTAAAAAAAGATAGGTATTTCTTGCTTTTAAGCTCTCATATGATGTATTTATCCTGCTAATATATGTTAAAATGCCAACAATTGTTGGCATTTAACATTTGTAAGAAAGGATAGGTTTTTAAACCTCAGCTGGGTTGAGCATGAAACATGTTTTATGACCTCGGGCCTGCGGTTTCATTTTCAGCATACAGTCAAACGACTTTCTTCCATAATAAAATGCCGACTTTCCTGGCAATAGTTGAATATGTGCTCATCATGTACATATACAAGTATACAACCCCACTGAATGTCTGATTTTTCGACAAATGCGGAAGTAATAAAGCGCCATACCTTTGACTCTGTAAGTTTATAGACCTTATGGTCTAAGGCCAGACTACCGTTTATACAACGATATACTGCCACAAATGAATATTTTGAATACAATAATCCCCTATCTTTACTTCATGCAATTGCGTGTAACATGTCTATTTCTACTTGTGTGTCAGCCATAAAACCTTACAACGATAATGAATGATTTATACACTCTGAAGGGTAGGTCCATAAGCTGAGACTCAATGACTGGAATAAAACAAACTAGGGACAAAGCATATTGAATAAATATTAAGTTCTATGAACAGAACGGAACAGAACGTCAAGAGATATACGCTTCCATATCATGCAGGAGTTAAAAATGATTCATAAATACAGTACACTATCATACAATATTATTGTATGGACAATATATTCAACAACTGACAGGGTCATAATGTGAAGAAACTTGGAAGAGTACCACTAGGTGATGCCACATACTAAATATCAAGGCTCTATGCCGTGTGGTTTCAGACAAGAAGATTGTTTCATGTTTTCCTATTTAAGCCTATGTAAAACATGTGAACCCCGGGGTGGGCTCATTTTTGGCCCCTGGGCATATTTTGAACAAACTTGGTAGAAGTCTACTAGATGATGCTTCATATCTAATATCAAGGCTCTATGCCATGTGGTTTCATATAAGAAGATTGTTTTCATGTTTCTGTATATAAGCCTATGTAAAACATGAGACCCCGGGGTGGGCCGTTTTTGGCCCCAGAGGCATAATTTGAAAACACTTGGTGGAGGTCTAATAGCTGATGCCACATACCAAATATCAATGCTTTAGATCTTGTGGTTCCAGACAAGAATATGTTTTCACATTTTCCCTATGCAAGCCTATGTAAAACATGTGACCCCCGGGGTTGGCCATTTTTTGCCCAAGGTCACAATTTGAACAAACTTGGTAGAGGTCCACTAGGTGATGCTACATACTAAATATCAAGGTTTTTAACCTTGTGGTTTCAGACAAGATTTTTAAATATTTTCCATATGTGCGGTGGCTGTTCAAATATGAATGCAAGTTGCTTTATAACTTTCGTCACCTATATGCTACGACAAAATGGTAAACGTTTTTATAAAGAGCTATATGTCACCTTTAAACTGGCACCAGACCTAAAGAAAACTATAGTATACTTATCGAGCTATAGCCCTTTGAATGAGTGTCACGTTAGTTTACTTACAAACCCAACGCATCGAACATATACCGGTAATATAGACGAGCGCATAATTTTGCGATAAAGAGGTGAAATTTCTTGAAATTTTTAAGGAAGTATACCCATATTCTTATACAATGTTTCTGTGACAGTTGCGAAAATCCGACATGCTTTTGTTAAATTACAACGAATCGTTTTCACTAAAGTCTCCTTATGTTTGCAAATAAATGGCAAACAAAACACCACCTTTCAGTTTTCAGTTAAACTTATACCTAACAAAATGCTCGAAGCAACATTTAAACTAGTTTAAACTCAAATACAATATGTTGTTCGCTCATACTGAGGTGTTGCTTCAAATTATTGATGGATTATGGGTAATTTTTAAGCGCTGAAAAAGCATTTTTATTAAGTCAAAATGCCTTAAGTGAAGGGGTTATAGAATTTATATTTTTTGTCATAACATTTCTACTTTATTCTAAATTCGAATGTAAACTTTAAGTTTGACTACTATAGGCATTATTAACAATAAAATTACTCACCTGGTCTTGAGGACTAGACAGATTGAACATATTTTAATTAATGTAAACACGTCATTAAGAAGCAGAAAAATCTTAATATGGAAAATTTGAAATTTTTGGCGGGAAACATTGTCGCGTTTTGTATCTGTACAATATTATTGTTCACCTTCACCGAGCCATAGGTGTCCATATTTGGTACCAAATCTTAATTTGAATAGCCCATCTTATATATTACCGAACTTGTTTGCTATTTTGAGAGGCATGATATATTTAAATCGTATAGCTTAAAATGGTCACGTTTATAATACAATTTATTCAAAAAGTTCCAAACCGTTTATAAAATTTCCCTAAGTTTCTAGTCCTAGGTTGGTAAAATGGTAAAAGTGACATAAGGTTAGCTTGCTGTATATCTTCCTAGTATATAACCAATTTTCTAGCTATATTCTAAAGGATCATTGACGGTTTGGGCCTTATACGCCTATTTTTCTGATTCCCAGAGCGCTGCTTTTGAGCTTCTAGTGTGATGCATGCAGTATCAGTGCAATAGGTGAATCTAATGGCAAAAGCCAGCTAGTAAAATATTTTGAAAAATCCTGCGCACTCGAGAGTTATGGCGGGTAGAAAGGGGAGGGGGTCTAAAATTTCATGAAAATAAAAAGTGCTTTAAAAAGTGATTTCTTCACGTTTTCTTGATTTACTTGGTGGGCATGGTGATATCTATTGAACATACCATATGCAGAGTATTAACGAATCACGATAATTAATGAAATTGTTTTAAAACCAAAATATGTTTTGTAATAAAATGATATTGGGGAGAAAATTTAGAAGTTACCTGTACATTTTCGACTACTTGTACGGTAAATAATACAAAACTACAAAACGGAAAGCTCAGCAAAAGAAATAAATATTTTTGAAGGAATTAAAGTGTCCCTTTTAGCATTGGAAAGTAAAACTGATTCTAGTTCGATCCTTTGAACATTACTTTTGCTTTGATTAAAGGGCATAGCATGTTGAATGTATTTAAAGTGTCCGAATATTTATGGTATACATATGCATGTTTATCCCTATATGAGACAATATATTGAACACTAAAGTATTTACCTGTCATAACTCTTTGCATGCCAGTGGATAGTTTTGTCGTCTGCCAATAGCCTTTTGTAAACAGTTTGAACCCAGATGAAGACCAACAGAATGTCGGTCTTGATCTGGATCCAAACTGTTTGACACTCTGATGATGTTCCTAGGTGGTTTATTTTTAAAAAACTTAATTTTGAAGAAAGACAGCAGACGAAAATAAAAACATGAACAATTCCCTAGCATGCAAATAGATAAGTACAGGACGTTTGCAAAATAATGTGTCATTTAATAACAGTGAGATTTTTTCCTATGAAAAAAATGCATAAAACCTTGCTAATTCTACTTTTAATCTTTAAGTACTTTATATCAAACTAGCACAAAATACAAGGCAATTTAGGAGTTCGGTTCTAGAGAACTTCATTACTCTCATTAATTTCTTATTTGGTAGAAAATGCATTTTATGGGCTTAGGCCCTGGGTTTTTGGGCTGCTGAACATCTTCCCCACCCCCCTTGTGTTAGCATGCCACTTTCATACAATGTGTAAAATATGGTTACACATATACATGCAAAAGCTTTTGCTGGCACACGGGGGGGGGAATGATATATTAAAAAATGTTTTCGGATTTCTATATATTTTAATGTAAAACTTATTGTTCTACCCAAAATTTTACATCTTTGAAGCATGTAATATCGAAAACGAATTTCACAGCCATAAAGTACTCAGGTCAGGGTATCTTCAATGTGAAGAAAGGGAGGTTTGACAAACTTTTATTTTTACTGAAAACCATAGGCATTTACCCATTGCAAGGGTCAATGATCCTTAAGCATCATTGAGGTCATTGCTTTACTATTTGCATAGGAGACATTGTTGTTGACTCCAGCTTCACAAACCATTTATGTAAACAATTCTGGAATGGTCAGAATAGCTACTGTTTGTAAACTAGCTTTATCTCTCATTGAAAGCGTTTGCCTTGGTTATAAAATGTCTATCATAACTGTGAGGGTGAAATAAAAAAAAATCGTATCGAATTTCTGTACTAGGCTAAAATCTCAGATGATCTTATCCGTCGTACACGACACGCATTTTCCCAAGGCTTTGGAAAAACAAAACAGAGCCAAAAGCGTCTGTTTTCTTCTCTCTCGGGCAATGTCAGTTCCTTTTTATCAACTCGCTTACACCATTACGCTCCCAAAGCACTGACAAGATTCGGGTCGCAGGCAGCATTTCCCCACAACAATCGCAAAATACAAAAAAATACCTCATAATTGGTATCCATTATAAGCGTAATTGAAAAAATTGCTGTTGGCTGGACCGTTTTTCGCTGCAGCAAAATTGCTGCTAACTTAACCGTTTTTTGCTGCAGTAAAATTGTTGCCAACTTTACCGTTTTTTTATTGTTGCTGCTTACTTGACCATTTTCGCTGCAGCAAAATTGCTGCTTGCTGGCAGCCAAATTACTGCTAACTTGACCGTAGTTTGCTGTAGCAATATCGCTGCTTACTTTATCAACCTTAACTATATATGACAACATGTTTACGTTAATAAACTTAAGGTAGCCATTTATCGTTGTGACACACAAGGAAATTGTACAAAATATGAAACCTGTGCAAAATTGAACCGGTTTCATATTTTGTACATTCAAGCAACCTTTAAAAGGAGGAGCGAAGTGGCTCAGTTGGTAGAATGTTACACTTGAGATCGAATGGTCGGTAGTTCGAGACATAACGGAAACACTGTTTTATGTCATACACTAAGCAAGTCACTCTATCCTCTGCTAAATAGTACTGGTTAAATCCAGGAAGACATGGAATTGTCTCGACATGACTGAAAAGTATGTATACAAGGACGTAAAGCATAACACAAACAAGACACATTTGTTCTTATATCGCAACCATGTACCAGTCTACATTTCAAGTGTTGGTGTTTTAATTAACCATCTTATGACTAGAAGATGCAGGTACCACTATACATATACATCATCCTGACCAAGTTGGTTGAAGGCGGGATTTTTTTGACACTGTTAACGTTTTTTTGCGGACAAAGAGCAGAGCGCACTTTGCTTAATATAAAGTCCGGTCGTTTTAAGCACCTCGTTTAACAGACAGGGGAATAGCTTCAAATATTAAAAGTGTGCCTTTTCAACATCGACATCAAAGTAAGGTTACAGAAAGTAACTTATTTAGGTTATATCTGAAATTACTTGATCCAAAGTCATTTTTTCTAAACAATAACTAATTCACGTTAAAAGTAGCTTATTTCCTGATGTTCAATGGCATTGCGTGCAAATTTCTAAACTTTTGGCTTATACCAGTAAAATCTCAGAGACCAACTCGAAAATGGCATATTCTTGTTTTTTTTCTATTAACAACGTTTCAGCCTATATTGGTCTTTATCAAGTGTAATATAAACACATAGACAGGAAGCGACATCGACGTCACATGACGTCATTGATATCGACGTCAAATAGAAACACATCAGTGATACAAGTGACATGCAAAAAAGACATTTGTTGAGATTGGCGCTTAATATTTTAAGTAAGTCATTATGAAGTTTTAACTGATTTCAATCTCTTTTGCATGATGAACCTTCGGTACAGAATTTTATTGCATAATTGTTACATAATTTTACTCCAGAATATGAAAATGAAACAGACACTTTCACTCAAACAGGTTACTTTGCTAATATCGAGTGTTATAGTTTTTAAACTTTTGGTGGTTTTGTGCCAGACTGTTTAACTGAACAATGAGAGCTTCTTAAAGCAGATAAAATGTATTTTAATAGTAAAATATTAAAAATATAAATCGCACATACGCCATATCCCCTGAATCCGATGTGCTTCAAAATGAATTTTAACAATACGGTACTTTTGAATTAACAAATATTGAATAATCGGGTGCTGCTGCGTTTCAAAATCCCTAGAGCAAGATTGTGGGACCAAGACTTGGGCCCAAATTAAACTGTTTCCCTAAAGTTAAGTACTAACTTAGTTTAGTATTGAATTTTAAGATACAAAAATAACATTTCAAATTTCTTACAACCACGCAACTAGTAATTTAGCAATATACTACCATGAAACATCTCAAGCTTAGCTGCCAGAAGCAGAAAACAGACAGTCTATTATTGTCATCCAGGTGCATATTAACAAACTACATAAAACGTTGTTCATATCTACGTGCTCATTTCTTTGAATAAATGGAAGTGGTTGAGAATTTGTTTAAAAAAGCTTATGGTGAAAGACTCATTTATTGAAAAGACATATGTTGTAGGTATACATTGGAAGTGCCTCATAGAGGTAATTCCAACGTGTACCTACAACATATGTTACCGAAAATAAGGAAGAAAACTATTTGGAAATTTACATTTTCCAAGTACCATGTTCATACATCCCAAACTGCCAATCAGTATTAAAATTCCTTTCACTCTACTGCAAACTGCAAATTGTTTATATTTGTATGACAGCTGTATCTCCAAACTATCTATTTGCTAACCTGCTAGTAACGTGGTTGTAAAATCAGAATTGTTTCATATATTCTGAAGATTACAATGCCACCTATGACCACGTCTCGAGCCTGGCAATTTATTAAACATTTAAAATAGCATGTTTAAATATCAATACTTAACTACGGTAGTAATCAACTTTAAGGAGGCATAGTTATTTTTGGCCCTGGTCATCACGTCTTATTTTTTTCTATGTCTTTCTTTTTTTCTTTTTCAAATTTTTTTGTTGTTATTTTTTTGCTAGGAAAGTTTAGAGAAACGTACATGTATTAAAATGAACTATTACTGCATTATAAAAATGTAGTATTATAATTTAGTTTACATATAAAGAAGACGATTGAAATGAGTAGGCCCCCTTTGCTTTGGCCGGTCTAGAAAACTACACCTTTTTCAATTTTGGCCTTGGCCATATCACACACATAATATGTGTGTGACTGTAAATAATTATGTCCATAATTGTACAGTTTGATTTAATAGCTAAAACAACAGAATATTTAACGCACGTTTTACTTACGTTTTACGTGTATTACACATGCATTTAAGCCCATACATGAATAATCCGTAAAACTTTTGAAAACTTTTAAAACACCATTCAAGCCTATAGTTCCAGCCTTGTATTGTCTTAGAGTTTCCGATAATAAAGCGATATCCGAGGCAGAAGAACAGAACTATTTCTTGTTGCTCTCCGTGAACTATCAACTAGTAATAACCAATACTTTCATCACTGCGATTACAGCCCGCTCACACTATCCACTTCATGACAGGCAATGCCATCGCACGACAAAAAGGGCGTATCTGCGACAAACATAGGCAAATTATGCGATATGAGAGGAATTGTCGGTTCTTGCAGAAAGCCGAATGCCGCTAAAGCTGGCGTTAGGGAGTTTTTGCAGTTTCTATAAGTTTCTGTAAGTTTATAGACCTTATGGTCTAAGGCCAGACTACCGTTTATACAACGATATACTGCCACAAATGAATATTTTGAATACAATAATCCCCTATCTTTACTTCATGCAATTGCGTGTAACATGTCTATTTCTACTTGTGTGTCAGCCATAAAACCTTACAACGGTAATGAATGATTTATACACTCTGAAGGGTAGGTCCATAAGCTGAGACTCAATGACTGGAATAAAACAAACTAGGGACAAAGCATATTGAATAAATATTAAGTTCTATGAACAGAACGGAACAGAACGTCAAGAGATATACGCTTCCATATCATGCAGGAGTTAAAAATGATTCATAAATACAGTACACTATCATACAATATTATTGTATGGACAATATATTCAACAACTGACAGGGTCATAATGTGAAGAAACTTGGAAGAGTACCACTAGGTGATGCCACATACTAAATATCAAGGCTCTATGCCGTGTGGTTTCAGACAAGAAGATTGTTTCATGTTTTCCTATTTAAGCCTATGTAAAACATGTGAACCCCGGGATGGGCTCATTTTTGGCCCCTGGGCATATTTTGAACAAACTTGGTAGAAGTCTACTAGATGATGCTTCATATCTAATATCAAGGCTCTATGCCATGTGGTTTCATATAAGAAGATTGTTTTCATGTTTCTGTATATAAGCCTATGTAAAACATGAGACCCCGGGGTGGGCCGTTTTTGGCCCCAGAGGCATAATTTGAAAACACTTGGTGGAGGTCTAATAGCTGATGCCACATACCAAATATCAATGCTTTAGATCTTGTGGTTCCAGACAAGAATATGTTTTCACATTTTCCCTATGCAAGCCTATGTAAAACATGTGACCCCCGGGGTTGGCCATTTTTTGCCCAAGGTCACAATTTGAACAAACTTGGTAGAGGTCCACTAGGTGATGCTACATACTAAATATCAAGGTTTTTAACCTTGTGGTTTCAGACAAGATTTTTAAATATTTTCCATATGTGCGGTGGCTGTTCAAATATGAATGCAAGTTGCTTTATAACTTTCGTCACCTATATGCTACGACAAAATGGTAAACGTTTTTATAAAGAGCTATATGTCACCTTTAAACTGGCACCAGACCTAAAGAAAACTATAGTATACTTATCGAGCTATAGCCCTTTGAATGAGTGTCACGTTAGTTTACTTACAAACCCAACGCATCGAACATATACCGGTAATATAGACGAGCGCATAATTTTGCGATAAAGAGGTGAAATTTCTTGAAATTTTTAAGGAAGTATACCCATATTCTTATACAATGTTTCTGTGACAGTTGCGAAAATCCGACATGCTTTTGTTAAATTACAACGAATCGTTTTCACTAAAGTCTCCTTATGTTTGCAAATAAATGGCAAACAAAACACCACCTTTCAGTTTTCAGTTAAACTTATACCTAACAAAATGCTCGAAGCAACATTTAAACTAGTTTAAACTCAAATACAATATGTTGTTCGCTCATACTGAGGTGTTGCTTCAAATTATTGATGGATTATGGGTAATTTTTAAGCGCTGAAAAAGCATTTTTATTAAGTCAAAATGCCTTAAGTGAAGGGGTTATAGAATTTATATTTTTTGTCATAACATTTCTACTTTATTCTAAATTCGAATGTAAACTTTAAGTTTGACTACTATAGGCATTATTAACAATAAAATTACTCACCTGGTCTTGAGGACTAGACAGATTGAACATATTTTAATTAATGTAAACACGTCATTAAGAAGCAGAAAAATCTTAATATGGAAAATTTGAAATTTTTGGCGGGAAACATTGTCGCGTTTTGTATCTGTACAATATTATTGTTCACCTTCACCGAGCCATAGGTGTCCATATTTGGTACCAAATCTTAATTTGAATAGCCCATCTTATATATTACCGAACTTGTTTGCTATTTTGAGAGGCATGATATATTTAAATCGTATAGCTTAAAATGGTCACGTTTATAATACAATTTATTCAAAAAGTTCCAAACCGTTTATAAAATTTCCCTAAGTTTCTAGTCCTAGGTTGGTAAAATGGTAAAAGTGACATAAGGTTAGCTTGCTGTATATCTTCCTAGTATATAACCAATTTTCTAGCTATATTCTAAAGGATCATTGACGGTTTGGGCCTTATACGCCTATTTTTCTGATTCCCAGAGCGCTGCTTTTGAGCTTCTAGTGTGATGCATGCAGTATCAGTGCAATAGGTGAATCTAATGGCAAAAGCCAGCTAGTAAAATATTTTGAAAAATCCTGCGCACTCGAGAGTTATGGCGGGTAGAAAGGGGAGGGGGTCTAAAATTTCATGAAAATAAAAAGTGCTTTAAAAAGTGATTTCTTCACGTTTTCTTGATTTACTTGGTGGGCATGGTGATATCTATTGAACATACCATATGCAGAGTATTAACGAATCACGATAATTAATGAAATTGTTTTAAAACCAAAATATGTTTTGTAATAAAATGATATTGGGGAGAAAATTTAGAAGTTACCTGTACATTTTCGACTACTTGTACGGTAAATAATACAAAACTACAAAACGGAAAGCTCAGCAAAAGAAATAAATATTTTTGAAGGAATTAAAGTGTCCCTTTTAGCATTGGAAAGTAAAACTGATTCTAGTTCGATCCTTTGAACATTACTTTTGCTTTGATTAAAGGGCATAGCATGTTGAATGTATTTAAAGTGTCCGAATATTTATGGTATACATATGCATGTTTATCCCTATATGAGACAATATATTGAACACTAAAGTATTTACCTGTCATAACTCTTTGCATGCCAGTGGATAGTTTTGTCGTCTGCCAATAGCCTTTTGTAAACAGTTTGAACCCAGATGAAGACCAACAGAATGTCGGTCTTGATCTGGATCCAAACTGTTTGACACTCTGATGATGTTCCTAGGTGGTTTATTTTTAAAAAACTTAATTTTGAAGAAAGACAGCAGACGAAAATAAAAACATGAACAATTCCCTAGCATGCAAATAGATAAGTACAGGACGTTTGCAAAATAATGTGTCATTTAATAACAGTGAGATTTTTTCCTATGAAAAAAATGCATAAAACCTTGCTAATTCTACTTTTAATCTTTAAGTACTTTATATCAAACTAGCACAAAATACAAGGCAATTTAGGAGTTCGGTTCTAGAGAACTTCATTACTCTCATTAATTTCTTATTTGGTAGAAAATGCATTTTATGGGCTTAGGCCCTGGGTTTTTGGGCTGCTGAACATCTTCCCCACCCCCTTGTGTTAGCATGCCACTTTCATACAATGTGTAAAATATGGTTACACATATACATGCAAAAGCTTTTGCTGGCACACGGGGGGGGAATGATATATTAAAAAATGTTTTCGGATTTCTATATATTTTAATGTAAAACTTATTGTTCTACCTAAAATTTTACATCTTTGAAGCATGTAATATCGAAAACGAATTTCACAGCCATAAAGTACTCAGGTCAGGGTATCTTCAATGTGAAGAAAGGGACGTTTGACAAACTTTTATTTTTACTGAAAACCATAGGCATTTACCCATTGCAAGGGTCAATGATCCTTAAGCATCATTGAGGTCATTGCTTTACTATTTGCATAGGAGACATTGTTGTTGACTCCAGCTTCACAAACCATTTATGTAAACAATTCTGGAATGGTCAGAATAGCTACTGTTTGTAAACTAGCTTTATCTCTCATTGAAAGCGTTTGCCTTGGTTATAAAATGTCTATCATAACTGTGAGGGTGAAATAAAAAAAAATCGTATCGAATTTCTGTACTAGGCTAAAATCTCAGATGATCTTATCCGTCGTACACGACACGCATTTTCCCAAGGCTTTGGAAAAACAAAACAGAGCCAAAAGCGTCTGTTTTCTTCTCTCTCGGGCAATGTCAGTTCCTTTTTATCAACTCGCTTACACCATTACGCTCCCAAAGCACTGACAAGATTCGGGTCGCAGGCAGCATTTCCCCACAACAATCGCAAAATACAAAAAAATACCTCATAATTGGTATCCATTATAAGCGTAATTGAAAAAATTGCTGTTGGCTGGACCGTTTTTCGCTGCAGCAAAATTGCTGCTAACTTAACCGTTTTTTGCTGCAGTAAAATTGTTGCCAACTTTACCGTTTTTTTATTGTTGCTGCTTACTTGACCATTTTCGCTGCAGCAAAATTGCTGCTTGCTGGCAGCCAAATTACTGCTAACTTGACCGTAGTTTGCTGTAGCAATATCGCTGCTTACTTTATCAACCTTAACTATATATGACAACATGTTTACGTTAATAAACTTAAGGTAGCCATTTATCGTTGTGACACACAAGGAAATTGTACAAAATATGAAACCTGTGCAAAATTGAACCGGTTTCATATTTTGTACATTCAAGCAACCTTTAAAAGGAGGAGCGAAGTGGCTCAGTTGGTAGAATGTTACACTTGAGATCGAATGGTCGGTAGTTCGAGACATAACGGAAACACTGTTTTATGTCATACACTAAGCAAGTCACTCTATCCTCTGCTAAATAGTACTGGTTAAATCCAGGAAGACATGGAATTGTCTCGACATGACTGAAAAGTATGTATACAAGGACGTAAAGCATAACACAAACAAGACACATTTGTTCTTATATCGCAACCATGTACCAGTCTACATTTCAAGTGTTGGTGTTTTAATTAACCATCTTATGACTAGAAGATGCAGGTACCACTATACATATACATCATCCTGACCAAGTTGGTTGAAGGCGGGATTTTTTTGACACTGTTAACGTTTTTTTGCGGACAAAGAGCAGAGCGCACTTTGCTTAATATAAAGTCCGGTCGTTTTAAGCACCTCGTTTAACAGACAGGGGAATAGCTTCAAATATTAAAAGTGTGCCTTTTCAACATCGACATCAAAGTAAGGTTACAGAAAGTAACTTATTTAGGTTATATCTGAAATTACTTGATCCAAAGTCATTTTTTCTAAACAATAACTAATTCACGTTAAAAGTAGCTTATTTCCTGATGTTCAATGGCATTGCGTGCAAATTTCTAAACTTTTGGCTTATACCAGTAAAATCTCAGAGACCAACTCGAAAATGGCATATTCTTGTTTTTTTTTTATTAACAACGTTTCAGCCTATATTGGTCTTTATCAAGTGTAATATAAACACATAGACAGGAAGCGACATCGACGTCACATGACGTCATTGATATCGACGTCAAATAGAAACACATCAGTGATACAAGTGACATGCAAAAAAGACATTTGTTGAGATTGGCGCTTAATATTTTAAGTAAGTCATTATGAAGTTTTAACTGATTTCAATCTCTTTTGCATGATGAACCTTCGGTACAGAATTTTATTGCATAATTGTTACATAATTTTACTCCAGAATATGAAAATGAAACAGACACTTTCACTCAAACAGGTTACTTTGCTAATATCGAGTGTTATAGTTTTTAAACTTTTGGTGGTTTTGTGCCAGACTGTTTAACTGAACAATGAGAGCTTCTTAAAGCAGATAAAATGTATTTTAATAGTAAAATATTAAAAATATAAATCGCACATACGCCATATCCCCTGAATCCGATGTGCTTCAAAATGAATTTTAACAATACGGTACTTTTGAATTAACAAATATTGAATAATCGGGTGCTGCTGCGTTTCAAAATCCCTAGAGCAAGATTGTGGGACCAAGACTTGGGCCCAAATTAAACTGTTTCCCTAAAGTTAAGTACTAACTTAGTTTAGTATTGAATTTTAAGATACAAAAATAACATTTCAAATTTCTTACAACCACGCAACTAGTAATTTAGCAATATACTACCATGAAACATCTCAAGCTTAGCTGCCAGAAGCAGAAAACAGACAGTCTATTATTGTCATCCAGGTGCATATTAACAAACTACATAAAACGTTGTTCATATCTACGTGCTCATTTCTTTGAATAAATGGAAGTGGTTGAGAATTTGTTTAAAAAAGCTTATGGTGAAAGACTCATTTATTGAAAAGACATATGTTGTAGGTATACATTGGAAGTGCCTCATAGAGGTAATTCCAACGTGTACCTACAACATATGTTACCGAAAATAAGGAAGAAAACTATTTGGAAATTTACATTTTCCAAGTACCATGTTCATACATCCCAAACTGCCAATCAGTATTAAAATTCCTTTCACTCTACTGCAAACTGCAAATTGTTTATATTTGTATGACAGCTGTATCTCCAAACTATCTATTTGCTAACCTGCTAGTAACGTGGTTGTAAAATCAGAATTGTTTCATATATTCTGAAGATTACAATGCCACCTATGACCACGTCTCGAGCCTGGCAATTTATTAAACATTTAAAATAGCATGTTTAAATATCAATACTTAACTACGGTAGTAATCAACTTTAAGGAGGCATAGTTATTTTTGGCCCTGGTCATCACGTCTTATTTTTTTCTATGTCTTTCTTTTTTTCTTTTTCAAATTTTTTTGTTGTTATTTTTTTGCTAGGAAAGTTTAGAGAAACGTACATGTATTAAAATGAACTATTACTGCATTATAAAAATGTAGTATTATAATTTAGTTTACATATAAAGAAGACGATTGAAATGAGTAGGCCCCCTTTGCTTTGGCCGGTCTAGAAAACTACACCTTTTTCAATTTTGGCCTTGGCCATATCACACACATAATATGTGTGTGACTGTAAATAATTATGTCCATAATTGTACAGTTTGATTTAATAGCTAAAACAACAGAATATTTAACGCACGTTTTACTTACGTTTTACGTGTATTACACATGCATTTAAGCCCATACATGAATAATCCGTAAAACTTTTGAAAACTTTTAAAACACCATTCAAGCCTATAGTTCCAGCCTTGTATTGTCTTAGAGTTTCCGATAATAAAGCGATATCCGAGGCAGAAGAACAGAACTATTTCTTGTTGCTCTCCGTGAACTATCAACTAGTAATAACCAATACTTTCATCACTGCGATTACAGCCCGCTCACACTATCCACTTCATGACAGGCAATGCCATCGCACGACAAAAAGGGCGTATCTGCGACAAACATAGGCAAATTATGCGATATGAGAGGAATTGTCGGTTCTTGCAGAAAGCCGAATGCCGCTAAAGCTGGCGTTAGGGAGTTTTTGCAGTTTCTATACTGACAGACTTTAATTACGCAACACTAACTTCCCCTTATATCTTCCAAACTACTGTTGAATGTAAACTTCCTTTGCTTCGATAATGTCATCATGAGTTGGCTTCTTCAGCAAACACTTTAATTTTAATTGTGCAACTAAATCGGATGACGTAATTTGCTCCGTATGAATTTAGCTATTTAAACATTTCTTAAGAAGAGGAGATTTTAAGCTATTGAATGAAAGGGTACACACAGATAAACGTCATATACGCAAATAAGCTGTATCGCAGACCTGCCAATCAATATGAGAGTGATTTCTCGATGACTAACGAAGTCCATGATGAAAATTTGACGCTTCTAGTGTCTCTTGATTTAAAGATATAGGGAATATTTAATTCATAACATTTGGTCACATGAAACAGTTGACCCCTATCTCAAAAAGTTTACATTTTAATGCATTAAGTTCATCTTAGTTAGACAAGTTTTCCATGTTTTACTTAGAAATGAATGCTCTTTAACATACAATCAAAATTATTGTTCTGCCTTCTTTATCGATACATAAATTAAAGTTGTTATACAAGTGTTGCGTTTTTAAAGTCCGTCAGTATATAACTCTCGTGAACAGACTGTTGAAACCAAGAAGAAACTGAGCATGACCTGGAAATGCCACACCCACAGACCAACCCACAGCATTGTAGGGAAGACACAGAACACAGATAGCCACAGTTAAAGTACTTGAAGCAATCAAGCCTTCTCTTCCTCAGTGAGATGATTGCTAAACTAGAAAGGACACCACATAACCTAACACAAAACCGACACACACAATGGGAGCAACAACAAACAATGAATAAATAACAACAACCGAATCACCGCCTTAGAACAGACAGCAGCATTGGTCACCGTGGGGCTTTAAATAAATTTTACTGACCAAATATTCGCCATATGTTCTGCTGTTGTTAAAACACAAAAAATGCATAAAGGCTTCCTAACTTATTCAAAGAAACCATCACAAAGAAACAATCAAATCAAATTAAAATATTACAATGAATAAGTAAAATGCTCTTGAATCACAGTCAGATCTCAAGAAAATCTCAAGTTGGGACAAAATGGATCCAGCCAAAGACAAGCTTCAGGCCCAACCCATCAGACACCAAAACAAGTCTGGGGCTTCTTTATTTCTTTAGGATCCGTTTTTATTCAGATTATAGTAAAATGTTGCTTTCCACAGCTTCAAACAAGCAAACCACGGGTTTGCAAAACTAGTATGGACACAAAGTAATGCACAACAAACAAAGAACACGTACAAAATATCACAATGGGAGAAACAATCAACAACGAATCAACAACAACACGACCACCACCTTAGAACGGGTATTAGCCTAAGCAACTGGAGAGGGGCTTAAATGCATTTTACTGGTACCAAATCTTCGCCCCAGATTTTGCTGTTGTTGAAGCACAAAAATGTTAAGCTCGCATGGAGGCTTCCTAACTGAGCAATGTATCTCTTTTATCATCATAGAGAAACAATCTAATCAAATTAACACACTATGATGAAACAAAGAAAACACAGATAGTCAGAGCTAAGGAAAATGTCAAGTTAAGCCACGGTAGGCCTGGCTACAGCCAAGCATCAGGCACCAACCCACCGATTAAAGCTTTACGCCAGAGCTGTCATTGAGTCTGAGGCCTGACCCACCATCTTGCAATTAAAGATGAAACCTTGTATGACATTCATGCTATCAACGATGGGTACACAATTAACTGCGACAAAACTGCGACTTCAAGGTAAGTTTAGTGCCATATTCTAAATCAAATCTAACATTCATGGTCCTGTATTATTGAATTTAAATTGGAGGAAAGCGATAGATGCTTTGCAAGCTTCTCATGGTATCTTTTACCCAACTCGCGGCGTTTAATATGCTTTATATTACATGAGTACTTATATAAGATCATCTATTTATTTTGTACTAACAAACTCATGGGACTGTCTTCTTCTATTTGGTGGACAACGAAAATCCTGATCAATGCTGTGTGGCTTCTGAGGAGCTTTATAGTCCACAGGATTAAACTATCAATAGATACAGTAAACCATGGACAATTCGAACTTCGATTATTGAAATACTCGCTAATTGGAAATAAATTTAGGACACGCTGGAATCAAATAATAGGACCTATTATATAATACCTGTCTATAATATCATAAGCTTAACATTGATAATCCTTATTTTGAACAAATGGTAGGTCAGATACATCCTACTGAACTTCAGTTAAATAAGGCAAATTCTAATGATACTGAAGCCCCGTCATTGGACTTGGACTTGTCCATAACGAATGGCATAGTTTCATCTAAGATTTATGATATACAGGATGGTTTTAATCTTAAAATGGTAAATTTCCCCATTTCTGGATAGATATAATCCTCCCTCCCCTTCCGATGGTGTATATATTTTGCAACTTATTCGTTTTGCGAGAGTGTTCTTCTAATGTCGATGACTTCGACAACAGAAACCTAATTTTGACTGCTACGAGTTAATTGTTAAATACAACATTGGTTTAAAAACTCTTCTGCAACAGGGCATATCAGAACCTATATTTTATGGTGATTTAGTAACTTAATAAATTTAAAAGAATTGTTGGAAAACCTAATTTTAGTGATCAATTCAAAAAGATAATCAAACGTTATTAAAAAAAAGTTCGACATAACTTGGATAGCCTGCGACAGTTTGCATGCCTGGTTGTAAACCCAATCACGGTTTATAGCTATGGTTTCCTCTTTATTTGCACAACGCTTGGACAGGCCTCAGACTCAATGATGGCTCTGACGTAAAGCTTAATCGGTGGTTTGGTGCCTGATGCTTGTCTGTAGCTGGGCTCACTGTGGATCAATTTTCTTTGTAAGTCGTGAGCCCCTTTCCTTGTTTCATCATAGTGTGTCAATTTGATAAGATTATTTCTCTATGATGAAACATTGCAATAGTTAGAAGGCGTCCATGCGAGATTAACATTTTTTGTGCTTCAACAACAACAAAATCTAGGGCGAAGATTTTGGTACCAGTAAAATCCTGGGTTTGTCTGCAGTTTAAGATTGTGGTATTTCCTGATCATACTCACTATTTTAGGTGTGTAAAAGAAACGTCTGATTGAGACGTTTCTATTGCGCGCCTAAAACCTATGTCTGATCAAAAAAAAGCTGTTAATAATAATTTTTGAGGTTATTCATTTGAATACATGTATCTACCTGCATATAATTCGATCTACTGCTAATTCGAAATAAAAAATCTGGTCCTGAAGACTACGAATTTATGAGATTCTACTGTAATTCCATTTTTATAATACTTAAATGATAGGCTTCCTGTTGTCTTCATAACCATAGTGGATGCTTCTTGATTTGCAAATGGACAAGTGTTGCGTGTGTTTGCTGCACTAACCCAGAATTGCGTGTTTATAGTTATAGTACATCTTTATTGGGGGGAAATAAAATCGTTTGACCTGCACAGTTTACAAACGAGAATTTGTTATTAGCAAGCACGAACAGGCAATCTTTTGATAGATACAAATGTTTGCTTTCCTAGGAATAGTCAGGCTGCGCGAAAACAGCTGTTAAATATGTTGACTGTCACTATGACTGAACTACATGTAATCATATTAAGGAAGAAGGCAAAGATCAAGAATAGATACAATTAAGTACCAAACCATATGGGACAGCGAAAAAAAAAACATTATATACAAGAGAGCCAATAGGTAAGTCCTTTCTGAGTAGGTTACCACAAGGCTGCAAGGAACAGAAAGACAGTAAGGCAGACAAACACTTATCACAAATAGCAATGGAGCGCAGTGGCTCAGTGGTAGAGTGCTCGACTCGAGACCGAGGGGCCGCGGGTTCGAGCCTCACCGGCATCACTGCATTGTGGCCCTTGAGCAAGACACATTTATCCTAGCTTAGTACTGGTTCAATCCAGGAAGACCCGTCTCTGTTTAACGGAAAGATTGTTGATGGGACGTAAGGAATCAAATCAAACAAAACAAACAACATCACAAATAGCAAAAATGGCCCATAAAAGAAGCACCGCCTTGGAACGGTCAATCAGAAAATTACAGGAGAACTTAAACATGTTTGACGGTACTTTCTGCTGTCGATGAAGACATACAGATGTTTGGTTCGCATGAAAGATCTCAAACTACCTGCAACAGTCAAAAAAATGAAAAAAAAATGGATGCATCATATACATCTTGAGAAAAACTGTTTTTCTTGTATGCGAACAACACATAAGATTATCAGCCTGTGTATTTGCTTAGCTTTATCAGAGTTAATCCGTTAATTATATACAGTAAAACCTCGAAATTTCGAACTCCGAATTTTCGAAATACTCGCTAAATTGAAATAAATTTCGGACACTATGGTTTCAGAGAATAGGTCCTTAAATTGTATTCATGAACTATTCAAAACACTATCGATACAAGCATGTTTTGTGTGTCTCCCTGATACGTTTCTTTTCCGCACACAAAAATATGTTTAATATGTTTAATATGATAATTATCATTTTGGGGGGTTATATATACCTATGCCTGCCTCCCTATAAATCGAACTTTCGATACTTCGAAATTAAACCTCTAGTCCCCAGGACTTCGAATTTACGAGATTGACTGTAGTACAATAGCTCCTATTGCTTAGCAATGGGTGACTAGCTAGAGTATTGAGCTTTTGAATTGACAATTCAAAAGCTCAATTAACTAGCTAGTCTATGTAGCTTCGCAGAGAAGTTGGTACCGTGTGTGGTGGACAATCAATCAGCTCCTTTAGGCTCATACTACTGATAACTGTATGTAAAGGCTTTGGTGTCATAGAGAGTGAGTAGAAGGAGGTTAACTGTCGCCTTATTTTGTCTTTTGATGATCTTTATTGCTTTATGTTGGAAATAATGTCCATTATTTTTATGTGTCTTTAGGCTAATGTAGGGTCCTGAAAGAGTGCATTTGAGTGCTAATGTTCTCGTCAAAGAAGTGTCACTGATAAAGATCCAAGTGAAACACAGCTGATGTTAGGAATATTTTTGCTTATTCTGTAATTTTGGAAACAGCGTTGCAAGCATACAATAGACGTTACCAATCCACACCCAGACTGTCACTCAAAAGTAATCTGATAGTGAATAACTGACCAATGCAACGACAACATAGCACGTGACATAGCACGTGAAAATCCGAGGCTTACCTGGACAGAGGCTTTGGTTGGTTGGTTGGTTTTGTTGCTTTACGTCCCAAGTCAACAGCTATGGTCATTGCGGGACGGTCAGTTCACCAAACCACACTTTTTCCTGGGCAGGCTTGAACAAGCGGTTAACCAGTAATTTGTGCACATACTTTCGCTTGTAACTGACAACAACCCTTCTTGAATGAATCAGCGGAAGGGAGGAGAATGACCGTAGAAAGTATTTCATGATCAATCTCCACGAAAGTATGTGACCGGGCCGGGATCAAACTCGCGACCCCTGGATCTGCAGTCAGACACGCATCTGTAGCCAGACACGTTATGGACTGCGCTACGCGGCCCGGTACAGAGGCTTTGGGAGACAAATACAACTTTTAATATATTGGTAGTAGGAGTGTTTGTTTTTAACGTCCCACCAACAGCTAAGGTCATATGGAGACGGAGCCACGGCTTAAAGTCTTATCTGACAGACTGGTGAAGCCGGGGTTCGACCCTGCGACCCCTGGTTTACAAGGCAAGTGGCTTATCTACTACACCACACTGGCTCCATTTAATATATTGGGTGCCCTGATCTGTAAAATACCTTTTATTTATTTGCTTGTGCTCCATGTTTGCTTGTTTGGTTTGAGACTATGGGTGATGTTCCAAGTTGTGGACATTGGTTCCTTCCAAAATGAATTAGGTCACGCTATAGACATCTTAGACAAAATGTTTCCATCACTCACAGCTTTATTAGATGAGAGCGCCGTCCCAATTGTGTTAGGAAGCATAGATCGCGTCTATTCCATTGAGCATGGTGAGTCATTATTTTCTACAGATATTTTTTGGATATCGACACTTTCATTTCCTGAATGGACACTCTGTTACTTGTACATGTTCTAATTCATTGGTCCAGATAAGGAAACTTTTTGTGCGTAAAGAGCTACGTGCATTAAGGGGCTGCAAAAACAAAACTTATCAATTTCAGGATTGTTTACGCTGTGACAAGTTTGCCAGGCTTAACCAAGAGCCAAGTTAGCATCGTTTGCAAAGGTTATCAAACTTGGTTCCAAACTGGTTGACACTCAGTACGAAAAATTGTTCTGAAAAAAAAAACTTATTAATTTCAGGATTCTTTACACTGTGACAGATGTCACATTTTGGAAGTAAGTAAGGAAGCAAAGATCAGGAATCGATACAATCAGGTACCGCACCTGACCCAGGATACCAAGGGGAAAGTGACAAACTCACAGTTAGAAGCCAAGAGGTCAGTCCTTCCCAGCAGGTGACCACAAGGCACATATGAACAAACGCGCACAAAGGCATAGCAAACATAAGACAGTAAAAACATAAAAGATTCACAAAAGAAGTACCGCTTTGGAACGGCCAGTAAAAATATTTTACAGGAGGACTTAAAAACCGGTTTCACGGCGCCAACTTCACCCTTAATTCAGATGTGATTCAAGACGCATAGATATTTGGTTTGCATGGAGTTTCAGCTGTAAAGGCTGAAGCTTAATGTATAGTTACCTCTCATATTAACTGCATTGTTGCATCTTGCATGATAAGCGTTGTCTATCTCATGGCATGTGCCTTTATCATGTCATGATGACGTTGTACTTTTTGAATGACGTTGCAAATAAAGCTGAATCAACACAAAAATCGAAAATTACGTCATAATCGCTAGTTTGAAGATTGAACCAATTGGTAAACTGATGAAAAGAATACCAGGTTCGCGTCTTTTGATATCAAGTTTACCAGGCTCGGCCAGCCTCGCGATGTCAACAAGCGTTCTCAAAGCCTTGCCTGGTAAACTTAATATAAAAACAAACACTAACCTAGTATTCGCTAGTTGCATTTGCGTTCGTTGCTCAACAATGCGGTAAATATCAAACTCTCATGTGCTGGCTCATTTGGTCAAATACTAAATGTCCAGAGCCAGAGTAGAAATTGTTATCTATAAGAAAACTGATCAAGAGTGGGAGGATAAGAAAACAGTTCGTTATTTTGTCCGATACAAATTATGTTTTCATTACCAGAGAACCTCCACGCTTCCAGTGGGTTTCGATTGTAGTCTTTTAGCCGATATTATTGGCACAATTTAGTGATTATCTGAAATTCTATCATGATGTTAGCTGATAAGCCTGAAAGCTTCCTACAAATTCTTATTGATTTCTAATTAGTAGACAGACACTATTAAATAATAGGACTGGGCTTGTAAAATGGGACATAAAAACAATATTTATCCCAACATGATTACAACATTTAAAGTACAATACGACATATGGAGAGAATTTGACCGAAAGCATGAACTGTATATTCTGGTTTTGAACGCCTCCTTGATAACAAATACATAGTAGAATGTAAAACGTCTTCAGAATATATAGTTGTTTGTCAAGATACTCAAATAGAAACACAGACTTAAGCGACAGTTGATGTTTATTGGTACTTGATTGCTTAATGTGATTGTCTCTAACTTTAGATCACCAAGCGTTATAAAAGAGTGGGATATAAACTATATGTGACTGTCTACATGCCTGGTTATACAAATCACGGTCCATAACTATGATTTCCTCTTAAATTGCATGACGGTTGGTCAGGCCTCGGACTCAAAGATGACCGTGACCTAAATCATTCATCAGTGGGTTGGATGTAGCTCAACTAGGGATATTTTTGCTGAGTAGTTCCCATCCAAGTTAATCTAACATTTAATTCCTTATACAAGTATTCGAGATGAAAGTGTTTACGTTTTTCACTTGAATCAGAAGGAAGATTAATTAAAACAGGCATTTTATATGCACCTGCTTTAAAAACGAAGTCCCTGAGGATTGCGTTTCTAAAGATATTTAGTTTATCCGATATTGCCCTACAAAAGCCTCATTTAGGTAACTCTTTAGCTCATAAATTTGGTCTCTCTTCAATTCAAAACGATTCTAAAAGTGATTTTATTGAGTCGTTTAAAAATCATTGAATTGCTCGAGATTGTCACAAGCGTTAATGTCGCATTAACCTTTAGAGTGCTCATCATGCAACAATTAGCACTTTCATTTAACTCTTAGCAATCATAGGAAACGCGTCCATGTTTTTCATATGATCTGCCTGTAAAAGATACGAGCATTTTAATATTGAACCGTTATTTGCTGCACCGTATAACTAGTTTGGTGTACAGAATTTGTCAAAAGGTGGGCGAAAGCTAGGGGTTACATTTAAGAACAAAGTGTTCAGTGATGGGGAAGATCCTATTTCTTAGAAAAAAATGTATTTGCTGTAGTAACACTTTGACTGTATAGAGAAGACACGGGGCAGTTCTGATTTCGAGTTGATTAAGCGGCGAGACAATGAAACACAGTTGCATACGTTGGACGACAAGACAGGGGAGACATTAATTGAGCCATGGCATGAGATTTCCGACAATGTGGCATTTTGACATGTGTAGACTCCGACGAGCCTCTGCAGCCTCCTTTTAAGCTTAGAAACTCCAAATGGTGTGCAGTCAGTAGCTTAACAATCATAGAATACTCAAGCGGCTAACAAAGGCTCTGATCAGACTGCACGTATGCTCAGGCTGATCTGAGGTTTGCTGGTCGCACATACCCTCATGCACTGGCTCAATTGTGTTATGAGGGACATAGGCGTGATTGGTAGTTCAATGCAGAATAGAAAGCGTGATTCTCGTATAAAAAGGTTTGCATCTGTGCTTTCCTCATTTTCTTCAAACATATTCCTCAAAAATTGTCATAAACTGATTCGATCCAAATAAACTGCTCCTCTTTTAAAACATTTTAATAGTGTTTCCGTTCTAGTTATTCCAAACAAAAGTATTTATATTTGATTAATATTTAATCAAACATTCAATATGAAACATTCATTCTACTAATCAAACAGGAAAGAAATACAACACGTATATATTTATTTGTTATTATGTTCCCCTCCCAAGGAGTGGACAGACATATTGTTTTTGGTATGGATGACGTTGTCGTTAGCGGCGTAGCTTTTTTGTCTGCTCTCTGACTTAAAAATCGTTTAACGGATTTTAACAAAGTTTGCTGAGATTATTCATCGAGACAGCCGAAAGGAATTATTAGATTATCACGACCTTGATCTAGTTTTCAAGGTCACCAGGGTCTTATAACTATGAAAAAACTTGTCTGCACTCTATCTTCTGAACCAAAAATAGTAAGTGAGTAAGTGAATAATGCCAGATTACGGATACATCCTTGGATATACTTTAAGAAGTGGTTAGATTTTGGTGACCGCGGCCTAATTTTCAATGTCATTAGGCTTATATAAATCTATGAAATGTGTGGGGGACATATCTGAAAACTGCATCTAGTTGAGCAAGATTGCAACAATCACAGACCAACGCATCGATCGAGAGGAAGAAACACTTAATTATAACACTGAAAGAAACACACATTACAGGAAGAAAGAAGGCAAAGATCAGGAAGTCATACAATCAAGTACCACACCTGATTCAGGACACCGTATGGGAAAGTGACAAAAACACAAGAAAACATAACATACAAGAGGTCAGCCCTTTCTCAGCAGGTAACCACAAGGCTGCAAGAAACAGACAATACAGAATGGCAAAGACAAACACAAACTAGACTGCAGTCGATGGTACAACATCGCAAATAGCCGCTTTTTAACCTTTAATTGACCTTGACCTTGGTGCCAATGTCACACAAAATACTATCTAGTAACCTCTACATCATGAGACCTATGTACCTGCAAAGTATGGAGTTGCTGTGCCTGTTTGTATTGTTTTTGGTTTTGTAGTCTGTTTTGATGGTAGTGTTGGTTCAGATTATTTGAACCTCAGTTTTAAGCATCACACTGGTAAATGTATACGTCGATTTGGTGGTATTTACGCGTATTGCCGGTACCTTAAAGACCGGAAGTGGTAGATATTGGCGTTTATACTATGTAGAAAAACATGCCATATGCCTAAAGGACTATAGAATTAGATCATTTTTAAGTATTCGGCATGCAGAAGGCGATTTATGTAAGCATTTAGGAATATATTCGAGTACCGATCTGGATCGGTACTCGAATCTATTCCTTAAATGCTCACATAAATCGCCATGCACATACGGAATACTTAAAAATGATCTAATTCTATAGTCCTTTAAGCATACGGCATGTTTTTCTACATAGTATTAACACCAATATCTACCACTTCCGGTCTATGAAGTACTGGCAATACGCGTAAATACATGTACCACCAAATCGACGTATACATTTACCAGTGTGAGTATTGTATATTGTTTTATGACTTAACCTGCGCTTGACCTGTTTCCCAGCGGAAACATCTACACACATATACATCCGTTTCCCATGACGCAAATTACCATTTGCAAGAATTAGCAGGAGGACAATCACGTATACAAGATTAGTTATCATTTGTGGCAGATGACGCAAAACAGCCATTAATCAATCTAAAATATTATACTATACAATAATTTCATAAGGAATGATTAGATGGGACATAGTAATTGGAGCATGCATGCAAGGTCATCGTTAATATTTAACATGTGTTAGAAAGTATACGTTTAAAACAATGAAATTTGCACAACACGATATTAATGCGAACACTGGATGACTTAAAAGCTGTCGTGTTTAAACTAAGTATACTGTAAAACATTTGGAGGTAATTTTGATTTTGCGCTGATTGGGATGAAAACGAAATTCACTAGAATTAAAATACACAAAATGTCATGTAATTTCGAATTTAGTTAGGCAATATACACACGTCAGTAGTACATGTATTTTGCTATCTGTCTCAAGCAAACAACGTTTCCCGGTTGAGTAAAACCCTCCTTAAAGGAGCAACTTTTAAAGGAAAGAATTTGAGTAAGTGTAATCTCTATGATAGAGAATTACTTTAAATGTCCTTGAAAAGGGAAACCGCCAATATCAAGCTGATGAGTTTAAATGGTCTAAGGGTTTGTATCAAATACTTAACTCTTGAATGTTTGTTGTAATTTCATATGTAGAAATGTTGAATTACATATTAAGTGTATTAAAATGATTGACTTACGTGCATGCATATTTATTTTGTATAAACCAATGAGCTTCAAATTTGAAATAAAAAAGTCTTATCACATATTGCTTATAAAAAAGAAAACAACAATCTTCTACCGTATATACAGGGGTGAATAAATAGTTCAAATATTAATATCATAAGACAAGCAATATAATTTTAATTGTATATAATACATTCTTTAGGATGGACGAACTGATTGTCATGCAAAATTTAACACTTTCAACAATGAATATAAAATTTATAGAGGATATTTCTTATTTAAGGTGAATACTAAAAATGATGTATTTCATTGAGTGTGTTGAAACCATCAGAATTTTCACGAGTGCGCAGTACGAGTGAACATTTCGATGTTTTCAATTCAGGAGATGACATATATTTGGTATTTACCGACAAAAGTAAATTTTGTTTTTATTTTATACTTTTTAGGAGATTTATGGTTAATCTATTAACCATGCTTCAAGCCAAATCACAATAATATAAAAGACAAAGAAGTATTTGTGACAGAATACCTAGATCAATATATAGTCATCGGAATTACAGATAAAAAGAAATTTATTCAGCGTCAAGGTGCGAAACAAGTGACGTCATAAATGTTTGATGACGATACGTGACATATGTTACATGCATTGTCCCACTCACTGAAGCGAAGGGTGATGAAAATGCAAAGTAAAAAAAATCAGCATATCTGAATTATTTTGGTACTTAAATGTTCCTCATGTTCTAACTAAGAAAATGACTACCCACACATGATATTTTGTTCACAAATAAAACAAGTTATAGGCGTTTGAACTTTCAAAGTGAGCTGCATTAAGTTAATGGGGAAACGTCAGAGGTATTCCAAAAAAGTGATATTAATCACTGGTGAAAATATAGGCTGATATCAATCACTAGATATCATCACTCTGTGAAAATACCATTTTTATTTGTGCTAGAGGTGCAATGATTTCACTGCTAAGTATGAAATATAATGCATTATTCTAGGATATGGGGTCTCACTGTCTGTGAAAATAACCGCCAGGTACTGTATGCCTGCTAGCGGCGAAGGCTCTGACAATTCTGCGCATTTGCCCAGTTTGCTCGATAATGCAATGAGTACCAAACAATCGCATGTGCTGGCACATATATCTTTTGACATATTCCATATCCAGATGTCTCTGTGGAACCCAATAATGGCAAACCATTTCTATTTTCTGAAATTTGCATGATTAATGTAATTGACCCATTATGGATCAATTAATTTTTTAACAGATTATGACTAGTATGCCAGAGGGCAAAGTGTGCGTATACTAGTGACTCCTAAATGCGTTCTTTGGCAAACAGTGAAGACCTAGGGTTTGCACTGTTTGCTATGAGTAAAACAATCTTCAGAGAAAGAAATACAATATATGTTTTGGAAATTATAAGCTGTGACCCCTTCATATATTTAATGGACCCTCCTGACTTAATTGTATGTAACTAAATAGAAAATTATATTGGTCTTATAATGGTTAATGTAATTGAACATTTATGGATCCATCTATTTCTCACCAGATTACGAGCATATTGCCAGAGGGCAAAGTATGTGACACTCTGTTAGTTTACAGCGAAACCATAGTGAAAATTTCTTCCAAATCTCTTAACTATCTTCCAATATTCTTTTCAAATTCAATGGTGGATAGGAAAGTTGACTCTTAACCATTGAAAGAACCTTAGAGCTGATTTTATTTAACTTCATTTCAATCTTCATCAGTGATTGGTTTACAAAACAAGTGTAATTAGTACTTCACATGTGACAATACAAATGAAACTATTTGTCCAGGTTCTATTGTGAAGAGATTATGTTCATAAATGTTGATGAAGATAAGAGGAAACTACCAACAAAATCATTTCTCAAATATTCAAGGCCCTTAGCCTGACCAAACTGCATTGTCATATCAACACCTTGTGATAAGTTAAAGAATCACATAATCTTTCTATGCTTGCCAGTTAACTTTATTATCCTTCAATGAATATGAATGGTGAGTTCATAGTTTGACTAGAGGTTTAGAAGAAACTTTCATAATGGTTTGTATGCATCTCTGTCTGGTTTAGCTGTAATATGTACACCAAACTTTGCTCTCAAAGTTTCCACAATTTAACACAAAAACTGCATACTGAGGCGATGCTGCGAGTATAGCCAAGAAATGCAACAGTCAGAGGCCGCAGACACCAGGAGGAAGAGTTACAATAACCAGACTGCCACGTGACAGCAAGAACACAATTAAAATAGAGCAACCATGCCTCGAGGTTATAAAACTTTATTCGTGCTCAACTCAACTGAGCATGGAATTTAGCATGCTAATAAATGTTTAAATACCTACAATTGTTGGCATTTTAACATTTATTAGCATGATAAGTACATTTATTAGCATGATAAGTACAACACATAAGAGTTTGAAAGCATAAAGTAAGGAAGAGGGCAAAGATCAGGAATCGATACAATCAAACACCACACCTGACCCAGGATACCAAAGCCTTTAGTTTTCAGCATTTTAGTTTTATGAGCAATTGAAATTGTTATTTAGCTGAGTTGAGCGTGGAAAAAGTTTTATAACATCGGAGCCAGCTCTCTCTCTACCCCAGCAAGAAGATTGCAGGCCACTCACAGTTCTTCATGAAAATGACATTTTATTTTTTCTATATTATCATATTTGGTAACACTAATATGCTTTGTGAGTGAAAGATGAATCATTTATATTTACGTTGGAGCGCTCAGCACAGGAAAGTGATACTCAAAGGACTCGTATTGAGGGAACGAGACTCTTATTAGGAAAAATCCTGATGCCTTATTTTTCTAAGTTGGGGGCCTTAAAATGCAGACAATGCCCTAATTGAGAGAAAATCCTGATACCTTATATTTTCGATGTTGGGAGCCTTAATATCCAGACAATTCCCTTTTTAAAGAACATCCTGATGTCCTATTTTTGTCGAAGTTGGGGCCTTACAATCGAGACAATGCCCTTATTTAGGGAAAATCATGATTACCTTTTTTAGGAAAACGGGGGCCTTAAACTCGAGACAATGCCCTTATTGAGGGAAAATCCTGATGTCTTATTTTTTTGAAAGTTGGGGGCGGTAAAATTGAGACAATGGCCTTTTGAGGGTAAAACCTTGATGCTTTATTTTGTTTCGAAGCTGGGGGCCTTAAAATCCAGACTATGTCCGCCAAAGTCTCATCAAATTGCTTCCTTTTTCTCCAAGTTTGTATTTATCGGATTTCCGATGTCTATAGAAGGTAGATTATCGGAGGTCATACTCATTTATTAAATAATAAAATCTCTGTGGACCAAAGCATCGCAATATTTTGACGTGATCCATAAGCAACTGTCACTAGCAGAGAAGGGAATAGCTTCCAAAACACCTCGCCAAACACTCCAGACGAGTTTTTTCTCCCCAAGGTTATTATGTTCAGGCTAAATCTACAGTAAAACCTGTGTAAAAAGCCACTCTAAAAAGACCACAAATTGGTTTTCAAGATCAATTATCGCTTAATGCAGGTCAAAGGTATTGCAGAATGATCCAAGAGGAGCATTCTGCAATACGTTCGACCTACATTAAGCTACAATTGGTCATTAAGGTCATGTTTTGTCTATTTTTGAGTGGCCGTTTAATACATGTTTTACTGTACCTACTTTTTCGTCGCTACAAGTGCTACGTGGTATAGAGATAATGGACCATTACGCAAAGGTCAAGGTCAAGAGAAGCAAACATATAGGCGCAAAAATATAAAATATTTTCTTATCCATCACTTTAAACACGTGTTTTGGTTGCTCAAAAGAACCGTCTCATTGAGACAGTTCTTTTGAGTACCCACAACACATATTTTGGATGAGAAATAAGAAAATTGTTTTAAAACATTTAAGCCTAGCGTCCTTTTTATGGGACATATAAAAACAGTGCAAAACCAGATCAGACGCCGCAGCGTCTGATCAGGGTATCCACTGTTTGCTTACAGAATGTTCTATCAAAATTTGAATAAAAATGAAAACAACAACCCAGCAATCCTAAAATGGAAATGGATTGGTCCATTTGATTACAGTGGGATATTCTATCAGCTTAAATGGGTTTATGCGCTCTTATCTAAAGGCCTGAAATTTAGTGTCATATATGCTTAGGGCACCACAACTATAATGTTTCTTCAGAAGGCACACACTAAAACAAATGAAAATGAACACAAATAATGTTGCAATCATAGAGCAGAACAACACAACACACAAAAGGGAAGTTGGGATAGGCAAGTAACAAACGACAACACAGCAGAACTATATATACTCAGGCTAAAATGAAGAAGGCCACCGTGAGCTATGATTAAGGTTCGTTTAATTTGCATAGTAGTACAGGGGTGACATTCAGACCAACGCTATATAGATGAAGTCCTCCACCCACATGTCCTGCAAAATCAGACTGTTAGAAACATCTCTCTCTTCCAGCAAGACAATACCAGCATACCTGCAATATGGCAAGGAATTGTATTGTTTGCAAGCTGGCCATGTCATACCCCCTTGACTGGTCTTTCAGGTCCCAATCGATCTCTGATTGGCCACCCCCTAGGTTCTTCTAGGCTGACAGATGCATGGTTGTATCGCATTCCATCTGTCACATTTCCCAGGCTTATGTTGAGCATGCGCAACAGCCTCACAGAATGCATTCATAAAGGTGGTGGTCATACAAAATATGACTTACAATATATAAATTTATAATTAAAGCATGTTCATGTGTGTATTTATTTTCAATAAAGCCGGAGAATAGGGGTGGCCTTCTTTTTATTAGCATGAGTATATGTTACAATTAAACCAGGCACCGACGTTATTGAAAAATGTACATTAAGATTTTTACCGAGTGCCAATAAAATACCTCAAGCGCTGTGCATGCTCAGAGCATTACAGGCTACTCGAAAAATTGAGGCTGTGTTTGGAGCAGCACAAAATACCATACCAATGCCGCTGCAACGCGCCAATACCACTAATTCGATAGATGACAGGAGACGTTCGGACCGCCTTAAATATTTACAATTTTACGCTTTTTACGCTGATTTTTTTCTGTTTATTTAAATATGTGTATAATGTGTGAGGTAATGTGTATGCTCGTAAGCAGTATTAACTATACACATGAGTGAAAGTTCTAAGTTTCCAAAATTCTGAACTTTAGAAATTCAAATTTAAAACTTGCAATATGCCTACGAAACAGAAAAAATATCAAGTTTGACTGGTCAAATATCTTTAGACAAACTTAAAATAAATCATTATTATAATCTTCCTAATTCAGTATTTTGAGTTTGACTTTGTACGGAAAGTCAGCCTCAAAATCTCGAATTCAGGATTAATCCTGAAAACTTTCACCAATGATATACATTAAATTGCACCCACATTGTACCATTGATATAATCTGTTGTTATGTTTTGGGAAAGGGCTGTCTAATATTGCCATAACTTGTGTCTCAATAAATTATGTTTTATCTTCATTGTTTGCCAAAGTATACCTGTTTGCTAGTATCCAGAGTAGAAACAAATCTGAATTTAAATGGCATAGCAATGGTTTGACTTTAAGAGGATTCAAAAACATACATCGAAACTGTAAATGATTGACCGATGTGGTAAACGGAAAATTAAAGAATTGGAGCGCGGCTTCTGCATCGAAAAAGCTTCTATATATACTTACACAAATATTCTACAATGTATCACAGTGTCTGTTGAAAAGTAATGTTCCATGAAACGGAAAGTAAAATGACACGAAATTATCCAGGAATTAACTCTGTATAATACCAGATAAACACTATTATATGACACGAACTATAATACATGTAACAGACAACTGATCACCAATAGCTCTATCAACGTACTAATATAAACTTGGCATCCGTTACTTTAATAAAGTTGACCAGATATCGCTTTTATTGATATTTTAATATAGCTACATTACTTCATCAAATATTCAGCGTACACACTTGAACGATTTTTGTTTAATTACAAATGACCATTTTAAAACCAATCCTATTCTGACAGATATATCATAATTAAGTCTCGTCAAACTGTATCCGGTTAGGATTCTGCACAAAAGACAGTTCTTTGGCAGGTTTTTTTTTCACTGCCAGCCGCAAACGAATGTAAAAATACCGTCTGCTAAACAGCAAATGATACCACAATAACACACTGCATACCAAACCCACGGCACCGTGAGGAAGAGCCGTAGACCAATAACAGTCACAAGACATAAGGAAAACAAACAAAGTAAAGCAATCCCATCTAGATGATTGCAAAACTATAAAGGACAAAAGCAATGCAAAGCAAAACAAGGAACAAACACTGAGCCCAACAATGGGAGCAACATTTACAACGAATCAACAACAACGGAACCGCCTAATGGCGTTTGTTGCAAAAAATTTATATTAAAGGGACACAACCGCGCAAAATATGAAACCTGTGCAATTTCCCTTTCAGATTGTATTTTTTTAAAAAATCATGTTGTGAACTAAAGGATTGGAAGATCTGGGTTTCTACTGATATTTGGATATCTTTACTTCTGATACTGATATTTTGACTGAATTAAAGTTAACTGATATCAGAGACATTCTGACCTACTTGATAGCTGGGCTGACGTATCAAGAGTATAAGAATATATCATGAGTGTGAGGGTGGGATAGAAAAATCCGTCCCGATGATCAACGACTGGCATCAAGAGTGATGCCAAACGGTGATCGCGACAGACGGATTTTTCTATCCCATCCTCGCACGAATTATGGATTCTTTATCTTGCTCAACATTAAATACCGTTTTTTTATATATTTTTTTTTTTTATAAAATTTAAAAACCAGAAGTTCCTGAATACGCTAAGATGCGACAAACATGTGACATGGTGACGTTATTTTTCTTCACAGATCGACGTGCCGCTGCTCGTAATTTTTATCTTTCCTCCGGGTTGGTACGGGGTATGCGATATAGAATTTTCTCATATGGGTAAAACAGCGGAAATCCTGATCTGGTACGCAAGAATCCGTTGTACACAGCAATGCGGCTGCCCTGTATCAAGAAGGCCCACATAAGTTACAAGGCTCATTTCCCCGAGGTGAATCAAATTTCATCGTGAAAAAAATATATTTAAAATACTCTATTTCTTTACTGATTGGATTTTAACTTTAGCAGTATTAAAGTGCGGCTTTAGTGTGCGCTCGCAATAAATTCTGCAATTACTTAAAATCCTAATCAATTAGTTAAAACGCCTTTTTACTATTGCACCACGTCGCGAGAACACCTGCCTATATGGTTTGTGAGAACAACAGAGACTTTGATTAAATTGCTACTGTCCTGCCAGCCAAGAGTGACAGCGACGTCAAGTTTTGTTTACAAAGTTATCAGGGCCTTATAATCGATAGATCACTTGTGTATTAATCCTATCCGCAGGATAGGATTAATACACAGTGATCTTTCGATTCGCGTTAGCTCAAGTGGTGTATACAAGTTAATGTTTTACTGGGCAATTGTAAACAAAATAATACGTTACTGTCACTTTTGGTTGGCACGACACTAATCCAAAAAATTCTGGATGCGATATACACAATAAATGGACACCAAAATAACTACCGTCAACTGGTACATGTACAGAAAACACCAAAGGGCACCAAATGGCATATGAATGTTTTGTTAGCGCCCTCGCGTTTCACACGAAGAAGCTATGAGCTGTCATGTGAAACTCTGGTCTGACTGTGCTGATACACAAGCTGATCTGAGATTGCAGATGCACAGATGACACTACACAAATCACACTGCGCGAAATACTACACATTCGAGTAGTGCAAGTTTCAATATCTTAACTAGCCCTTTTTCAGCATTGAAGGTAAACACGGTAGCAGTACCTAATTTGATGAAGAGTGCCAATCAAATCTGCAAGAGATGCTTATCAGCGAACCGGTTTGTCCCTAGGACTGGGTCAGGGTTCATACAGGCAAGTTTGAGTAAAATTCAAGGATTTTTCAAGGACTTCTAAAAACTTTCCTACAGTTTTCAAGGACTCAATTTTTATAAAGATACAGAGTTAAGTGTTAAAATTCTACTTCAGAAATGCTAGACTGAGATAATTGAGAAATTAGTATTAGAAAATTAGTATAAAATTGTTATGCTTTTATTTGGTGCAGCATATGCTGTACCAAATAAAGGCACACCAGTTTTATAATGATTTAGGTCTATATCAACTGTATCAAGTCCTACAAAAATACTTGAATTCAAGGATTTTTCAAGGCTTTTGAGTGATTTTCCAGTACTTTGCAAGGCAGATTTTATTTCAAGGACTTTTCAAGCCTGTGCGAACCCTGTGTGTTGCAGAGCACAATGCTTTGAGCATTACCTGGTCACCGTTCTCTCGGCAAGACCTACTTTATGGTACATTGTATATGTAACGTTGGTGGCGAATTAAAGATTAATGCTGTACGATTTTGTTTTTCCGTTCCACAGAAAGATAGAAATTTATTGATAGCGCTTTCGTGTTATTTCATGAATCATTCAGTGTTCTGCGACTGCCTAGGTCAATAATATGACACAATAGGCCCATGATGGGCTGTCATAATACTGTGAGCCGGTATTCGGCACAAGGTACAAGTTGGCATGAACGTACAGCGAAGATTCAGATCAGTCTGCGCATCTGTGGCTTCAGAGCGGGACCAAAGGATCATTGACGGTTTGGGCCTTATACGCCTATTTTTCTGATTCCCAGAACGCTGCTTTTGAGCTTCTGGTGTGGTGCATGTAGTATCAGTGCAATAGGTGAATCTTATGGCAAGAGACAACTAGCAAAATATTTTCAAAATTCCTAAGAACTCGAGAGTTATGGCGGGTAGAAAGGGGAGGGGGTCTGAAATTTCATGACAATAAAAAGTGCTTTAAAGATAAATTTCTGCACGTTTTCTTGATTTATTTGGTAGGCATGGTGATATCTATTGAACATATCATATGCAGAGTATTAACGAATCACGATAATTGATAAAATTGTTTTAAAAACAAAATATGTTTGGTAATAAAATGATTTTGGGGAGATAATTTAGATGCTACCTGTACATTTTTGACTACATGTACCGTAAATAATACAAAACTGAAAGCTCAACAAAAGAAATAAATATTTTTGAAGGAATGAAAGTGTCCCATTTAGCACTGGAAAGTAAAACTGATTCTAACTAGATCCTTTGAATATTACTTTTGCTTTGTTTAAAGGGCATAGCATGTTAAATGTGTTTAAAGTGTCCGAATATTTATGGTATACATATATATGTATATCCCACTTGAAAGCTACCTATATGAGACAGTATATTGAACACTAAAGTATTTACCTGTTATAACCCTTTGCATGCCAGTGGATAATTTTGTCGTCTGCCAATAGCCTTTTGCAAACAGTTTGAACCCAGATGAAGACCACCAGAATATCGGTCTTGATCTGGATCCAAACAGTTTGACACTCCGATGGTTATCCTGAGCGGTTTGTAATTAAAAACTTAATTTTGAAGAGAGTCAGCAGACGAAAATAAAAACATGAACAATTCCTTAGCATGCAAATAGATAAGTACAGGACATTTGCAAAAGAATGTGTCATTATAAAACAGTGAGATTTTTTCTTATGAAAAAAATGCATAAACCTTACTAATTCTACTTTTAATCCTTATTTACTTTATATTAAACTAGCACAGAATACAACGCAATTTAGGAGGTTGGTTCTGGAGAACTTCATTACTGTCTTTAATTTCTTATTCGGTAGAAAAGGCATTTTATGGGCTTAGGCCCTGGGTTTTTGGGCTGCTGAACATCTTTCCCCCCGTGTGCCAGCAAGCCACTTCCATACAATGTGTAAAATATAGTAACACAAATACATGCAAAAGCTTTTGCTGGCACACGGGGGGGAATGATATTTTAAAAAATGTTTTCTAATTTCTATATATTTTAATGTAAAACTGATTGTTCTACCCAAAATTTTACATATTTGAAGCATTTAATATCGAAAATGGATTTCACAGCCATAAAGTACTCAGGTCAGGGTATTTTCGAGGTGAAGAACGGGACGATTGACAAACTTTTATTTTTACTGAAAACCATAGACATTTACCCATAGCAAGTGTCAATGATCCTTAGCCCCTGAATGCATGGTCATAGTTAAACTATAACTTTCTCATCAGCTTTGACGCGACAGAACCTGTCTTTGGTGTTTCCGACAAAGCGAGACTCAAACCAGTCTCCTAAGCTACAGGAACTAGCTATAAAATTGAAATTTCACCAGTGACAATGTAAGATATTATCCCTTCCATTAAGTGAATAACAAAGGCGCTGATCAGTCTGCGCGGATGCGCAGGCTGGTCTGCGCCTTTGTTGTTAGCACATCCCGAAGACAGGTTTTCTCGCAGGCCATTTTATTGCAGAATATTTAATACGTAGCTTTTAATTATGTTTGCACAAAAGCTTAATAATATGTGCTAAGCGTCCCTTACATGGAACATTGAGCAAACACGAAGACCCAGATGTGATGCCACAGATGATGCGTCCATCTTACCAGGGTCCGCAATGTTTAATATTACAAAAGACGATATTATGTACAAAATACATTGTAATATAAGATCTATCAACATGCATTATCAAAAAATGGATGAAATCGAAAACAAATCTCGAGATGGGAATCAAACCCACAACCTACCTGACATTATGAAAGTGTTCGACCCACTAGGCCATAAATACATTGCTCAAAATATTGAAGGGAACACTTGATAATTTTTCATATGTGATAATGTTAACCCCTGCCCTATATATAGGCCATACATTTCCCTAGACAATAAGGTAGACCCCAGTTTACTTAGATATGTTTGCAAAGAGAGTCAAAGTATTGGATCAAAAAAGGTTTTGACAAAACAATAGCTGCTCAATTTCATGGCTCAAATTTTGTAATTTTTATTTTTCTTGAAAATGGCGATTTTAGAATCTTCGGACTTTTTTAATAGCGTAACCTAATGATTCCTGCAACATTTAGAGATTATTGAATGTACAGAAATGATGGTGTTGTGGTGTTTGATTGAAAAAAATGTCTTTAAGTTTGGTTTTGAAAAAAGGGGTATTTTTTACATAAAGCGTTCCATGGAGATTTCTGGAAAGGGGTTACTTCATTTTTATCAAGAAACATCATCTGTGATCGGTAACCAAACCAATCACAGGACAAACAGGGTTTTGCCTTATTAATCCATCTCTTGCTTTGAGTCGGACTATGAGTGCATTTGTATTGTGATCAATGGCAAAATAAGAAGTGTTCCTTCAAATATTTTGAGCAGTGTATCTTCTTGCGAATCTGCCCAGCTTTCATATATTTGTGCATTCCTCGCGTGTCAACAATCACTTTAGTTTCAGACTTTTTTGTCAGTTCAATGTCAATCCTAAAAGAATTTGGAAAAGTACATCTGGATTTGACTGCACACTTGTAAAGAATGGCAAATCTGCCTATAATGCCGGGAAACAAGGGAAGTATTTTTTGTAGAAAAAATCCCAATTTGAGCGGGAATGACGGTCCGCGGTTTTTACTATTTTTTAGGTCCTGGAGTTTTTTCCAGCTTTACTCATAAGGACAGGTCCATATACTGGCACCGGCTCTTAATTTATACCACCCTTACCAACGTTATAGCATGAAACATCTTGAAATGTGCAAGGTCTACACTGTTGTAGAAAATAGTGATACATGTACCATGGTTTGTCGACCTGTACGGAAGATAATCCACTCGCTGAAGATCGTGGATTATCTCAACGTTCAGGCGGCCAGCCATGGTATATAACTATTACTTACTCCATTCTAATTCACAAATGTGAGAAGATTACCCTTAAAGCGCCAAGAAAAAATACAACTGAAAATGTCGTCTGCTGAAGTCGTCTGCTGCAAACAATAGCCTAACACTACTGACAAATTAAGTATAGAAACGGACAGTGCGGACCCAGAACAGACTGCTCCTATAGGAGCAGTTTGATCTGGGTCCACACTGTTTGCCATAGAGGCTTCTTAAACATTTCAGCAGACGAGAAAAGCAGACGACTTTTGTTAAAGGGTTAAAATGGATTTTTCATAAAATGAAACTCACCAGTCTTTGTAGCATTATTTCCTAGAGGTTTATTATTCCAAATAGACCTTCACTCTCCTCAAGTTATCAGATTCTAAGAAAATTACTTTCATTCACAATAGAAAAACATCTAAAGAAACCATAAAATTAATTTCCCAGAATTCTTTAATAGAATCTGGTCAGATCGAAGGAAGGCTTGATCTTTATTTGTCTGTTGACGCTGTTATCATTACACCGATATAGGCATATACATCAGTCACATACTTATAACCTTACCAAATCAGCCTCGCTTGATAAAAATGGAAGCGTGTGTTTGTGTGTGCGGGCGCGCGTGCGTGTGTGTGTGTTTAGCGGCCCGCCAACGGCTAATATCACAAGTAGACGGAACCAAGGCTTTATGACTGGAGAATCAACCCTGCGACCAGAACTAATCAATAAGGACAACGTACCTTGCTCATGGAAACGACAAGATATCTCTGAGGAGGCTCAAGCTTGTGACACTACAGCTGAGCCACTAACATGTATATCCCGTATGCTAAAGCAAAGACGCTGACCAGCCTGTACAGGCTGATCAGTGGCTTCGCAATTCACAATATTGAAGGTATAATCGGTATGTATACGTGTTAACCCTTTACCTCATAGAGGCACCTTTTAACATTTTTGCAAACAGAGAAGACCAAGATCAGGCTATGGAAATGATCCAAAACTAGCGGAACTGTCATTCTATGTACATATGTGAAATTGTACATAGTGGGTAGAGCTTAACATGGATTTTCATGAAGGAAAGGGTTACATGTATAGGCCAAATATTTGGATATCCTAGGTACTCTTTAGAGCTGGGTAAACGACAAACCACACAATGGCATTTTTTCGCTTGACACGGCTCTGTTACAAAGCTGCAACAGTATACGAGTGTATTTCCAATAATTTGTAAATATTCCATCTCTATCTATGAGCTTAGTGTCCACTCTATAGGTCTCAATTTCCCGTTTAGGCCACTCAAAGTAATTTACAAAAGTTATACTGAATATATCGCTTCTCATAGAATTATAGCAAGTAAAATATTAGCCGTGACATGAGATTTCTAACAATGTGGTATGAACGACCAGCAAAGCCTCAGATCAGCCTGCGCATACGCGCAGTCTGATCAGAGTCTCTGCTAGTCGCTTGCTTATTATAAGATTGCTTCGCTACTGACTAAACACCATTTGGAGTTTCTAAGCTTAATAGGAGGCTGCACAGGCTCGTCTGAGTCAATACTCGTCCAAATACCACATTGTTGGAAATGATTTGTTGTGGCACATTATTCTGTGGATTTGAAGAGGGTTAACTAATTTTAAATAGTTGATGCAAGTATTGGGACAAAAATATTACAGCAAACGATCCGTCACCATCCCTGCAAAAATGCGAGTTTTTTTTCTACATACAAAATTGTCATACCGCTGGTACATGTACCCGTTAAGGGTTTGGCATTGTAGTCAAAATCCAGATGCACTTTTCCAATACTTTAACCCTTAATGCGCCAATCGCAACAAAAGTCGTCTGCCTTTCTCGTCTGCTGAAATATTTAAGAGACAGTGTGGACCCAGATCAGACTGCTCCTATAGGAGCAGTCTTTTCTGGGTCCACACTGATTGCTTCTATATATACTAAATTCGTCAGTAATGTTAGGCAATTATTTGCAGCAGACGACTTCAGCAGACGACATTTTCATTTGCATTTTTTTCTTGGCGCTTTAAGGGTTAAGATCACTCTAGAAATGAACGCGATTGTTCTAAATTGCTACATGTAAAAGAACCGCGTGAAATGCACTCGGCATTTACCTTGAAACATGCAAATGGGTGTGATTAGGAATGACCACAATCACACACTGCAGACCAACCCACGACACCATGATGAAGAGTCACAGAACACTGACAGTCACAGAATGATCAGGATGACAATTAAACAAAGCAGCCAGCTCTCTCTTTCTCATCAAGATGATTGCAAAGCTAGAAAGGGCACTCAGTAATGCATAACAAAACAAAGACTAAACACGGAACCATCACACACAATGGGATGTACATAAAACAAATAATAAACAACAACAGAACCACCGCCTTTGAACGGACAGCAGCCTAAGCTGGGGGGATAGAGGCAATTGTACATTTGCGATAGTAACAAAACCTCGTGTGCTCTTTCTGAATTTCAATGTAGGTACCCAAGGCGTAAACCCATGTACACTATCCGGCGCTTTTCATTTGCGCACATCAGTGTGTCTTTGATTCCTACATTTGCGCACTATTCTGCATGTCATTATTCTTATGAAGAAAGAAAAGAATAAAACACACACTAACTACGCATCTCACCTGCACTGTTACCTGATTGCGGTGTGAAAATAGTGCGCAAGTGAAATCGCAAAAAGTGCGCACAAGATATCGTCGCTAATTGCAAAAAGTGCGCCCACACTATCATACGGGTTGCGAGATATAGCTCACAGACACAACGATTAATTTTTTTAATCTTTTTAAATCGGACAAAAGCGCATCGTAACTGTGGGATGTCAATGTTTTCTTAATTAGCGCAATTTATCAGAAATCAAAATCTTGAATGAAATATGAAACCGTTTATGATTATGAAGACAGTATTTCTGCATTAACTGAAAATTTGATAGATGGATGCATCCTACTACATTTGAGCTGCAGCATGAAATTTCCAACAATGTGGTATGTGCGACCAGCAAAGGCTCAGACCAGCCTGCGCATACGCGCAGTCTGATCAAAGCCTTTGCTATTCGCTTGAATATTCTACGAGTGTTAAGCTACTGACTAAACATCATTTGGAGTTTCTAAGCTTAAAAGGAGGCTGCAGAGGCTCGTCTGAGCCTACATTTGTCAAAATGCCACATTGTTGGAAATCACATGTCGCGGCTTATTTGGTATGAATCGGAGGAAAAGAGCCCTAAGCTTATATATACGCACGGACACGTTTGATTTCAGTTAACATTTACTGCAGTCGGTTCCTATCGATGACAAATTCGAAAGTCATTCGGTTTGCTTTCTAAATTGATAAACAAATGTCCTAACCAGCTCGTGCATTTCAACAGATTGATCAGAGTCAGCATATCCTAGTATGAGCCGTGGCATGTGATTTCCATCTATGTGGCTTTTTGACAAGTGTAGACTCAGACGAGCCTGTACAGCCTCCTTTTAACCTTAGAAACTCAAATGCTGTTCAGCCAGTAGCTGAACAATCATAGAATATTCAGGCGACTTGCAAAGGCTCCGATCAGACTGCGCCTATGCGCAGGCTGGTCTGAGCCGTTGCTGGTCGCACATACCACATTGTTGGAAATCTCATTTTTGCACGATCAGACATATGATGGTATTATACTTTCAATGTCAAAATATTGAAAATCGATGGATTTTCTTGTTGCTTGAAAGCATAACGAATGTTGCAGAAAATCATTCTGAGAATATTGTTTGTATTTCAACAACCGTTTAATTGAATGGTTTAGAATTCTCTTCAGCTGCCACTTGTCTGTCGTGGAATTAGAATCTTTTTTAGGAATGTAAACATAGATGATTTGCAATGTCTCTTGAATAATTGGTCATCAAGACAATATTCATATTTGTTTTGTTTGCCGTTGCCCTTTTAAACACTAGTGAGCCCGCCAATGAGATTTCGGTACTTATCGCATATGCGCAAAAAACTCCCGTAAACGCACTTGATGATGTATCCGACAGGGCTAGAAGTCTTAACTTTTTGTCTGAATTTTGTCAACATTCAAATTTTGTACTTGTGTGCAAAGAAGACTCTGGCGAGTCTGCGCATGTGCGCATGCTCGCCCGAGCTATCGTTGCTCAAAAATGTGATAAGTACGCGATATCCATGTGCTGGCACATACTGACCCATACTTATCGCATTTGCGTTTAAAAAGTAAATGCGTAGACATGGCGTCTAATTGTTGGTTAACACTTTCATGCTAAGCTCCGGCCACTATAAATCCTAATAAACTTTCCCACAAAGAAATTACTTGTCAGGTCGACTAGTGCAGGATCATATCTAATCGTTTTTCCATAAGCAAACAGAGAAGACCCTGATAAGGCAGCTCTTACAAGAGCTGCCTGATCTGGGTCTGCTCTGTTTGCAAAGTGTTAAAATGTGTCTCTATGAGGTAAAGGGTATAGGCTCTGATGCCATATCATGAGATTTCGCGAATGCGCAGCATCGCCTGTTCATACAATCGTAGTTTATTAGGCTTAAATAAAATACTCGTACATGTACATGTGTTCTTTACATTTAGTCGTTTTGTACGCGGGTTTGTGTAATTTTGAACATTTATGGTTTGTCTAGAAAATAACACCCTATAGCGACGTAAATAAGCTGGTCTTAAAGGGGGACATTGGAATAATGGCATCTGAAATACAGGCCTTGCCACAATTCCGATCAATTTTTTGATGTACAATAAGAAATTTACAGCAATCCAAAGTTCTGACATCTGATAAGTCAATGGGGAACGCCATTTTGCTTATTTATTTAACTTTCTGTAAATATTGAAAAGCCAATAATACATGTATCCCCAATTGCATTGCAAACATGTAAAGATTTTTTCTAAATCAATTATTTTAATAGGTGCATCAATTAAAGTACAAGCATAGTTTAAATTGGGTTTTCATTAGATTGCATGGTTTAATAATTATTATTGCAACATTCGGATTTCATTGCTGCTCTCCCCTTTAAGCCAGCTGATACATTAGTGTTATCATATAGGAATCATTTCTGTGCAAAATTGCACCAGCTTGCAAACCAATCGAAACTTCATCTTGTTCCATCTTGCTGATTAAGAGAGAGCTAGTTGCTTTACTTTAATTGAATGTTTCGCTGTCTTGTAGCTGTTAGTATTCTCTTCCTCGCAGTGCGCTGTGTTGGTATGTGATTGTGGCATTTTCTGATCATGCTCACTTACTTTTTGTCTGGCTCGACGATGTCTTGAAACAGCTATGCGCATATTTGTTCATGCAATAATACTCTTTTCTTTCTTTCCAATTATTTCAATTCTACAGCGATCTTTCTGTCTAAACGAGATCATTTATTTCTGAGAATCATCTACATTTAATCTTCTAGAGCCGATTATGACATTAGGTCACCCATTTAAGGAAACAATGACAGTTTATTGTAATGTTAAAAGATAGGATTAAAAGCGTTAAAATGGGAATAATTGATTTTCATTTTCTGCAATTTCTTCGCCCTTGTCCAACTGAACCTGGATTCATCATTTGCTGAAACAGTGTAGATGCAGGAGCCATCTGGTCCCGAGGTTATAAAACTTTTTTTATGCTCAACTCAACTGAGCATGGAATTTCAACTGCTCACAAAAACTAAAATGCTGACAAATAAAGACTTTTCTTCCTTTCAAACTCTCAGATATAGTATTTATCATGCTCATAACTGTTAAAATGCCAACAATGGTTGTCATTTTAACATTTATGAGCATGATAAATATTATGCTCACTTGAGTTGAGCATGAAAAAAGTTTTATAACCGCAGGACCTGATCAGGATCCACACTGTTTTCAACTCTGAAAATACATGGTTACAACAGGAATATTAATGCTGCAGGTTAACATGGTAAAAATTGGTGAGGAGTGTAGTGCATAAGAATGTTCAGTATGATAAGGCACAACGTTGAATAATTTATTAAGATTTTATGAAATAGGCATCCCTACAAGTATAAACATATTATTGTATACTTAGCCGTGAAATCAATGCATCTCAAAAGCAAATAAAAGTGATATCAATCAATATTGAAATAATATGCCACAATGCATTTCACTTCAGAACTTCAAACGCCCATAACTTTCTTATTTGTGAACGAAAACATCAAGTCTGGGTATGCATTTTCTTAGCTAGAACTTGACAAATATTTTGGTACCTAAATTATTTGGATTTTCTTAAATGTTTCGTTTTTGCATTTTCAGAACCTTATTTTCCGTGGGTGAGACATTGCATGTAGCCTATAAAAAAATAGAATAAATTTACTTTCCTTCGGTAAATACCAAATATATTTCATCTTGTGAGATAAAAGCATAAGAATTACACTCATGCTGCGCACTCATGAAAATTCTGATGTTTTCATAACACTCGATGAAATATATTTAGTATTCACCTCAAAAAAGTAAATATCCCCTATTTATTAAACAAAAGACATAAACAACTGTCAAGGCGTACACAACGTCCAAAAACACAAAACAGTCCCCGAGATTATGATAAAACATTTCACGCTCACATGAGTGGCACATGAAATTTTTAACTGCTCATAAATACTAAAGTGTGGAAAAAAAGGTTTGCTTTAAAGCGCTCGTGCACTGGCCCTTAAGTGGTCCAAAAGGTTTGGAGTCCAATCTATTAAATATATTGCCCTAAACCCTTAACCCAATAATAACGCCTTTAAAATATGACGTATTTGAAATTTTACGGAAAATAGAGCATTTGCTCTTTTAGAGCAAACGCTCCATATTCGATAATATTTTCAAAAGTATTCAAAACTTAACATAATTTTTCTTGAATTTTTTCAATGTGGTCTGAAGATAGAAAATGATGTCATGATCTAAAAATAGCCTTTGGAGTAAAGGGTAAAGGTATTTAAGGGCATCTAAAACATTATTCTTATAAAATCAAATAAGGTGAATCCTCTCTATTAAAAATAAGGTAAGTCTGCACAGATGCATAGGAGCGTTCGCTGCTAGCATGTACGAAGCATTGATGTAGATGGAAGCTGAAGACAAAGTTTATAGCTGTAGCTTTGCTGAATATGTCGGCATCGTCGTTTATTTGAGACATTTGCGCATATGCGATAATCAACGAAATCACATGTGCTGGTCCACATACAGTATAGGGTTATTCCTCTGAGCTAATGTAAGGATCAGGTAAGGGATACTGTACAGTGTGTTTGATATCATCTTTAGTTTAACGATATCACAAATGAGCCGCGACATGAAATTTCCAACAATGTGGTATGTGCGACCAGCAAAGCCTCAGATCAGCCTGCGCATACGCACAGTCTGATCAGAGCCTTTGTTTGTCATTTGGATATTCTATGAGTGCTAAGCTAAAGACTGAACATCATTTGTAGTTTCTAAGCATAACACGAGGCTTCACAGGCTCGTCGGAGTCTACACTTGTCAAAATGCCACACTGTTGGAAATCACAAGTCACGGTTCAAATATCTACTAGAAGTACAAGTATAGGTTGGGTTAGATGGCGAATATATTATTAATGTCGCTCCATTAATCTTATAAGACATGGAAAAACATAAGTTCTGCTCAGCCTTGCAGATGCGAAGGCTGGTCTGCTACCTTTATTGTTCGCATGTTAGTGAAACAACAATCCTCGTGCCATGGCTGATATGTGCTATGAATAAACTTGAAACGTATTTGCAGGTTGATGTGGGTCACTGTTTTTGAAACAACCTAAAATTGCCATTTTTCCTAGTTGAGGTTCAATGTACTTATATATATTCAAAGTTTAAGGATTCGATATAAGTGATAGATTTGATTTTGTTCCAATGGAGCCTCTTTGATAGCCCTAGCGGAAGTTTTCATTGAGATTTCTAGTGAAAATCAATAGCGATGGTTTTATTCTGTCGTGTTGAATAAACAGAGGCTGCCGCAATGTATTTCAGGGATGAAAGTGTATCGGTTTGGCCATAGCCAGGTATACAGCAGCCAAAGAGCTAGTAAAATATACAAAACTAAGTTCTAAGTGGCCACTTTTCAATTTCATTTTTTTCTGACTTAGCGCTAATGTTATTGAAATGAATTTTGCTCAAATATGTGCATTTCAATGGACTAAAGTTAAGAATTTTCTAACACTTCATAAATTTTGGGTTCAAAAATGCAAAAATCAAATGTTTGAAGAAAATAAGGGTTTGAAGGCATTTTTTCAAATTAAAGTATAGGTGATTTCAAACCCATCTAGCCGACTTGAATAAAACACCAAAATCCCTGATTTTTTGCTTATGAACGATTTTTTATGAATTAAAAAAGCTCATGTTCCACATTTTTGCGATATTTTCGAAAATAATCAACTGCACAAGCTAATATCATTGTATGCGTTTTATTTCATGTAAACATGTTAGACCAAACACAATACAGCTTGAATAGCCCATTGTTTACAGTTATTCTTTCGAGACTGGTGTCCATCGTTTTATCGTGAATTTTAAATGTCATTTAAATGGCATATGCCAAATATATTTTTGATTTTTTTTAAATAAAACAGTGAAACTTATTCATAGTAAATAATCGCTAAAAATTTCAAAGCCGTGCCACAGATAATAAAGCATACAGAGCAATGCAAAGTTGATATGCAAATTGCATGAATAAAGCTAAAACACTTATAAAGCTGCTGATAGTGGCTGCCTTTGTGTTAACGTAGAGGAGAAACAGAGAGTTCAATTGTCACAAAACTTTTGATTCTTTTTGTTATCTGATATCTTAGCTCTTATTAACAGTTTCAAACTAATTAAAATATAAATGGATAACATATCTGGGGAATATTTTATATCACAGTAAAAAGTGTGACTTTTTTAAATGAAAGCACCTTTACTCTGACTTCGTCTGTGCAAGATCTACCAGTTATTTTGAAATGGCGTAATTTTCAGAGTCTCGAAAAAAGCCTTGAATTTTTTTATGGAATTAAAATTTTGCAAGAGCGATGTTAAATTTTTGAACAGGTGCAAAATATGTGTAGGTGGCCACTTATAACTTCGGTTCAGTGTACACTTACACCTTTTATATGGAACGTTTGGGGGGAAACACAATATGTTGCACTCTGTGTTAATGCAGCATTATTTCATCGGCTCACCACAATTTACGTCGACAGTAAAGATGACAAAGATTTCGGCATTCCAGAGTATACTCGAGAGTCCACAGTGGCTTATGTATGGTCGACTTCAGTGATCCTGCGTCATGATATGACGGGTCTGTCATGTATCTGGATGACAATAGAACCTGTCAGCTCGACTTGTCAGCTATTGTGCCCTGCTCCTCCGACCGCTGTTACAGATGGAATTATATTGATATATTTTTACAGCGCTTTCATTAAACATTAAACAGGAAGCAGCCATATGCAGGACAATTATAGAGTACAATAGAAATCTATGGAGGCATAATTGTGTCGCGCTCTGAGAAAATGCGTCTTTGAGCTCATTTTGCAGTAGCTATTTTCAGAAACAGGGCAGGTAAAAATTTTGACACTTTGGATGCAAGAAAAAAAAATAAGATGAGATTATGATTGATCTTTGCACACTTACTTACTTTGCCAAACTGCATGTGCACTTTATTGGGTAGGCCAGTTTCCATTGTAACTAGTTTTTGGTCGTACAATTGTACCGATGAGAAAAATATTGTTTTTGACAATAATGATTATAATGTAAAATAAAATTATTTTTCATAATAATAATAATATTAATAATAATAATAATAATTATGATAATAATAATAATAATAATAACAATAATAATGTAATAGCCAATTTAGGTATAAATAGCTATTGTCAGTCGACTGGCAATAGCCATTTATACGTAAACTTGATTTTACATTATTATGAGATTATGATTGCAAAGGCTCGCCAAACTGACCTGTGCACTTTATTGGGTAGGCCAGTTTCCATCTTAACTATTTTTTTTTATAGTACAACAGTACCAATGAGAAAAAAATATTTGTTCTTGACAAATTAAGATAATATTATAAAAATAAATTATTTCTATAATAATAATAATAATAATAATAATAATAATAATAATAAACATAATAATAATAATGATAATAATGTAATAGCCAATTTAGGTATAAATGACTATTGCCAGTCGACTGACAATAGCCATTTATGTGTAAAATGGCTATTACCAGTGGACTAGCCTGGGTCCAGTCGTCAATATTTTGGCAATATTTTCTAATGCTAATATTTAAAAAATAAGAGAATAAAAATATACAACATCAAAGGTATCGGTTGTCCGTTATTAATTTCGATTAATGTCATTTTTGACCAAGGAACGGAAAAATAAAAAAAGAAGAAAACATGATCAGACTGGAACCCAGGCTACCAGTGGACTTGCAATAGACCTTTCCTATTATTATCCTTATTATTATTATTTGAGAATAATTCAGAAGCTGAACATGTGCACGTTTTATGTGGGGCAGCTATCACCGCTCTAGCGACACCACACACAGAACATGAAAGAAAAATGACATGGAACTCGTTATCAAATAAGATGCATCATTGAAGCTATCTGCGTGGGAGTGTCTATAGCCAGGTATGGACCGTACCATGTGATAATGGTACTTATCGCGTTAACCCTTTTCAGACCAATGGAGTTTTCCATAAAGCTGCTGCATACAACATGTACAATAAGGTCAGGATGTAACATTGTATATATTGAGGCATCAAGGATTATATTTTTTTAATGTTGTATTTATTCTCTGAAGATCGATTTTGTCTTAGCAAACAGTGCAAACCCTGATGAAATGCAACATTATCTTCACCGTTTCCCACAGTAGGCATTTAGGAGTCACTAGTATACTATTAATGACCATCGGGAATGCTAGTTTCTTTATTTTTATATGCAGTGAGGGTTCACTGGAAGAATCAAGAGCATCACGTCGTTGAGAAATTAGACAAATGTTGTCTTTTTTCGTCTATCATGACTTAGGCTTATATACGTATTGTTTTTGACCTCTTATCTTGGCTAATATAAGTATTGTCATTTTCCGCTTATCATGGCACGTATACTCATTTTCTCTTACCATGGCCTATATAAGTATTTCCATTCGCCTTTTATAATGATTTTACACGTATTGTCATTTTCCTCTTATTGTGGCATATATAAGTATTGCCATTTTCCGCTTACCATGGCTTTTATACGCATTGTCATTTTCCTCTTATGATCAATAAGTATTATAATAGATTATAAACTTCGTGTCATTTTCTTATTTTGGCTCATATCAGTATTGTCATTTTTCGCTTATCATGGCTTAGCATGGTTCATATACGTAGTCATTTTCCTCTTATAATAGCCTATATACCGTAAGTATTTTCATTTTCCTCTTATCATAGCTGATACACGTATTGTCATTTTCCTCTTGTCACTGTCTGGCATTTTCCTCTTATTGTGGCATAACTTGATCCACATCTGAATTAGGGTGATGTTTGCGCCGTGCCTCCAGTAAAATATTTTACTGACCGTTCCAAGGCGGTACTTCTTTTGTGGATCTGTTATGTTTTCTGTCGTGTGTTTGCTATGCCTTTGTGCGCGTCTGTTTATGTGTGCCTTGTGGTCACCTGCTGGGAAAGGGCTGACCTCTTGGATCTCGTTTGTGGTGTCTAACTGTTACGAGTCGCTTTCCCATTGGTATCCTGGTGCAGGTGTGGTACTTGAAAGTATTGATTCCTGATCTTTGCACCTTACTTATAGTGCGACCAGCTAACAGAGACTGGGCGTGTCAGACGGAGCGCTGTCATACACTGTCAAATAAGACTAGTCTACAGTAAACCGGGTGTAATAGCCTATGCCGTCACCTTAGCGCAAAAAGTCAATAACTCCATTTTACAAACTTTTCAGGAGAGGCAAAAAACATTTTATCTTCTTTCGCTTTCCTCTCATGTTATTGTGATAAGCTGTTTTCAAATGCATTTTCTGATAGATTTCATGTGAAGAAAAATTCCAATGTTATAGTTTTATAATAAAAGTGAAATTAAAGAAAATATGCACTTATTGGAAATTAACAACTGAAAATTTAGGTGCAAAAACTCAATAAGTGCACTTAACCCATTTTTGCGCTGAAAATTTTTAATGCAAAAACTTGGTAATTGTGCTTTTATGCACTATATTGACATAGATACTTTGATGCAAATAAATTACAAAAGTGCTTTGATGTAAGATATGATCATAGTTTTAGTCAAAGTGTTTTTATGCAGGATTTGATCATAGTTTTCAGACAAAATCTTGACTTGGACCAAAATTAAATAAACCTTAATGCGACAAAACGTCCCTTCAGACATTTGGATGTGGGAAAGAGGGAAAATCAGGTTATATGCATTTTTAAAATAACACTGCATTTGTATACTTTAATCATTGGATCACAAAATCCAATTTTTTTTAAAAAAAACCCTGATATTTGGAATTACCTGCCCTTTTTAACCCACTTTATGCATTAAATTCCTATATGTATCACTTAGTTGTAACCATAGCAACCAAAAAGTCGCGAGAATAGATAAAATATTTTCTGCAAATTGGATGTAAGGTTCAAATATGCTACTAGCAATATTTTTTTCCAATGATTAAGCTATTTCAAACAACTGAAAAGTTTTCTGAGCAATATTAACATGTTGAAATGAAATACGCAGCTTTAGCAACATTTTTGTGGCAATGACGTCAAATGGGTACATAGACCTTTAAAATATGCCATATTTCAATGATACTTTGAAAACTATAAAACTTTGAAAGCATCACTCTATCAAATAAACTAGTTAATAATGATTATGAAATTTTGTCTGAAGGAATCATTTTCTCGTGTTGTGGCCCATATGGTATCATGACTTAAATTTGTCAATTTTTCATAAAATTTAATAGACAGCTTTAATATCTTGATACATGTACTAAGGCCTATAATTGGTACCGAGTAATTTAAGTGACAACTAATTATCAGAATATCTCTATACTTAATCATGTAAAGCAACCAATGAAGTGAGCATCAGACTCAGTGAACTTCACTGTACTATATCATTAACATCTTTTAGAAATCTATTTAGTGTGAATGACCTTTTGTAAAAGCTCCTTCATGCAAATTATTTAACATATTCCATTATCTTTTAGTATTCATTTTGTCCTAAAGTATGCCTCAAAAATGAACAATAAGTTAACAAATAACAAGAAATTTCTTAAAAAAGATATGCGACGAAGTGAAAGAAGACATGTTTGATATGAGAAACGACAGATTTTTTTTAAAAAAAGAGATAAAACTTTATTTTGGGATTTTTTTCATGGTTGCTGGAGATACCTTGTTTTGATTTTATTCAGTTAAGCTCATTAAAGCTTGTATAAAAATTATGATTTAATAGGGAATCTATGCGTGCAAGGGAGTTAATCCAAAATTTGGAACTCCATTATCTGCTGTAAAACAACTCTGAATGCAAAAAAACATGCCCGTGCATCCCAATTTTCAGGACATTAAATTCTGAATAATGACGAGATTATGTCAATCGGAACTGACTCAGCCCAATCAAAATCAGGCTATGATGTCGTATAAGGCCTAGTATTATGTAGGAAATCGCAGCATTTAGTTAGCTGGAACTGACGTTAGAAAAATAGTTTGGTAGCATGTGCAGTCAGCCAGATTAGAGTTGATTATTCCAGAGACAGCTATAGTTTTGTCAACGAGTAAAATAAATTTTACATTTTCCCATAACATATTGCCATGGCATCTTTTTTTCAGTATTATTATTTTTTTTTTCAGTATTATTGATGGCATGCTGTAGCCGTTATTTTGCTACATTTGAAATTGTTATTGTATGGTCATGGTTTTCTATGACTTCATAATCATGTGGTTGTCATTTGATCCTAAAATCATACATTTTACATACGAGGTTTGATTCATCGAATCTGCTGAGGAGTTCTGAACAAAGATTACAATGTATGTGTATTCATGTGCATATTTCTGTGCCCCCAAAATGTTTTTTAAAAGCAACTCACATTTTTCAGTGTTAAAAACAACAACAATGGTAGTGTTCTACCTAAATAGTTTAGTACTGATCTATAAATATCGGCAAATTTCCTATGAAAGAATGTTACAAGCGAAAGTATGTGCACAAAGTACTGGTTAACTGCTTAGCCAAGCTTGCCAAGGAAAAAAATGAACTGACCGTCCCAACATGACCAAAGCTGTTGACTGGAATGTAAAGAACCAAACCAAACAAACAAAACCTACGAAAGAATTTACATGCAGTAAAATCAAAATTTTGAATATTTCTTGTCATTTTTCCCGTTCTATCATTCTTTCAGGGTCAACATGAAAATCATATTTAAAACTAATGAAAAAGTACAAAAAATAAACATTTCATACAACTGAATCACTTTAATAGATCAATAACCATTTCATAAAATGTATTTTCTTCCATACAGAGACATCATCCCAGCTTTTCGCCCACTTCGAATAATCTAACAGCCTTAGAGGCTAAAATGATGTTGAATCGGGTTGTTATAAACACAGGCATTAGGCAGTAATAAAAAAATGTTTGCTTTGAATTCTAGCATGATTGTGGAATACTTACAATCTGGAGTTATTTTTAAAGACATTTATTTGATTTATTTCCCAAAGGGTTATTTAAGAAATAAATTCAATGTTTGGTCTTTGGACTTCACTTAATTTGCAAGAGACCTAATGTGTTCATGATTCCATGAACAGGCCAACAATTGAATTTATTACAGTACTTATATTTACATTTTATATTACAGTCAAGTATCAAATTTTACCTAATTTGGCTGGTTTTCCGGATATTTGAATTTAATCAGACATACGGAGGTTTTGGAACAGCCAAATGTCAAATTTCCGCGCTTAACGCCATTGGGATACATGTTCAACTTCACACAGCCGCCAGTAAGCAAACCACATTATTGGATGGCGTTGACGTTGGTCCACCCAAATGACGTGTATCAGGGCATGGCTTAAATCATTCCGTTCATGAAGTTATGTACGACATCTCAAAATGTAAAGGTTCATTGATTATAAAGACTCACAGTGGAAATGTAAATATTCAAAAGTCTGATAGATCATGCAGGAGTAAAGTTAAACATTGCATATTCTTATCAAGTTTATTTTTGCACCAAAACTATACATAATATTTTTCAGACTTGGTTTAAGCTCAATAAAAGCATTTATAGACTTTTTGCACCAAACACTTTGGTGTTAACTTCTATTTTATTTTGGTGCAAAAACTCAACAAGTGCACTTATCAAGTTTTTGCGCTCATTTATTATGGAGATGTAGTTAACCCATTTTGCTTTTTATGCAAATAACCTAATTTGCATTTCAGATTTTGGACCAATATTTTGATACAATATGGAAAACATCATTTTGCATTGAAAAATTTAAAAAAGTGATTTTGTGAAATTTTGGAGTTATTGACTTTTTGCGCTAAGGTGACGATGTACGCTTTACCTGTGCAACCAACTGAAGCGCAGACGACAAGGGTGACCAACTTTATACGTTAGCATGCCTGGAAAACGTTTATCTTTAGTATGCTGCTGGGGAACTGCTGCATTTCATTTTCCGGGATGGATATGTTGTGAAAGTTTTGTGGGAGGGGAGGTTTGCACTTTCTTCAAATTTTGTCTGTATGACAAAATTGGTTTGATTTTTTAAGCCTGATACAATAATAATAAATCACCAATTAGAACTCAGCAGGACAAGAGTTAAGTATCTGGATCATGAGAAAAGGGCATACAAACATGAGATTTGGTCTTACTGCATATCCGAAAAAGCCTCTAATAATCGCTCATTCTGGTGTGTCCAGAGTGACTAGATGTCTAAAAGTTGTTTGGAGTCTTCTTCAACTTGCATACTTTGTTTATGCGAGAAGCGAAAGCCCTGGCGAGGCCATGCGTACATGCAGGCTCGTCAAGCCTTCGCCACACGCCAAAGTAATAAGAACCATCATTTCGTGTGTTGACCAATTTATAGTATTAATTTATCATTGGAGACCATTTATTTTATTTTCTTATTCAGTATATAATTTAAATAGTTAAAATTTCGAAACATTGTCAGAGCGCATATATCTAGACTAGTCAGTTTCCTTGTTATCCAAATAATTCGAGATGCCCTTTTCTCACAGTCGGCTCAAAACTACTACAGGTATACAGGTATTTTCACAGGTGAATAAATACACTCTGTCTTACCGATTTTTATATGGAAAAGTCAAAGGGTGTGTCTTTGCTAAGAACCGCCCAGTCTCTATTAACTGGACGGACTATACTTTTATATCAATATTGTCATTTTCTGGTTATCTTGGCTTATTTACGTATCACCATTTTCCTCTTATCATGGCCTATATTAGTATTTTCATTTTCCTCTTATAATGGCTTATATAAGTATTTTCACTTTCCTTTTATCATGGCGTTGTCTTTACCCTCTTATCATGACTTATATATAAGTATCGTTATAAGTATTGTCATTTTCCGCGTACCATGGCTTATATAATAAGTCATTATCCTCTAATCATGACGTATACACGTATTTTTATTTTCCTCTCACCATGGCATATACAAGTATTGTCTTTTCCTCATATCACTGCTTATATTAGTATTGTCACTTTCCGTTTATCGTGGCTATACGTTTTATCATTTGCATATTTAGGGGGCTAATAAACTCACGATACAGTTTATTCCGTAAGCATGAATGGTTCCTTTTGGGTACGTTTTTGATATTGGCTACTTATTCTAACATGGAATTTGTTATATGAGAACGTTCGTCGAATTACTTTTATCAAACTCCCGCCCTGGTTTAAGTATGGGTTTTGTTCGCTGAACCATAATAATTAAGAGGGCCTCCAAAATGGCCGCCCCTGTCAGTTTGCTCTTTTCTGGACGCTCTAACTTAGGCATTTATGTCCAATTTCTTCAAAATTTCATATTTTTATTAATTTCTGCAATATCTCACCCATGTTAAAAAATGGTTTTGGCCCGATGGACAATAACCAAGATGGCCGCCAAAAAGGCTATCAATTTTCACTGCAGGGCATTATGCTGGGTCCTTTGTCTGATTCCGACCATTCTAGTCTTCCCCTTATTATGGCCTATATAAGTATTATCATTTTCTTTTTAGCATGGCTTTTATACTAATTGTCATTTTCTTCTTATCATGTCTTAGATAAGTATAGCCATTTTCCTCCACTTATGGCTTATATAACTATTGTCATTATCCGCTTATCGCGGCTTATATAAGTATCGTCATTTACCTGTTAGCATAGCTGATATAAACATTGTCAATATAGGGATCACACATGTTTTTCCATGCATTAACAGTTTTCGGGTCCGAAGAAAGCTGGTTGATCATGAGGCCAATAGGCTGAGTGTTCAAAAATCTCCCGAGTAAATGTAATGAAACATTATTCTTGCATGCTTTACCTTATTCCAAGCAAATTCGCAGCTTAACATTAAAATATTTTTTTTCTTACATTGGATTTCTCTAAACAAAAATGGCGTCAGCTGTAAACTTTCGAACGTCGTCACAATGCCATAGACCTACGCAACGTTTTCGCAAACAAAAGCATCGACGAAATGATCAGTCTGGTCCTCAATGCTACAAAGTTGAGTCCTTTTTTATCAAGCCTAAATAAACTTATAATTTTTCATACTTTTATTTAATATTAATTACTGCCCTATTGCCTGGCATTTTTGTTCTGAAAATAACTCTAACAATTGGAATAAATTCTAGAGCGTGCATTGCGATTTGTCTACGTTGATTTTGAATCAATTTTTGAAGAAATATTAAACAAAGAAAACATTCTTTTCTTGCATATTAAGAGAATAAGAACAATGGCAGGTGAGACATTTCGCATCTTAAATGATATGTCTCCCCCTGTATTGTCTGAATTGGTTAGGATCAGAGACTATTCTACTTATAATTTTAGATATCAAAATGTTTAGCAGGTGCCGCAAGTTCACACAACAAAATACGGTAAGAAAAGTTTCAGATTTGCAGCTATCATCCTGTTAAACAGCTTTCCAGATACATGTAATTTTAGACAAATAGCATCTGTCAATCAATTTAAAGCTCTAATTTCTAAATGGAGTGGTAAAGACTGCAATTGTAGTTTATGTAGGTAGCTGTTCTGCAGGATGCCCGTTCAAACGCATGTTGTTTCAGATATACATAAATATACTTTATCCATTTTAGGCTATCCTCTGTAATTATCGTCGAAACCTTATCTTATCTTATAATGTATATTAACTTATAGACGGCCAAAAGCTCATTAGAGCTTATGTTTCTCTGTTTTACTGCCATGCCATCTTTAAACAAAATTTCTTATCTTATCAATGCTTTCATACAAATAACTCGGGGCTTATTTAAAGTAGTTTCAAGTTTAAACGCACGTTAAAACAGCACGTGAATCTCTTGATTTTAACATGGATTTTCGTTCGTTTGGCAATGAGTTAAACAGCTATACGAATAGGTATTTATGCAAGAATTATCCTTTAATCATGGCTTATATTAGTATTGTCATTTCCGCTTTGCATGTCCAGATCAGCATATTCCGCTTATTTTGTCTTATGCAATTACTAACATTTTCCATGGCTTATGTTTACGCAAGTTTGGTTTTCCGCAGTCATGCATTTTGAAAATATATAAATTATTAACTAATTATATAGAGTTCACTGATAATCGTATATAAAATTCGCGAAGAAAAATAATGAAGCACTCGCATTTAACAACTTTATGACTTATGAGGTTTTCATATAATGTTTATCAGGTATCTGGCCAAGGCACCACCGGTCACAAAATTACATGACAGGCATTGGCCACATCCAAGCTGCTTACTTGATACAAGCTTTTTGAGTTTTATATCTGTCACCATTCTCGACTGCCTATGAGTACTTCTGATTCAGATAACCCCGTGTCACAAACAAATTCTTGGCTAACTAGTTGCTTTACATAGCATGCGTGTCTTTGATCATTAAAGGGAGATATTACAGGCTTAAAGGCAAAATTAGCCAAAGAGAAATTGAGGTATTGTACAGGATTCTATAAATTTCGTGCAGCGTCAACTTCCGCTGGTAATTCTGCGTTTGCTTCTGACTTACAAGATTATTTTAAGACCATGGATGAAAGGCCAGAATGAATCGTATTGATGATTACTTTAATAGCGCATGTGAAACAGTTTCAATGGACAACAATTGAAAATCAATGAGTTATGATTAAACTTCATGATATATTGAGCTAGCTGCAAATTATTCCGTTGCAATTTAATGATTATAAAGGAAAATTTAAAAGCGATTCTGTAAAAAGCTTTTATTTCAGCAGAGAGTAGTCACAGTGTAGGACCGGAAGTGTACGGTATTTGTGCTTGTACATTCTTTTGAGATTGTACATCGACGGATAAGTTATTTGTGCAATGAAGCGAGGGGTAGGTTGACAAGAAGTTTCTCTTTTTTCAAACGCCTTTCATTCTAAGTGGAATTCTGGTGGATGGAAATTAGGTTACACAGGCTGAGCTATCGATTTCCACTATTCGATTTTTTTCATTAAATCCGAAAGTTTCACAAAACAACGAAAATCACGCTATCACCTGGTTTCGTCCGAGTTTCAGTGTCTTTGCAAGCTCGATATCTTCAACCAGACATTTGTTTATTTCAGTTTTTCACTATTTTTCACATTTTTAGTAATCTGTAAACTTAGTTTATAGGCTTGTTTATCGATGCATACAATAAAACTGTCATGGGAGGGGTTTTTGTTTGCACTGTTTAATTCCATATTAGTACGGTTATTTGAACGGCAATTACAAAAATTAGCATTGAAACCGATGACCTACTTAGCATTTTTACCTCATTGTGAGAATAAACTCACATACACTTGATAGTGCCGTTCATTTTTATTGCTGTTTTTTGTTCTTGACATATAAAGTTTCAAAAGGATACTCGATAACATCTCAAAAACGGCGTCTATTTTATGTCAGATGTTTTCACAATTCTTATGTTGACATGATTAAAGTCTTTTCGTTGCGAAACCGTGACTTTGAATAACATGTACATGCACCTGAAATGTCCCCGAGTCATTACGCAAACAATGCCGATACTTTATTTCACAGAAAAATAATCAAAACTGACAAAAACTACAAATCTGCTTACCGTTTCCAAGCGACCGCCTTGCACAAATAACTTATCCGTCGATGTACAATCTCAAAAGAATGTACAAGCACAAATACCGTACACTTCCGGTCCTACACTGTGGTAGTGTATGATTGTAGCTTAGCTCATACTGTAATATGGGCCTCGTCGCGAGAAAACCAGTCTTCGGGGTTTCCGACAAACCGAGTTTCAAACCAGTCTCCTCAGCTACAGAGACTAGCTAGAAAATTGAAATTACGCTCGTAGCAAGTCTAGATATGATACTTTTCGATAAGCGAATAACATAGGCGCTGATCAGTCTGCGCGGATGCGCAGGCTGGTCTGCGCCTGTGTTGTTCGCAAGCCCCCGAAGACAGGTTTTCTCACGTCAAGGCCCATATAATTGGTTAAGATTAGTCATTGGGTAGATTGGGAATATTGAAACAAATTGCTTTGATTGTCGTGTTTTTGAAAACGTGTGGGCTCTGTTGAATAAATATTTTTACCTGTCAAGGTCGTCTGCTCATATCTATTGCAAACAGTTTCGACCCAGGTCTGGATCGAAACTGTTTGACATTCTGATATTATTCCTACAATAATATTTTGAAAATTTTAATCTTGACGACAAACACACGAAAAAATACGCAGCATGCATAGAGGGAAAAGAGTGCTATAAGATACAATCAATTTTCAGGTCACGGGACTAACTGTGAATTTCTCTAACGGTTACGGAGACGGTGTTACATGTACGTGGTCACTCACTCAGCACAAGTCAAGATGATCGTAGTATTGTGAATATTTTTATTCTGTCAATTGATAGTGTTTTTTGGGTACTCGAAAAAACATTGAGTCATTTGAATCAACATATTTTTTGTATTAGAAGTAAGAAAATTATTTTTTAATTATAGACTCATATCTAGTGGGTTTTCCTTTTTACCTTTACAGCCATAGACAGATTAAGACATCAAACATACTTGGAAAATCCTGTTAATTATTCAAATTCATAATATTTTCACACAATTCAGCGCTTGTGAATGGTTTATTTAAATTAAATTTGTTGGACTTTTTTTTAACTCCAATTAAATCATTTTGACGTCGTTACGAAGAGAGAGAGAGAGAGAGAGAGAGAGAGAGTGACTCAGTTTATTGGAGTGAACGTTCACTGACATGTGGAACAACATATTAAAGTCTACCTTGTACATCTGTGGATGGCAAATGTTGATAAATACGTTTGCTACTTTCAATGGTCGATCTCAAAGATCGAACAACAGGCCTTGCTCTCATTCCATTGCTTGATAAAACTGCGTTAATTTTATAGAGTTTAGCATCAATAACGCTTAATATGTTGCCCCAAATACATGCATTGTATTCAACACTCATTCAATTTGTTAGACAATACATTAATTACGACAGTTGATTTTCAATAATGACTAGACAAAGTAGCCTCGTGAAGCTTTTCTTGCAATATCTGCTGATTTAATTGCATATTTAACACGTATGTTGGCAGCAAACATACCCCTGCCATTGGCGACTTAAGACAAGAAAGTCTAAATCTAACTGTAAGATTGTTCCAAAAAAAAATTGAATTGGAAATAGCATGCTTATTAATAATTGTAGTACATAAATAATCAGGAAAATGGATCCTTCAGAAATAGAGAACCTAAAAAACTGGAAAAGAGAATACTTTGCTTAAACCTGTTCATGAGAATTAATGGAAAGTGCATCGATCTTACAACCCTGGCACTGGCTCAAGCGGTATTCTGCTTTCTGCTAGAACCTAATATTCCTGAAGCAACAGAATGTGTAAAATATCAGCATTATAGCTTTGTATGGAGAAACGTTCTTCCTTTCCACACGGCACATCGACAGATGTTACAGGTATATACATTGAGTAGCTGGATGTAGTTTCAATGGAAAATATAAACATTTGGATGACTACTGTAAATCCGGAAATTTTCGCGAGAATTTTGTTTTCGCGAATAGGGTTAAAAGACATATTTGCGACGCTAAACATTCGCGACTAGGGCATGATTTACCTATATCAGTAAATTATAGTGTATTTTCGGCATTTCTCGAAGATTTTATTTTTCACTAAACTTCTCATATGCGAAGTGTCGCGAAAATAAAACCCTCGCGAAATTTTCCGAATTTACAGTATCCTAGTTTCATTGCAGATTTTGAAACCATTTACTATATTGAAATTGTCATATGACTCCAATGAGAAGCTGTCTCTGAGATTGACTCAAAAATATCTATTTATCACATGACTGGGAGTGATGTAACGTCATGCAATAAAATCGATCCACCACTAGTGGTTTACAGATTTTGTCCCATTACGTAAGAACGTCCATTTTAACGTTGCGTAAAAAGATGGCAAAATCTAAGTGTTTTCACGCCAAAAATGCGATTTTATTGTAATTTAAATGTCATAATGATAAATAGAATCTAACATCGTGCTCCTGTATTATTGATTTTTGACTTAAAGACTTATCTATTGATGAAACGGTAGGGGCCTGATGCTTTGGCTGTTTGTTGGGCACTCCAGGGCTTACCTGTTGGATTTCTTTTGCTCTGGTATTCAGTTTTATTTACTGTTGAGTCCTTATCTTTGCTTTATCTCCTTTGTATATCTTGGTTGATATGTTTTTGGAGATGATGCATTGATAAGTTGGGGGTCTTTCATGCAAACCAAATATCTATGTGTCTTGATCCAGATATGAATTAAGGGTGAGGTTGGCGCCGTGAAACCAGTTTAAGCCCTCCAGTAAAAGTATTTTACTGACCGTTCCAAGGCGGTGCTTCGTTTATGGATCGTTTTTGTTAGTTGTGCTTCATGTTGTTGTGTGTTGTAATGTCGTGTCTGTTCTTTGTAGCCTGGGAAAGGGCTGACCTCTTGGCTGTCGTGTGTATTGTGTTTTGTCACTTCCCCAAATGTGTCCTGGTCCGCATCAGAATCAAGGGTGAGGTTGGCGCCGTGAAACTGGTTTGAGCCCTCCAGTAAAATATTTTACTGACCGTTCCAAGGCGGTACTTCTTTTGTGGATCTTTTATGTTTTTCTGTCTTGTGTTTGTTATGCCTTTGTGCGCGTCTGTTTTTTTTTTTGTTTTTTTTTTGCCTTGTGGTCACCTGCCGGGAAAGGGCTGACCTCTTGGCTCTCATTTTAGGTGTACAACTGTGAGTTTGTCACTTTCTCATTTGTATCCTGGATCAGGTGAGTTTCTTGATTTTATCGATTCCTGATCTTTGCACCCTTACGTACTTTTATTGAATTGGTTGAGAAAATGCTCGACAGGCCTCGCATTTTATCGCTTTTCCCCAAATCGTTAAATAAAGTCAATAATACTAAAGCACTCATGTAAGATCATCTATACATAGCCCACACTGGTTTTTAATATATAAAAGTAAAGCATGTTAGAGTCAAGGACAGATAGGCGTGTTGACAGAAGCTAAAATAGCACGATGGACAATACTTAAGTATTTGTAAAAAAAACAATTGCAGACCACAAACCGACCCCAAGGCATCACGAGGAAGAGAAACAGGACACTAGTAGCCACACGACACCACGATGCACATCACTTCTTTTTGTTTACCTCAAATAATGTATCAATCGTATACTGTCGATTGATTGATTGAGAAATCAGAATTCCAAAAACATCATTTACCTACATGTAGGGCTATGCATATGAATAATGTGTTTACTGATTTATATGTACTGCACATGACCATGTAATGGTTTAAGTGACTAAGTCAGCAATTATGAACATTTTCTGAAATGTTTTCTTTTCTGTTTAAATCATTTGTAAAAGGAGAATTAAGTTTTGCTTTCACAATGAATCTGTTCGGTACAGCTGAAAACTCCATGGAAAAAGTGAATTATCTTATAAAAACAGGTGTGTTTTTTCTCTTGTTAGTAGTTATTTGCGTCCCTCTAGAAAATCTAGACAGTTAATTTTCAACATAAATGCTGTTGTTTTGATAGTGCTTACAAACCTGGTAAAATGTGTATCAGAATTTTAGCTATATTACTGTGTTCTTGAAAATTAAAACCAGAATTTCTAAAAATCCAAGATCAAAAGTTGCAGACTTTGAAGAACTTACTAGCTCTTTCGATCATGAACATTTTTACCAAACAATAATTGTGATTGTTCTGTCTGGGGATAGAAAAAGCTATATATTGATGATCAACTGTCTTTAATCCTTTATTTGCAAGCTGAGCCAAAGTCTCTAATATGCCTTGGCGACAGTTAAATGAATTACCGATACAGCGTTAATGCAACGATTTACTTTAGTCTCCCTATTGGACTAAACAACTAAAACATCTATCTTTGAAACATTTCACCAAATCGATACAGATTAATAAACAGGACACATTGATAAAGAAAATGTTGATATGATATCTGTTCCACGGAGGACTGACGGCGATCTAAATTTGCTTTCTTTGCGGTGATGATGCTTTACGTCCCAGTCGACAATTTTTCAGTCATTTCGCGACGTATTCCTATCTTCCTGTAGTGAACAAGTACATAGCAGAGGATCTTTCTTCGTCGTGAGATTCGACTGATGCAGATAAATATGCCTTACAGCGTTTTTTGATAGCAAAATCTTACGCAGTACTCTTCGTCTATATCGCTTCTTTAAATCACAATTGAAGATTGGTGAAATTGAAAACTCCTTCCACTTCCTTTATGTGCAACCAATACAAAAGTAAGTGAGTATGACCAGGATGTGCCACAATCACAGACTACAAACCAGCCCAACGCACCACAATCCCAGTTGAATTGATATGCTTACCTGCGTTTCTGCCATTTGTAATCGTAATCTAAACATTTTGTTACATGAAAATAAAGACCTTTTTGGTGAACAAAATTCTCAAATATTAACCGCTACTCATGCTTTAATTGCCAAATATAACTCTGATTTCATTCATTTCCTGACGCTTGTCCTTGACCCTTTAACTCATAAATGTATGTTTTCGTCAACAAAGTTTTGCCATCGACAGTGGCAACATCTATCCCATGGAGGTTGGTGTTATCTTATTTGTCTGTAATGTGATTGATGGCACCTGGTTTGCACATGCAAAATAAGTCTCTTGTTTGCTTCATTGGCTGTCCGCGTCCACTTTGCTTATCTGCTGTTCCATTTGACACTCCAATTAAACCTTTAATATGATTAAACATTTAATACAAACTGTGAATATAAGAGATGGATTTTATTTAGGGTGTCATTTTCCTTTGAGATGAATACATGGCGTTCATTACGTCATGGATTTTCGGAAAAATTAAATACATTTCTGAAATAATAGAATTTAATTCCTATTGGTAATTAAATTTGTTTATTATAGGGTAGACTTATCATTGGATCTTTGAGTGCAGTGTTTGTTATATTCACGCTATAAAAACTAAATTTTATCAAGAGTTGTTTCGCTTACTAGTCGACCTTGCTGAAAATGATATGCGCAATTCATTTCTGAAGGTGACGGCTTGCATATTTACTCACATTGCAGTTTCAACGGAGAGAAGATGATAGAAATTTCAAAGTCTTCCAGCGTTCTTTTTGTTATGAGATGAGTATAATTGTGTTGTTTTAGTCTCTTTATTTGTCTTTTATCAATGTTGGCTATATATTGGCCATGACGGTCATTTTGTTATATTAGTAATTAATACATTCAATGTATGATTTATTTTGACAACTTCAACTTTGAACAACTATTTCAGAACATCTTTCAAAATCAACTTTTATCAATTGTTCACCAACTGTGAACAACTATTACAAAACATCTTTCAACATCCACTCTTATCAATTGTTCACCAACTGTGAACCACCAACACAAAGTTTACACTTTATATTCTAACTATCAACATCTTATAACTGCATGATTCGGTGCGTACACAACCAAATCCTGAATTTGGCAACAGACGATCAAAACTGCCACACAGCAGTTGACATGCAAGCCAAGGTTATAATCATTTTACTGTTATTAATATCTGCTATCTGATTATAACTATTAACACATTAAGAGTTTTATCAACAGATTTTTCAACTTTCGCCATGAAACATGCTTGTCCCTGTCAGCCTTACGAACTTTGACAATTCTTGATGTGAATGCAGCTAGTTCATTACTTATTATCAGCGTCTTGAAAATAAAGTCTTACAAACTAATCAGTAAGTGTATTTAGCTGTAACCAGATATCTGCATTTATCTGTAAAATAGCCTATGATTTGTAAGGCGATGACGGCATGGCCATTAGCATACTTTGCTATAGATTGAAGCATGTGGTTTCCGTAGCATATTCCAAATAGCTGCATATTTAAGCCAATTTCCATATCTACGTCGGTTTGTTATTATACTTTCACCCACATATCTATGTCTGGCAGTTTGAAAACTTTATGGCAGCTCATGAGTACTTGGTACTTTTCGCGTCCTTTAAACTTGCATATGCAGTAGCCTTGTGGAGTCAGAGGCTACAATTTTTCTTTGTGCCTCCTTTATTTTCTTATATTGTATATGCGAACTGTGAAGGCTCTCACGAGACAAGACTGCTCGCTCGCCAACGCGATAAATACTAAATTCTCATGTGCTGGCTGTTAGAGATTTATAACACTAGAATACAATACTACTACATTATAAAGCAATGCTTTTTAAGCGCATCTTATAAAATATAGTAAAGGGTTAAACCTCTAGCTTTTCAGTGTAAGTCTTTTTTACAATGTTTATATCAAAAGATAGACTATAGATCTTGTATTGCGCTACCCGAAGCTTTTGGTGTGCACTATGTTTAGTATGGTCGTCCGTCTGTCTCACGTTTTTCAGTTAGCGAAAAACTGTGTAACTCGGAAAGTACTTGGAATAGTTTGATTTTTTCCAAAACAGACGAATACTGATTATTTCTAGACACTGGGCTTGTAAAAAATATTTTTCTTTGTCTGAGGCTAAGCCGAGGCAAAAAAAGAAAGTAGGTGTCCACCCATTTTAAGCATATCTCTTAAACTATATAGAATATTTCTTTTCCATAACCCTCCTCCCCCTTCCCCGCCCCAAAAAAGAAAATAAAAATAGTTCCCCTAAAAACATAGTTAATGTCAAGTAAGACCGAGTATTGCCCTTTAAGCCACACCAGACAATATGCAGAGCACATGAATGATCATCGTGAACACAGATAACACAATCATTCTATTGAAAGTGACCAATTCTTTGGTTTCACACATTCCTTCTGGTACTGAAACTTTCAACAAGGGTAGTACATAATTGTATATATTACCGTCACTTTTTTGAATATTTGATACGATATACTACTCTACATAAATATGGTATGATTTCATTAACCTGGGGATCGAGAGCCGTGTATCTTTAAAAAAACGTCGTTACACCACCCTGAACAATCAAACTGCTTGTCAAACAGGACGCACATGCTTCAAGAAAAATGGGAGATTATTGACTGCTGGAAAAGGTTCGTGACATAATTTCTACTTGTTTTACAGTTGCAAAGGCTCATAAAATGTATCACAAGTTATAAAGTATGCTATACCCATTGGCATATATATCACGGAAGTAAATTTAAGTCCCTATATTTCAAAATTTAATAGACCAAAATCTCAATTTTGACGTAAATGTGCTTTGTCCTTATCTGCCTTCCCCCTTAAATACAGGATCGACGCTCATGATAATGACGTCGAAAGGTACTCGCTCAAATTTTACATCTCTGGGAGACAAAAAATGAACCTATGCATATGACATTTGCATTCAGGTTGCATAGTTTGTACATTTCACGCGGTTCAGTGACCTATATTACAATGCGATACAGCTCACTGTGCGGTTTTACACCATTAAACAAACTGCATATCATATGCTAAATTAATTTCAAATTAAAACAATTTTGCCAGTAGCTATATCCACTGGGTGGAAACGTACACAGGATATTGCTCCAAAATGAGCCGACGCTTACACTGAATTAGGAAAAAAAAACACAACGAGGGTAAGGAAATCAGGAATTTCTCCTATTTAATTCTTTTATCGGTACTTGGTGTGTACCAATTTAGAATCGCTATAGGTATATTAAGCGAATTGTATGCATAATTTGGCATCAAACACTGAACTTGATAGTGAAAATCACAAAATGAAAGTCTTGCTCACACAAAAATTTAGACACCTATCCCCAAAAAGGAACAATATTGAACCAAGAAAGCAAACTATTAAAATTCTGAATCGGCCAATTTTTTGCAATGGCATTTAAATATCAGTACTGAAAATTTCAGCCTCGTAGGTTGAAACTTGGCGGAGATATGGCTCAAAACTGATGGTCAGTTAGTCTCGAAAAGGGTACTGGGGATTGGGAAATCTCAGTTTTAGTGTACGGGAGTATTGTATTTTAGTGTACTGGGTATTGAATTGAAGATTAAAGGATAAAACAGAGTTTTATTGCTAATTGGAGCTCTTCATGATATGCCGATATGGGATGTTGTTCCAATTATATCCCTTACCGAATCTGAACCCCCATCACCCACAATTTATCACTAAATCTTATGGTACTAGTTGCTTATATGCACAAACGCAAGCAACCGAGGCTCAGTTGACTCTTTGCAAAGGCATTACTTTTTCAGATTATTTGCTGCATGCACATACAAATTAGAATTTTGGATGGACACACAGGCATAAATTTAGGCCTCTGGTACCCCTGGCTGACTGTGCATGTATTTTAAGGGATGAATTTACGAAAATATACACTAGGTCACATAAGATGAGCTTTATATATGTACATACTAGAAAAGAGCTACGCAAGCGCGGAAATATTTCATGATTGTCAATTTACCTTTATTTTGCATTTAAAAAAGCTGAAACTTGTATCCCCCTTTCATGTGTGTTAATTTTTCACAGCTTTATGAAATCTGAAACTTGTATTGGCGATTCTAGTCGCCGAAATGACCATGGGCCCAAATAGGTATGGGCCGAAATGACCCGAAACCGGCGAGTTTTAATTTTTTTTACAAAAGCTGATACTTGTAAACATGATTATGCTTATATCTTCTCATCTTGAAAATCACTAAAAATCTTCAGCGAGGTGACTTTTACTATATTTGTTTTCCTCCAAACAATGCCAAAAATCGCTCAAATCCAGGTTCTTATTTCTGAACAATGCACTTTTTTAAACAGATTTTATTGATAGCGTCATTGCCTACTGCGTCAAGTGGTACGACCAAGCCTATCAATGTAAGCTGTTTAGCGACCTTGAAACTTAGGATTATTGAGCGTGAGTCAGAGAAAGGTGTCTTGAACTTTCATAACTCTAGTTGCCATCAATGGTAGTAATTAACTATTTTATAGAAGTTCTGTTTGTTTTGTTACTGTTTTGTGAGCCCCCCCCCCCCCCAAAAGTCTGTACTTGTTTAAAGCTAGTGTCAATTTAAGTTTATACTAAGGTCTGCTGATTATTATAGTTTAGTGTTGTGTTGGTTACTGGTACTGTCCAAAAATAGGGACAATGTCGGAAAAATTAGTCTGCAATTTTTTAAGTGGTAGCTGCCCAAACCAATAAATGAGTGGTTTTCACACTCAAAATGCAAAGAAATACAATATTTAAGGAAATTTTTGTATACCAAATTATCTTCTTCAAAGGCAAACCTGGAAATGTCGTTACTTTTCGTGGTTAAAAAACAAACTTTTTCTCCTTATTTTTCTTCCAACTTCTGATTGGGAATTTTACTGTGCCAATTGGGAAAAAGGAGGTGTTTCGCCTTTGGGAGTGGGGCCGAATTTCGCCCCCCAAAATGGCCTGAAAAGGAACACTGATGCCGAAATGGTTTGGATTGATTGGTGTTTTACGTCCCGGTAAACAATTTTTCAGTCATGTTGAGACGGAGCCACTTCTTCCTGGGTATTATTAGTACTTTGGGAAGGTGAAAGTGCCTTTCTCAAGGACACTACACAGCGGTCGTGGGGTTCGAACTCGGGGCCTCTAGGTCCCGAGTCCGACGCTCTACCACTGAGCCACCGCGCCTCCATATGCCGAAATACACTTCCCTTTTTATGACCATTATAGGCGAAACGGAGCGGTCTGGGGCGAAGTATTTCGCCGATTTGCCCTCAAACTGGAACCCTGCTTGTACCTGAAAGCTAACATATAAAATTTGGGTTTGATTGGCCCATCAATTTCCGAGAAAAGCCAGTTTTAATTTTCATATACGTAAATGACCTTTAGCCAAGGTCAAGAAATGACCTCGGTCTTCAATACTCACAATTCTTCATTATTTCAGTTGGTTTCAGGTCAGAGGCTGAAATATTTGTGAAAAAATCAACAGCTTTCACTTTTTCCTGTAGAAAAGCCTAAGTTAACAAATTTGACCTTGTTGTAAAATTGGTCAAGGTCAACCGTAGGTCATCATTTGAACAAAGTATGATGGGCAGAGTCACCACTGCTACATACCAAGTTTCGTGGAAATTGGTTCACCGGTTCCGGGGAAGAAGATTTTTGAAGGGTTTTTACCATATATGGGCGTGGCGGCCATCTTGGTCATGTGACCCAGATGCAACAAACAAACTTTCGTTCCCCCTACCCAAAGAGGCTCCACATAAAATTTGTCTTTGATTGGTCAAATGGTTTCCGAGAAGAAGATGTTTGAAATTGTTGACGACAACGGACCATGGGCATCCTACCTATAAGCTGACATATGCTGCTAAGGTGAGCTAAAAACAAATTCAACCTCAAGCCCTCACCAGTAGCTTGCACCTGACCGTTCTAAGGTGGTGATTTTGGTGTAGTTCTTACTTCGTTATTTGCATACCTGTCAACTTTTTGAAATCTTAAAGAGTGAGATTGCGCGCGACGCCCTTAAAATGGTTATTTTCTGCTCGCATTTACCGCGCGGACCAATTTTACCAAATTTTTTAGGAGTGAGATTTATTTTTTTCTAAGAACCAAAAAGGGATTATTGGGCCGAAATGACCATGGGCCGAAATGACCCGGAACCGACGATTTTTTTTTTATTTTCTTTTTACAAAAGCTGATACTTGTAAATGCGGTTATGTTTATTTCTTCTCGTCAAGAAAATCACAGAAAAACTTCAGCGAGGCGCCTTTTACTAATAATATTTGATAGCGTCATTGCCTACCGTGATATAAGTGGTACGACCAAGCCAATCGATGTAAACAGTACATTATGCGCAGTGACCTTGACACTTAGGATTATTAAGCGCGTGTCGAAGAAAGGTGTGATGATTACCGCGACTAATAATCAGTTTTGATAAGGGATTATTTAAAATTACAGCCATATCTTTTTTTCTTTGGCGAGTTTGGCGGCGTTTTCCCCATTGTTGTTTATAATATGGCCGACTTGACACAGCATAATACACATATACATATGACATATACACAAAAATTCGGAACGCTTCGGTCATCTCCATTCAGTTTGTATTGGAAACCCAATCGATCTAAAAATAGTGACGCGTGACCATGAACGTGACATACACTAAATATAGAAACATTCGCCAGAGGGCGCAGTTCTTTTAGAAAACACACTTAATTCCAAAATTCTCTAAATCTATGCTAAATGAAAACTCATCCTAACCGAGATTATCAATGAAAGCAATATCTTAAAGTAACAGTAAAGAAATCAAGCATGAAAATGACCTCGATTTTTCAGTTTATGCGGTAATTCGTTTATTTAGTAGTATAGATAATACAGCGTCCAAAAGTCATACATGTTTACGGCTATAAGAGCGTTGAAGAACGTGTCAAAGCTAAAAAAAATGCACAATTTCTTCCATATATTTGCTGTTTGCAAACATAAAAAGACTTTAATTAATGCATGGGTCGAAAGTTATGGGTCTTATCTCACTGGATAGCTGCGCTTGTACATGTATTGTTAAGGGATTAATTTAGTGAATTCATGCATGACCTAAATAATAATTGGATCACAACGCGAGAAAGCCTATCTTCAAGGTAAGTGATCAGGCGAGTCTGTTTGGCTTCAGAGACTAGTATATTGACTTTCCAGAGATTGAACATCAAAGGTGTTGATCAGTTTGTGCGTATTCACAAGATTGTCTGCACTTATGTTGTGGGCATGCACAAAGTCAGGATGTTATTTTTTGCGGTGGGCCAATATAGCCTCTAAAAGCCGAAATGCTGGTACGCAAACAAGGATGGCTCTGGGGAGCTTGCAGAAATGTTCAATCTTGATTGATTTGTTCGTTTGATTTGATTCTTTACATCCCATCAACAATATTTCAGTCATATAGGGACAGGTCTTCCTGGTTGAACCAGTACTAAGGTAGGAATTATGTTCTTGTTCAAGGACACAACGCAGTGACGCCTGTGAAGCTTGGACCTGTGGCCCCTCGGTCTCGAGTCAAGCACTCTACCACTGAGCCACTGCGCTCTTGATTGAGGCTTTCTTGCATGCATAAAACATAGGGACTTGGGTACCCACACATGCTGAAATTAAGGCGTCTGGTTTCACTTGATGGCGGTGCATGTGTTTTAAGGGATGACTTAATACGCATATGCAACAGATTGTGATTTAGTTTGATGCTACAGCCCATAGGCCCTTGGATAGATATGGTTTAACCACACCCTCCCACAGGCTGAATTTTGTAGACTATGATTTCCATAAAGCCTAATATGTTACAATTTTTTTTTTGAAACATGTTAGCCCTCTGGCAACGGTCACGTAAGCCTGTAACATCCTGTTACACATCTTTGTTTTGATTCTTTACATCCCATCTTAATTTGGGTGTGAGCATGACTTTTATTTTGTGATTTTCACTATCAAGTTCAGTGTTTGATGCCAAATCATGCATACAATTTGCTAAATATACATATAGTGATTCTAAATCGACACACGCCAAGTACCGAAAAAGGAATCAAATAGGAGAAATTCCAGCATGTCTTTCAGTTATATAGGGACGGGTCTTCCTTGCTTGAACCAGTACTTAGCTAGGATTAATGTTCTTGCTCAAGGATACAATGCAGTGACGCTGGTGAGGCTGGAACCCATGGCCCCTCGGTCTTGAGTCAAGCACTTTACCACAAATCGTTAAAATGACATGAAATGTACAAAAGACAAAATGTTATTAGAGGCATATAAATGAGTTAAAGTTTTAAATTTTCATATAGCCCAATCATGAACAACAAAACCTTTTTATTTAAAACAAAATTATACAGTCCACTATGTTACGGATGTGACATTTTGCATTACTACCCTATTTCTTGGAAATTATTGTGGCTGTCGTTTCTTCTGAAATGTTTATTATTGTTCATTGGGTCTGATGTTTGATGCTGCCACAAAGACAATAAACTGAACTATCCAAACTCCAAAGACCAGCTTTTTCTTTACAAAATATCTTTTGTAGGCATTTGAAAATGGCTACCAGTGTATAAATTTTCAATAATAACAAATACATTTTTTGCTAAAAAACATGGATTAAGTCATGCAGTTTAAAGAAAGCCCAAATATATTCAGCTGGCGTGTTATGAGAGAGATAAATAACAGTAAATTATACTTGAGTAGCGTGCTCATCTTGAAAACATAATGCAAATAATAACATATATAACATCCAAAAATATCTGTGCATGGACCATCCCATTTAGGTTTTTTTTGTACACTATGTTTTTCTAAAGATATATTAAATGTTTAGAAGAATATAAGATGCAAAATGGCTAAAATTAGGTTCTGGCAGTTAGGGCTTTACTTTGTTACAGTCACGTTGGCTCTGTTACCTTTTAAAAATCTCTAATCCTATAGTGCAAATACAAAGTTGAATCTAATTCTTATTCATCAAAATACTAATTGCACCGAAAGCTCTTAAATACTTGCAGCCAACAGCCAGTATACAACAAAATAATCTACAGCTATGATAATACTGTTATATATGTTACTTAATAAAATATATTACTATTTAGAACAGTGCTTTCACTTGACCATTGGCTGCCAAAAGACCTCCAAAGCATTGTTCATTATGATTCACTACAAATTCATTATATAAGCCACAAAGTAATGTAGGCCATGGGATACATATGGCTTTGTCTCTCCCAGGGGTAATTTTGCAGACTATGTTATTCATATAGCTGAATGTCTTACAAGTTTTTTTGAAATATGTTACCCCTCTGACAAGTGTCGCGTAAGCCATGTTACACCTGTCACGTACGTTACTCTCCAAAATTTATTCAAATTACATGGACTGTTAAAAAGTCAAAAATGTTATGAGACATTCAAATGAATTGCAGTTTAACGTTTCTATATAGCCTAACCATTTAGCAACAAAACCTTATTATTTTAAACAAAATTATGCTATCCACTATGTTACGTGACATTTTTCATTGCTACCATATTTCTGGGAAATCATTATGCCTGTCGTTTCTTCTTATTACTGACAAAAGGGTCAAGGTTTTGGTGTTATCAAAAAGACAACTAACTGACCAAAATTGTAAAGACCAGCTGCCTAGCTGTAATAGAATATTTTTGTAGACATTTGATTTGATAAGTTTACAATAATAACACACACATTTTTTTGGCTAAAAAGCATGGAATAAAGTCATGCAGAGTAAAAACAAATATATTCAGCTGGCATGTTATGAGATTGGATACAAGCAGTAAATTATACATAAGCGGCATGCTTATCTTGAAACCATAGAGCAAATAGTAACATATATAACATCCAAAAAAAAAAGCTTATGGAAGCCCTCCCCCCATTAAGTAGTTACTTAGTACAATATGATATCCTTAAACTGCATTAATTTTTTTTAAAATATAAGATGCAAAATGGCTCATGTTAGCTTCTGGTAGTTTGGGCTTCACTGTGTAACAGCCATGGTAACTCTGTTACCCTAAAATAGTATCTAAATCAATTGTACAAATACAAAGTTTAATCTAATTCTTATTTAACGACATGCTCATTGCATTGAAAGATGTTAATAAATGCAGCCAACAGCCAGTATGCAACAAAGCAACCTACATTTATGATAAAACTGTTGTACACGTTACTTAATATCAAATATTTTATACCACAGCTGTATTAAGTACAGTGTTATCACTTGATCATTGACTTTCATAATACCTCCGAAACTTTGTTCATTATAGTTTGCTACAAACTCATTATATAAACCACAAATTATATTCGTTAGCTCATACACAGTTAAGGGATTACCCTGCAATATCAAAGTTTACTATGTTACCCTAATAAATAGGAGCTTCTATAGTAAGATAGGAACTTCTTAAGTGATAATATCAAAGAATTTCTTATTCTTACATGTCAATATATATTTTTTATTGAAAGCAAAGGACTAGAAATATGCACCTATTTTACAGTTACATATGTTGCTTTCTTTTATATTTATCAATTAAGTATAATAAAAAGCACTATATGAGTTTAAACTACTAGTTGGTATAAATTGCTGTAATTTGAAGGCCCACTTATGCGAAATATGATGAATAGTGTCCTTATTAGTATAAAGCATATTACTGAAAATAAACTGATTGAAGCATGGGTGATTTAGAGGAAGATACTTGAACTTAAAGCACATAAACTACCATAGAAGTTTTTTGTATCAAATATGTAACCAACATTAAAAGAACTGCTAATTTTAATGGTCAAATTACTTTTCATAAAATGGTTTATGATATTGCTTATCTGAGTCGTAAAAATTCAGTCCACGTTTGACAACCTTCATGCCTACCCCTATAGTCATCATCTATTTTTATCTAAAGCATGTCCAATTTGGCTGGATTTAATGTGAAAAATAAATCAAATAAGCCAGCATAATTGATTTTGAGAGGGCTGGTTGCTTTGCTTAGTTTGTCTTCCTGGTGTCTCGTGATTGTTGTGTGGCTCTTCCTCACAGTGCCATGGGATTGTCTGCAGTTTGTGATTGTGGTATTTTCTGATCGTACTCACTATTTTTCTAATGCAAAATCAATCTGAACCATAAATATTCCATATATTATGTCACCCATTGTAACATGATTTCATCAAAAATTAAAACACTTAATATTTATGAAAATGAAAGCAGAACTTGATCAATCAATATTTTTTTTTCTATCAGAACTGGATTGGTTGAATGTCTGTCATAACCTCTAAACGATGTTATGTGACTTTTTTGTTACTGTAAAGGCGGCACCTCATGAATGCATAATAAGGACTGGTCAACCTTTCACATAGGTAAAAGCTGAAAATGAGGCATGGTTTTATTAAAAAGTAACTATCATATTGCCCCATTGCCTCAGATTAGACGCAAAACACGTTATTTAGTCCTTAAAACGCCAGCAAAATAACTGCATCTGAAAATGTCTATTTAACATAAGCATAGGGGCAAACATTGTGGACACAGATCAGACTGCTCCTACAGGAGCAGTATGATCTGGGTCCTACAGGAGCAGTCTGATCTGGGTCCACACTGTTTGTCTGTGAGGCTTCAAATATTTTAGTGGATGGCAAAAAACATACATTTTGTGATTATGTGCTTTAAGGGTTAATAAATGTGAGTTCAGTATGTATACGGTTAGGATTTTCATGAAATGCACGCTTGCTTGCGTATCACAAAAAGCTGATTAACTCTTTACCAAACTATAAATAAAAGGTGATTTCCCTTCCTTAGCAGATGAACTAGCCAAACCTAGCCCAGATATGAATATTAAATTGCCGCCTTTACAGTAAGCGAAAAGTCTATTAATACAATCATTTAGGCAAGACCTAGTTTGTAACTTAATTAAACTCCTGAAACATTTAGCAATGGAAGTGTGGGTCAGTATATATACATGAACTTCAAACTGCTTTTATTGCCAAAGCAAACACTATGGATCCTAACCAGACTGCTCCAAAGATAAGTCTCATCTGGAAACATAATGTTTGCAAATAAGGCTTCTAAAGTACACCAGCAGATTAGAGCAAACATTTAGTCTGTTCTGAGTCTTAGAGGAGCGTAAAGTCAATTGTTAGTTTGTCAGGACTGTAAGGTAGAATGGCAGAGAGACGTACGGACGAAATCAAGCAATTCTATAGTACTTAAAACTGACTTTGATTAGTAGGGTGCTAAAAAGGACTAGAAATTACCTGCCAATCCTCAGTACACCAAATTTAGACAATATGCATTACCCAGTACACCTTTTCCCAATCCCCAGTACCCTTTTTGAGACTAATTGACCATCAGTTTTGAGCCATATCTCCATCAAGTTTCAACCTACGAGGCTGAAATTTTCAGCATTGATATTTAAATGCCATTGCAAAAAATTGGTCGATTCAGAATTTTAATAGTTTGCTTTCTTTGTTCAATATTATTCCTTTTTGGGGATAGGTGTCTAAATTTTGGTGTGAGCATGACTTTCATTTTGTGATTTTCACTATCAAGTTCAGTGTTTGATGCCAAATCATGCATACTATTTGCTAAATATCCATATAGTGATTCTAAATTGACACACGCCAAGTACCGAAAAAAGAATTATCTAGGAGAAATTCCAGATTTCCTTACCTTCGTTGTGTGTTTTTTTCCTAATTCAGTGTAAACATCGGCTCATTTTGGAGCAATATCCTGTGTACGTTTCCACCCAGTGATATCGTTCTATGCTTAATTTATGTTGATCCGTTTATATGAGGGCGGATGAAATGTGTTATCATTGTCCAAAAGCGGTTCTATTTTAAATCATGTACTCATTACTATTGCAAGGAAACAAGCCAGCGCATGCAATTTTGGTACTTTTTGTTAGGCGAGCAGTCAGTGCTCATATCCGCGCAGACTCGATAGATCATTCGCTGCTTACTTACACAAAGTATGAAAGTAAAATACTTCAAGACAATTTAGCCTCTTGTCCAACATATTGGATCTTATCCCAGTGTGGAAATTCTTACTTTTTCCATGTTTTCTTGCACACCGGATAAGGATATCTGAGATTTTACCATGGGATAGAAAATCTTATCTTACCCATGCTATCTTATCTAGGACGTCAAGTAACGTCATCATGTAAAATTGCATCTTAGCGTATTCAAGGGCTTCTGGAAGCTTATTTTAAAATAAATAAATTAAAAAAAACAGTGGTGAGCAAGAAAAAGAAACCATTGTTCGTTGAGGGTAGGATAGAAAAATCCGTCCCTCGAGATCACCGTTTGTTATCACTCGGCAAGCCTCGTGATGCCAAACGGCGATCCTCGGGACGGAATTTTCTATCCTACCCTCAGACTCATGATAAATTCTTATAATCTTACCCAGGATGATAGTTACCTGTGGCAACGGTACACTTGCTGCATTGTAAGTGAAGTACTGCATCTTTAAAATAGCAGGCTTCACTTGAGAGGATTCACACTGTTTGTGAATTCACCTATTGGATTGACAATATTTGTGAATGAATAACGTCTTATTTTAACTGCAGGTGATCGTAACAGGCTTGGTGTTGACATTTATGATTGGCATGGTTATGTTTTGTTAGGGAATTTTGACACCGGCTTGTCATCATTTCTTAAAGGTTATGTTGATAAGCCTGTCAATTCTGATGGGATGTTTTAACACCTTTGAAATGTCACGTTGATTGTGAACGTTTCTTTGTTTAGTAATATTGCATCAACTAAATAAAAAGATCAGGTCAATCATTCAAGGGTCTGATATTTGGGAAATTGCACAGTCGGCATGGCTATACGTCACTTTGTGTCTTCCTATTGGTTGATATAAATGGAGGCTTACCTCAGTAGAGGGTGCTTTATTGATAGCTTGAAATACGATTGGCTAATGATGATGTTATAACATGTCACTGTTGTTTGCTTCTACCACGTGCCTTCATAATATATAATGTGGAGTCCATTGTGAGAGAGTTTTGAAACTTTGGGTGTTTCGATTAGTTTCTAGAAGCTATTTACAGGCCTATAGTGTTGATTAAGAATTTTTAAAACATTTTTTAAGCTTAAAATGAGGCTGGACAAGTCTCGTCACTTGTAATGATTTTGTTCAGAAAGTCCAAGTCTCGTCCGTTGTTATGATTTTGTTCAGAAATTTACTATCTCGCTCACATTTTTTGATGAATTTCCTTGAATCACTTACACGTTGAAGACCATTGGCGTAGCTCCAATTACACAAGTGCGTACTAAAAAGTAGCATTCAAGGGAGGTCAACTAATGTGGTAAAAGTGATTTTCCACACCATAAGGAACTGCTCTTAAAGGTAAGAATTCGCTCCCATGGGGAGCGAATTCTTCCCTTCAAGAGAAGTTCCCATTTTGAAAAGGGACGCAATAGAAGAGAATCACTGTTTGATCAGGTAGTCTCCCTTTGATGTGCGTAACTTTTTCAGCGTTCTGGCTGTGCTCTTGAAGACTTTCATCTTCCGATACAAAACGGGGAACCCATCTTGCAGATGCCTTTGACATTTTCAGGTTTTAATGTTCTATGACTTCCCAAAACCTGTTATTTCAGCTAGGTCGCGCACCGTGTGTCTTCTGTCGTCGTTGAGGGCTGATTCGACTTTTGAAATGTTTCCAGTATTCTAAACACATATAAGCCTTGCCTCCTTTTTGTGGGACATTAGCAAACAGTACAAAACCAGAACAGACGTCAAAAATGCGGCGTCTGATTAGCTTCTCTCCTGTTTGTAAACAGAAAATCCTTTTAAAATTTGAATAAAAATGAAAAATACCACCCAACAACCCTAAAATAGGAATAGGACTGGTCCAATTGATTAGAGTGGGAAATTCCATTCAGCATAAATGGGTTTAGCGGCGGTCTTCCCATACGCTCTGCCGCAGGCATTCCTTCACGGATTCTTGGAAATAAATTGTATACTAAAGCCCTTGATACATTTCTGTGACGCTTGACTTGGTTTATTTGCTTCAAAGTATCTAGACACAAAACAAAATTTTATTACTGTCCGCTGCTCAGCCCGTACGTCTGGCGTTTTTTTTTTCACTGCTCACTGACTCATTCCATCGTATGGTGCCAGGTCGTAAATGACGTCATAGCTTTGCAATTTTGTGATATGACGTGAAAGAAAATGACATTTCTGCCAAAATAAATATTTTATGGGTATCCTGTCTAGTTTTTGATACCAGTTGGAACACAGAGAGAGTATTTTGAGTAAAAGTATTTTAAAAATGTAAAAATGCGCGACGCAAAATATTCCCTAAAAATGGTGGCCAAAATATGGCGCGAAAATACACTTTTTTTAATGCACTTTGATATTAATCTGGGGAGAGGATTTCTAATGTCGTTATAACTTGTATCCAATCCCTTTGTTTATGCACAATAAAATATGTTTAATCTAATCTATTAATTTGTACTGAATGACAGTGTTTTCTTGCTACATATTCAGAGTCTATGACCTTTAATCGCCAACTTTCAACTTTTGTAAATATTTAGTGATAATCTTTGCAACGAAATGCACCACCATCTACACTTCCACAAAATGCTTTGAGGCGTGACAGTGACGGTAAATGCATTGAAAGAATCGAGGGTCATTCCTTAGAGGTCGCGGTAGAAGTATAGCTCTAAGAAACAGAAACGAAAACCACGCCCCAGCGAATAATGGGACGCTTTTTTGTCTCTAGAACGGATTTTGATAAAATTAATATTAACGTATTCATCTTTTGCCTCGACCATTTTTTGCTGAGTATATTCACGGGACAAACCAATGATTTGACGTAGAAAAGGCGAAGAATTTTGGAGATTTAATACCTTATCTGGGACCTCACATATGCAAGATTTCATTTTTAATTCTTTTGTTCGCCTGAAAAATGGGCTTTACCCTTGTTCCCGTTGCTATGAATTGAGTAAACCTTTATTTTCAATGTTTCCTTCTTCCCCCTTTTACCAAAATCGTCAATTTGTTTTCTTATGTTCCCTCTTCCCCAATAGTGTCTTTGTTCCCCTGTTCCCCTCAAAATTTGGTGTTCCGCTTTCCCTGATTTGTATAAATGATAAGTCTAGGTTCGCCACAATCTGATTAAAACCCGATCTACGCTTACTAGGTAGCTGTGGCTAGATCGGGTTATAATCAGATTGAGGTTCGCCATGACCTAGTTTAACATTATTAAGATGTGTGGCCCAAAATCAGGTGAGCGCGTCAGGTCCTCTAGTTTGTGTTTGCGTGCAGTGAATGTGTGCGTGCTCGTCTGAGCATTCGACACTCGCATATGCAAAAATACAAACATCTCATGTGTTGTTTGATCTATTCTTATATGTAGCTGATTAGTTGTTAGGAATGCTACATTTGGATTGACATTTCTCTATATTAATTTTTCAAAGGCTTATTATACTATTTTTTGATGTATATTCCAATCAAATATTTCTTGCACCTGGTATGTTTATGACATTAAATGGCAATGTATATGACGCCTGCACAAAATACGATGCTTTAGAACTGGGTGCAGCGATCATCATATTTCAATAATACCTTTGTTTTGCATGTCTTTTAAGATTAGTAAAATGTCATTAATATTTCTAAAGGTAGACTGGTACAGGAAATGTGGGTGGTAGTCTAACTTTGATTAATATTCCGCGGCTCTAGGGAAATATGGCATTACTGTAACCATGACTAGAATATGTTCGTGTAAAGTCGGTATTCCTCGTAAAATCATCTTATCAGCTACCTCTTATATCAACTGCATTGTTGCACGTTGACCTGATAAACGTTGCCTATCTCACGGCATGTGCCTTTACAATATAGGTGAACTTACCGTCCCGCCATGGCCATAGCTGTTGACTTGGGACGTAAAGCAACAAAACAAACAAACAAAAAAACAAAAAACACCATGAGCCATGAGTAAACCTGTATTTGGGGTTTAGAAATCCTATAACAATTCAAACTGGCATACTCAGCTATAGCGACCAGTTTAAGTCTTCAAATTTAGGACTTGGAAAGTAAGAGTATTAAATATACTATCTAGGCAACGACAAAAAGAGTTGCTGCAGATGCACAGGCTGATCTTCCCCTTGGTAATAGTTATAAGCATATGGCATAAACAGGTTTTCTCGTTGATGTGGCTAAAAGTACATAAGCAAAGATTCTTGACTAGGAAATATTCTGCAGTTATAAAAATGTGAGAAATGAAGCAGTGAATGGCGATGCAGACCAAACTCTAAAAATCTGAAACATTATAATACTTCAGACAAAAGTAAGAGAGAAAAAACGCACAAAATGTAAAGGCAAAATGGCTGCAGCCAGAAACAGGCTATGCATATATACACAGCGTCACAAATTATTTTTTTGCTGAAACGCTTCCGTGAAGTAATTTTATTGAACATGGAAGTGAAACTTTGCATAAATATTTAAATGAAAAAATAAAAATACATGTAATATTTGGATTTTCTAGGAAAATGGATTAACAAGCCATCTCAATCAAGGTGACACATACATGCACGTGAACCTCTAGCCACGAAGCTAGGGAAGTAACAGAATGTGTATCGATATATGAGCCGCGACACGTGATTTCCAACGATGTGACATTTTGACAAGTGTAGACTCAGACCAGCATGTGCAGCCTCCTTTCAAGCTAGCTTATAAACTCCAAAGTATGCTTGGTTAGTAGCTAAACACTCATAGAACTTTAAGCGACTTGCAAAGGCTATGATCAGACTGAGCGTATGCGCAGGCTGATTTGAAGCTTTACTTGGCGCACATACCACATTGTTTGAAATCTCATGTTGCGGCTCATATAGCCCAAACAAGGTCATGTCGTATCGCTATGCCATACAGGAGACCCCTACCGACTAAAGAGTCCCAACAACCCACCCATGGTATACATTCCCCTTAATTTGATATGCAACATGACCGCTTTCACCAAAAAAAAGTTTGACCTTTTGACCTCACCCCAAGAGTAGAGAATGCGAGATGCTTGCATTTAGTCGTACGTTTCATACCCTTAAATTTGATATGAACCATTACCATATTCTGAACCAAAAATGTTTTCACCTTTTGATCCCATCCCAGGGGTCGGTTATGTGTATAAGGGCAACGTTTTGGCTGGCATGTTGTTGTACGCGCCATTCCCTTTAGTTTGATAAGCTTCATGACCACTTTCAGAAAAAAATATTTTGACCTTTTTCTTACGATGTCCAATTATAGGAACATCAGAATCAGTGATGGTTGCGTATACATATAAATACGCGAATGTTTAGGTATGCACCCGGTTATCTATACGAACTGTGATACGGTACCTTTTCTACTATTAGTCCAATATAAGGGCGGTTTGTCTGAGATAGAGTTCACTGTTACTTTATTCAGTAACGCGAGCCTTTTTTTCTTACCTTTCTCGCAGATTTTATGCTTTTCTTCTTATATATAGGGCGGAATTGTCCATTTTTGTTAGGGGACATAGAAAAGTTACAGTAACAAGGTACGTCGTAGAGACGCTGTTCATTATTCTAGACAGAATTATCTCTGAATGTGTCCCCTCCTACGTTAGAGGTAGAATGCTGTGGAGCCATTGAATCGAAAACTAAGGGCACATGATAGTTCGTCCCCTTAGGCCGCTAAAAGTGTGGGATCCGGCTTCAGGATTCACTATCCATGATCGTAGTTAGAGGTCAACTTTATAACCAGTGAGTTGACAAGCCAACGGGGTGGAATCACGAATCAATGAAAAAAAATGACTTAAAGAGATCGCGATCAAATACACGGGTTATAAAAGAAAAAAAAACATGACAGTATAACTGACGTCCCAGGTCGGTGTGACGTTGAAATATAACTCATCTCGCAGCCTATTGACTAAAAGTCAACATTGTGTAGCCAAGAAGATTGAGTTTTCGCGAATCGCGTAAATGACTACAAAATATGTAATACCGAAGAACTAGAGATTAGAAGGGCCCAGTTTTTTTTCTAGATCTTAGATTTACATGTGAATTATATTCTTTACGTTTTTTTAGTTCTAAATTGTTGACGTACGTCTAGAGCAGGACACTCTCAGATTGATTTTTATAGAAACTATCTTAGAGTGGCAACTTGCCCTAGTATAGATTGTCAACTAGCCAGAACTAGCCAGAAATAATAGCGTAGGTGGTGTCGTTGTATCATTGATGTGTTGTCGATGTTTTTTATAACATAAAGTACTGAAAGGTTATTACTAGTTGTGTGCATTATTTTTCCCTGGTAGCATCGTCATCGCCTAAAGGAATTTTCCAATAAGATTTCCCCCCCCTTTCCGTCCTGACCGGCTTTATGTCGTAACACTTTTGTCCATCATAAGGTCAAAATATTTGGTTGCATGTTGTCGTACATTTTTATTCCCAATATTTGATAGGCATTTAGATCATATTCTGAAAAAAGTTGGTGTTTCGCCAAAGTTGTGACCTTGAACGTGAGAGTCAGTGACTAAGTGATGTGCATGATACACTATCATGCTTTAGGCAAGAATCATGCAAAGTTGTTATGAATTTAGCCTACCCTTGTAGAAGATATGGCCTGGACATAGAGAATACTAGGTGAGTGTCTTTTGATATCAAGTTTACCAGGCAAGGCTTTGAGAACGCATGTTGACATCGCGAGGCTTGCCGAGCGGTTCAACATGCGTTCTCAAAGCCGAGCCTGGTAAACTTGATATCAAAAGACGCGAACCTGGTTTTCTATTTATCAGTTTACCCATTGCTGAACACTTTTCAAACTGGTGATTATGACGTATTTTTATTATTTTTGTGTTGATTCAGCGTCATTAGCGAGGTCATTCAAAAAGTGCAACGTCATCATGACCTGATAAAGGTAACATGCCGTGAGATAGGAAACGTTTATTAGGTTATGTTGAAACAATTCAGTTAATATTAGGGGTGACTGATAAATTATGAATTTAGCCTACCCTTGTAGAAGATATGGCCTGGATATGAAATTCTGAGTACAACAGCTTATAATCATGTATGAGTAGTAGTTGTGACCTTGACCTTGGAGGTAGGTAGCTTAAAGGTGTGCACACCTTTATGGACAATTCGTTACTTATTGTATCAGTAATCTATCTGAGTGAAAAAGGGTTAATATCAGTTCCTCCTCACTCATATCTCACTCTCAATCTCCCAATTCCTGGCAGTACGAAGCCCACTGAAGTCAATAATGTACTGTTTCTGAAAATAATTCATCTTAATTGATCCTATCACAAGATTTATTTTTTTTTCGATACACGAAAAAGCTGTCTTACGTTATATCGTTTGAAATAAAGTAAGAAAAAATAATCACTGTTAGACCGTAGTGATATAAACAACGACAAGCTAGTTTAAGCGTAACCCATTTAAGCGCATGTTTTTATGGGACAGCCGCTAACAGCGCATAACAGGATATTCACTGTTTTTGCTGTAAGAATGTTCTATTTAAATTTGAAAAAAAAAATACAAAAATAACAACCAACCATCCTAAAATTGGAAATGGGCTCGTCCTACTGATATGGGTAGGCACGTCCATTTAGTATAGATAAGTTAAACAACTGATTACTCGATGCTAAAGTCTGGTCTTCTGAACTTTGAGCTAGGCTTGGTATACACAAAGAAAACGGTTCAGGTTAAGAATTTAGATTCGCTATACTACTATTACTTTATTTTGTTCATTTCGCATTCATTCAGAACAATGTACATCTAAGTATCTAAATGGAGATGACAGCGCATAAGCTCAACACTTACAGTCAAATCCAAGAAACATTGTATGTATGTATATATCAAAATATGTCAAGCTTTATGAATAAAATATTGCTTAAACCAAGTTAAGAATGTTTTCTTTGATTTTCAAGACCTAATTTTTTACACTATAAAAGTGGTGCCACTCTCTAGGGGATATACCAGACAAATATAAGGCCAAACTAAATGAGATGATTATGAAACTCATTGCAGAGTGTAATAATGAGGCCACATGAAGGGTTTAGGTATTTTCTGATAAAATGTTGATATGTTATCATGGTGATAGAACGTTTGATGTATACAGGTAAGTCCCCTCTTGGAGTCCCATATTAAAATTGATCCTCAGTTAATCCGCTACTGACCCCTCATAATTCGAAATATAGGCCTTTCACTCATTTGTAGGAATGCTTTTTTTCAGAAACAACTCCCTTTGGTTGTAAAAGTGACTGTACTCGAGATTCTGCTTGATTAAACAGTTTCGTAGAAAACATTTCACAGAACCGTTTATAGTGTAGTATTGCGCGTGGTACGGGTAATGGACATGAACCATGTTCAACTGATATATCCATGGGGATTCTGGGTATATTAGTTATCGCTGTTTAAAGCAAAACAAAGGTGTATAATTACAAAGTAAATCGCCGTAAAATTGATTATATTTGATGAATGTGTATCATATTTAAAGGAATGTGTCGATTATTTATCGGACAAAGTATACCATTACATGTTCTAATTCATTATTATATTTATTTTATTGTCAATAGTTGATATAATTTGCATACAGTTAACGTGTCTTAAGCGGCATCTAAAAATAGACAAAACAAAGATCTTTGTGACAAATGGTAGCTTAATGAAGGTCGAAAGTATTGCAAAATGCATTGACCTACATTAAGCGATAATCTGTCTTGAAACCCATTTTTTTGAGTTCTTTTTAGTGGCCGCTTAAGACAGGTATTACTGTAAATGAATAACGCTGTACTGTCAATTCAGAAAAAGTAACTCAATCAATATTTGATTTTAACTGAATAAAATACTTGAATTTGAACTTGAATTGAGTTCGAGTCTATGGATTCGTCCATGTACACAGTACGTATACTGTAGCTATGGCGTACTCGATTCAATCAAATAACGATTCCAGAATATAATATCTGTCATTCGGTGCTTAATCACCGATAAAAGAGACGATATAACACTCTGATACAACACCATTGTTTCTTATAATAATTGTTTTTCCAAGCAACTCCTCTTTAATATTTAATGAGGAGATAGTACAATTCACAGCTTAAGATGAACACAAGTTTTGAGCGTAAAATTGTATATATTTCTTACCGGTCCGTTTTAACGTATGTTTTGGGTGCTAAAGAGAACTGTCCCATTGAGACGGTTCTTTTGAGTACCCACAACATATGTTTTGGTTGAGAAATATGAAAAATAGTTTTAAATTACCCACACTTATCTAGGGGATCGGCACATCTAGCCAAACCACAGCCGAGAAGCCCTAGCAGTTTGGTACAACAAACAAAGATGATCCGGATAACCATGTGCTTATCCAGATAAGCATATGCTTATCCGGATCAACTCTGTTCAAGCCAAAAATGTATTGATGCCGAAACAAAGTTTAAATTGGTATAACAATTTCGATTCTTTTGGAGATTTGGATTCTTTCGATGCACGCATAAGCCGTTATTGTTATTTGTCTGTGTCACGACTATATAATTAAAGCGTTATTAATATTTACTCATTTTCAAGACAAGACAAAGTACTCAATAACACGACACACCAACGACACACTGTTTCATTATCATTGTTAACACTCCTCCAGAAAATAGGGATTTATGTTTGGTCCTGTCTTTTTAATAATTATATACTTTCTATTTTTGCTATAATCTCATTTAGGAAGAGAGACCAGGCCTCGAGGTTATACAAGCTTGAGTTCATTCTCAAACTCAAAATAAAGCGCAATGATTGGCTGATTGCGGACACAGGTCCTCAAGCAGCCAATCATTGCATGAGGATGCTTTACTTGAGTTGTACTCTAAATTTTGTTTATCTGTGCACTGATATCTCTTACCCATGGTACTCAAAATAAAGCGCAATGATTGGCTGCTTGCAGGCACGTGTCCGCAAGCAGCCAATCATTGCGCTTTATTTGAGTTTGAGGTTGCTTAATACGTTAATCATTGTACTCTTACTTTCTGTTTATCTGTGCATTGATATTTATTACTCATGGAGCCGTGGGTTGTTTGTGATTATGGTATTTCCTGGTCATACTCGCTGTTTTTCATTCTACTCTGTCTTCAGGCATACTTAAAAAGTAAGCATGACCAGGAAATGATACTCTCAGACTGCAGACCAACCAACGGCACCGTGAGGCAGCCACAACACAGTTAAAGTAAAGCAACCAGCTCTCTCATCCTTTAAGATATGTGTTTGTTCATTAGCAGCTATCCAACATGCAATTTACAAACTTTCATGGTGACGTTTGATTAGCCCGTACAAGTTGAACGTCCTTTTGAAAGGGAGAATGGCAAACAGTGCAAATCAAGACCAGACCCATTTTATAACGGTTGCATATGTTTGACTTTGTCTAAATCTTATTTGACACCAGGCACGACTAGGCCAAGAAATTCACTGACTTTACAATACGCCCTCTGCTCTTCTTGAAAATTGCACTCAGTTTATGTTATCAGTTTGAATTAATCCTCTGCCCAGGGCTTGCACACTGCTGTTTAATCTCAACCCATTGTAAAATTAAAGTAGAAGGCAACAAGATTTGCCAGCCAAAAATGCCGGGACAGATCACCAGGATGTGTTGCCACTAAACTGCACGACCTTGGCTGGGAGCCTCTTGAAGACAGGTGTCTCTATCAGCTCTCCATTGTATTCAAGAACGGGATTGTTGACATTGATGCCAATGACACCGGTGTCAGGCTTACCAGAGGCAGTCAACGACTTAACCAGTCTTGCACGGAATGCCCGCGAACAGGAATTTCTATACCTCTATACGACTGTACAATTCCAAGAATGGAATATACTCCCAGAAGCAGAAGCACCATTGCTGGAAGACATTTAAGCCTTGCTGAGTAGTCATTCTGTGCTTCTCATCTTCAAACTTAAGACTCTTCAAACCTTAGACGCCTCCACAAATTATACATAGTTTTAACTATGTAAAATAGAGGATTTTAAAGGTCGGTAAAGTTAGCACTAATTTTGCTGCAGCAAAAAACGGTAAAATTGGCAGCAATTTTTCTGCAGCAAAAAACGGTCAAGTTAGCAGCAGCAGTAAAAAACGGTAAAGTTAGCAGCAATTTTTCTGCAGCAAAAAACGGTCAAGTTAGCAGCAATTTTGCCGCAGCAAAAAATGGTAAAGTTGACAGCAATTTTATGGCAGAGAAAAACGGTCAAGTTAGCACAAAATTTCTGCTAGCACAAAAAAATTTGCTAGCAAAAAATTCGATGCTGGCACAAAAATTCCTGCTAGCACAAAATTTGCTGCTAGCAAAAAATTTGCTGCCAGCAAAAAAAATTCTGCTAGCACAAAAATTTCTGCTAGCACAAAATTTGCTGCCAGCAAAACAATTTCTGCTAGCACAAAATTTGCTGTCAGCAAAAAAATTTCTGCTAGCACAAAAATTTCTGCTAGCACAAAATTTGCTGCTGGCAAAAAAAAATTCTGCTAGCACAAAATTTGCTGCCAGCAAAAAATTTCTGCTAGCACAAAAATTTGCTGCTAGCACAAAATTTCCTGCTAGCACAAAAAATTTTGCTTGCAAAAAATTTGCTGCTAGCAGAAAAAATTCTGCAAGCACAAAAATTTCTGCTAGCAAAAAATTTGCTGCCAGCAAAAAAAATTCTGCTAGCACAAAAATTTCTGCTAGCAAAAAATTTGCTGCTGGCAAAAAATTTTCTGCTAGCACAAAATTTTTTGCTAGCAAAATTTTCTGATAGCACAAAATTTTTTGCTAGCACAAAATTTCCTGCTAGCACAAAAAATTTTGCTAGCCAAAAATTTGCTACCAGCAGAAAAAATTCAGCTAGCACAAAAATTTCTGCTAGCAAAAATTTGCTGCCAGCAAAAAATTGTTGGCTAGCACAAAAATTTCTGCTAGCACAAAATTTGCTGCTGGCAAAAACATTTCTGCTAGCACAAAAATTTCTGCTAGCACAAAATTTGCTGCTAGCAAAAAATTTTCTGCTAGCCCAAAAATTCTGCTAGCACAAAAAATTTTGCTACCACAAAATTTGCTGCCAGCAAAAATTTTTCTTCTAGCACAAAAATTTCTGCTAGCACATAATTTCCTGCTAGCACAAAAAAATTTGCTAGCAAAAAAATTGCTGCCAGCAGAACAAATTCTGCTAGCACAAAAATTTCTGCTAGCAAAAAATCTGCTGCCAGCAAAAAATTTTCTGCTAGCACAAAAATTTCTGCTAGCACAAAATTTGCTGCTGGCAAAAAAATTCTGCTAGCACAAAAATTTCTGCTAGCACAAAATTTGCTGCTGGCACAAAAATTTCTGCTAGCAAAAAAAATGCAGCCAGCACAAAATTTGCTGCTGGCACAAAAATTCCTGCTAGCACAAAATTTGCATTTAAGGTTTAGACAATTACTTGAATCGTTTTTTGAACACAGGCCATTTCATTGCATCGGTTTTAGGTGTACATTGAAGTTTATAAGTCAGTATAAGCAGTGAATCGTAGCTTAATGCACGAAGATTGGTCCAGTTAAGCAATTTTAGCGAGAAGCTGTGACTGTCTTCATCAGGGTTAACATGTGTTTTGTGTGCTCAAAAGAACTGTATCATCGAGATGGTTGTTTTGAGTACACACCAAATATTTTTTGGTTGAGAAATAGGAAAAATAATTTTCTGTTACGCACTCTTATCTGTGGGAATGACGAATTACCTCCACTGACCTGCATAAGCCGTGTTTTATTTATATCATTAGGTTCACTTGGGACTAATTCAAAGAGAAGCAGCAAAAACACACCAAAATTCCATCTAATCCCAGCCTACTGGGAAAAAACTCAGATTTATGTGGAAAAAATTAATTCAACTACGCGGTCTATATCTAAATTCATTTTTCTAATTTATTTTTCAATTAAAATCACCATTAAAGAATAATCAGAAAAAAGGGGGTCACTTAAGTCCTGGAAACACAGTAGTTATGTTATTATAAAGATCAAAATATTGTTTTGGACTGTGGAAATAAAATGTTCATTTCAATTAAAATGTCTTTATTCTTTTCTATTTGAGAGACTTTATTACCTGGAAATAAAGGATAACCTGCGGATAAAACCTGACTATATTTACAGGCTTAGAAGTATTTTTACTTTTGGCTACTTTTTTGCCTCTTCCTACATTTTCCTTCTTTTATTCAGAAAACCCTACTATTCTTACTTTTCTGCACTAAAATGCCAATACATAATTCATTTCAGGAAAAGCTGAAATTGAATAATTTTAGAGAGCATATGTCGTTACAACCGACGATTTTTCATAAACTAAGGGCAATAAATCCTTAAATAGACCATTATCAAACTTGAAGAAGACATCATGGTACTAAACAATGTGACAAAGTTAGTACTAAACAATGTGACAAAGTTTCATAAAATACTGATCAAAACTATTCGACTTAGAGAGCGGACATCGTTTAAAATAGACTTCAAGCTAAAAAAGGTCCTGCTCCCCCCCCCCCCCCTAGGGAATTTTGCAGACATATCCTATCTTGAAGAAAATTTCAAGCCGCATCTTTTAAGAGATGTTTGCACTCTGTGCTCCGGGGCGTTAGTCTCTGACAGCCTGTTACATATGTTACTATAACAAACTAAGGAAAAAAATCAAAATGAAAGTTTGAGCTACAGAAAGAAGACATTAAACCATTTAATTATTCAAATTTCTTATGTAGTTTGCAAGCTGGATGCCTAAGCTACATAAAAGCAGCATTTCAAACAAATTACAGCCTTCAATGGTGTTATATGCGTTACATAGATTAAATTTCCCTTTTGAAAGTTGAAATCGTGACTAACATCATTCATTTTACAGACAATTTATGCATTTTTACAAGTGTTTTTAATCTTAGTTTACTAAAATACTCATTTGACTAATAGAAAAAACAAAGTTTGCTTTTCTATCTCAAATACATTGTTTTATATGAGCTATTAAACAACCCTACCCCCAGTTTTAAGTATCCAATTTTGGTATCTATTATTGAAGAAAAATATATGAAAATATTTGACGCTCGTGGATATCTTACTTTTTTGGCACTGTCTTGCTAATGCAATAAAGAATCATACATTTGCAAGTTTGCATGAGGATCAGAGCATTTGTTAAAGTATGTAACGTATGTTACATGGCATAATGAATGAGCAAGGAAATTGTCTTGGAAGTAAGATAAGAGATGATATTTCTGAAAAAAATGCTATTTTTCACATGTTTTCCTATTTAACTCTAGCCTCTGGTGCCTTATTCCCAGTAATTATAGTCATTGCTGATAACAAGCCCATGGAATTGTGTTACAGATGTTATATATAATTTTTATCATGTATTTCCTAATGCCTATAATATCAAAATGTATAGACATATAGATAGAAAATAATAGTTCTCATTTCAATGACACAATTTAATAAATATTCCTATTCAATACAATTATTCAAAAACAATCTTTATTCAAGTCACCCTCACAATGTCTATCATTGTGTCTGCTTCTATTGCAAAATAATCACCCATTTCATCACAACCAGTAGAATCATGGCATAGAATTAGGACTGCAAACTGAGTACAATCCTGTTCCTCTCCACCCATTTGGGAATCATGCAGACATATCCTACCTTAAAAAACAATTCAAGCTGCATCAAATAAGAGATGTTTGCACTCTATTAACCAGGGGGTAGCCTGTAATGGTATGTTACGTATGTTACCATATCAATTTAAGAATAAATGAATTGAAAGTCTGAGAAACAGAAAGAAGACATAAAACTATCTATTTATTTGAATTATTCATGTAGTTTGCATGCTGAATACCTTTGATACATAAGAAAGTGTTTTTTAACAAATACACAGATTCCTATGGTGTTATATTTGTTACATTAATTAAGATTACTATTTAAAATTGGTAATTGTGATAAACATCACTTATATAAGCATTTCGTGTGATCCTCCTCTTTTGCCATTAAAAGACTTAATTTTCTTTTTGTGTATGGCCAGTGCCAGCGTCAAACAAATTGACTCAGCTATAACTTGACTCCTTAGCATTCTTCAAAAGCAGAAACAGCATGTCAGTGTCATGGGATCAAACACCTGATAAAATATGAATCTTTGCACCCTTACTTACTTTAATGCCATTTGACATATATGCAGACAATGGAGTATGACTCTGATATATGTCTCTTCCTGTGAAGTGACAAGAGCAATCTTACTGCAGCTGCCTCTGAATCCGTGCTAGTCAAATGATAACTTTGCTCTGACTTTGCAAAAGCTATGTCTCTACCGTGTACCTCTAAGAATACATTAAGATTTCTGACATTGGTCAAACAGAAATTTGATAGGCTGCTTTTTTGCATCATTTGCCATGGAACCTTTTCAGCCCTTTGGTGCTTAAGTACTCAGGTCTTAGATCAATAGTATTTTGCTGCGCCCAAAGAACTTTATAAAAGTAAGTAAGGGTGCAAAGATCAGGAATTGATACAATCAAGTACCACACCTGACCCAGGATACCAATAAGTTTTCTTTAGTTACAATGTTGACTCTTGATGGTTTTGGCAGACCGTCTGAAACAATTTCTGTTACACCTTGAAAGTTATCTGGTATATGAGAAAGAACACGAAGTTGGACATTGCCATCAATTATGTTTGCAGCTGGTTGTTTTTTGATGTCAGTACATTGAAGCAAGCCTTAAAATGATGTAAAACCTTTGATTTCTCAGTTTTTGCAGCCATATCATTAGCTGTTGCATTCAAAAGAAGGAAAGTTGACTATGGGTGGAATAGGATAACCAGTAGTTCTATATTATGCTCTATGGAAGATTTATACAGAGTAAACAAGTTGATAAGGTTGCCCCATTTCATGATCCATTGAAAACACTGAAATTGAAAACACTTGCCTCTGACTGTGTAATCAAAAAGGATGTCACGACAAAGCCCTTGCTCATTTATTATGACGAGTTATATATGTTACATCCTTTAATAAGCACTCTTATCTTAGAAACTTAGTTAATCATTGAAGTGAAAGGGTCTAATTTGCATTCTGTTCATCCTGCATTTCATTGCTTTACCTGCTGTGATACATTTAGTTTGTTTATCTGAAGGGAAAGAGTTACCTTGGTTTCAGCACTTCAGTAGTGCTAAGACTTCAAATAAGTTTTTGAATGCTTGGGGAAAGATAATAAGTACAGACATTATTAGATGAAAATATGTTTGTTGCATGAATGGAAATGCTAAATTTATAAAAATTAAACCAGCTAAGATATGATTCTTTATCACAGAAATATCAAGGTACATCAGTCCAGGTACTCATTGCTTTTAATGGCATAATTTTCCTCCTTGTAAAGCTTTAGTCTTTCTCCCACTTGCAGAGTATCACTTGAAACACATACTCAAAGAGCCAACAATTAGGAATTCATATCAGTTTCAAAATGTTCCAAGCCGTGAATGGCAAAATTGGAAAGTTGATAATGGCTCATCAATTTTGAGTGGACTGGTGGTAAAATTTTATAACCGTAAATGATTGAAATATTGTGGGATGATTCTACTAGTAGCAAGGAGGCGTGTGATAATTATGATTACCACAGAAGCAGACAACGACAAACTTGAACATGAGTGTTTAATCGATGAGAATTAGTTTGGACCATTTCATTTATTGTATTGCCTTGTACAAATGTAAAACTATCTGTTCTATTTGTGGCTCTATATCTAGCATTATATGCACAGTATTAGGAAATGTGTCCAAAAGGTCATTGATAACATCTGTAACAACAGTCCATGGGCTTGATAATCAAATATGAATATAATTTGTAGTGTTTTGGCACCAAAGACTTATAAGTACACATTAAGTGTCCTGATCTTAAACTTAATGACATCTTGCAGATATATCAGCAAGACAGACTAAGAAAATGTAAAATATCCACACGCTGCAATCGCTTTCATGTGTTTCACTTTAACAGTAATAACAAAATTTGCTTCTCAGTAAAACTGGGAGTAGGGCTGTGTATTAGCTCCTATAAGACAATATATCTAAGATAGAAAAGCAAACTGTTTTTCCTATTCATCAATTGAGTATATAATTGTAAAATCCAATAAAACAGTTTGATACCAAGTCATAGTAGTTGTTTAACTAAATGGCGATAGCCACAATTATGGCTTTTAAATTATAATTAGATTCATGTAACGCACATAACACCACAGTTAGCCGTATTAATGTTAAACAGCTTCCATATGTAGTAAAGTCATCCAGTATGCAGACTATAAGAATGTCAATTTATTAGATAATTTTAATATCTTCTTTCTGTAGCTCAAACATTCAAATTTCTTATTCTCAAATTGATATAGTAACATATGTAACAAGCTGTTACAGGCTAACGCCCCGACTTACAGAGGGCACACATTTCTTATTAAATGCACCTTGAATGGTTACATAAGATGTAACATGTCTGCAGAATTCCAAAGGGGATTAGGATGGAGCAGGCCCTTACTCAGCTTGATGTCAAAATACTGTTTGATGATTTTACTTATCACGTTAACATATGTAACACTCTCTGATCTTTAAAACTTGGTGACAACTAGCAGATCTATAAGTCTTTATCATACGAGCCAGCTAAAAATCCCTTAACAATGTAAGATATCAAGAAGCTGCGAGTTTTTTTCACAATTTTAGCTCAAACTTTCAAAAAAACTTTTCCTTTATTTTGATATAGTTACGCATGTAACATGCTGTTTCAGACTAACGCCCCAACTTAGAGAGTGCAAACATCCCTTATTCGATGCAGCTTGAGTTGCACTTTAAGAATGAATATGTCTGCAAAATTCCCTCCAGGCGATTAAAACATTTTTAGGCATATTTTACGCAAAGACAATGAGCTTGCCCATTTATTACATCAGGTAACATATGTTACAGCCTCTGATATTCAAATTTTTGCAACAAACTTGCAGATTTATGAGTCTTTTTATATAAGCAAATGAATCCCAAACAATGAAATATATTCATCAACTGCAAATATTTTTTATCTATTTTTACTTTAGTTTTAATACCAAACTTTTCACCTTAAAACTGGGTAGGGGTAGGGTTGTTTAATTGCTTATTCCAGAAAAAATATTTAAGCCAGGGAAACAAACTTTAATTTTTCTGTTAGCCAATTGCATAAGCTAGTCAGCCATGGTTAATAACATCTTGCAAAACACACAGAGAGATTGTGAATGTAAATGATGTTAGCCACACTTGCAAATTTTAATGGGTTATCTGATTTAAATAACGTATATGACACCTTAGGAAGCTGCAAATTTGTTCAAATGGCTGTCATACGTAGTTAAGATATCCAGTATGCAGACTATATGAATGGTTTTTAAAAATAAATATTTTAATGTCTTCAATTTTTAGCCCAAACTTTCAATTTACTTTTTCTTAATTCGATAAAGTAACGTATGTTACAGGCTCTTACAGACTAACGCCCCGGAGCACAGAGTGCAAACATCTCTTAAAAGACTCGGCTTTCAATTCTCTACAAGATAGGATATGTCTGCAAAATTCCCTAGGGGGGGGGGAGCAAACCCATTCTCAGCCATCCGTCTAAAACGGAGATTTTTCGTAAACAAAGGGCCATAACTGCGGAAAGCATTGTGCGATAGGGACCATTAACAAACTAGAAGATATCATGGTTCTAAACAATATGACCCAAATTTCATTAAATTCTGATCAAAAGTATTCGCCTTAGAGAGCGGACATTGTTTCAAATAGTGAATTTTAATAAACAAAGGACCATTACTACTGAAGGCATGGTCCGATATGGACCATTATCGAACTTGAAGAAGACATCATGGTACTAAACAATGTGACCAAGTTTCATAAAATCTGATCAAAATATTCTGACTTAAAGAGCGGACATCGTTTCAAATGATGAATTTTCATAAACAAAGGGCCATAACTACTGAAGGCATGGTCCGATATGGACCATTATCGAATTTGAAGAAGACATCATGGTACTAAACAATGTGACATATTTCATAAAATTCTGATCAAAACAATTCGAATTTAGAGAGCGGACATCGTTTCAAATAGTGAATTTTCATAAACAAAGGGCCATAACTACTGAAAGCATTGTGCAATATGGACCATTATCGAACTTGAAGAAGACATCATGGTACTAAACAATGTGACCAAGTTTTATAAAATCTGATCAAAAGTATTCGACTTAGAGAGCGGACGTCGTTGGACAGACGTACGGACAGACGGACAGGGTAAATATTTAATGGCCGGGCCATTGTCATGGCGGGGGCATAAAAATGTTTCCGCTCAATAATTTTAAAACACATGGATAAACTTTCATCAAATGTTTACAAGTTTACGCCTTGACATTTGCCGGCGCATTAGGTGTTACCCCTGTATGTACGTCTGTCTGTATGTCACACCCAACGACATCCGCTCTTTCGGTTGAATAGTTTTGATCTGAATTTTATGAAACTTGGTCACATTATTTAGTACCATAATTTAGTTCCGATTATGGCCCTTTTCCGATTTGAAGACTTCCGACTTTTTAAAGCATATATCACGCTTCCCAAGGCATAAAATCACCCAAAAATCATAAATTCAAGTCCATGTGCATAAATGAAGTTTAGATATAAAGAATGCATTAACAGGCGTTGGGATCACAGCATTACGAAATTTATGAAGATCTACATCCGAGGTTATAAAACTTTTTTGTACTCAACTGACCAATGAGCGTGATTATTACCGCATCTGTGCGCCCTCGGGGTCCGGTGAACGTCTGGAAGCAAGAAAAGTTGATTTTAAGCATTAGATTTTATGATCATTTAAACAATCCTGCTCATTTGAGTTGAGCACAAAAACTTTTTTATAACTTTAAAATTATTCTTCCAGCCTTTAATTCACTCTGTCCACTTTTGATAACATTGGTGTATGTATACATGTGTATGCCAGGTATACGCTTTGAGTCACACAAAAGCTTGGTCTTTGCTAAACAAGCCTAAAATCATTATTCTGATCAAAATAATGAGTTAGGTCAGCAAATACTACAATCACAAACTGCAGACAAACCTGTGGCACCTAGAGGAAGAGCCACACAACAATCATGAGGCACCAGGAAGTCGAACAAAGCAAGGCATTCATTATGATGATTGCAAAAATAAAATGGACACAAAATAACGCATAAAAAACAAAGAGCAATTTCAGAATCACACAATGGGAGCAACAATTAATAACGATTCAAAACTAACAGAACCATCGTCTTAAAATTGACAGCAGCCTAAGTCACTGGGTGTGTGTGTGGGGGGGGGGGGGCTTAAATGCATTTTACTGGTACCAATTCTTCGTCAAGTCACATTCTTAGCAAAGATGATATGTTTATGCCAGATTACAAGAAGACAAGCAAGCAGTCACGCACATACACAGTGAGGCAGGCAGCTAGATACATAAACTCACAACCCTCGGGTGGTTCAAGCGCCTACCACCTGCTTTCTATTGGGATATCTCAGAACATGGCTTGGCGGCCAAACAAGAGCGGAACTTAACAATACAAGTATAGTTGGCAACTGTCGGTTCATTTGAATTCATTGGGTCTAGTTAGATCAGATGATTTGCCATAAATCATATGATTATTTCTTGAATGGTCGATTTAACCAAAAATATACTGAACAAAAAAAAATAAGTTTACGCTTTAACCAATTAAACAAAAACTCATTACGTTAAAAGGTATGCGTATATGACAAAGATCAGGAATCAATGCAATCAAGTACTACACCTGACGCATGACACCACATGGGAAATTGACAAAAACTCAACATCACATACAAGCAAAAGGTTTACCCCTTCCAAGCATGGATGACCACAAGGCTGCAATTAACAGGCAAGAAAGCATGACAAACACGAAACATAAATAACAAGAAGGATTCACAAAAGAAGCACCGCCTTGGCCACACGTCTGACAAGACAACCATGCGAAACTTGATCAGGCGTTCATGAATAACGTTGAAAAACGTCAAACTGCATTTTTAAATCTGGAAGATTATCTTTACGATATTTTGAATATGTAAACACACTATTCGGGAGTATTTCTGTCTGAACATCAAACATCAAGAAGTAGCGTCTGCGATGTATACTGTACTAATGTTACGGTACGTCAAAATGAGCGTAAGAAGGCTTTTGGCAGATCACCGCCATACCAAGAGTAATCAGCACGGTATAGATGTTTGGTTGCTCAAGATTTAATGGAGAAATATAAAGTAAAAAATCGAAAAAATAACTATTTTTAAATGCTGGCAACAATTTTGCTGCTGGCAGAATTTTTTTGCTCTCAGGAATATTTGTGCCAGCAGCAATTTTTGAGCTAGCAGGAATTCTTGTGCCAGCAGCAAATTTTGCGCAATCAGCAAAGTTTGTGCTAGCAGGAATTTTTGTGCCAGCAGCAAAGTTTTGCTAGCAGGAATTTTTGTGCCAGCAGCAAAATTTTGTGTTAGCAGGAATTTTTGGGTCAGCAGCAAATTTTGTGCTGGCAGAAATTTTTGTGCTTGCAGAAATATTTGTGTTTTGTTTGTTTTGCTGCTTTACGTCCCAAGTCAACAACTATGGTCATGGCGAGACGGTCAGCTCACCTAACCACACCTTTCCTGGGCAAGCTTGAAGAAGCGGTTAACCAGTACTTCGTCATCGGAGCGCAGTTGCTCAGTGGTAGAGTGTTTGACTCGATACCGAGTGGCCGCGGCTTCGAGCCTAACCGGCGTCATTGCGTTGTGCCCTTGAGCAAGACGCATTAATCCTAGTTTAGTACCGGTTCAACCCAGGAAGACCCGTCCCTACATAACTGAAAACTTGTTGATGGGACGTAATGAATCAAATCAAACCAGTACTTCGTGCGCATACTTTCGCTTAAAACTGACAGCTACTTCTCTTGAATGATATAGCGGAAGAGAGTGATATGACCGTAGAAATTATTTCACGATCAATCTCCATGAAAGTATGAGACCAGGCTGCGATCAAAGACGGAACACCAGGATCTGCAGTCAGACACGCATCTGTAGCCAGACACGTTACCGACTGCCTACGCGGCCCGATATGAAGATTTGTGCCTGCAGCATCTTTTGTGCCAGCAATTATTTTAGTGCCTGCAGCAAATTTTGTGCTAGCAGGAATTTTTGTGCCAGCAGCAAATTTTGTGCTGGCAGTAATTTTGTGCTAGCAGGAATTTTTGTGCCAGCAGCAAATTCTGTGCTGGCAGGAAATTTTGTGCTAGCAGGATTTTTTGTGCCAGCAGTAAATTTTGTGCTGGCAGCAATTTTTGTGCTAGCAGGAATATTTGTGTTTCTGTTTGATTTGCTGCTTTACGTCCCCAAGTCAACAACTATGGCCATGGCGAGACGGACGGCTCACCTAATCACATCTTCCCTCGGGAAGCTTGAAGAAGCGGTTAACCAGTACTTTGTCATGGGAGCGAGAGTGCTTGACTCGAGACCGAGTGGCCGCGGGTTCGAGCCTCACCGGCGGCGTTGCATTGTGCCCTTAAGCAAGACGCATTTATCCTAGCTTAGTACTGGTTCAACCCTGGAAGACCCGTCCCTATATAACTGAATAATTGTTGATGGGATGTAATGAATCAAATCAAATCAGTACTTCGTGCGCATACTTTCGCTTAAAACTGACAGCTACTTCTCGGAAGGGAGTGATATGACGGTAGAAATTATTTCACGATCAATCTCAATGAAAGTATGAGACCGGGCTGCGATCAAACTCGGGTATACCAGGATCTGCAGTCAGCCAGACACGTTACCGACTACCTACGCGGCATGGTATTCAGGAATATTTGAACCGTGACATGTGATTTCCAACAATGTGCCATCTTGACAAGTGTAGACTCAGACGAACCTGTGCAGCCTCCTGTTAAGCTTAGAAACACCAAATTAAGTTCGATCAGTAGCTTAACACTTATATAATAATTAAGCGACAAGCAAAGGCTCTGATCAGTGTGCGCGTATGCGCAGGCTCGTCTGAGCCTTTGCTGGTCGCACATACGACATTGTTGGAAATCTCATGTCACTGCTCATTTGTGCCTGCAGCAAATTTTGTGCCTGCAGGAATTTTTGTGCCAGCAGCAAATTTTTATGCCAGGAGCAAATTTTGTGCTAGCAGAAAATTTTGTGCTAGCAGAAATTTTTGTGCCAGCAGCAAATTTTGTGCTAGCAGAAATTTTTGTACTAGCAGAAATTTTTTTGCAAGCAGCAAAGTTTGTGCTAGCAGAAATTTTTGTGCTAGCAGAAAATTTTTTGCTGGCAGCAAATTTTTTGCTAGCAGAAATTTTTGTGCTAGCAGAATTTTTTCTGCTGGCAGCAAATTTTTAGCTAGCAAAATTTTTTGTGCTAGCAGGAAATTTTGTGCTAGCAGAAATTTTTGTGCTAGCAGAAAATTTTTTGCTGGCAGCAAATTTTGTGCTAGCAGAAAATTTTTTGCTGGCAGCAAATTTTGTGCTAGCAGAAATTTTTTTGCTGGCAGCAAATTTTGTGCTAGCAGAAGTTTTTGTGCTAGCAGAACTTTTTTTGCCAGCAGCAAATTTTGTGCTAGCAGAAATTTATGTGCTAGCAGAATTTTTATTGCCAGCAGCAAATTTTGTGCTAGCAGAAATTTTTGTGTTGGCAGAATTTTTTTTGCCAGCAGCAAATTTTGTGCTAGCAGAAATTTTTGTGCTAGCAGAAAATTTTTTGCTGGCAGCAAATTTCTTTGCTAGCAGAAATTTTTGTGCTAGCAGATTTTTTCTGCAAGCAGCAAAATTTTTGCTAGCACAAAAATTTTTTGTGCTAGCAGAAAATTTTTTGCTGGCAGCAAATTTTGTGCAAGCAGAAGTTCTTGTGCTAGCAGAATTTTTTTGCCAGCAGCAAATTTTGTGCTAGCAGAAAATTTTTTGCTGGCAGGAAATTTTTTGCCAGCAGCAAATTTTGTGCTAGCAGAATTTTTTTTGCCAGCAGCAAATTTTGTGCTAGCAGAAATTTTTGTGCTAGCAGAAAAATTTTTGCTGGCAGCAAATTTTGTGCTAGCAGAAATTTTTGTGCTAGCAGATTTTTTTTGCCAGCAGCAAATTTTGTGCTAGCAGAAATTTTTGTGCTAGCAGAAAAATTTTTGCTGGCAGCAAATTTTGTGCTAGCAGAAATTTTTGTGCTAGCAGACTTTTTTTCTGCTGGCAGCAAAATTTTTGCTAGCACAAAAAATTTTTGTGCTAGCAGAATTTTTTTTGCTGGCAGCAAATTTCGTGCAAGCAGAAATTCTTCTGCTAGCAGAATTTTTTTGCCAGCAGCAAATTTTGTGCTAGCAGAAAATTTTTTGCTGGCAGGAAATTTTTTGTTAGCAGCAAATTTTGTGCTAGCAGGAATTTTTGTGCCAGAATTTTTTGTGCTAGCAGAAATTTTGTGCTAACTTGACCGTTTTTCTCTGCCATAAAATTGCTGCCAACTTTACCATTTTTTGCTGCGGCAAAATTGCTGCTAACTTGACCGTTTTTTGCTGCAGTAAAATTGCTGCCAACTTTACCATTTTTTGCTGCGGCAAAATTGCTGCTAACTTGACCGTTTTTTGCTGCAGTAAAATTGCTGCCAACTTTACCGTTTTTTACTGTTGCTGCTAACTTGACCGTTTTTTGCTGCAGAAAAATTGCTGCCAACTTTACCGTTTTTTGCTGCAGGAAAATTAGTGCTAACTTTACCGACCTGGATTTTAATGCTACCAGTGGAGATCGGTTATCTCATCTAGTATAACATCTGTCTTGAAGAGGTCTAGCCTTTTTATACATGTATAACTCTGGTATAAACTCCCAGCAGTAGCAACAGAAGCAGCATTGCAGGAATATTTCCAAGCATTGCTAAGCTTCTCAGGTTCATACCTGAGACGCCTCCACAAATTGTACATAGTTTAAATCCATATAAGCCTGGCATCCTTTTTATGGGACAAAGGGAAACACCACAGACCCAGATCAGACGCCGCAAACCGCGGCGTCTGATCAGTGTCTCCACTGTTTGCCCACAGACTGTTCTTTTGAAATTTGAATTCAAAAATACCACCCAACACCCCTAAAGTTTGAAATAGCCTCGTCCTACCGATATAGATAGGAAAGTTCATTCGGCTTTAATGGGTTAACTATGTAAAATAGAGGATTTAAATGCTACCACCAGTGGAGAGCGATTAACATTTGCATTGAAGACCTCTTACCTTTTTATACAAGTATAACATTTGCCCGATATTCGTTGAATAAAAATTAACATTTGTGAAGATTAAAGTTTTTCAAATGTTCGTACATACATGTAGTGTATGCTTGTGGCAAAGTTTCTGGAGCTAAATTTCAGATCCTCTAAATATCTCTTCTGAGGCCCCGTATACAGTCTGCTTTACTTGTTTCCTATTTAATTTTTAGTTTATTAAAGTGGTGTCCCAAGAGGAATTTGTCATGCAAATGGTTGACGTGATATATAAGCGTCTGTCATATTCAGTGAAGACAAGCATTTTTTGAAACGCTTAACAGCTAGACTTTATCCATTGGGGAAAACGTTTTGATATGGTTTCATTTTTCTTTAATAGACCCATTTGTGTTAACAAAATCGAATTTAGGAAGCGCCACTGCCCAATTAACGTAATATTCCTGACTCTTTCCTCGTTATGTGAAAAGACCACTCGTCTATACAAAATATATTAGGACCTACCACATATACATAAGGGATATTCAAATAATTTTGTTGAATATGGCTTTTATTTCATCGAGCGATCAAGTGAAAATATACATGTATTTTTATAGGCCACGAATAAATCATACTTATTTTTCAATTTCTGGGTGAAATAACAAGCAACACACAAAACAATCTTCTTTTTGTCATATACATGTACAATCCTTTCAGCAAAACAGACCTATGTCACATTTTTACAAGCTTATCCTAATTTCTAGCTCAGTTCTTGGGCAGTATCAAAGTGAAACCAAATAAACGTAAGCAGTTCAAAAAATACAGGTGTTATGAAAAATAAATCAATGTCAAAATATCAGTTACGTCATCAGGTTTTTATATTTCCTTAGGTGACAATCCCGCAATAATTCACCCAAAATTTAATTTTCTTATTTTTCAACCAAAACATATGTCGTGGACACTCAAAAGAACCGTCTCAATGAGACGGTTCTTTTGAGCACCCAAAACATATGTTAACATTGATGGGTAAGAAAATATTTACAATTTTACGCTGATTTTTTTTGTGTATCTTCCTCTCCCACACCAAAGACGGCATAACTGCCAAATGAATATATGAAAAAATTCTGAATAAAGATTCAAAATGCAATTATGTGTTGTACATCAAGGAATAACTGTATTTATTCTCTGATCGACATTTGTAGCAGTCGATGTTTTCTGGCAAATTGATATTCTTGCTGTGTCTTTTAAGAATAATAAGATATTTTTTATTGTCATAAGTGCTCATCTCAAATGAATATCACGTTGTGGGGCCAATATTAAACTGCCAACATTCATTTAATAGGAACCTATTCTCTTTCCTTGCAATTTATAAATAAAAAACGTGGTATTGTTTGAGCCACGTTATTAGAAAACCGATGCCTGAGCCAATTCATGAGATGTTGCTACTTACAACTGTGCATGTACCGGTTATTAAAGTTGTAGTTCTTGAAATGAAATCAAATCATAGAGCTGTTAGGTTAATACAATGTACATGTGTATACAGAATTTGCCATAAAGTGACGGGTATTTTAACATTGTCTGGAAGCTGGAAATATTGTAAAGAGGTAAAACAATGGGCATGATACTTGATAAATGTTAAATCAAAATGATGTTCCTTATTTTCTTCAGTATCATATATTATTGGTACACATTGGAATCGCCTCACAGAGTCAAATCCAACAAATATCAACAACAGTTGTTCAATGGATTAAAGATTTCACACCCTTTGTATTCACAAACTTCTCAATTATATTTTATTGTTTTTACAAGCAAATTCGACACCGAATTGATATCCCCCTCCGAAATTATGGGAGTTTTTTTTCATTAAAATAAATGCAATTAAAGGGCAATCACTCCTGTATACTTATGGGCATTCTAGTGAAAATGCATGTGCATTACCACAAATTCATTGATATTTAGACATTCAAAAAGGGCAATAGCACATTCATCAAATATAATCAATTTTACAGCGATTTACTTTGTAATCATACACCCTTGTATTGCTTTAGGCAGCGATAACTAATACACCCAGAATCCCCATGGATATATCAGTTGTACAACGTTCGTGTCCCTTACCCGTACCATGCGCAATACTACACTTTAACGATTTGGTAAAACGATTTCTACGCAACTGTTAAATCAACCAGAATCTCGAGTCCAGTCACTCTTAGAACCAAATGGAGTTGTTTCTGGCAAATGCATGACTGCACATGAGTTTAAGGCCTATATTTCGATTTATGAGGGGTCAGTAGCGCATTAACTGATATTATTTGAACTGTCATAACATTTATTGAGATCCGTTAATCTGATTGGTCAAGAACGGTCATCTGATCGTAACGACGTGTAGTTCATTTTTCAATGAACTCCGGTTCGTATTCACGAGGTGCGGGGACATTCACGGCAGAATTTCTTTTGTGATACTGTGCAATGCTTCTATGAAGAGAAATGGACAGTCGGCAACTAATTACACTTTACTTTGCACTTACACAGATATTTTCAAGTGGAAAAGCAAATATTAACTTACATACACGATGCTTAAAATGTACTGTATTCATGCAGAGTATTTTTTCTTACTTGATTTCAAACGATCTATCGTAAGGCAACTTTTTCAAGTATCAGAAAAATATCTTGTGATAGGATCAAGTTAAAGGAATTATCATCATAATCGGATTATTGATTTACTTGCAGGTGCAGGGGAATCATCCACATCAGTGGGCCCCTTTCCAGGTAACTGGCAAGCTGCTCGCATAGCAGATCGCACACCTGATCTCCAGGTGCTCCTTTCTTGAGGGTCAACTGTCGAGAGCTTCCACTCACTGCAGTCTCTCTCCGTCAGTTTCTTCCATGTTAGCTTGGGCCTCCCTGCCCCCCCCCCGCCTGCCATCAATCTGTATATCACATGCTGTTCTGATTGCACCACTAAAACGCTCCACATGCCCAAACCAGCGAAGCCTTCCCTCTCTCAAAATGAGGTCGAGGTCCTCAAGCTCAAGCTTTGCCAGTTATTTGCTTGACCCTACCGTGGCCATGTCCTCTGGCTTGATACTGCAGATCTGTCTGATCATGGCCCTATCCTTGCGCTGCAAGCGCTGCAGGTTCGTTTAGGTCATTGGCCAAGTTTCACTGGCATGTAGCATGGCGCTCCGCATGCAAGAGCTGTATACATAGCCACGTGTCTTGTAAGAGAGGTGGCGGGATGTGAGAACTGGTAGTAGCAACCTGAACTTCTTCAAGGCTATTTTCACACGAGTAGTGACCGCTATTTCACAGCCTCCACCAGCAGAAAGCATGTCACCCAGGTAGCAGAAGGAAGCTACCACCTCCAGCTTATCAGGTCCGACCTGGACTTTATTCTGTGGCCTGCCATCAATAGGGCGGGCACTTCCCATGCACCGTGCATACCTATAATCACGATTTGGTGTCAGTCGTTGTAGCCCACTGCATTTCTTATACACCCAAAATTTGCAGCCATTGCAGTAGATGCTGTTGTTGCCTACCCCTGTACGACAGACAGTGCATGGGTATTCGCCTGAACTCAGCAAGAGGTCCAGGCCTGTACCAAAGATCATGACCTTTGTCTTTCCTGCATTTACCCTCAACCCCTTTTTCTTCATGGCTTCTTTCCATATCAAGAGCCTCCTGACACATTCCTCTAGAGAGTCAGCAATGATGACAAGATCATCCGCATATAGGTCCTCCCAGGGAAAACCAGCCCGAAACTCACGTGACAATGCTTCCAGCACAATGATGAAGAGCAAGGGACAGTACTGATCCCGGATGGACTCCAACCTTCACCTCAAACTCTTTGCTGAAACCCTCGCCAACACTAACCCGGCTTCGCGCATTAGCGTACATTCCCTGGACTAACCGCACAATCCATTCCTCAACACCTAGCTTTCTCAGGGCCCACCAGATAACCTTCCGAGGGACACAATCAAATGCTTTCTCTATGTCCACAGAGGCCATATAAAGCCTCTTGTTTGCTGCTAGGTATTTCTCCTGCAGCTGTCGGACAACAAAGATTGCATCTGTAGTGCCTCTTAATTTCAGAAATAATATATTGACTTCAATGATTTCGAACTACCAGGAATTGGGAGATTGTGGGTGAGATATAAAAGTATTTCTGCTTGGAGGAACTGATTTTAACATTCTTTCATTGGGATGGATTACTGATTCAATAAGCAACGAATTGTGCATAAAGGTGTGTCACGCACATCATTTAGCCACCTACCTCCAAGGTCAAGATCACAACTACTCAAACATGGTCAGAATCTGTTGCACCCAGAATTTCATGTCCGTGCCATATCTTCTACAAGGGTAGGCTAAATTCATTACAACTTAGCACGATCCTTACCTATAGCATGATGGTGTGTCATGCACATCACTTAATCACTAACTCCTACGTTCAAGGTCACAACTTTGGCGAAACATCAACATTTTTTTCAGAATATGTTCATGATGCCTATCAAATTAATTGGAATAAAAATGTATGACAAAATACAAGCAAATATTTTGACCTTATGATACCCTCGATCCCAGGGGTGTGGTCAAAAGGTGAAAATATTTTGTTCTGAAAGTGGTCATGTAGCATATCAAGTTCAAGGGAATGACGCGCGTACAACAACATGCAAGCAAAACTTTGCCCTTATATACATACCCGGCCCCTGGGATGGGGTCAAAAGGTGAAAACATTTTATGTTCAGAATATGGTCATGCTGCATATCATATTAAAGAGAATGAAACTTACGACTAAATACAAGCAAATAGTTTGCCTTTTCTCACACCCTCGACTCCTGGGGTGAGGTCAAAAGGTCATAAAGTATTTTTTTGTGTGAAAGCGGTCATGTTGCATATCAAATTAAGGGGAAGGTATACCTTTGTCATCCATACCATGGGTGGGTAGTGGGGGTTCTTTAAGCTGGTATGGGTCTCCTGTATTGCACAGCGATACGACATAACCTTGCTGAAGCTATATGAGCCGCAACATGAGATTTCAAACAATGTGGTATGTGCGACGAGCAAAGCCTCAAATCAGCCTGCGCATACCCGCAGTCTGATCAGAGCCTTTGCTAGTCGCTTGAATATTCTACGAGTGTTAAGCTACTGACCAAATATAATTTGGAGTTTATATGCTAGATTAAAAGGAGGCTGCACATACTGGTCTGAGTATACACTTGTCAAAATGGCACATTGTTTGAAATCACGTGTCGCGGCTCATATATCGATGTACATTCTGTTTCTTTCCTAGCTTCATTTCTAGAGGATAACGTACATGTATGTGTCGCTTTGATTAAGATGGCTTGTTAGGCCAGAATCTTTTTATTTGTTGAATTACGAACCCTCCTAATGTAATTTTCCAGAAAGTAGAAATAAAAATTCTAAAATTAGTTTTTCTATTTTATCCGCCGACTCTTAATATTATTTGTTTTGTTGAAAAAAATATTATATTTTTGAGGTTCAGTTTTTTGTATTTTTGAGAGTGACACTGTTGAAAGTGATTGTCCTATGCAGGATTTAATACATACTGTTGGTTTACTTTACTAGTGTAACTGTTTGTTCTGGAGATATTTAAAAAAAAATAAAAAAAAAAAAAAGCTCTGAAAATGACCAGCTCTGAAAATGACCAGTCAACTGGTCATTTTCGGAGCTTTTTCCGTCCCCGACCCTAAATCCCCGATCCCATAAATCAACTAATACAAACAACCTGGTCATAAGTCGTTTTTCTAGAATATCCAAATAACACATCTCATATTTTTAGAAACACACGCATAAAGATAGAGGTCAATAGGTATATTTAATAATCGCTGATGACGTATCCTCTAGAGTGCAATAACAGCGATCAGCTTGAATATTTAGTTTCTTTTTAACGCAACATTTTTGCTGTCCCATGTGGTTTCGCTAATTAAATCTAAATTATGGCCATGAATATTTTAAGAGAAACATTTACAACTCTTAGATAAAAGTCACCTTAGATTCCCCTGTCCGCAGATATGATCTTGCAGTGATAAGTTTTAATTGTTTCACATGTAATTAAGAGAACATAAAATTTATTTCAACTTTTCTATAATCAGCACTATCGTGTTATAGGGTTATTGCACTGGTATTGATTGCATGGCTACTGGTCGTATGCAACCGCTACAGACACGGTTGATGGTCTGGTACAACTGTAACAAATTCGACTGCTGATCCAGACCAGCAGTAATAGACAGTTTTGCGTCTGAGGTGGAAGCCAATTAATAGTGGAAACATTGTCTGAAATGGAACAAGTGCTGCAAAACTTTTTGTCTTAAATTATTTGCTGTGCAGTTAGAATCTAATTGAAGACACTCCGCTTGTAAATAGAAAATAATATTGAAGCGTGTGGACAAGATGCCAGTTTATTTACAAAATATACTGACGGACTTTTAAAACGCTACACTAGGATGACAGCTTTGATATATGTCTCAAAAAAGAATGCAAAGTAATCAATTTGAGTGTATATTAAAGAGTGTGCATTTATGAGTAACACATGAAAAATTTGTCCATCTCAAATTCGTTTAAAGCATTTAAAATTTAAATAATTGAGTGTATATTAAAGAGCGTGCATTTATGAGTAACACATGAAATATTTGCCCATTTCAAATTCGTTTAAAGCATTTAAATTTGAATAAATGAAGCCCCAAAAGCATGCATACTAGATGGAGTTGCACTGTTCAAGTATGCGTATCTGACTGAGTGGCAGCTTGTCAGCAGACATGTTTAATGTAATGCCACCTCTTTAAGAGTAGTAGCACCAGATTTGAAAGCATCAGCACTCAACTAGCAGAAACGTCCGTCGCAGTGGTACTGGACCAGCAGACACGACTGATAGCAAGGCATCACGCCAGTAGGCATGTTGGATTGAGTGGTTTATGATCAGCAGGTGTGCTGATTGCGTGACAACGGTCGAGTAAGCATACATCTTGCAGCGGCACTCAACGGGCATGTTTGAACTGCAGCTATATTTGTGGCAGTTGCACAAAGGCCTGAGACAACAATTAGTTTTACTATATAATTTAATCATTCCTAACACCTCCTTTTTTCATGACGAACCTGGCTTTTCCAGAACTCTACGTGGCGCAATCATTCAATGAGTGTTTAGATAAGGCAAAACCAGCTACATTTTTACTAAACCCTCTATTGACACGGCAGCCAAGTGGAGTCCTTTCAACAATACAGTAAAATCTGTCTTAAGTGGCCACTAAAAAGACCAACAATTGGGTTTCAAAGCCGATTATCGCTTAATGCAGGTCAAAAGTATTGCAGAATGCTCTCTTGGAGCATTCTGCAATACTTTCGACCTACATTAAGCTATCATTCGTCGTTAAAACTTTTGTTTTGTCTATTTTTGAGTGGCCGTTTAAGACAAGTTTTACTGTATTATACTAAGGTGTGCAGAGGCCTCAATATACTGGGAATGACAGAAGTAACATTTTCTGAAATCTTATTCATTGGTTAGCTTAAAGAGACTAAGTCTGCAACTATGAACATTTTTCGAATTTTTTTATTTTCTTTTTAAATCATTTGTAAAAGTAGAATTAAGTTACGCTTTCACAATAAATATGTTCACTGTAGTTGAAAACTGCACGGAAAAGTGAATTATCTTATAAAACAGGTGTGTTTTTCTCGTGCTGGTAATTATTTGCGTCCCTCCAATAATTATAGACAGTTAATTTTAACATAAATGCTGTTGTTTTGATACTGATAATGTGTTTAGATTTACGAAATTGGTAAAATGAATACCTGAATTTTAGTTTTTTTTACTGTGTTCTTGAAAAATAGAAACATTAGTTCAAAAATTAAAAGATCAAAAGTTACAGACTATGCAGCTTTAAACAAGGACACTCACATGAACAGGATTGACAGCCAAGTGAACAGGGAACTATCTTGCATGGAATGTCCAACCAATCATGGAACATACAGTGCATGTGATCTCACTCAACAATACCAGTAGGCATGTTTGTGGCAGTTGCAGTCACGGTCAATAATAATTCAGTCATGTTGTGACGTTTCTTGTCTCCTTGGGTTGAACCAGTATTAAGCAGAGAATAAAAGCCTTGCTAAAGGACGCAACACAGTGCCTCCGCTGAGTCTCGGACTAGCGACTCTTTGATCCAGTCTAACACTCTACCACTGAGCAGGCCTCCAGATAATTGTGCGTAACTAAAACTATTTTTCTTATTTCTCATCCAAAACATTTGTTGTTGGTACTCAAAAGAACCGTCTCATTGAGATTGAGACGGTTCTAGCATCAAAAACAGATGTTTAGATTGTTGGGTAAGAAAATAGTTATAATTTTACGCTCAAAATTTTGCTTAACTGGACCTATGACTGGGCCACTGCGCATCTTACTCATAACTTTTAACACACATCAAAAGTGCAGGCGTTCATATATACTCTATATAATCTAAACAGATTACCAGAAAGTGTATACTTTTCAGACGCAAGAAGACTTTTGCATGTGGATAACTTTTTGCTGATGTTTCGCAAAGTTGCAATCGTATGCGTCCAGTTTCCTCCAATCAGCAAACTAAAACAATCATTAAACAGCACATTTGACACTTTCCATACATAAACCTATTTATGCCTAGTGGAATTTCCCGCCGCTATCAATTGGACCAGTCCATTTCCATGTTACGGGTTGTTGTGTGTGTGTGTGTTGTTTTTTTTTTTTTTTTTTTTTTTTTTTTTCATTTTTATTCAAATCTTAATAGAGCAATCAGTAAGTAAACAGTGGAGACCCTGATCAGACGCCGCGTTCTGTGGCGTCTGAACTTGATCTGCACTGTTTGCCTATGTCCCACAAAAAAGGACGCTATAGTGCTACCACGATATTTTGACCATGTTTACATTTTCGTGTTTGTAAACATTGAAATCAAAACATTGGAACTGTTTACCTGTAACGGGTGGCTGCACACAATTCGGCTTTAAGTGGGTATTTTGTATTTGACTGGTAATCATCATGGATAGCTCAGTAGGTAACGACTCGGAGAACAGAGCATCAATATGTATATTTTAGTTTAGTCGGGGGGGGGGGGGGGGGGGGGTTCGAGTCCCCGTAAATGAATGATTTTTTCGCTCTTTATCTTTTATTCTTCATTGTATAATATTATATTTATTGTATCTTTATCTATATTTTGATCATATTGCACAATAATTCATCCACTTATGCCAAGTATTCCTTAAATTGTTCATCAGCAAACAAGAACACTCAGGTGATATTCCACAGAATATGGCATGTCATCAGGGTCTACACGGTTCGCTTTTACAAACGCGATACTCGACAACCGAAGTAATTTGGTCACAATGAGCAGCAGACAGATCCAACCTGGTGCAAGTGTTATGACTTTGAGGCTCAAGATGGCATAAATGGTTAATAACATACATGATAAATTGTGGCAAAATATTGGTGTTTCTTGTAAACCAAACACAATTTCACAAACATATAATATGGGTCCCGTCCCTAGAAAATCTGTCTTCGAGGTTAGCATTAAGGTCATGCTCTTACCAGCCAACTCAGCTAAAGAGTAGCTAGAGCAGCGAAATGTATCCCCCCTTTAAAAAGAAATTTAAAGCGTGTAAGCACGTTTAACATGCTTATATCAAAAAGATCGTGAGCAAAAAGGCGCGCGCAAGTGAATTGTAATCACATTCAAAATAAAAAATGATAAAAAATACCCTTGTATGGGGATTGAACCATCAACCTCAAGGATAACGGTTTAGTGGCCTATCCACTACACTAGGAAACACACGAACATATTTTACTATTTATTTGTATCAAAATACCTGTATAATTCTATAAATAGTTATCTAAAAATATCTTTGTTATTGGTAAATATTTACAATAATACAGACTGTCAACAAAGACTGAATATCGCTGTAGCACTATAGGCTTATATGGGTTAATGTTATAACAAAGATAATAATAACAAAAGTGCAGGCGAACATATATAATCTCTATATTGTAAACAGATTACCAGAAAGTGTATATCTTTCAGACGAAAATGTGGGTAGTTTTTTGTCGATGTTTCGCAAACTTACAATCGTATGCATCCAGTTTCCTTCAATCAGCAAACTCAAAACTTTCATTAAACAGCACATTTGTCACTTTTCATACATTAACCTGGTAAAGACTTATCTGGAGTCATTCTGAATCTTTCCTTCAGACAATTTCATTGCATTTCTTACACATATTCGGGAAATGCGGGAGGAAATGTTCGCTGTTTTGCTATATTTGGTTCACTGACTTCTTAATTAACTATTTGCATGCTGGTTAATTTTATGATATTTGTTGTCTGCTGATTTTTTATTGATTTTTTCAAACTATGTTTCAGTGCATCAAAAAGTTTGGATCTAGATGTTTGTAGATCTTGATCTGGCTCCGACGGCATACCGTTTGCAATTGTTATCAGTTGGTGCTTAAGACGACACTTACATGCAGAATAAAAGAAATGATGCAAATCTTTCTGTGTACAGTAATACCTGTGTAAAAAGGCAACTTTCAAAAAGACCGAAAATTGTTTAAAAAAACAATTATCGCTAAATGCAGGTCAAAAGTATTGGAGCATTTTACAATACTTTTGACCCTCAATAAGCTACCATTTGTCATTAAGATCTTTGTTTCGTCTATTTCTGAGTGTTGGTTTACACAGGCTTTACTGTATGTGAAAGACAATAATACCCCTGGATGTGTACTCTGATATTTACATATATACGTAGGCTTGGCCCATTTTTGGGGGTTCAAATTTTAAATTCCAAAATTTTGGGGGTTTTCAGAAAAATGAATATTTTTGGTTCATGAAGATCTTGTGGATATTTTTGGGCTCATCACAAAACTGGACTATTTTTAGGGTTCAAAATATGCATTTTAGAGTCTCTTCTTAAGGGCAATGTACCGTATGATACTGGGAATATTTTTGAGGGGGTGCTAAAATTTCAAATATTTTTTGGGGTATGCCTGGTATTCCTGATGTATTTTTTTGTAAACAGTAGACGCTGAATCCAAGCCTTCGTACCTAGAAAAAAAATGGCAGTACCCCCTCCTCCTAGGGATGATATCGAATTGCAAAGAGCAAGCGAAAATGACCAGGAAATGTCTACGCTATACCATCATCAGGCCAGATTGGCGTTGGACCAAACAGGTTATTTCTAATTGTTCGAATAAAGGTAGTAAAAGAATTGTATTGGTTCCAGAAAAGTAGAAATTGCAACAAATCAGGGCTAATTTAAAATATTTTCAAGTTAAAAAGGGCACGTGAATTGTTCCTTTGACAATGTCTTCAAACATCTTGTACATGGATTTTAGTGCAATAATTCGTTTCCCAACTAACAAGGTTTCACTACAACGAAACAATTACATCAAACGATGATAAGCTATAGTGAAACCTCAATTGTTCAAACACCGATGGTTCGAACATCATGGTTAATTCAAACTCCATCTTGAGTCCCTAGAAAATCATTTCCATTAGCCCCAGATATCCATATGTTCAGACCATTTTGACAGGTTTACATTATTTCATCTTCTCAATGATTACACGCACCATACCACAAGACAGAAACAATGTATAGCCCCATTACGCATGGGCGGATCCAGGAATTTTCGTCAGGGGGGTCCAGGTCAGTCTGATAAAAAAGCAGGGGGTCCAATTTCTTATTCCCTATAGAAACCCATATAACTTGTGATTTTCCAGGGGGGTCCGGACCCCCTGCCCCCCCCCCCTCTGGATCCGCACTTGATTACGCCTTCATATCTGGTGTTATAATTAATTCTGAGTAGCTCGAAATATCCCTATCTCGAACAAATTTTAATAGCCCATAGGTGTCCGAGCCATTGAAGTTTGGCTGTTTTTATTCATTTAATAATTAAAGGGGATTGTTTTCTCTCTAAACATTAATAGTGAATTATATCAACCATTATACTGGAATCAAAATAGTCCGTTAATCCTGGTTAGTAATAAATTACGATTTTTAAACTCTGAGTTTTCGTCTTTTGTTCTTCAATCCATTGGGAGTAGGATCGCTGTTAACCAGGCGCTTTGAACATTGAGTTGCATCATTTGCCAGCCGTTCCCCAGACCCAATGTTCATCAATTATTTAAATCAAATTATGTCTAACCCTTAGTTAATTGATTTCATAATTTTCTATCATCTTTTCATCAAATTCTGCTTTCAATACAACTATGCAATATCTGGTTTTGCATTTAGATCTATTTCGTACACTTTGTCACCGATGGTGTTTACACCGTGTGACCCACACGGTGTAAACTCCATCGGTGACAAAGTGTACGAAATTGAAAATGACTAAATCATTGTTAAACCGACTCATTTGAGTCCTTGTAATGTCTCATTAAGCTCCCCTGCCAAGGACAGCATTAAAAGATGGCTCTGCATACGGCAAGGACATGAGACTTAAGTATCTATCGTATGTGTGAGCAGCGATTGAGTCTCAGACCTGCCCACACATCCACGCACTCTCACCAGAGCCTGGTTGATCGCTCACACAAAGAAGGGATGTTTAGTTAATAAAAGCGCTTGCTATCATTTAAGCCTGTGTCTTCTTGCGACGCAAAACCACACATCTGGTTTTCTCATGTGGCGGCTCCTGTGATATAACAGTGCTATGGAGACCCCCAAAGTACACAAGTAGACGACAAAGCAGACGGCTTGGGTCGTGAATAACAATAAAACAATAGAAGGAATCCCAAACCAAATTATAGCACAGACAAAAATATACAAAAACAATACCCAAGACTCTCTCGATAGAGAATCCCTTCTGCTTACAGTAGCATTAAAATTGCACTTAAGCTGTCGTATTCCTTTATTTCCTTATACCGTAAATCCTAGTGCTTAGTCTCAGTTACACAGTTGATTTTTTTAAAAAAAACGATAACCAAATTTACCTCCACAAACCGATGAAACAGATTAAATTCAGAAATACGTGGGTGAAATTTTCATGATTATTCCTGAATTCAAGATTTTGAGGCTGGCTTTCATGGAAAGCCAGCCTCAAAATACTGAATTAAGCAGATTACAATGGTTTCTCTAATTGATGATAGCTCTTATCAGCTTGGCCCGATTCATCTACATAAATTTCAATATCTACCTGAAAACTGGTCTAAACTGGCCTACAGGTAGATAGATATACGTAGGATGAAAACCGGCTCAAATTGTTTCCAGGGGTTGATATTTTTGACTTTTTTAAATTACCCTCTAGAGAGCTATAATTATCATGGGGAGTATGAAAATAACATGGGCTGCATGAAATTGTTTCATCTCCATACAGGTGAATTAAAAACTGTTTAATGAATTTTAACAACAGTTTCGTTTTGTTTGTTCATTTTTCTTTTTATGAAAAAAAATGTAAAAAAAGGTGCTCTATGATATACATTCTGCATTCAGAGAAGTTATTTGCATTTCACTTAGCTTACTACATTAAATATCTTAAAAACAGTTGCTAAAACGTGTGAGAAAGTCCTTAGGTTCAACATAACTCTAGTTACAAATGTGAAAGTAGAAAACTTTCATTCAAAGTTTAAAAGTCATAGCAAAACAGTTATTGACTTCAATTTCGGTAGACATAAGGCTTCAGTGAATATCACTTTTTGGTAGATAAATTCTCATGTCTACCTCATGAAGTCAAAATATTATTTTGAAGGCAAACAGCAAGCTTTAAAATTGATTTTCAGAAGTTTAGGACTTTCGAAACATTGAACCTTTGACTCATGCGAAACTAAGCATAGACTGTTTAACCCATAGATCATGGCACCAAGAGCAAGAGATACAGGGACCGAGCAAGATAAATGGGCCTCGTCGTGGGGTTTGCAACCAGGTCGTGCTCAAATCAGCCACTCAGCTACAGAGACTTGTTAGAACATTTAAATTTTGCATGTAGCCTGTGTATTTGTTAACTTTACTTAGAGTGAATAGCAAAGACGCTGATCAGACGGCGCGAATGCGCAGCCTGATCTGCGAATCTGCTGTTCGCATACAACAAAGTCAGTTTTTCATGCCACGAAGTCCATATTGTATCTTATGAGCTTGCCAAAGCATTCTTTTATAGCATCTGCAAATGCCATTTCTGCTGACGCCCAATATTCAATTTTATTTATTTATGTGGCAAGTTGTTATTCCAATGCAGGGAAAGGCATGCTATGAATGTATGATTCTATTATGAGATGTTTAATATCAACGTCACACTTAATTCAACAACAATTTATCAACTACGCTATTGCTATTCTCTAGGTGATAAAGCTACTCAGAAAATGGATCTTCTTTTCTCTCACATTATAAAAGCTGACTTAAGTATTATATCCTATGCTTGTATTTTAACAACTTTAAAGGTTTTTTTTCCTTCCAATAGCTGTAAATTAGAAAACATGGCAGTTTTTAAACACACACTTATTATTATACTAAACGCCTTCGCAAAGTTGTCTTAGTACAGCCACGGACCAAAAGTAATTGCACAATATCATGAATTTCATTTTCTTCAATGTTTATTCGTGTGTATCAGTCACCTCTCATATTATAGTTGGCAATCCAAATCGAAAAAAGATGCATATTTTTGGTTTTGTTGGCATTTTTGAGTACATTTGTTAGACCACTTTTAACATAATATTTAGCATGTGTACAAAGCCATAGGGGTGGATGCCAAGTCTGAATTTGCATATGAAGGCCAGAAATTAGGTCAAAGGTCATTGAGTGCAAAAATGAGAAATATGTACTACTGTAAAACAACTTTATCTTTTTATATGTAAACATATTTCATTTCAAGCCATAGTTTGTATGCTAATAGTTATAAGTCTGAAATACATTGAGAAAATGTTTTTTATAACTAAATGTTCATATGTCGACTTTAAAATGGGGTCAAAGGTCATCAAGTGCAATATTCGGAGCATTTTTACAAACTGTGTTTCTTATTTATCTCTGGTCCAACAACTAGATGCTTTTTAATCTCTAAAAAGGGTAGAAGTCTTTCAGAAGGCTTAAATTAACATGTTTATTATTAAAGGAACCCCCATGGAAGCATCCTTTTATGGATTTTACAAAGACAAACCTCGTAAGTTTTGTGCAATTCTGACAGAAATTCTCCCTCAATTGGGCTAAACTGAGATATATGGGCTACTTTGAGAGTTTGCTGCACCTCTCAGAAAGTAAAACTATTTTCAGTTTGTGACATGTCTTGGGACCTTAGAAACCCATAATTTAATAACTTTTTCTGTGGTCATTTTGCTAGTTTGCACCTGTAATCAACGTCACCCTACTGGCATTGAAAATAACAGTACACACAGTACAAGGCTAATGATTTATTTTAATAGTATAAGTGAAATAGTTTAAGCATTAAATGTTTAAACTAGACATAAAAATCAATTGCATACATCTGTGATATGTATTTCTGCTCGTCAGCGATACATATGTTACACTTTATACAAAATTGCAGATAATGACTTTACAAATTACATGTATTAGAATAAACCATGATACCTGACCTGATTTATACCTGATATTGATCTATATTCTATTTGAAAATGTTCATTGAAGATGTTTATAACTTTTAACTTGCAATGAAGTGAAATCAAGTAAATATCTAAATATGCTAATTAGTTTGTAATTTGTACTGGCTCCAGCATGTAACGCATAGCTGGAGATTCATTTTTCTATTATTTACATTGCATTAGAATTGGCAAAATATCTTTTATAATGAAGTCAAATTATAACTTTATTAACAATAATGAATCTTAAATTGCTGCACATAAATTAATGCGGTAACGTAGGTAACAAAAGGTGCCTTACAAAAATGGATAAAGGTAGTAAATTGTTGTTAGGCTTATATAAAATTTGGGTCTGCTCTCCACAATTCGCTTACATATACTACATACATTTTATTCTATATAAGACTTTTTTCAAAAGAGAGCTATGGGTTGGTCTGCAATATGCGAATGTGGCATTTCCTGGTCGTACTCAATTACTTTTTGTAATTTACTTGGCTCTTTTACATTCATATTGCAGTTTTCAGATTTCTACCAATGGTACGTAAGGATAAACGTGCAATCTACACCATGATTTAAATATTGATTTAATATCAATAATTTACTTTAAATAGCATAGCAATATTTTATACATCTAGTGGCAAGGCAGGAATTAAGGCAGGGGTAGCGCTGAGTGTCTTCTATAGCAGGTATAGGTTTTTGAAGATTGCAAATATAACATCGTAGTACAGAACCAGCATGGTTTATGTCCAAATATAGCATCTAGTATTAAAGATTTTATTTGTATGCTGAATTCTTTTAATTTTCACTTTTCACTGTTGACATTTACATTATAAAATTAATTTATCATCTGTCCCCAATAAAATCTTCTATGTTTTGTTGAACTAGATTTCGTATCATATTGTATTGATGATTATCTTATTATATTCTGTAGCAATTCTGATAGAAACTATTCAGCTTGTTAATTATCTTAGACTAAGGTTGGTTGAGGTAAGGTTACCTGAGCCATGTAGCAGTCTTGTCAAACTTCTGAACATATTTCATGGTAACATAAACAACAAATCATTCGAACGTTAGTGATACTTTATTTTAAAGATCGGTTAACTGTTTTATTCTTAAGCATAAAACAAAAACATGACTCCCAAAATTCACTAGTATGGTTTGCATCTCTGAAACTCACAGATTAAACTGAATGTTGAAAAAGTTATGTCACACGCAGCAGATTTTTTTGCTTTTCTTATTCACAAGGTAGTTTGTTTTTTAGTTTTGTTTATGCACTATTTGATTCTGTTGAGCTATTTGTAACCCTAGTAGATGTTTTATATATGTCCTATGAAAAGTGAGTTATGGTCGGTTTGTTGGTTTCAAAAGGTTTACTAAATTTGGCTTATTGTGATAGTCTTAAATATATATGCAAAATCATCGAAAATGTAAACAACATATCTGACAACAGCTTGCAGAAAGTATTTTAAGCATAAACTTGCTCACTCTTGTACCTATATCCTTGCAGATATTTGTGAAGACTAACACAGTTTGAGGACTGTCTTGTATATAGTGAAAGGAAAGTAGTCCAGTTTTATTTCAAGAGTAATGCCATATTAAAACTTCACATTTCGAGTATGTTACCAGTTACAAGTGCTATCCAATCTGATATATTGCACTTGTATCTACGAGCAGTGGATGTATACATTAATGTAAGTCACCTACCCTATATGCAATCAATCCCTGTCTTAGGAAATTGTCATGGTTAATAGATAGATTCTACACTAGAACAGGCGAGTTAACTACCTTAGGATCTTATATACATCAAGCAAACCGGAGATGTTAAACCAATGGATTATGCTAGTAAATGTACATATTAGATAACCATTTCAGGACACATTTACTCTAAATACTAAGAAAAGACCCCAAACTGGTGGAAAACTATGAACACAATCAAATTATATGGTGAATGCCTGTGAAATTTATTTTGGAATAAAACTTTCATTGGCATTTTACAGTTAAAAAGAATAACATAAAGAAACACATGCCAATAACCTCATAGCATTTAATCTCTATCATCATTGCAAAACATAATTAATAATGGTACTTAGAAATGAATTTATCGACACTGAAACAATTACAATGTATAAGAAGTTGCGCTGTGAAAGACATAGATATATATTTTATGGTATCTTAAAATTAGAGGTTACCTTTTATATCATATTTATACTGCTTCTATATATGCTTCTATATATGGATGAAAACGTTTACACAAGCAGTCTGATTTCAAAGAAATAGTGCTTTTGAATCCGCATCATTTCATTAATATGTGCAAATGAAAGGACACCCCTACAATTAAATGTTTAAAGTTATATGGAACATTACCCTTAATGTCAGGGCTATATCCATGATATACCTCACAAAACGTTAACAATGTTTTCACTGGATGATCATTAATAGAAATGTACCTGTATATTAGCTTTAAGTTATGTATGTTACCATCTGCTAACAGGCTGATGTGAAGACCAGTTTGAGGATATATTCCTTCCAGTATTTGGTATTTACAATATTCTAGCATAGCTTCAACACACCTGATGTTTTATGAAAGGGGGCTTGCTCTTTGTGTTTTCATGAAGCTATGCTTGGTATATGCAATTAGCAGGTAGTGGCCCTTGTAAAAGCTGTTTAACAATTACTCATAGATGGGAACAAACACAACAAATGTGTGAAATGAGAAAAGAAATATAAATTATTCCTATAAGCATGAGATCATGGCCAAGTCCTTAATGAAAGCTGTAGCTAGGAACATATACCTTTGAGAAATGACTCCGTTTCAGATGGTAAAATGTAACGTAAGTAACAACTTAAACACATCTTATGTATAAAAGGATAGATAATTGCATAAAATAGCGTATTCATACAAAGCATTAAGCAAAAAATATTTCTTTAACGTGAAATGGTTATTCTTTTTTGTATTACATATTAATTGATTTTATACAGTAACGTACTTTACATGCCTATTATGAATATTTGACCGCGGGAAACTTGGTAAATCATTGCTTTCCAAACATGATAGAAACACACCTAGCAGGAAAGCAATAAAAAAATTCCATTAGGATAGAGGGGAACTTAAAATTTGAATTTTGCCCCTATTTAAATAAAATATTGCTACAATTTTCACCGATTATGCACTTAAATAACCTTTGGTTCAAACACAAATCATGCCTTGATGATACTGTTTGTTTATATAGCATGGTTGCATTATCCAAAAGAGATTTTACATTACTTTGATCATAATTTTGGATAGCTAAATGATAAAAACACTAAAATCTGACGTATAAACAAGAATTTGCACTCAGTTGACCTTAGACCTAATTATGGGACTTTGGGGCATTTCCAGACTTGGCATCCACCCCTATCCTTCTTAAAACACATAAAGATACACTTTGAGCATGGATGCCAAATTGTACTCAAAAATGCCAACAGAATTTTTTTTTCAGGCTCCGGGTGGCCAACTATTAACTGTACAGTTGCTAGCTGCCTGATAAACTTTGTCAATCTCAAAGCATTTGCCATTATCTGGTCAAGATGACGTTGCACTTTCTGAATGAGGTAGCTAGTGACGCTGAATGAACCCAAAAATAAAAAATTACTTTATAATCACTAGTTTGAATGTGAAACAATGGGTAAACTGATAAATAGAATACCAGGATGGCGTCATTTGATATCAAGTTTACCAGGCTCGGCTTTCCGAAAGCATGCTGAATCGCTCGGCAAGCCTCGCTATTTCAACAAGAGTTCTCAAAGTCTTGCCTGGTAAACTTGATATTAAAAGACACTCACCTTGTATTATCTATTAACAATGTAACATGTATTGTGTTTATCTGTTTAATATTTTGTTTAGTAAATTTCTGTTGACCCAGATATTGGAGATATGGAGGTAAACAAGTTTTTGTAAACAAAGTGTTTATTTGATCATAAGATTTTTCTTGAAGGATGACTAATCATCTAGATATTAAAAATGTATTGTCATGGAAGTTTCAGGAAAAGTCCAGAATTTCCTAACTTCCGGAAAAGTCCAGAATTCCCTAGAATATTATTTTCCATGCAAATAGAAGCTTCTGGAAGTAGGTGGAACCATCCAGGAGAATGTAGAACTTTCCAGAACCCATGGATGTTTTATATTTAGCATATGATATCATAGATGTTTCCTGAGTGTTCTGGAATTTTCTTAAACAGTATATATAAGAAGAGTACATTTCTCATAGGGGCATCTTTGAAATAATTTCACCATTTAAAAAGTCTAAACAGTTTATGCTGGAATTCTATACTGGAATACTTTGTGTTTATGACATTCTGGATTACTTTGGTTTACTCAGTTTTGGATTTAACTTCAAAATCTGGGGATCAGAAACTACTGAAAGACTTGTGTTGATATATATTCTGAGAGACAGTTTGGACATATAAGGTACTGTAAATTAGACTTTCTTTAATTGTATAAATATTTTCCATTGCTTTAGTAAATGATTATTTTGTTAATTTTAATAAATTTTGTTAAATTTTAAAAGTGCTTTTTGCTGACTTTCCAAATACCAAATTTTGGTTTCCTGAATTCTTTTCTAGTTGCGCCTGGCACGTAACAACAGGAAAATTAACTTTGCTTCTTCTGGCCAACATAAATGCATTTGTACCAGTAGAAAGTAACATGAATGAGGAAACATTCATTTAATTTTCATTAAAGAAATATATGTTATAGCCTAGCCTGGGTTTCCTTCTGATCAGTTTGTCTTCTTTTTTATTTTTCCGTTTCTTGATCAAAAAATAATTGAAACCAAACCCTTTGATGTGGAGTTTTTTTATTTTCTTATTTTTTAGAATATTAGCATTAGAAAATATTGCAAAAATATTGACGACTGGACCCAGGCTAGTTATGACCTTAAAGTAGGAATCACTGTTGATTACTTTTTGACGTTACTCTATCTCTATACTTGGCAGTTTAAAGACTAGACCTAATGAGAGGATTAGGAGCTCTTTGCATTGGGTCATAAAAAGGTTCTTGGAGGGTTTTGTAGTTTTGAGATGATTACCTGTAAACTAGATTTGTTAGTGATAGCTAAATTCCAAGTATGGGGCCCCTGATAGCCTGGTGAGCCATTCTGATTTACTAGATTTGGCTACAGGCAGTCTCTTATTAATCCAAATAGCCACCTATTATCACAAATACAGGTCTTTAAATAGAGGATCTTACATGAGTACTCATGTTTTATTGAATTAATTAAACGAATTGGGAGAAAAGAGATAAAATGCGAGGCTTACGCCGAGCAGAAAGAAAGACAAACGGACGATATACGCGCCAAACCAGTCTATTCCATGACAGTGCATGAACATTATGCCGATGCACTTACGTGCAATAGCAAAACGCAGTTTAATGTCTAATGCAAGAATTTTTGTTTCGCTGCCAGTGTCGCCTTCCAGAGTCTCTGAGGGATAAAATCCATTGCTTCCAAATATAATTATTGCATTTACATCGGATCCCATCATATGAAGAGATCCCTTCGAATATACGATGGATGATAAACCCATATTACACCGGAATTTCCGATATAGCGTAGCACCATTTTCGCACAGTACGTACGTGCGTAGTGGTAAGTGTACATATTCCTAATTAAGAGATTGTTTTTATACAATTATTAAATAATGCAGCTCACTGGGCCTGTAAACACTGGACCTGTATTCAGTCATTTTGGAATGAGGCTCAAATATCTCCAATGGCAAGAATGGTAAACTCTTTGGAAACAGTATCATTGTTCGAATGCATACACTCTGTTTCCTTTACCCTGGTCCATTACATGTACACGTACCGCCGGATCGAGGTCATCGAAAGTCCAAACAAAATACTCGCACAGTCCCACTCTGCCCATTGGCGTAGCTGCCATTACGCAGTTACGCACGTGCGTAATAAAATAGTAAATTTAAAGGGAAATCACTTAATGTGATAAAAGTGATTTTCCATACTTAAGGAACTGCTCTTAAAGGAAAGAATTTGGTCCCTCTGGGAGCAAACTCTTTCCTATAAGAGAAGTTCCAATTTTGAAAAGGGACGCACTTGAAGAGAATCATTGCTTGATCCAGTAGTCTCCCTTTGATGTGTGTAACTTTTTCAGCGTTCTGTCTACGCCATTGTCCATTACATCCTTGAAATGGACGTACACGTGCAGCCGGATCGAGGTCCTCGAACGTCCAAACAAAATACTGGCAGGGGGCCACAGTGACCATTTGACTAGTACAATTTCACAAGGCCCGGTTCATTTATTGTTTAAAGGAGTTCTCGTATCAAACACAGCATAATCAAATTTCGTGTTTGACAGTAATGGATTGTACTTATTTGGTGTCGTTCTTCATTGACATCAACTTCCAGTTTCGAGATCTCGCTATAGGGGACTTAAATAGAAGTAAGCATCACCAAAGTCATTGATACATTGTATGCACGTGCGCAGTGGAAACTGAATTTCTGATAGCTCGAGGTTGCTGCCTAAAGTGATACAAAATTTGAATATCATAATGGGGAGACAATTCACATGAAATATCCTGCCTCATTTGGTTTCTTTTGAAGCTACGACAATTTTTTAAAATGTTGTCTGCTACAAAATTTAGGCTGATATTTAGGAGTACCTTATCTCAAACCCCGTCACCAGAATGACAAAGCAACAGCCTCATTAGTTTCAACAAATGTTAAAATGTCATCCGTTACAAAATTTAGGCTGATATTTAGGAGTAAATGTACCTAACCCCGTTACCAGAATGACAAAGCAACATGGCCTCAGAACGGGGTAACCCGTTCTGAGACCATATGTTGCTTTGTCATTTTCAGACTGGTGACTTGGCTAAAATTCCCTTGGTCAGTGTTTTCTGTCTTCATTTCGAAGTTTGTTCACACAGCCGAGTACGCTATAAACCATTTTTAAATTCTCTTACAATGAAAGGCGCCAACAGTTCGGCTGTTTGTCTTTCAACTTTTCTTCAATAAACTGTCTATAATTCCAAGTTGATGTGATTTGATCAGATTAACGGCGAATTATCCCAGAAGCTGACATGATTAACAACCCGTAATTCTGTAGAGATTTAATCCCAACCCTTAAAGCGCCATTTACGTTCGCATAAGACGACACATCTCTGATAGCTTTCTTCATTTACGACTCAGATTGGTTTTACCGGTTGTTGTTGCTGTTGTTTAATTTTATTTTTGCTTTTTTTTTTGCTTTTTCTGTTGTTTTATTTTTCCATATGTTGTTGGATTTTTTGTTCTTTGTTTTGTTACGTTTTGCTTTCTTCTGTTGACTCTGATGCTCTTTTGCTGTTGTATTTCTTTCTCAAATGTTGGAAAAAAGTTAATATGAAAGTTTTACCTGGAAATATCTGCAAGCATTTGTGTTTAGATTCATGTCGCTATTTACTCAAGTTAGATGTTTTAAAATAGTGCACTGAAACCAAGCTTATTTCAAAAAATGCTTTTCAAGTTTCTGAAACTCTTATGAGATGTGGAAAAGCATTGCTTTTCTTAAATGACTTTTCTCATAAAATGATCAAACTGTTTATCAAAACATTTGACTTGTGAAATATCAGTGACCTATATATACGTCACTGGAAATATACACAAAAAAATAATGCTTGTCTACTTTATCCTTCTCGTGTGTGAAAAATCTAATGGTAGTTTTCAAATCTGTATTTATAACTGTCAGGCAGCAGTTACAAAAGTGATGTCTATCTGTCCTGGGCTACATATAGCTCATAACTGGTGTCAGTTTTCCTATATCTATTTATAACTGTCAGGCAGCAGTGACAAAAGGCATGTCTACATATAGTTCATAACTGGTTCCAGTTTTCCTATATCTATTTATAACTGTTTGGCAGCAGTGACAAACGTGATGTCTATCTGTCCTGTGTTGAAAATAGTTCATACCTGATGTCAGTTTTCCTATATCTATTTTTAACTGTCTGGCAGCATTGACAAAATCTGATGTCTACCTGTCTTGGTCTAAATTTAGTTCATCACTGATAGACATCAATAAATTGTCACTGGTTTCATCCAATCAGAGGAGGTATTTTATACGAGTCATAAACAAATATATTTTAGACCTAAAAACTTATTGTATGACCTTACTTTACCTCTTGGCTAGGCAGATTAACCCATTTATGCCGAATGAATTTCCCATCCTTATCCATTGGACGAGTCCATTTCCAATTTTAGGGTTGTTGGGTGGTATTTTCATTTTATCCAAATTTTAAAAGAAACTTCTATCAGCAAACAGTGGAGAACCTGATCAGACGCCGCGTTCTGCAGCGTCTTATCTGGCTTTGAACTGTTTGCCGAAGTCCCACAAAGCTTTCGGAAATCGCGCGTCACCGTAAAACTAAACTTGACGATATACCTCCCCAAATGAAAATTTTGAATACAAATATCCTCTAAATATATTTATCAGGGAAAAACGAGGCTTCAAGATTAATGAGCTCACTGTCTAGTTTGCTTGACTTCCAGTGTCAAGAATTTAATCTAGTGGTCCTGTTGTTGCTATCAGACAAATTATTTCTGATTGATTCATAGTGGTGTAGTTCCCGTGATGCCTCACTCTTGAGATCACAGAAGAATTTATCAATATCAATAAAATAATATGTCGACAATGAGACATAATGCCATTATTCTGCAAATAGGACACGTTCTTAATATGTTTACCCTATATATTTGCACCGACTGAAGTCAGTTTTACGTAACAGCCACGTATACCTTTTTAAGGTCACCTTATTCAACGTTTGTCAAATTAACACATTAAGCCAAATGGAAATAAATTTGACAAACTCTGAATAATGTGACCTTAAAAGGATACGTGGCTGTTACGTAAAACTGACTTCAGTCGGTGCAAATATATAGGGTTTTAAAACAGAGCCATCAGAGTAAGACTAGCTACAAGTATATTTTTAATGATATGGCACATTGGTGAAAACTTGTTTTAAGGACTGGAGCCAGTCTATCTAGAAAGTAAATACGGTAGCAGTGCCTCATTTTGAAGGGTTTTTTTTCCTTGAACTGAAGACAGCTGGATAAGACTGCGCGAATATGTCGTTTGTGCTAGTTGACCTGCGCATTTGTTGTTTTATACCTCTGTTCTTGCTAGCGTCTACTTTTGATAACATTTGCAAACAGTTGGGACCCAGAGCACGACCGTTCTGATCTGAATGCACACCGTTTGACACTGTGATAGTTATCTTGAAATATTTTTGAAACGGTTAGTTTTGAAAAAAAGTCAGCAGACGACTACAAAAATGTGAGATAGAAAACCCAGCACGTAAAGTGTTAATCATGGCAATAAGAGGTTTTCACAAGGCGCGGATCTAACAACATTGTTCCTAGCATGCCCAAGGACCATGTTAGCATTAAAAATTCAAATGAATGCCAGTTTTCAGAGATTATTCATAAATTCTCGTGAAATAATTATCCATAATTCATAATTTGAATTCCCTGGTAGTGCACAATATTCGTAAAACATTTCTGCGCATTGAGTGCAACATTTATCAACTGCAGTTAGCATATTAATTTTGCATAAAAATCGAAGTGGTACGACATAACATCACAGTATGTAAACTGAAATAAACATCCTGTACCGTTCCTCCGCTAGCTCACGCCTTATAAACATAAATAACAGCACTCGTGCGTAACCAGTAGTCGGAAAATGCGTGTATTTAGGTACATGTACACTTTTCGATTTATATTGTTAGCGATACAGACAATACACATTCGAACAAGGTAAAAAAAGCCATTTTATCTATTTTATTCCGTTTTATTCCATGATTTTAGCGGTTTCCTCCTTTGCATTTTGCTTTGTTAAAAAACGACTTGCTCACAATCAGAGCCGTTCTGTGTCAAAAACGAGCTTAAATGCCAGATTGCGCGGTTTTAGTGGAATTGGCAATCACATGTATACATGATTACATGGTTGTAACTGTAACAGTTACTTAGATCTATGGAAAAATGAATTTTAATAGGTGGGCCCTCGCAATTACAGCTGTACCAACAACTCTCACATCACGATTTCCGGCAACTGGTTACGCACGAGTGCTGTAATTCATAATGTAAAAGGTGTGAGCTAGGAGGAACGGGTACAGGATGTTTATTTCAGTTTACATACTGTGAACATATTAACCAATTTAAGCAGAATGGAAGTTCCCATTCTTATCAATTGGACCAATCCATTTCCATTATGTGTGTTGTTTGGAGGTATTTTCCATTTATATTCAAATTTTGATAAAACATTCTGTAAGCAAACAATGGAGACCCTGATCAGACGCCGAGTAATGAGGTGTCTGATCTGGGCCTGCACTAATGGCCCATGCCCCACAAAAAGGACTCTTGGCTCTCGTTTGTGGTGTCTAACTGTGAGTGTGTATTTATTCCATTGTAATCTTGGGTCAAGTTTGGTACTTGATTGTATAAATCATCAATTCCTGATCTTTGCACCCTTACTTACTTTGTGTAGCTGGGTGTATTTTGGGCAATTTGCATTTAGGCAATGTTTTAAATGATGACAAAGAAGAGTCTAGTGAACAAATAAAATGATGATAGTTCAAAGACAGATGACTAAGTCCCAAAACAAAAGAAGGCAACACCAGTTCCAATACCATGAAAAGCTACACCAGTACCTTAACCTAGAACAAGAACAAGAAGAAGGAGATTTTAAAAGAAAAAGATAACAGAATTCTACATGTGATGAGGCAGTTGTTATTGAAACAACTGGGGTCGATTCAAATAAATTGAGGACAGATAGAGAAACAAGTGGGCCTCGCTACGAGAAAACCTGTCTTTGGGGGTTTGCTAAAAACACAGGCGCAGACCAGCCTGCGGATTCGCGTAGTCTGATCAGCGCCTTTGTTATTCGCTTTTCGGAAAATTTCATATGTAAGCTTGCTACTGGCAAAATTTCAATTTTCTAGATTGTCTCTGTAGCTGAGGAGACTGGTTTGAATCTCGCCTTGACGAAAACCCTGAAGACAGGCTTTCTCGTGACGAGGCCCAAGTAATTTGTAAGCAGCTTCTCCTGCTGCTGATAATACAAAAGACATGAGTACGCATGACACAGTTGATCTGAGGGATGATTGGGACGCTTGTGATCCTGATCAACATGAGACAGATTTGACAGACCAACAACCAGGCGTTACTGAAGATGAAGCATCAGTGAAACTGGATATGAAGCCAAATATCTAGAAGGCAGAGCTGGTGAGGATAACTTCAGAGAGACAAACAGAACGTCTTAAGAACCAACAAGCTCTGCACCACGACAACTGGAGAGCATTGTATACCTGTGACAGACAAAGGATCCATTTTAAATTCTCTGTTACGTCCCGCAATCTTGTCACAATTTCATCCTGATACTGTACATTATATGCATTTGTAAAAGGTGTAAGTGACACTATGTAAAATGAAGAGAATCCATTTTTCGTAGAGGGGGAGTGTGTAACTGAGTGTTTTATGGGCATTTTGTATAAATGTTTTGAAATATTTTTATTTTATATAAGCTCATGTACACTGCTCAGCCTAAATCGTAATTTGTAGTCCGAAATAGTTTGTTTAGTTCAGTGCAACTGCCCAAAGGAATTGATATTTGCACCTTTTGTTAATCTGGTCAGTCAGGTTAATCATGCATCCATTTCATTGGTCAGGACCTGATACAGTAAGATTAAGTAAACATGATTTATTTTTGGTTGTGATCTTTTGGCAGCAGACAACATTTTCATGCTTATTTATTTTTAGAATATTAATAAAGGTTATTAAGGGTGCAAAGTTTAGGAATCGATACAATTAAGTATCACACCTGACCCAGGATACCAATGGGAAAGTGAAAAACTCACAGTAGACACCACAAACGAGAGCCAAGAGGTCAGCCCTTTCCCAGCAGGTGACAACAAGGCACATATAAACAGACGCGCACAAAGACATAGCAAACACAAGACAGAACAAAAACATAAAAGATCCACAAAAGAAGTACCGCCTTGGAACGGTCAGTAAAATATTTTACTGGAGGGCTTTAACCGGTGTCTATTCTTAACTTCTAACAAAGAAAACAAACACAGTTTGCATGTTGGCGCGCTTTAATGTGAGCAAATGAGCAGCGTGACAAGGAAGGACGTTGTAGATCTTGATGAGATCTATTTAAGAAGTGCTTGTAAAAGTCCTGCCAGTAACACAGCTTACTTAACCCTTAGATCTTCTCATTGCCGAAGTACCTGCCGTCCAGCCCACATGACACCAAACTTTCTATTTTTTTTGTTTGGCGAAAACTTGCTGTGATTTTAAACAGTGCAGTATACCACATAGCAATGACGACGTGCAAATCAACACGGCAAGATCTCTTGCTCGAATCTATACAAAATTTTGTGTGTTGCTCACATCTGTGAAGCCGCCTTAGAACTGATTTTTCACGACACTTCGTTCACAAATACCTGATTATTCTCAGTCCGTGCATGACGACTGAGTAATAATATACTGCACAACCTTTGTTAATGCTAGTACCGACTAGACAAATATTCTGCTCTATTCGATGAAACGAGCAGAATGTTAAGTCTATTCTTAACTTCTAACAAAGAAAACAAACACAGTTTGCATGTTGGCGCGCTTAGAAATTACAAATGTTAGAGAGCGACAAAATTTTGTATAGATTCAAATTACGTTTTCATGTTAAGTCACATCACAATGTCTCACATAGACTTGACCTCTGTAATGTATAACATTTCGACTCCAAACTCTTCAACGTACATACCTGCAACAAATGAAAACAAATAGCCATATACAAATAGCCTTATTGTCAATACATATTATTCTTATTTTCATTGCAATCATGCTGAAATCTAAAATTTATTTTCCAAAAATATCATTGTTTTCATGCCCATTTGCATATAATACCTGTATCTGGTACTCATTTTATTTACTTATTTATTTACTTTTGTTTTGCTAAATGTACCACCTATTAAAATTAGATAATCAGGTGCAAATGGCTGGTCTGAAACTCTTAAAGTACAACAAACTGCCATATCTATTATACTCAACATTTCCCCTCTGCTAACTCTGATATGGAGCTAATAATCAGGCAACTTCTATACTGGGAACCCATCTGGAATTAACTTATTTGTATCTACGTTATAATATACACTAAACTTGTCATTTGTTTGTGATCCCATATATCAGTCAATTTAATTTTCTTCTTTCTCTGACTTAAATAAACGAATAGCTTATTAGAAATATAACATATCCATTTTATTGCCATTTTAATTTTGATATTTCACGTAACTTACCAACATGGCGATATTTTGAAAATCACCTTTTCTACTCCCGATTTTTTTTTTTTTTTGAGTGAATTCATTTTCTTGTTATTGTAATAAACATTGACCTCATTTTTTATCTTCTAAATACTGCTCTATACAAAAATATTTACTCCTCCATGTTTGTTCATATGGAGGACATTTACTCTCCCGAAACCATACTAAAACCAAATACTTCATTGTTTGAAAGTCTACCCTTATTTTCATCTGAGATTTTTTTTTTTGTTCATTGATTTTGCTCTCAGGGACTTTTGCACCTTTAGAAAATTAAGACCTTCAATCTGCATTTTCAACCGGACTTCCACTTCCCGGGAAATCTCAGTTATTATCTGTTAACAGGTAAATAACTTTTTCCACTTCCTGGGAAATCTCAACTATTACCATCTACCAGGTAATTACCCGTTTCCACTTCCAAGAAATTTGTTTCCGCTCCTGGGAAATCTCAATTGTTACCAGGTAAATACCATTTTCCACTTCCGGGGAACTCGTTTCCACTTCCTGGGATATCTCAATTATTACCTTCTACCAGGTAAATACCACGTTCCACTTCCAGGGAACTCGTTTCCACTTCCTGGGAAATCTCAATTATTACCTTCTATCAGCTAAATACCACGTTCCACTTCCTAGGAACTCGTTTCCACTTCCTGGGAAATCTCAATTATTACCTTCTACCAGGTAAATACCACGTTCCACTTCTGGGGAACTCATTTCCACTTCCTGGGAAATCTCAATTGTTACCTTTTACCAGGTAAATACCCTTTTTCCACTTCTGGGGAACTCGCTTCCACTTCCTGGAAATCTCAATTAGTACCTTATACCAGATCAATACCTTTTTCCACTTCTGGGGAACTTCATATTTCCACTTCTGGGGAATGGACATGTGACCTAGTCACCAACCGATTTTAAAGCTCTCCTATGAGGAAAGTTTGCTTTTCCCACATAAATCTACTGCTACTATGTTATGTTTTCTTACCTTTGGAATTACCCTTCTACCAGGTAAATACCTTTTTCCCACTTCCGGGGAACTCGTTTCCACTTCCTGGGAAATCTCAATTTTTACCTTTTACCAGGTAAATACCTTTTTTCCACTTCCTGGGAAATCTCAATTAGTACCTTATACCAGATAAATACCTTTTTCCACTTCTGGGGAACTTCATATTTCCACTTCTAGGGAACGGACATGTGGCCTAATCACCAACCGATTTTAAACTCTCTTATGAGGAAAGTTTGCTTTTCCCAGATAAATCTACTGCTACTATATTATGTTTTCTTACCTTTGGAATTAACCTTCTACCAGGTAAATACCTTTTCCCACTTCTGGGAGAACTCGTTTCTACTTCCTGGGCAATCTCAAGTATTACCTTATACCAGATGAATACCTTTTTCCACTTCAAAGAAACTTCATGCTTCCTCTTCTTGAGAAATTACATGTGACCTAGTCATCAAACGATTTTTGAGCTCTCTTATGAGGAAAGTTTGCTCTTCCAACATCAATCTACAGCTCCTATGATATATATTCTTACCTTTGAAAATAACCTTCAATCAGGTAAATACTTTCCCACTTCTGGGAAAATCGTTTCCACCTCCTGGGCAATCTCAAAATTACCTTATATCAGATAAATATCTTTTTCCACTTCTGGGGAATTTCTTATTTCCTCTTCTGGGGAAATGACATGTGACCTAGTCACCAACCGATTTTTAGAGCTCTCTTATGAGGAAATTTGCTCTTTCCACAAAATCTACCGCTCCTATGATATATATTCTTACCTTTGGAAATAACCTTTGAAATTCCACTTCTGGGAAAATCAATTACACTGCAAGTGTATTTGGATTTTTTAATTTTGTCTCACTACTTATAACATTCTCCATATGTGCATAGCCGACATAAGCATCTCCGTTTTTCGTTTGCAAATAATTCAAAATTGAATGCAGTATTCTCTTTCAATACTCTGACATTAGCTTTTAACGACTACGCCTTTAAAACAACTGACCCCTTTTCAAAGGTGAATGACTCATTTTTATTCTAACAAGCATACCTTTAACTGACATGTCTCTAACATCTATTCTACTGTAGATGCAGCGATTTCTGCTCGTACGCTCTGATAACTTTATGTTTCTAATTGAAATCTCCTTTCTTTGATTATCTTTTACATTTTCTCCATCTTTCAGCATACATAAACCTACCCGTTTTCAAGCAGAAGAAATGTATGAATCATTTAACATGCACAAACGGTTCAATTGATAATTTTCTTCAAACAGAAGTAATCCAAATTTCATTAAATAAAGAAAAAAATCTATATCAGGAATAAGGGCTGCCTATAAGCAAAATTTAAATACATACTGCGTTATAGCTTTGATTCCACATAAACAGTCATTTACAAATGCAGTTATTCTTTGACCGTTTACCACTGTAATAGCATCACTGTTAAAACTTTCCACAATATTTGACCAATGCTTGCCAATTCCAGTAAAGAATTCTGTATGTAAAATGCTTCCTTACCTGCGTCTGACCATGAGAAAGCTGAAACCGTTCCATTTGACTGAGCTTTATCCATGTAATTAATACAAGACTCACCATTTTCAAATTAGCTCATGAAATATCATTTTGAAGTTGTTGTCATGTTATCTTGTAACTTTTTTTTATTATTATTTTAAACTTAGATTTATGCAAATTATTGCTTATGTTATTACAATCCAGTACTAATCTATGCTTTGTGCCTTGTTATTTTTACAGTATAGTATTAATAGCATGAGGCTACTTTTCAATTTTAAGAATACATTTCTAAGATAGTAATAAGTGGATCTCTTTGTTGTCTTTTATTACTGTAAGACCTCTTTACATGGCAGAAAGGGGGTCTTGCATCTGTGCCCACGCATGGATTTTCTTTAAACTTTGCATAATAATGACTTGTTATATACAAACTATGAAAATGTATGTATTGAATTAGATTGTTAAGAATAAGGCTTAGGTAGCAACCCTGACGTACTCCACCTTTAAGGCGGCACCTGTCTCTAAATGTCCATGTCCTAAATCTATAGTTTTGTTTATTTCTATGATTTATCATCCAGATTAAATCCAAAATACCATAGGCATTATATTAATACCAAAAAACCATTTGGATATATTATGATTTACGTTTTCTGAAGAAGTGATTATAAAATTTCAATATTTTTTTTCAAAAATTTACAAAACATTCAACATTAAAAGTCAAAGATAGATATGTTCTAGTCTTTGTCAAGATATCATATTATCACATAAACATGCCATATATATCCTACTGATCTGAGCCGAATTTCTTGAAAATCCAAAACCGGTAACTTTGTCATTTCCTACCTCTTATGGGTATAGGTCAGTTTTAGCAAAAATATTTTTTAGTTGAAATGAATCAATAACTCGACAGAAGGGGGTTGTTTTTAAATCTACTTCCACTTTTCTTAAAGAAAGACATGTTTAGACAATTTCAAATGATTCAATGGCAGGAAATGTCAAAGGTCATGGCCCCATGTCATGGCACTAAGGGGCCAAAACAATGTGTATCACTTTCTCAAGTCCTGCATTATATTCTTAAAGAAACTTAATATCCTATCAATAAACGTGTGAAAACAAGAAGACCAAATATTTCTATACATCCCAACTGAGCTAGAGTAACCACATTTTGGTGCCGTGACCAGGATTAAGTGTAACAGAGTCATATCAAAGGTATCATAGAACAGTGTTCTACATGAATAAGTGAGGTCCAGAAACGGTATACCTGGAATATACATCCAGCCAAAGAATAAATGTTGCCATTTGATGGAAATCAGCATCAGTTTTACAAAACAGAATAAACAGAGAAGATTTGAGCATTAATTTAGCAATACCTTTGAAGCCAAGAGTTCTCTGCGACCAAAATGGTTAATTTTAACCAATAGGTTTGACAGGGGCTTATTTTTGTGAACCAGGTTTATTAATGAGGCTAACAATTATAAGACCATCGATATAAGGTTCTTCTCCTGTATGAACTGACTTGTCATAAGGTTTCTCTCCTGTATGAATTAAAATTCTTAATAATATTACATATTAAGTGTAACATTGGTTCGATGTAGTTTTAACGTTCGGAACTAGATGTGGTAAGTCCAGTGTCACCATATTGTATCGTTTTGAGTAATATTATTGTGTAAGCACTTCATTAAATAAGAATCATGACACTTAACGAAAGAATATTGTTTTTTGTCTTTTTCCAATCAGTAATAGGGAAAACACTGAACATATCAACTTCTACCAATAAACGTACTAGCATGGTGATTCAAACTAAACAAGTATTCAAGTATGTTTTACACAGAAATATAATTATTGTATTTTTTACATTTTGATGAATTAGGGCCATGTGTTTACATCCAGTTGAAAAAATATGTTACCAGTCCTTGAATTTCATGAAATTTTGTCTACATATTCTTAACATATATGGAAAGTTTATAAGTTGAAATGGTATCTTGACAAAGACGGCAACATGTGAAAATTTTAATTCCAAATTTGACTGAATACAAAATATACAGTTGAAAATTGGGGTACCATCTCATAAAAATGATTGCCCACCCGCTATCCTAATACATACAAAGCCATTTATAGTATCTACGAACTTATCAATGATATAGTTATTTAATAAAGCATTTCTGCGCCCGTTACATGATATGTCAATTACTTTAGAAATGATTATAACTGGATACCCTAAGGTATTGTAGTGATATCGTACATGACGTCATAAATTAGCAATGGAATTGCATAAAAAGTCAAATGCACCATAAATATAAAAGTCATACCCCAGACAATTAATAAACATAATATTATCAAATTCCAAGCGTGGGCAGACTCCCATGTTAATTTCCCATACCATGAAAGAGCCCCTTTCCATCTTTTTTTTTTTTTTAAGATAAACACTCTCTGGCAAAAAACAACAGTATTTGTTGCGATCAGTACAGCAAATAGATAGATAAAGTGTAATCCTCTTCTATAACCAACGTAAAGTACTAATATGACCATGCATCTATTTATATTTAATATTTAACCTATTTCATGGGGATTCATCTGTACTTTACTCTCTGCAAATCCACCCACCTTCATTATCGTCTCTCATGATCTAACTGATCTGTACTACCAACCTTAGTATAGCGCCAAGATTCACATCTTAAAAAAATTCTTTATATCTGAAATGTCTATCTGATGAAAACAAGAAAACTGCTTTCTGTACTTATCTTTACATTGTGCTTTAGATATGGACTTTCAAATTTCCAATGCCGACTTGGATTGAGCTCTTCAAATGTGTTTCTGATCCTCCTCATCACTGGCGACCTCCAGATGAAATAATCGTCAACTACTTTCTAGTTGTAATAACCTGTCGTTGTTTCAAATATGGAAACTGAAATGTAAGAACGTTAGATGTAAAACTGTGATTGATTCCATCGTTGACATAACAATTTTATTTTATCATTATTATAACTATTATTATTACTATTAATTTATCTTCTTTGCAAAACCAGGAAATGCCGCCCAATTCATGAGGATGTATAGCCTGCTCTTGACGCCTATATTCGTAACTGTGTTTGAAACTATGATCGTGGTATCCCTGGTATAGTCTTTCATAATGTGCATGTAGTGTGTTGCGTTATTTTTTATTTGCTCTATATTTTACAACATTCTCCGCATTTGAGCGTTTCAGATAAACATGTGTAGCCTGCTCTTGACGTCTATATACGTGAACATGTTTGAAACTATGTCTGTGATATCCTTGGTATATTCTTTCTAGTGAGTTGCGTTATTTTTTATTTGCTCTATATTATACATTTTTTATTTGCTCTATATTATACATCATACATTGTGAGGATCATGTAAAACTTTTAGGTGTTACCATTGATTTTAAATTGAGTTTCGATCTTCATATATCAAATGTATGTAAAAAAGCATCTAGACAACTAAATGTGTTGAAGAGAATAGGAAGAAACTTATGCAGATTGGGGAAACTCAATATATATTATTCATTTATCATGTCAAATTTTAACTATTGCCCTCTCGTCTGGCATTTTTGTGGGGAAGTTAACACAAAGAAGATAGAGAAAATTCAGGAAAGGGCCCTCAGATTTATATATCAAGACTACAATTCTAGCTATGATACTTTGCTTGATAAATCAAAACTACCTTCACTAAAAGTCAGACGACTGAGGGCAATAGCACTAGAGGCTTTTAAGATTTTAAATAATCAAACACCTGTATATTTGAATGATATTTTAACATATAAACCCCATTCTTATTCTTTTAGGTACACAAATACAGTTGAAATACCCCAGGTGAGGACCAGTTCATATGGTGTCAGATCCTTCCGCTCTACTGCTGCTAAAATATGGAATTCCCTACCACAAAAGTTCCGAGACATTACATCTACGGAGCAATTTAGGTCACAAATTGGTACATGGAGCGGGGGGGTCTGCACATGCTCGTTCTGCTCAAACTGTTAATGCTTCTGTTTTAATTTTTTGTTGCTTTTGTTGCTTTTAATGCTAAATCTTCAGTTTAATAGCTCTTTTTGGGTCTTTGTCAATTATGTATTAAAACTTAACATTGTGATATGATTGTAAAGCTGTGATTATTATATGGTGATTTTATGGTGATTTCTTAATAATATTGACTATTTATATCAAATTTAATAATTGTACAGACTCAATTATGGCTATAGCTGAAGATATTTTTCCTTCCTTTTCAGTTATGTTTGCTACAATATGTGCTTGCAAAAAGTTAAACGCTTTTAAATTTTATCATAATATGTATGTCTTATGATGCTAATGCTTCTATGTGCAATTTAAAACTTATTTATCCTTTTATAATTCTGTATGTTGTACTATGTAACATGTCTTAATACTTATATGTGTCGGTTAATAGCTATACATAGCTAATGTTAATTTGTTAGATTTCCGACTTTAAATAAAATTTGTATTGTATTGTATTGTATGGTACCATACTCCGCTTTTGAGCGTTTCAGATAAACTTTTATAGCCTGCTTTTGACATCTGTATACATGAACGTGTTTGAAATATCATCGTGTTATCCCTAGTATATTCTTTCATAATATATATGTAGTGTGTTGCGTTATTTTTATTTGCTCTATAGTGTACAACATTCTCCGCTTAAAGGCGTTTCAGATAAAAAATGTACCTTTCGCTAAATTCTTCATCTTCATATACCGTTTAATAATGGTTTAGATTTCTGTCACAATCATCTATTTTTTGAACATGCCATCTTCTACACATTGAACGCATTTACCTTTTGAGATATAATCTGCAGATGCGACAGACGCACTTTGCTACCTAAAATTCACAAAATAAGTTTTTGAGTGTCACTTATCTTTTTAATTCTGTAGAAACCAACTTGTTCATCTCGTTCTGTCTGCTGTTAATACCCTAGGTCGGTGCCATGCTATCTTCTTACTCCAGAAATATAGACAAACGTTCTTCGCTTTTTGTGTGTTGCTCACATCTGTGAAGCCGCCTTAGAACTGATTTTTCACGACACTTCATTCACAAATACCTGATTATTCTCAGTCCGTGCATGACGACTGAGTAATAATATACTGCACAACCTTTGTTAATGCTAGTACCGACTAGACAAATATTCTGCTCTATTCGATGAAACGAGCAGAATGTTAATTAACGGCGCCAACCTGCGGATAGGATGGATACACAAGTGATTTATCGATCCTAAGTCCAGATAACTTTGTAAACAAAACATGACGTCACTGTCACTCATGGCTGGCACGACAGTATGTTACTCTATTTGAACTGTGTTATTGCTGTCGTGAACCTTAGAGTCAAAGGTTATGGTCAAACATTTCATACTAAGCAGTATTAATACGAGTTGATACCATCGATTGCCCCCATTCTAGTATCATTTACATGTTTAATTTTTTCCGTTTCAGTCTATAAACTAATTTTGGTCACACAGAACCGCCTCAAGGAGATATCAAACCCATTTTTTTATATTATAACACTGTTTGTATCCACGGCAACATGCTGCATGTTGTTTTCGGCTCAAGGCTGACTGAGTGCATTATAATAAGATTCTGAATTTAATAGCAAGGATTGGACTATTATTTTGTCAGAATTGATCAATTTGTCAACTCCCTTGAGTCCCTTATTTTTATACGTTCGAGGGTAATTTGCCACAATTGAAAAAAAAAGATAAAATCCTCAGATCCTGACATCTTAGCATGCTGAGTATTTTTACAGGTTGTTTTTGTGGTCTGCTGATAATTTTCAAAAATCGCACATCCAAACAAATCTTTCATGAACACCAACAGAGTGTGAAAATGGTTTCGATCCAGATTAGGCCCGGCATTGTGTATGTCCTGATATGGATCGAAACTGTTTGTTAATGCTATTAGCAGGCGATAAATTTCGCCAGTGTTATGATAGTGCATGCTTGTTTTATCTTAATCTAATTATAAGAGAAACTCCAGACGCCAAGAACTAACCGATTACCATAAACGGTAAAACAGCCAGTAGCAATCAAATAGTTAAGAAACGCAATATTGTGTCCACAACCACTAAATGGGATTTAAGAGCAAACCAAATTGATCTTCATCTTTTCAAGAGTCATTGATTTCTAAACATGCACACCAACTGTGTTTCAATCCTTGAGCACGCAGCCTGTCTTGTTACAATAACAAATGGTAGCCCAGGGACTTGAGTGAAGAATGAAATACATTTTAATTTAAGAGAGTCAAGCCTTGCATGAAAATGATACAAAATGTGACAAAGCTATCTCGATGGTTTGTGTCACGCCTTATTTAGCAAAATAGACGAGGCAGTACATGTAATTTTGTAACCATTGCATCAGCGAACAGCAAAGGCTTTGGTGTATCAAGGGTGTAGCAAGAGCGCAGGCACACCAAAGTGGGCCTACTCAAACGAGATTTGTTTCTGCGTCCCTTTATAATAATACGGACTTCTCTTTAGGGAAAGAAATTGCTCTCAAAGAGAGCAAATTCTTTCCTTGAAGAGCAGTCCTCTATAGTATGGGAATATAATGCTTCCTAAATCGGTGATTCCACCTGAAACTGCACAAATTTAACTACGCACATGCGTAACTGATTAATGGGGGCTACCATGGACGGATCAAGAGGAAGGACAGGAGGTCCGGACCCCTACCCCTGTGCTGGGAAAACCAGGTCATCTTCGGCCACCAGCAAAAACGCCTATGGCGTTTTGCTGACTGACGATGGTCCCCTTAGAACATTGGTACGGAACATCTCTCCTCCTCTGTAAAATATGACTAAAGCAAAAAAATCTATTTTTGCATCCCCTGACAAAACTTTCTGGATCCGCACCTGGCTACGCCTATGTAAATGAAGGCTTAGACCAAAATTAGTCTTCTACTCCTACTAGATAGTTTGTGATAGGATAAGCTGTGTTAAAGCGTCAATGCGAAAATGAACGAATTTGCGCAAAAAACAAAACACACACAAACACAAGAAAACATTACACATACATGTACATGTAATGTCAATTCTGAGACGCCTGGGAGCTCCCAAGATATTCTTTTTCGAAATAAACCCCATTAACTAATAATTCGTAATCCCTCTGTCCGGTTTCTGTTTACCAATCGTGGTGAAAAGTAAATATTTGACAGTTGCTGACCGGGTGAATTTTTGCATTAAGTCGTATATCCAATCATATCAAAGCTAAATAAAGAAACCGACTTATTGACATAAATGCATCAAATACAAAGTGGATAGTGGAATTGTCAAAAATAAGGCTGTGAGCCAACGTATATGTGACAGCAGCCTGCGCAGCTATAGGGGCTCCTTTTAACCCATATAAGCCTGGAGTCTTTTTGGTGCGACATAGGCAATCAGCGCAGACCCAGATCAGACGCCACAGAATGCTGTGTCTGATAGGTAGAACGTTCTATAATATAGTTTGAATGAAAATGAAAAATACCACCCAACAACCTTTGAAATGGAAATTGACTGCTCAAATTGAGAACAGAAGGGAATTCCATTTGGCACAAATGGGTTAATACTAGCCAGTATAGCTATAATACTTTCGATACATCAAACATTTAACACTTTGAGTTGCAAAACATTCAGTTCCTTATATATATATATATACATTTTCAAAGCAAGCCTTTAATGAATCTTTAGATTTTTGCAACCGTTCATAGCCTTATGAATGACATAAAGTTGATTGGCATCTGCCAAGCTCACTTGCTCGTGCAAAACGTTTCAACATCGAATGCATTCGCCAGAAGTGACACTGGTGTTGTGATTGACAGCTAGCCACCCGAGTCGCATGTGCAAAACAAGCCTCATGTCTGCTCCATTGGCTGTCCGTGTTCACACTGGCTGTTCCGCTTTTCCGTTTTACACTCCAACAAAACCGTTAATACAAATACATATTTAATACAAACTGTTTTTCCTAAATTATAAATAATTTCTATATTTTAGATATTTGTAATAAAATGTAAATATAAGCAATAAATTCAATTTTTGGATTGTTCATAGAATCGTGAATACTTTGGGTCTCTTGCAAATTTAACGTGAAGCCCGAATCCATGAACATTCCAAAAATCGAATTCATTTCTTAAATAAAAATGCACATAAAACCACAGTATGTAAACTGAAATAAACATCCTGTACCGTTCCTCCCTTAGCTCACGCCTTATAAACATGAATAACAGCACTCGTGCGTAACCAGTAGCCGGAAAATGCGTGTATTTACAGTAGTACCACGACCTCTAAGTAATGACCCTCAATTATTTCAATGCATTTACCGTTACAGTCACGCCTCAAAGCGTTTTGTGGAAGTGTAGGTACATGTACACGTTTCGATTTATATTGTTAGCGATACAGACAATACACATTCGAACAAGGTAAGAAAAGCCATTTTATCTATTTTATTCCATGATTTTAACGGTTTCCTCCTTTGCATTTTGCTTTGTTAAAAATCGACTTGCTCACAATCAGAGCCGTTCTGTGTCGAAAACGAGCTTAAATGCCAGGTTGCACGATATTAGTGGAATTGGCAATCACATGTATACATGATTACATGGTTGTAACTGTAACAGTTACTTAGATCTATGGAAAAATGAATTTTCATAGGTGGGCCCTCGCAATTATAGCTGTACATACAACTCTCACATCACGATTTCCGACAACTGGTTACTCACGAGTGCTGTAATTCATAATGCATAAGGCGTGAGCTAGGAAGAACGGGTATAGGATGTTTATTTCAGTTTACATACTGTGAAAGCACGTGTACAGTATGACAGTCCCATCATAGTCAAAATCAAACTGAATTGTTATAAATAGAAGTTTTCGCAATACCCATTACATTGCGATTTATTCTCAACCATTTTTATTTCGAGGAGAATGTTATATGGGTATTGTTTATATCGGGTTGAATTTGATTGGTTACTGGTCAACATTTCCAATAAACGAAACATTAATCGAAACTGCAAACCTTGTATATTGCGACATCGTGTATGGGTATCACGTTGTTTTCTTATGCCCTATGTTTGGAACGCAAGACAAAAGTGCGGAGTTAGTTTATTTACGCTTTAGGTCCATAGCGCTTACATATGTTTTACTTCAAATCTGTCAAATACATGTAACACGAGTTTACCTAGATATACTGATACTTGCCAAAAACAGTAAGTAGAAACTTCAAAGTGAAAATAAATTATGTCATACAATGTATACTATATAATACAATTTATATTAAACATAAACGCATTACAAATATACAATACAATGTAATATGAGGTAGTTTATAATGTAAACTAAGGTTAATTAATTTTCTGCATTCTAAGTCTGGCTCGAAAATAATACCTCGGTTGAATTATTTTATAATTGGAACATAAATGGACACTTTTATTGACTTTCATATCGTTCTATGCTTGTTTCTAAATTATGACCACCAATGCATACGTGTGGATTCTTCAAATATGTCTTATGTTGTCCGTATGTACCGTTATAATGACTTTGGACCATGCTACTGAAGTAAATAATAATAATGGTCAGTTTGTCAATATTTCCCCAGCATCTTCAGTATGAAGTCACTACAGTTTTCTACTACGGACAAATCTGCATGTAGTACTTTACAGACGGTTCCTCTATTGCATGTTGAAACACAGTCTCTCCGTTGTCAGTATAGTCCGCCAACATTACTTCCCATACTTCTTTAAACCCCGATTTATCAAAGGTTCTCTTAGATTGCTTCGAAGTTGCACATCCATGGAGGACCAAGCCATTAATATTAAGGCTCTTTAGAAAGTAAACTGCAGCTTTCATGACGTTGCTTGCCAAACCTTTTCCCCTGAAATCACGATGAGTGCAAAGGTAGGCTAGATCAACTGCTTCTTCTGCCTGGAAATGTCTGAATACATTGTACCCACTTTCCAAGAAGTCCACAAACCTGTACCAGGCTCTAGTTTCCTTTAGCTCTGGTGTGATCTTGAAGTTTTTATCTGCTACCGCCATGATAATTCCTGCCACAAGTTTATCATCTTCTTTAGATACAATAGCTATGGATATATTCTGCTTCACCTAAAAGGAAAATGCTTGACAAACAATAACTTGGGACTAACATTTTGAAACTTAATGCATAGTTTCAAAAGCCTACTTTAATCGCCAATGCTAACGTATGGAGCGAGGCTGGAGGTCGAAAATGTATTCTAAGTCAACACCAACCTTTTTATTTAGTGTTCCTGAGCAGCAAAAGCTCCCTAAGACCCTAAGACAATTATTGATGAATCAATTTAACTTAAAGATTCCATCCCACAAGCACTGCCATTGCATATATAATGAGAGATTATGGAGCCTATTTGTTTTGCAAAAGATTATCTTCAAAAGATAGCGTCTTCAGAACAGAAATAAACGTTTCACTGCTATTACTTAAATAAGGGTACTGATGTCATAAAACTCTAAAAGAATTATCTAAATTCTTTTGAAGATACTCTGATTAGATAAGTAAATCCAATGAAAAGATCCTTTTCTTGATTATTTCAATATATAATCAAATGTTATAAATATGTGAGATGTAAGATGGGTGTTAAACTATATAATCTGCATGTCTTGCGTCATCGGCCTTACCCTGGCTGATTACTAATGTATGTTTTTTCTCTTTATTTTAACGATGGTGAGTCAAGCGCCAGACTCATTCAGGACCTTAACCTGAAACTTCCATCCGTGGGTTGTTGTCTGATGTTTGCCTTTGTTTTGGCTTACCGTTGGTCAGCCAGCCTTTGTTATATATAATTGGCTGATGGTTGGTTATGAACGATTTTCTTTGTTGACCATACATGTAGTTAGTTAATATGCTTTTGATTGTTATTCTCTCGCTCTCTCTCTCTCTCTCTCTCTCTCTCTCTCTCTCTCTCTCTCTCTCTCTGGTATTATTTTAGTTTGTGTGATTTGTTTATGTCCCAGTCTACCTGTTTTCAGTCATGTCCAGATGATTTCCTCTCTTTCTGAGTTGAACCAGAACTAAGCAGCGGATCCAGTGTCTTGCTCAAGAGCAACACAGTGACTCCAGTACGTCTCAAACTAGCAACCCTTCGATCCCTAGTTTGCTCTTTACCAACTGAGTCACTGCATTCCACTGTCTGTGATGATACATTGGATACTTAATTTGGATACGTTTTATGAGAGCTAAACCATTCATATTTTGAACAACAAAACAAAATCTAGGATGCAGGGTTTTCCATTGGAGTATATTTCAAAACCCCTTGTCTGGGGTTGCTGTCTATTTTTATGGTTTCAGTTCTTTGATTATTGTTTCTCCCATATGCTGTATGTAAGGGTGTTGGTGTTTAGTCCTGGCACCGAGGTTATAAAACTTAAGTACAGCCTCAAAGTAAGTAAGGGTGAAAATATCAGGAATCGATACAATCAAGTACCACACCTGACCCAGGATACCAATGGGAAAGTGACAAACTCACAGTTAGACACCACAAACGAGTGCCAAGAGGTCAGCCCTTTCCCAGCAGGTGACCACAAAGCACATATAAACAGACGCGCACAAAGACATAGTAAACACAAGACAGAAAAAAACATAAAAGATCCACAAAAGGAGTACCGCCTTCAAACTCAAAATAAAGTGCAATGATTGGCTGCTTGCAGACACGTGCCCACTAGCAGCCAATTCTTCTGCTTTATTTTGAGCTGAGAAAAAACTCAAGTTTTATAACTTCGGGGCCTGCATTTTATGTAGTTTTGCATCCTTTCTATTTTGATTATCATTCTATTGAAGAGGAGAAAGTTGGTTGTTTTACCTGTTGTATGCTTGATTCGCCCTTCTACCTACGATGAACACTATTGTGCAGTTGAATTCCAGGTACACTTCAATAATACTTAGAAAAGTGAGTTGACAATATCTTAAAAAAACAAGAGGGCCAAGTGGCCCTAAAGCGTTCACCTGAGTTTTGTTTAAAGCTTACATATAGGTAGCTGTAGAAAGCTGACCATGTCCCAGGTGCAGGGTTATTTTGGCCCTAGGGGCATAATTTGATCAAAATCGGTAGAGGTCCACTAGTTGATGCTAAAATATGACCAAATATCAAGGCTCTAAGCCTTATGGTTTCAGACAAGAAGATTTTTCAATGTTTTTCCCTTTATAAGCCAATGTAAAATATGTGACCCCAAGGCTGAGCCATTTTTGGCCCCAGGGGCATAAACCACAAGGTGATGCTACATACCAAATAGCATGACTCTAGGCCTTATGGTTTCAGACAAGAAGATTTTTTCATGTTTCTCCCGATATAAGCCTATGTAAAGCATGTGACCCCCGGGGTTGGGCCATTTTTGGCCCCAGGGGTATAATTTGAACAAACTGGGTAGAAGACCACTAGATGATGCTTAATAGCAAATATCATGGCTCTAGACCTTGTGGTTTCAGACAAGAAGAATTTTTCATGTTTCTCCCTATATAAGCCTATGTAAAGCAGGTGAACCCCGGGGCAGTGCCATTTTTGGCCCCAGGGGTATACTTTGAACAAACTTGGTAGAAGTCTACTAGCTGATGCATCATACTAAATATCAAGGCTCTAGGCCTTGTTGTTTCAGAAAAGATTTTTTCATGTTCCTCCCTATATAAGTCTATGTAAAGCATGTGACCTCCAAGGCGGGGTCATTTTCGGCCCCAGGGGCATAATTTAAACAAACTTGGTAGTGATCCACAAGGTGATGCTACATACCAAATATCAAAGCTCTAGGCCTCATGGTTTCAGACAAGAAGATTTTTTCATGTTTCCCCTTATATAAGCCTATGTAAAGCATGTGATCCCTGGGGAGTGGCCATTTTTGGTCCCAGGGGTCTTATTTGAACTAACTTGGTAGAGGACGACCAGATGATGCTTCATACCAAATATCAAGGCTCTAGGCCTTGTGGTTTCAGACAAGATGTTTTCATGTTTCTCCCTATAAAAGCCTATGTAAAACCTGTGACCCCCGGAGCAGGGCCATTTTAGCCCCATGGCTATAATTTGAACAAACTTGGTAGCGGTCCACTAGATGATTCGACATACTAAATGTCAAGGCTCTAGGCCTTAGAAGATTTTATCATGTTGCTCCCTATATAATCCTATGTAAAACATGTAACCCCCGGAATGGAGCCATTTTTGGCCCCAGGACTATAATTTGAACAAACTTGGTAGAGGTCTACTAGATAATACTACGTACCAAATAGCAAAGCTCTAGGCCTTGTGGTTTCAGACAAGAAGATGTTTTCATGTGTCTCCCTGTATAAGCCTATGTAAAACATATGACCCCTGGGGCGGGCCATTTTTGGCTCTAGGGCTATCATTTGAACAAACTTGGTAGAGGTCTACTAGGTAATGCTACATACCAAATATCAAAGCTCTAGGCCTAGTGGTTTCAGAGAAGAAGATTTTTTAAGTTTTCACCTTGAAAATCTATTTTAGCCTGTGTGACCTAGATATGCAATGGACCAAAACCTTTTGAACAATTTTAAAAGAGGGTCATATAAGAATCATTTCTAGCAAGTTTGGTCAAAATCTAGCCAGTAGTTTAGGAGGAGATGTCATTTGAAGCAATTGTTGATGACGGACGACGCACGACGGACATCCAACGATAACAATAGCTCACCATGAGCCAAAGGCTCAGGTGAGCTAATAAAGATTTCCAAATCCACTTCTATGTTCTAATTTGTTGATAGACACGCGTAAAATATACAATGTACAAATGTTTGATAGTTTGTGCATTTAAAGTGGTTATATTCCTTTAATGGTAATTTGAATCGTTCTTTTAATTCATCTTATAATTTGGCCTCGCCACGAGAAAACCTGTCTTCAGGGGTTCCGACAAAGCCAGTTTCAAACCAGTCTCCTCAGCTACAGAGACTAGCTAGAAAATTTAAATTTCATCTGTAGCAAGTTTACATATGATACTTTCCAAAACGCGGGTAACAAAGGCGCTGATTAGACTGCGTGTATGCGCAAGCTGGTCTGCGCATGTGTTGTTCGCAAACCCCCGAAGACAGGTTTTCTCGCGTTGCGGTCCAATTATGATATGTGAGATTTATAAAAAAATAACGACTAGATACATGTAAAATGGTAAGACAGTTTATACCTGAGCCTTGAATATATCATCCAGTTCATCATTCCATAGAAGTCCAATTGCTCTAGACAATTTCTCATCCATATGATAGTGATTCTTGTATAACTCCATCATACTTTCGTGCCACTGTTCACGTACAATTATGTATTTGTAGCCAGGGATGTCAAGTTCTCTGTTCTGTGTGAGTTTCTCTAAAGCCTAAAATATCAATGGATACATTTAAATTACTATAAAGATAAAGAATTACACTATTGAGCAATGAATACATGTTTAGAAGTATACATGTACAAATTTCTGGTAGAAAAATATGTATTTACAATTTTTGCTTGTGAATTTTTAAAGGGCAAAATGAAAATTTGTAAATAATGCCAGAAATACATTATATTTGGGTCAAAATACTTCTAAATATCGTAGTCAGATAATTGTAGTTTAAGTTCATGCAAATTGTTTTCTCTAAAGTTAACCCAGTGTGTCACAATATTGTAAACGGTATCAAATGAGTAGACTGATAAGCATGCTGCCGATTGCTCAAAAGCTGTATGTTCGGGCGTAAAGTTATATATGTGTGATGTATAAATTGTTCATATAACAATATTACCAAAGGTATCCGTCTCCTTGATAATAAAGCATTTTTTGTTTATACAGGAAACATCTCATGCAAGTAAGAACTTTTGAAAGATATATCTCCTTAAATATGAATAGGATATGGGAAAGATTAACAGGATACATACCGAGTCTGCTCTTGATATTATATTAGGAAGCAGCAGCTGATTGGATTCTTTGTCCATTTCTTCGACCTGTAAACGAATTTGAACATACAGTATTAAAGATGTTATATATGGACCATATTCTTCATTTTTGGGGCAAAATTAGCCTTGATATCCATTCGTATACTAATGAATTACACATGTATTATATCATCTAACTTCTTTCATTCATGGTAAACCGGGCCGCGTAGCGCAGTCAATAACGTGCTTGGCAACAGATGGCAGTCTGACTGCAGATCCAGGGGTCGCGAGTTCGATCCAAGCCTTGTCCCATACTTTCGTGGAGATCGATTATGAAATAATTTCTACAGTCATTCTCCTCCTTTCCGCTGAATCATTCAAGAAGAGTTGTTGTCTTTTACAAGGGAAAGTATGCGCACAAAGTACTGATTAGCTGCTTGTTCAAGCTTGTCCAGGAAAAATTGTGGTTAGTTGAACTGATCATCCCGCCATGACCGTAGCTGTTGACTTTGGACGTAAAGCAACAAACCAAACAAACAACCATTTTTGGTGCAGTGTTTTATTGAGGAATACTTTTACAGATTTTAGATATTTACATTTTATCAATCTCATTGATTCCATACAGTAATGTGAAGGACATGCATGTTCAATCAGCTCTACAGATCTATACATATAATATACGTATGTAGTGCTGATTGAACATACATTAATCTGTAATTATAGCAAATCTAATGTTTTATGGATTTGAAACTCAAATGTTTTACTTTGTGTGCTTATTTTACTTTGTCTGATCTCAGTTGTATATTACAGAGTAGAAAATCTTAGAAATATTGCCCTTTTCTGCTTAAAAATACAGATAAATACAGGATTGGCCCCATTGACTTCTCATAAATATACAGGTAAATTGGCCCCATTCATACTTGTTTCCTACATCCCATCGTATCTTTTTTAGCCCCCCTCCGTCTTGCCAATTAGCTCGATTGTGTATCACCTAAAGAAATTGACAATCGCTGTGAGGCAGAGGGTTTACAAAGGAAGCAACAAGGTCGCCAAGTTGTTGCCGTTCAAAATCAGCATGCACAAAATACTAGCCGAGACTGATGTTGGTCGCAGATTGGGTGCAAAGGTTATCTAGCCAGAAGTTCAAAGTTTTCGTAACATGTGACGTGGAGGTGGCCAGATAAGGCAGTAACACCAAAGTAGATGGTATTAATTACTACCGAAATTTAAACCCCTAATTATGATGATGAATCTCAGCTTAGTCCAAGAGACAAAGACCTGACGAAGTTGAGCTGGAAATGTCAGATGCTTAAAGTGTAAGCTCAGAGCTAGAGGCTCCCAGCAGAAGCAAAGATCACCGGTAAAATAAACAGTGGGACATCATCATAGTCTTTCATTTGTACCTGCAGCGTTCTGGTTGCTTTGTTGTAAGTGAAGCAGTTGTATCTGGTAACAAATTGCACAGAAATGATTTCATTCTTTTCAAACCATTGCCGTTCAGTTGCAAAATGTCGCCGAAGTGTCAACATTTGGTTGCTGACTGTTCGCTGATTATTCTGAACTAGTCGCAAACCTACAGCAGATACAACTGTGACCAGTCGCCAATAAAATGCAAAAACTATCGTCGATCGTATGGCGACTGGTCGACAACTGATTGGCGACTTCAGTAGTGGGGAAATAGTTGCAATGGTCGCAGACGTCGCAGGCAGTTGCAAACAAAATCAGAGGTCGCGCTACAACAGTGCAACCGCTAGCGCAATTCCCATCTTTGGGTATTTCGTCTGCATCTTCACTGTTTGACAAAGAGCAGATAGATGCTATAAATATTTCGCCCCTAGCGAGATTCGAACCCACGACCTCGACAACACCGCCTAGCGCTACACCAGACATCGACGCTACCATCTGCGCCACTGAGACAATCCAAAAATGCTGTTCCAAAAATGTTGTTGAAGTAGCACTGATATTGACGATTAATGCTGTACATGTCGTATATTGGTTCTGTTTCAATGTATCGCATCTATTTAGTTAGCAAATGAAATCCTGGTAGATCCAATTAAGGATACAAGTGAAATTAGATAAATATCAGAAGTCCGAAAATATAATTTCACAAACATCATTACTTTCGAGCTACACCGGATCAGAAACTGTTGCAGATTTACACAGTAGATAAATACAGACATATTTACTATATAATATATAAATGAAAGAAATGAACAAATACCCACCTTGTAATCAAATATAGAAACTTATAAGTGACCACACAAATGACACTATAACGTAAGGTGATGTAGTTCAAAACATAAAGGTGAGATAAAAAAAAAAAAGTCACATCGAGTGAAAACCTGTCTCTGCTTATTTTTCCCAACCGGTTGGTCTTCACGCAGCCAGTTCCGTTAACGTGACGATGAAACATACAATGAATTAGAACTATATCATTTCTAGATATTGAACAACAATTCGGTCGACCAGGCTGTGTGATTCAGCAGAATGATATGAGGATGTGTTGTTAGCATAACAGATATGCAGGTTTTCTCAAAAGTCCGTCTCTAACGTATTATGTGCAACGACGCGAGAAAAGCTTTCTTCGGCGTTTGCGATGAGGTAGGACTCAAACCAGTCTGCTTAACTACAGGATAGGCAGACATGAAAAACCCTGCTTATCTTATTTCACAAGTGTGGCCTTTGTCCTCCTTGCAAACAGCGAGTACTCCCGACTGTGCAGAAGTGCAGGGTCGCCTGGTATTTTTCTCCCCCAATTTAATTGCATTTATTATCACGACGCAGCTTCAATCATTATAATGATAATGTTGATAACTTATTTCAAAAAGAAATAAACAAAGATCACCACCTGATTAATTTCATATCACGACAATATCACCCCGAGAAAGGGAGCATTGACCTGGGACAGTCGGTCAATGAGTTATTGCTTTTACTAGGGATAAAATAAAACAGGTCTATATAGTTTTGGTACTAGTGGACAACTTTGAAACTCTGCTTCTAGGTTTAGCGTGACCCCCGTTTTGCAGATTTTCTTTAATAATGATTTTAATTGAAAAAAGAAATTACAGAAACAAATTTAGATATAGACCTGTAATCAGCTTTTTTTTATTTTTTTATTTGAGTTTAGTTTTATACAGGCTTGGAAATCATTGCGCATTATTTTGAGTTTGAGAATGAACAAAAGTTTTATAACCTCGAGGCCAGGTATAGTTTGCAGCACTTCACATTTTATGAGCATTAACAAATTGATGGCACAGAGTTTGTATTGGATATAAAGTAATCTAAAATATTTATCAACTCTTATGAAGAAAGGTGGTTAAATTATTCCAGCATTGAAAATAGTTGCCAGAACTTTAAGGCTTCAATTATTTTTACAGGTCGAAGAAATGGATAAAGAGTCAAGCAAGTTGCTATTGGATAGAATATCTTTAGAAAGAGCAGACGAGGTGTGTATTCTTTTTCTCCGCGTTAAAGTTTCTGTCTTCTAATTTTAGTGATCAATTCAAAAAGATAGTTAAACGTTACATAAGGGTTGGATATAACTTGGATATCATGCGACAGTCTGCATGCCTAGTTTTAAACCCAATCACGGTTTATAGCTATGGTTTCCTCTTTAATTGCACGACGGTGGGTCAGGCCTCAGACTCTATGACGGCTCTGACGTAAAGCTTTAATTGGTGGGTTGGTGCCTGATGCTTATCTGTAGCTGGACCCACCGTGGCTCAACTTGACGTTTTCTTTTACTCTGACTATCCGTGAGTCATGAGCCCTTTTCTTTGTTTCATCATGGTGTGTTAATTTGATTAGAGTGTTTCTCCATGATGATACATTGCATTAGTTAGATGGCCTCCATGTGAGCTGAACATTTCTTGAACTTCAACAACAGCAAAATCTAGGGCCAAGATTTGGTACCAGTAAAATGCATTTAAGCCCCCCGGTGGCTTAGGCTGCTGTCCGTTCTAAGGCGTTGGTTCTGTTGTTGTTGACTTTTTGTTTATTGTTACTCTCATTGTGGGAGTCTGTAATTGTTCTATGTTTTGTTGTACGTTACTTTATGTCCATTCTAGTATTGCAATCAGCTTGATGGGGAAGAGAGAGCTGGTTGCTTTGCTTAATTTGTCTTCCTGGTGTCTCGTGATGGTTGAGCGGCTCTTCCTCGCGATGCCACGGGGTTGTCTGCGGTTTGTGATTGTGGTATTTCCTGATCAAACTCACTTACTATTTTTTTCTATATAAAGTAAGCTATCCGGAAATACGAGGGTCAGCCAATAAGTAGCGAGATTTTTCTTATTATTTTAGGAATTTGAAAGCATCACAAATACAACCATTAGATGGCATAACTTGTTTGGCATGCAGCAACATATCAAAATATTTGGTGGGACGTAAGGTCGTTTGTTGCTTAGCAACGAAATAATTATATTAAAGATAACCTGGCCAGATTGTCCTCATACTAAGACATTAGGCTAAAGAAACGTAGGCTGACATTTTACTATTATCATGTATCAGAACATAGTTTGCCATTTACTTAGTTTTTGTTTAATTGTTCTCAAAGTTACATATAAGATATGCTCATTAACATGTATTAGTAAGTCATGGTTGCCTTGCAACCACACACTTGTGGAAAATTTGACTATTTATGATCTATATTCTTCTGTTGATAGGCAACAAAGGCCACATTTGATACGTGCTTTTTTAAAGATTCCAAATATGGAATATACCTAAGAATTTAAGTGTGATTCAAAACTTTTATACCACTCAGCGATAATTTAATGGCCAATTTATGACCCCTACCCTCATTTCTGATGCCACGATTTTGCATTTTTGTTGCTTTTTCATGCTAAACGTACCTGCCAATTTGACATACTTCAAAAGAAATAAATTAGTTTTACAAAAAAAGTTACTTTATGTTATATTCTATAAAATAGACACTTTTTGGAACTGATCAGAACGTGTCAGTAGCTATGGCAGCCATTTTAAGACATCCAACAAGGTTAGCTTAAATACCATGTTTTCATTGCTAACCAATATACGACACCACTTTCCATCAAACTTTTGGATATGTTGTTTCATGCGCAACACGTTTTGCCACTCAATGGTAATATTTGTGATGTATAAATGGTACAAACTCTTGCATTATAAGGAAAATCCTGCTGTTTATTGGATGACCCTCGTAAGATCCTCCGGAAATGGAGAGACCCTAATTGAAATATGTATTGCTGTTTTCATATTATTATATATTCCTTAATTTATTTCAGCAAAGTAAAAAACACATTGGTTCCCATCTTTTAATAGGCTTTTGAAAAACTCACACAGAACAGAGAACTTGACATCCCTGGTTATAAATACATACTTGTACGTGAACAGTGGCACGAAGGTATGATTGAGGTATACAAGAACCACTATCATAAGGATGAGAATGTGTCTAGAGCAATTGGCCTTCAGTGGAATGATGAGTTGGATGGTATATTTAAGTCTCAGGTATAAACGATTGCTGCCATTATAGCTTGTAACTGCTCATTCGTTGTATTCAAACATTTAGGGGATAACTGTATTCAAAATTTTCTTTCGCAGTCGGTAACGTGTCTGGCTACGGATGCGTGTCTGACTGCAGATCCAGGGGTCGCGAGTTCGATCCCGGCCCGGTACCATACTTTCGTGGAGATTGATCATGAAATAATTTCTACGGTCATTCTCCTCTCTTCCGCTGATTTATTCAAGAAGGGTTGTTGTCAGTTACAAGCGAAAGTATGTGCACAAATTACTGGTTAACCGCTTGCTCAAGCCTGCCCAGGAAAAAGTGTGGTTAAGTGAACTGACCGTCCCGCAATGACCATAGCTGTTGACATGGGACGTAAAGCAACAAAAACAAACAAAACAAAATTTTCTTTTTCAGGGGAACACGTCGGATAAACGGTAGGAAATTTAGTTTTACGGCAACTCGCGAGCGAAGCCATAAAATGTGATTTCCAAATCTATATCCGACGATGTACCTGCCCAAATGAAAATTTTGAATGGTTATCCCCATTCTAATGTACTTCACTACTGACCAAAAGATTTCCTAGATATAAGTATTTAGCTCGCATAGTTGCTTTTTAACTCATTGAATGTATTATCACAGAGAAACAACCAGATTAAATAATTGTTATGAAATGAAGAAAGGGCTCATAACTCACAGCAATCCAAAGTTAAAAAAAACACTCATGGAGCAAGGGTGCGCAGAGCCGAAAACGAGCTCAGGGCTGCCACGGTCAAGGAATACATTCTAGTGAACGAAATAATCCAGGACAGTGAAAAGTCTGAGAATTTCAGTGGTAGTCAGGTAAGTTTAGAAGAAATTACAACAGTCGGGGAAGGTCAGAAAGAATTTTCCAAAAAGTTGATAGTTGACCTTCTTCTAAAGTCTATAATTTCATAAATTGCAAGCGGCTTATCATCATAAACATTGAATTCCTAAATTTCATGTTTAAGATGTACCTTTAAAGATTAAGTTGGCAAGCATAAAGAATTGCACAAATATTTTGAATTGTAGATGGATGAGAATAATAATTATTGGTCTTCTTAAAGAGTCTAGAAAAATGGGCATAAGTCAGGGAAATTCATGAAAAAGTCAGGGAATTTGGAAATTGAATTTATGTGGCAACCCTTTTGCATCAGGCACCAGTTTATGGTGAAAGGCAATGTTATCATTGAGTCTGAGGTCGTCATGCAATTACAGAGGAGAAAATTATATTCATATACCATGATTAGGTTAACAACTATGCACGCATATTGTCATATAATATCAATGTGTCCGAAAAAGTTGCAACTCCAACGACATTGACGCAAAATTAAATTGTCTTCTCGTTCTTATTTAAGGTGAGACAGAATATATCCATAGCTATTGTGTCGAAAGTAGATAATAAAATTGTGTCTGGAAGCATCATGGCCATAGCAGATGAAAATTACACAATTACACTTGAGCAGAAGAAGAATGAAATCTGGTATAGATTCGTCGAGTTCTTGGAGAGTCAGTACAATGTTTACCAGCATTACCAGGTTGTAGAATCAGTTGATCTTGCCTACCTATGCACTCATAAGGATTTCAGGGGGAAAGGCTTGGCAAGCAGTGTCATGAAGGCAGCCGTTTGTTTTCTAAAGAACCTTTATACCAGTGGCTTAGTACTCCATGGAGGTGCATCTTCAATACAATCAAAGCGAGCTTTTGAGACAGCAGGGTTTCAAGAAGTATCTGAAATAATGATTGCGGACTACACTGACAATGGAGAAGTTGTGTGTAAACATGATATTGAGGAAAAGTCTGCAAAATACTACGCACAGATTCTTCCATAGCAGAAAACATTCTCAAACTCAAAATAAAGCCCAATGATTGGCTGCTTGCGGACATGACACATGTCCGCAAGCAGCCAATAATTGCGCTTTATTTTGAGTTTTATAATGAACTCAAGTTTTATAACCTCGGGGCCTGTAGTGAATATGTGAAGAACATAGTTTTTAAAGTTTTTAATTATTAAAAAGCTATTGATAGCCTATCATGAATATTGCAGTAATACATCTCAGTACCATTGATAAACGTAAAATATAGACAGATATTTATACATATGGTTTTGATCTCTATAATATAGACTGAAATAATGACACTTCAGGTAAATGTCAAATGGGTCCTTCGTATATGTGTCAATTTATGAGTAGCTCCCATTCTAAGTGGGGCTTTTGTTTTTAATTTTGGCTTTGTGGTGTAGTTCCGTATGCCCTTGTGCTTGTTTGCTGTGCCTATTGTTTTTTTCTTTTTTTTGCTTTGTGTGTATATGACTTGTTATCATTTACCTCTCATATTAAATGCATTGTTGCACGTTGCCTTGTAAACGACGCCTATCTCACGGCATGTGCCTTTATCAGGTCGTGATGACGTTGCACTTTTTAAATGATGTCCGCTAATAACGCTGAATCAATCAAAAAATCGAAAATAACGTCATAATCGCTAGTTTCGAGAGTAAAACAATGGGTGAACTGATAAATAGAATAGCAGGTTTGTGTCTTTTGATATCAAGTTTACCAGGCTCCGCTTTGAGAACGCATATTGAATCTCTCCGCAAGCCTCGCGATGTCAACAAGCATTCTCAAAGCGGAGCCTGGTAAATTTGATATCAAAAGACACTCAACTAGCGAGAGAGCTGGTAGTGGCCAGAGAATTTATTCTGGCTGCTTGAGCTGTCCCTTCCACTTGGTGTCATGTATTGGTCTTCTATCGGTATTGTTACATCTTTGATTTATTTTATTTAACTGTTCGTTTTGAAAAGCATGTAGAACTCCATGCTCACCCGCAAATAAACGTGCTTCCAGTTGGACGGCTTTAGCGTTTCTACCTACATGACTCATAAGTATTGTATGTTTGTCTTCGTTAGAAAGTATATAATGGAATTGCCATACAGTAAGCTGAATCAGCATTAATTCAAATTATTATATAATCTATAAATAAACATCTTCTGATTGGCCCAGGTGCATATCCACTTAAGTCAATATAACCACATATTGCATGGTTTGCCGAACGTGACGTTGCCAAGCACACTGCACGAGGTAATATTGATTCTTATGCACTTGCAAATGCAACGCGACGTCTGATTGGATAACGTCATAAATTTGTGACAGTATATCCTGCGATATACTGTCGGAAACCTGACGTCATTACGTAACGTCGCTTTTCATTGGTTGACAAGTGAATATATGCAGCTGGCAAGCGGTTTTATGCAGCTGGCAGCCGCTGTACGTATAGGCGCAACAAAGTACATTTTAACTGTATTTTTAAAGGGAAAATGTTAATAGTGCATTAGAATTGGGATAACCGTATTCAAAATTTTCATTTGGGGAGGTATATCGTCGGATATACGTTCGGAAATCACGTTTTACGGCTCCGCTTACGCGTCGCCGTAAAACTAAATTTCCGACCGTATATCCGACATTATACCTCCCCAAATGAAAATTTTGAATACGGTTATCCCCTAAATGACTTACGGAAAGTGACGTCAGAACGTCAAGTAATTTAGCATGATCCATCCGCAACGTCAATTTTAATGGTCTAAAATGGCAGGAAATGCATAACATACATTTACTATATGATAAAACAATTGTTGACGTATGTTTCGCTAGACATGGGGTGCTATTGTTTGTTTGTTTTTTTTGTTTGTTGCTTTACGTCCCAAGTCAACAGCTATGGTCATTGCGGGACGGTCAATTCACCTAACCACACTTTTTCCTGGGCAGGCTTGAACAAGCGGTTAACCAGTAATTTGTGCACATACTTTCGCTTGTAACTGACAACAACCCTTCTTGAATCAGCGGAAGGGAGGAGAATGACCGTAGAAATTATTTCATGATCAATCTCCACGAAAGTATGGGACCGGGCCGGGATCGAACTCGCGACCCCTGGATCTGCAGCTATTGAACAATAAACATAATCATATTGACCTCTGCTCTGCGTCGGTGAATATGACGTTTACTGTTCAATAACACCCCATGTCCATCTCAACATAAGTCTATAATTGTATAATATGAACCAGTTCATGAAATTTTGGTATATATTGCAGACGCAAAAATAAACAGGCTCCTTTGAGAGACTTTCTGGTTTGTACACACTACGTTATGGCGTAGTTGAAGGCTCGGGTAATAATTTAGCACTTTTAAAAGTCACTTAAGACAGCAATGTGAATGAAGCCAGTATATTTATGGAGATTTGGCTAAAAATTCAAAAGAATCGTTGGAAAACCTTCTTTTCATGAGCTGTTTAAAAAGATCATTCTAAGGTGGTGGATCTGCTGTTGTTTATTTATTGTTTGTGGGTGTTGTTGCGTTGTTGTTTTTGTTGTTGTTTTTGTTATGCAGTACTTTTGTGCCTTTTCTAGTTTTGCAATCATCCCACTGGGTAAGAGAGGAATGGTTTCGTAACTTGTGTGGTCTTCTGAATGCCATGTTTTCATTGTCGTTCTTAGCATCTTCGTCACGGTGCCGTGGGTTTGTTTGTAGTGTGGGATTTCCTGGTCATACTCACTATTTTCATTTTAAAAGTTTTCTTAGGGAGTATGTTTCTAAATATAGTTTAAGTCTCGCTTTTTCTGTAGTGGGCTTTCATCAGTTAAGCTCTAAAAAGACAGAGGTCATTTATCAGGGACGGCATATATATTGCTTTCCTCGTACGTTCACGTGTATATCTATTCGTCAGTCTGTCGTTTTGTCAAAAATTGTGCGTACTCTAGAATTTGAATACCGCTTGGGATATTTCGATGTTATTTCATACATTTGTAAAGCATTGTGAGACAACGTGTATTGCAGAAGATCCATAATTCTGGCTATTCTCTTTGGAACATTAGTAAACGTTTTTTGTCTGCTCTATAAGTTGAAAATATGTAGATGTAGCTTCATACATTTGCATGTAGCTTCATACATTTGTAAAGCAAAATGAGACGATGTGTCATAAAAAACATAACACTGACCCATATATTTTAGAGTAAATTCCCTGTAAATGAAATCTTGTGTCAGCTTCATTACTTGAAAACAGAAAGATGTTTTGATGAAAAGTCAGGGTGATAAGGACATACGAGGGATGATCCTAAAGTTCTGATCGTTACCTTGTAGCTTTGTCCAGAGACTTTTTTGAGAGGCATACTATGCACCACTCAAACAAGCGTTGACCTTTATCATGATGCTCGCATGTTCTCGCTGTAATGTTTCGTTTCATAGTTACAGCACTATATATATGGACCACTCCATACCACTGGCCTGTTTTCATGTTACAGAATTATAAATGAATTTAAATCTGAATCTTTTAAGCCTCGCATCTTAAAAACTACAAAGTAAAACTGCACTGTTTTTTTTAGTTTTTGTTACTTATAATGTCAGTTCAAATGTAAGAATGGTGACAGGTTGTGTCGTTTTAACATTTAAAGCACAATGCGCATTTCTTATGACGTCATTGAAATTGACAACTACGTCATTTTGAGTACATTGCAGAATTTACATTTTGGAGAATATTGTATTTTTGTGTATCGATTTGGACTAAAAACATGCCAAACCTAATATGGGCAAAATATTTAACACCAATATTATTTTGAGTACGAAATATCTTAATCTTAATTGGAATATTGTAAAACCTTTAATTTTTATTTAAAAAATGATTGATTTTAAATAAGAATTTTCAAAATTGTCATTGGTTTCAGACCGATGCTTTGTGCTCAATTTAATCTCATATTACATCATTTTACGATATAGTGCACATTTCGACAATTGTTTGGGTTTTGTTTTTAGATATACATATGCAAATTTGTGTACCTCAAAATATTGACCTTATTTGTGGACTCGTTTTAATTTTCTAATGTGGGCTACTATCAGTCTCTGATGATAAGGACTATTCATAATTGCTTCAGACATAAGTCAGCTTATCCAAGATTGCCTAAAATCTTTTTGACCCTTAAAACAGCTGTTTTTACTGAAGTATGGGCCGGTCAAAAGTTCAAGTGGTATAGCTGATAGTTGCATAGCCATACATTTTAGGGCATAGGAATCCGAGATAGTACAGAAACTGCACCATATATACAGGACATATTGACTTCTTAATGAACATTGTGCAGCCATAAATATGAATTGCTGAGGCTGCTCCTGTCTAAATTGTGAGGTATCTTATATGCACAGTCTGCCTGATAGGTCAGTGCATTGAGGGTATGGCTGTTTTGGGATAGTTTTCTGGCCGCTCCTTCAAGTTACATAAAGTTTGTCAGAGCGGTGTATAGACAAAGAATATATATTATTATTTGGTACAATTTGCAGGCTTGTTGCATTGCTGGTTACAGAGATATCACGCCAGGATCAGAACTTTAGGATCATCCCTCGTATGCTACTAAATGCTTCCCATGTTGAAATATGTTCAATACTTTGCATACAGTTTGTTTTATACATGGGCTATCCATTTATGAAATAAAAAGAACATGTCACCGTGTTTATTTATTCATAATCTCATCTCGAAGTTTTCAGCATTTGACCAATTTTCTAAACAGATGAAAGAATAACGCTAGTCCTACATAGCGAGTTAATTTTTTTCTAATCTTCAGCCAGCTTTTTTCTATTAACTTAAATTATTTCCCATGACCTTAAACCTTTTAGAAAATGTGCAAGTTTATTTGATATCCCAAGCTTTGACAAGATAGCATGATATTTTTGGCAATTATGCCAAAATGGATTTTTTAGAATAAATCACTTCTTTTGAAAATCTTAAGAATTAATTTTTATTTCATGGACTATCATAATACCTTTCAGAAATAAAAATCTGGGGTCACCGAACTAATTCTCTTTCAGGAGGGCCAAATTTAACCCCACTCCCATAGTTTTCATGCATAATTCAATATAAAAAGTTCAGGAACTACCATTTTGGTCGTTTTGATGATGCGCATAAAAAATAGCGGCATATGTATTTAAAATGCTTTTTTCGATGGATCCATAACTCTGGTTTGAATATATTATCGAGTTATTCCCTTAAAAGCTTCGTAAATGTAATTCAGTGTCGGTTCTAGATGTTGAAAACTACTAAAGGTAATTGGACTTTTATTGTCTTCCGGATGCCAGGTTGCTGTTATTGTTATTTGCCTCTACCTCGCGGTGCCGTGGAATGGTCCGTGGTGTGTGTGATTGTGGCATTTCCTGGTCGTGCTCGCTTGCTTTTTCATACATTTGTGGAGCAAATTAAGTCAATATTTCGTTCACAAGATCCATAACTCTGACTTGTACATTATTTTAGATAATTCCCTTTGATTATTTTAAATGCAGATTTGTGCACTCATTTTGATGAAAACTTTAAAATATATTTAGTAAATTGCATAAGTTTATTAAGTATGATAGAGATACAGATTCTGAACTTTGCAGATCAGAAGGGATAGGTATTGAACTGTTTTGGGTGCGTAAAAGAAACGTCTCCTTACGCGCCCAAAACAAGGAGACATTTCTTTTACACACCCAAAACATATGTAATTATAGAAAAAAAAATATAGAAAAAAACTGATAATAATCATTTTGGGAGGGGTGTATATAGTTTATGTCAACTTCACTATAATTCGTACTACTGATAATTCGAAAAAAAAACCTGTAGTCCAGAGGACGTCGAATTTACGAGATTCAACTGTATTGCTTATGTGGTAGACAAGTTCTTAACGTCAGGTTGAAATAAGGCAATATAAACACGTCAATGTGAAGTATAGAAAAACCCGTTACGTCAGCTTTTGTCTTTGATTTTGCAATTTCCAGTCATGTATTTTGACTACAATTGTAATCAAATTGAAGTCAATTGTTTTATGTTTGCATTTGTGTCCCACATACATGTGTGAGTTGTACCAAGCTGGTGTGCATGTTTATGTGAACAAAGATGTCTGCAAACGAAATATATTGAGATTAAAACTCATCAAAGCGCCACATTTGTTTTCTCAGTTATAAATAGGACTTTTGCGTGACCACCGCTGTATAGACAGTTATCAAATGTTTCTTCTTTATCACAATGATATTGTTTTCACCGATAAGAAATGGAAATGTTAATGGTGATTCCGAAATAGATCAAAACTTGTCGCAGCAACAGTAAAAGAGAATCATTTTTGCCAAAGTTCAGACATTGGATATCAAAGGACCGGTCACGCAAAAAGTGACAGTAAAATTGTATTTATCAACTCACCCATATGTCTAAACATATGTTTTAGGTGATCAAAAGAACCGTCTCATTGAGACGGTTCTTTTGAGTACCCACAACATATGTTTTGGCTGACAATTAAGAAAACATTTTTGATCACGCTCTCTTATCTGCCATGGATGCCTGGGACAGCCGTTTGAAAGGAACTCCTTAGTGAATTAGCTGTGACGCAAGTAAATGTAGCATATAACGAATTGAGTGACAGTAAAGACCAGGTCCGGATTGCGAGGCTGTGCAGACTGGATCTGGGTCTTCACTAGCCTACAATACCACAAATACAATCAAGTGCATAAACCTTGAACTCAACAATTGAAGCCTAACGTGAAGCGAGGCTTGGTCGCATACGCATTTACAAGAGGTGGCTAAAGGCTATTGCAAGGCAATAAATAATGCTTTCGCTCACTCCCTCTGTTGGTCAAAATAAAGTGTCTATTAATCTTCACATAAAAAAGCAGAATCCATTATTCCGCCATTGCATGCAACACAACAGTTTAGACAATATATGATGACCTTAGAAAGACAATTGGGCCTCGACGGAGAAAGCCTGTCTTCGAGTTTCTGACAAAGTAATGCTCAAACCAGTATGCTCAGCTACAGAGACGAGCTAGAATACTAAAATGTTGTAAAAGGAAAGTTTGGATACTGTACTTTCCAGACATCGAACAACAAATGCGCTGGTCATACTGTGCAGATGCGCAGGCTTATATGTGCCTTTGTTGTTCGCATAAAACAAAGTCAACTGGTTTTGGGTTAGTATATTTGTTCGTGTAAATAGTAACAGAACATCCGTTTTTTTATCGCTTAAAATGATTAATAGACCCTTTTTTGTTTATTTTTCATTTTGGCCTAATCGTTTAACATCGGATAAGTAGGGGCCGTTTCAAACACTTTGTGTGCCTATACGTTGTACAGTCAAGGACAAAAAGTAATTCCACAAAATTAATTTCCCATATACTTTAATGCATTTTTATGTTTACAATAATGCTTTATTGTGTGAATCCAGATTAAATAGCAATTACTTTGAAAATGTTGTAAAGCTAAATAATTAAATAGTTGCACGTACTGTATAGTTTAGATGGAGTTTCGTCTTTGCACTTTTCAACAGTTTAAACTTTAGCAAAATTTGGAAAATGTCATTTCCCATTGATGTCGATGGTACTGTAAAGTTGTCCAAAATTGTCTTTAAAATCTTGCATATTGTTTAAATCTCTGCGGCCTTAAAACGCATGGGTGTAATTTAATGCAACTATAAAGAATATTACCATGTACATTTAACTTTTAAATGAGTTGGCAAGCTGTAGCGCAGTAAATTTTCTTGCAAACGTGAAAATACACTCAAATCTATGGGATTTCTGAGTCATATCTGACGTTGTGGAATTACTTTTAGTCACTGCCTGTATATCTTTAAAAGTTAAACTAAGCAGCGGTTGATCTAGGATTGTGGCAAATCTTGGAGACATGCCTCTTGTATTTTGTTTCTTTTATATAGAATGCCAAGTTCCCAAGACCTTGAGAAAGACACAATATTCTCAATAAAACTGTTATCTCGCAAAGACTTTGAGTGTGACGGAATTAAGACCTAAGTTAACACAAGAAGCAATAATGAATGTCTTAAATAGTCATCAAATAACATCCTGGCGATAAAACCAATCAGCGCCAAGAGATTTCTTACTTTTGACAAACGACGAGGTCGATAAACTATAGTACAATAATTGCAACTGTTCACAGAATATAAGAGGGTAGGATAGAAAATCCGTCCTGAAGATCGCCATTTGGCATCACGAGGCTTGCCGAGTGATGACAAAAGGTAATCCCGAGGGACGGGCTTTTCTATCCTACCCTCACACGAACAATGGATTCTTTTTCTTGCTCACCACTGGTTTTATTTACGTGAATTTATTTATCTATTTATTTTAAAATAAGCTTACAGAAGTCCCTGAATACGCTAAGATGCAATTTCAAAGGATGACGTTGCTTGACGTCCTGGGTAAGATAGCAAGGGTAAGATAAGATTTTCTATTCCAGGGTAAAATCTCAGATATCCCTATCCAATGTACAAGAAATGACTGTCATTTACGCTGAATGTAATATCCAATCATTACTGTATCTCATCGTGTTGTAAGGGTCCATTATTTATTATGGCTCCGCTGACGAATTTTGGCAGAGCCGATTGCTTAACCAGCTTGTCCGTCCGTCTGTGCGTCCTCTTTTGTGGACACCCTACCTAAGTAAGAAAGAGGGCAAGATCAGAAATCGATACAATCAAGCTCCACACCTGACCCAAGTCATTTATCACCCGATTTCTCCAAAAGAGCTATGTGCATTAAGGGGCTAATTTTGCCCACCTTTGGAGCAAAAAAACGAAAGGTTGCTTTTCACCGATTTTTTTCTGATTGCTTTATTAGAAAATTTGCCCAAGTGTAAAAATCTGGTATTTATTTAACTTTAACCGTTGCTATGGTAACAAAAAAGGCCGACAAAATTCGCTTAAAATAGAGAATTGCCATTTTGGACCACATTTTACGCTTTGGGAGACCGGTTTTTAAGAATTAGATATCAGCACCGCTGAATATCAAAAAAAAATCTTTTTTTTTTAATTATGTTGTGTGTCATGATAATTTTCATCGTCTATTAAAAATTATGTTTGGTATTTGCTTGTGCTCTATGTTAATTTCTCAGTCAAATGTCTCAAATTTGCTCTAAAATGATCACTTTCCTATTTTCAGCCTATTTTGGCGGCCATTTGCGTTACCATACAGGTAGCAGCCGTAAAAGTCAAATTAATACTAGACTTTAACACTTGGACTTTTGTTCTAATAAACTACTAAGATGGAATTAGTGAAAAACAATTTTTATATTTTAGCCTCATTTGGGGGTCAAAATGCCCCTTAATGCACGTAGCTCTTTCGTATATGGATTTTTTTCATCAAACTCTTGCACAAGTTTGAATATGGGTTTTGTCCGTTGAACGATAGCGAAAATGGTCGCCAAAATGGCCGCTACCTGGCTGTTTGCACTTGTAGACACTCTAGCATAGACATTTATCGCCCCGATTTCTTTCAAATTTCATACATGTATATGGATTACTTACATCAAACTCACAACCTAGTATGGGGTTTGTCCGACGAACGATAATCAAGATGGCCACCAAAATGACTGCCGCCAGTCGGTTTATATCACTTCTTACAGAAAAGCAAATGAATTAGTGAACAGAGGGGCGTACAGTTATTTTAATAGTTGGTGACAGTATGGGGACCTGTCCTTCAAGATAAACATTGGCGTAGCTCCTATTACGCAACTACGCACGTGCGTAATAAAAATAGTTACACTCAAGGGAGGTCACCTAATGTGGTAAAAGTTAAGTTTTCATATCATAAGGAACTAGGGGGCGTGAGAATTGTTGCACTTTCCGTTAGTTATCATGGACAGACTCAATAAAACCTAGTCTGCTGTTTTTTAATGTTGTAGGTTCGCTCTATTTCTGAAGGATCCGTTTTTCCAGAGTATTCATAGTTTATGCATTAGTCTATCTCTTTAAAAGACTCAGTGAGTGTTGGACTACAAACTTCTCAATCTTCAATGCAGGCATATATCAGATCAACAAATTAGATTAAGAAAGAAAAGAACTAGGTTACGATGCATAATTAAATTCTCTGCACACTCGCACTTGCAGTAAAATACTGGCTCGGAGGGATTAAGAGAAAAAGAAAACAAGATACCACTTTAATAAATGGACAAAGAGACCGGATGATCAAGAAAATATTTTTAACATATGCGCCTTTTATTAGGCAAACAAAACCAAAACTTTATATAAACCAAATAAGCTGTTTGGTTTCTAGACAGACTTGTTGATTTTCATTACTCAAATACCAAGGAAAAGAAAGTGAAGGTCTTTATTCAAGCAAAACTAGATTATTTTCTCTAATTGACAGCTTGATTCCAAAGTTCTGTTCCAAAATTGTCTATAATTCTTTTAAATCTCATTAAAAGAGACAGGCCCTGTTAATTGTCTTTGAGTTTTTCTTTCCTAAAATGCGACTTTTAGCTCAACTGTGGGCGAATAGTAATGATCATGTTTCATCAACGATCTAATTACACCTCAATTCCATTCTAACATGTCCTCTATGGGATAATGGATTACAAAAGTGTGACACGAACATACCCAGTAGGCTATCACACCGGGTAGGCTGCAATCGAAAACACTCTTAACAATGGCGAACGTGAACAAAAATTCGCTAAAACAGTGTTTTCGATTGCCATTTGTCGCCAGTCGGGCGACAAATGGCAATCGAAAACTCAGTTTCTAACTATGTTTTATCTACGTTCGTCGATAGTGAATAACGTTTTCGATTGCCGCCTATCCAGAGTGAGAAAGCAATATACATTTAGATGCCTGAAACGTGTGCGCGTGCGTATGTGCGTGCGTGCGTGCGTGTTATGTAGATGTTTTCTTCATTAACAATTTGTACATTTCACGTGTTTCAAAAAAAACATTTTGGTCTTTTATTTTTGTTTATACTAACACATTTTAACTCCAATCATTGATAACCAAAGGTTAAAAATGGTCATAACGACTTACAATACTGCATTCGTGTGATGAATATTAAATATCGGAGTATGTTTCGTTTATGCTGAGTCTGCGAATCTGTTCTGCAACTCGAAATCTCACAATGGAACAGATGTTTTTCACTGATCAAGGTGCTTTGACGAGTATTACTTTATTTTGCATAGTAATTACGAAAGTGTCAACTGCGGGTAAGTTTCATTAATATAACTGGTCAAAATAAATTAAGCCCCACCAGAAATTTTCTCATAGACTTAATGTAAATACATTCATGTTTAATTTATCATAACATTTTACTGAATAAAGATTTTTCCATGACATTTTCAGCGAAGTAGCAGCAATGTTTCCTATCACCATACGCTGGGTTTCAGATTTATTGATAAGTTTTCCATAGAGCTCAACACATTCCAGTAAACGTCCCGTTCGTTCCCTATCATTCCTATAGTAAAATTGGCCAAAAATGGATACTCTTCGAAAATTTAGCACACACCCAAAGAAATTCGGTATTGTCAATTCAAACCTTGTGTAATTACACCCAAGCCATTGTTGTCTAACTTGGATGGAATTAGAATTTTCAACTACCATCGATATTTTTGAAATAAACACCTAAACTTCAGGAATTTAACATTATGGCTATGGCAAAAAGTGACATGGGGCTTAACTTATTTTGACGAGTTTACATGGAATTTTGTCATACAAGCCATTTAAAATCATAGTCACGTTTCTTAGAACTGTTTTATAAAACATCAACTCACGCTGACTCAAAGTTGATGGGACCTGAGTATCAGTTTTCAGTAGTTACATTTGTTGAGTTGGAAGGAGATTCCTCTTTGAATTACAGTTATTTTCAATCATGGTTTCCTACCAAAATGTACGTAGTTTGTACTTTAAAGAACCGTCTCAGTGGCTGGGCTCACCGAAGCTTAACATGAAGTTTTCTTTAGTGAGTTGTAAGCCCTTTTTTGTTTCATTATAGTGTGCTAATTTGATTAGATTGTTTCTCTGTGATAAACCATTGCAATAGTTAGTAGCCTCCATGCGAGCTAAACATTTTTTTGTGTTTTAGCAACAACAACAGAATCAAGGGCGAAGTTTTGGAACGAGTTAAATGCATTTTTAGCCCCCACTCCCCCGCCCCGCCCCCACCCCGCCCCCGTAGTTAGGCTGATGTCTTATGCAGTGGTTCTGTTGTTATTGATTCATTGCATGTTGTTACTCTCATTGTTTGTGGGGGTTCTGTGTTTGGTCCTCGGTTTTTATTCAGTATTTTGTGTCCCTCTAGTTTTGCAATTATCTTGATGTGGAAGAAAGACCTGGTTGCTTTTTTTAATTTTCTTCCTGGTGTCTTGTGATAGTTAGTGTTCTGTGGTTCTTCTTCATGGTGCAGAGGGGTAGCCTGCAGTGTTTGATTGTGTGGTTCCTAGCATGTACACTTGCTTTTTTTTGTCACTTCGAGGCCCAAATTAGTACATAAAAAATTTGAAATCATGTTCATGTTTCTTCTTTTTCATTCAAGGTCAATATACTAATTCAAAAATGATAGAACCAGAATTTTACTTCGAGTGTTCAGTAGTTTTATTTTGATTCAAAGGAGTTTGATCTTGAAATCGCATTTATTTTCTACCACAATATATGTCATGGGTGCTTAAAATAACTGTCTCAGTGAACTGCGACCGCTCTTGTAGTAGCAACAACATATCTTTTTGAATAAAAAAAAAGAAGAAATACATCGTGTCGTACGCCCTCTGATCAAAATGAAGAACCACAGTTTCGACAGGTTGCGAAAAATAGAAAACACATCATAATAATCTCTAAATATACTACATTATATAGTATGCATCCCGATGTGTGAAGCTCTCAGAATATTCTGAACACAAGGCAAAATTTGCAAATAATTGTATTGTATACTAGTGTAGTCGAGTCCTTCGGTTTCATAAGTAACACTCTCAGAATATGTAGAACACAACACTGTAGTCAAGCTATCTAGCTGTGATTCTTTGGTTTCATATGGGACGCTCTCAGAATATGTATCCATAATGCAGAACACAAGGCAAAGGCTGTCAATAATTGTAAACCACTGTAGTCCAGCTTTTTAGTTGTGATCCTTAAAGTGACTGTCACGTGACACCTAAACGGATAGCACTAACGGACGCGTAACAGACAGAAAAATTCTCTTGTCCATTTGCATGCGTTTCTTGTCCGTTCCTCATGCGGTGAATGCCTTCCCTGTAAGGTGATATCCGTTTTGTGCGGTCCTATCCGTTGGCAAGTTTTGGACATATTCAAAACTTTGAACGGACGCCGCCGGATAAATATGTACAGTGGATGAACGTTACTCATGTGTTGGTATGCGATGTGTCCAGTTCTCTTGCGGTTTGTCCGGTTATCATGCGTTCGACATCCTGTATGTATCCGTTGATGTCCGTTCCACCTGAGTTGCGAGTTACAGGACAGGTAAGAGAGTTTCCTGGACAAGTACCGCGTGCGCATTCTGTGATCGCTCAACGAACGTTGTGTCTGTTTCTTATACGGTACATATTCGTTTTGTCCGTTATACATCTGCTACATGTACGTTAGTTGACCAATCTTTGTCCGTTACTTGTTCAGTATGTATGCGCTTCTTACGACTTCCGCGTTGACATTCACATTCGTTAGACGACTTCCAACACCAGATAAACATTTTTTGCATTTTTTTTTTGCATTTTTTCTGTCTGTTCCGCGTCCGTTACCTTCATGCGTTTATGTGTGACAGCACAATTAGTTTCATATGTGAACCTCTCAGAATATGTAGAGCACAATGCAAAGGCTGTAATTAATTGTATACCACTGTAGTCGAGTTATTTAGCTGTGATCCTTTGGTTTCATATCTGTCGTTCTTATAATAAAAATAAAAATGAGCCGCGGCATGAGATTTCCAACAATGTGGCATTTTGACAAGTGTAGACTCAGACGAGCCTGTGCAGCCTTCTTTGAAGCTTAGAAACTTCAAATGATGTTCAGACAGTAGCTTAACAATCATAGAATATTCACGTGACAAGCAAAGGCTTGATCTGACTGCGCGTATGCGCAGGCTGATCTGAGGCTTTGCTGGTTGCACATACCACATTGTTGGAAATCTCATGCACTGGATCATTATGATATGTAGAACACAATGCAAAGGCTGTAAATAATTGAATACCACTGCAGTCGAGTTGTCTAGCTGCGATCCTTTGGTTTCATATCTGAGCCGTGGCATGAGATTTCCAACAATTTGACATTTTGACAAGTGTACACCCAGACGAGGCTGTGCAGTCTCCTTTTAAAATTAGAAACCCCAAAAGATGTTCAGTCAGAAGCTTAACACTCATAGAATATTCAAGCGACGAGCAAAGGCTCTGATCAGACTGCGCATATGCGCAGGCTGATCTGAGCCTTTACTGGGCGCACATACCACATTGTTGGAAACCTCATGCACTGGATCATATGATATGTAGAACACAACACGAAGGCTGTAAATAATTGTATACCACTGTAGTCAAGTTGTCTAGTTGTTATCCTTTGGTTTCATGTCTGAAGTTCTCATAATATGTTGAAGAATTTGTTGTAGATTGTGCTGTAAATAATCGTATACCATTGTAGTCGAGCTCTCTGGCTGTGATCCTTTGGTTCCATGTGTGAAGCAATAGATCTTGGCCTCGTAAAACTAATATTTCAGTAAATTGCAGTGCTGATATAACTTTTCTCAGAAAATAATGTGGTCACGCAATCCTTCTGCAGCTAAATTAAAAGTCAATTTTCGTCGAAGAAAACATAATTCGCTTGAGCTGTATTAATTAGGCGTCGTCGCAAAAAACTGTCTTCATGGTTTCCGACCAGGTAATACCCAAACCAGCCTGCTCAGCTACAAATACTAGCTAGAAAATTGAAATGTTGCACGAAGCAAGTTTAGATATGATACATTCCAACGAGATAAAGCAATGGCGCTGATCAGACTGCGCGGATGCGCAGGCTGGTCTGCGCCTTCGTTATTCGCAAACCTCGAAGTCAGGTTTTCTCTCTTCGAGGCCCAATTAGGCGAATGTTTGTAAATGCAATTGTGTTTGTAATTTTAGACCACTAAATGGCGCATAATGTTGTGCTGTTCAATATGAGCATCTTGAAATGAAAAAGGTCCCTTAGCATGCACATAATGAGCCATGACATGAGATTTCCAACAATATGCTATGTGCGACTAGCAAAGGCTCAGACCGGACTGCGCATATGCGCAGTCTGATCAGAGCCTTTGCTACTCGCTTGTTTATTCTATGAATGTTAAGCTACTGACTGAACATCATTTAGAGTTTCTAAGCTTAAAAGGAGGCTGCACAGTTTCATCTGAGTCTACACTTGTGTAGTCAAAATGCCACATTGTTGGAAATCACATGTCGCGGTACATATAATTCAAGCAGCATCACGTGATTGCCTAGTTGCTGGCACCCGTTATATGCGTCGCTTTGCATATCTATAAAACAGGCAGTTGGAAAACAGGTCTACAATACCATGACTTTGAAGAATGAGCTGTCATGTTCATAAAATAATCGCCTTGAAATATATGTGGTTGCATTGATTTGTAGGATCACATGCCGGAAAGATAAAAAAAAAAATATAAAACATGTACAAAATGTTAAACCTGTGCAAAAATTGCACAGGTTTAATATTTTGTACATTTCACGCGATAGTACAGATTTAAGTAAATCGTTGCCCTTCTACAATAGAAACCAACTTTGACTACTCAGCCACTCAGTTATTAAGACAAGACTAGCGATATCACAAACTTCGTAATGCATTTTCTAAATTTTACCGAACGCTCTGAGTTGATCGATAAATACAAATTGGCTTGAAAACTCTTCTGCAACAAGGCATATCAGAGCCAGTATTTTACGGCAATTTAGTTATTAATAAAAGCTGAAGAATCGCTGGAAAGCCATCTTTAAAAAAGATAATGATGGCATGGATATTATGTGACAGTCTGCATACCTGGTTATAAACCCAATCACGGTTTAAAGCTATCGTTTGCACTTTAATTGCACGACGGTGGGCGAGGCCGACTCAAATGACGACCCTGTCATTAAACCTTTATCAGTGGGTCAGCACCTGATGCTTGTCTTTGGTTGGGCCCACGGTGGCTCAACTTGAGGTTATCTTTAGATCTGACTCTCTGTGAGTCGAGAGCCATTTTCTCTGTTTCACCACAGTATGTTTATTGATTTGATTCTTCCCCGTGATGATACATCATGTACTGTCGTGCCAACCAAGAGTGACAGTGACGAGTGTTTCGTTTACAATTGTTAAGTAGATCATTAACTTGTACACATTACTTGAGCTAATGCGAATCAATAGATCACTTGTGTATTAATCCTATCCTGCGGACAGGATTAATACACAAGTGATATATCGATTATAAGTCGCTGATAACCTTGTCAACAAAACATGACCTCACTGTCACTCTTGGCTGGCAGGACAGTACATTGGATAACAAATTTTGTGTTTTGACAACAGCAGAATCTAGGGCGAAGATTTGGCCAGTAAAATAATTATAAGCCCCCCCCCCCTCCCCCAGTGGCTTCGGCTGGGCGGTGGTTCAGTTGTTGTTGTATCATTGTTTATTCTTGCTCCTATT